>OU452255.1:23737500-24937500 GCA_911728495.1 Furcula furcula
GAACGGTCACCCATCTATTTAACGACCTTACCTAACGTTGCTTAACCCGATCGATTACAAAACCTTGATAACAACTCTCTATGAGTGTCCCTTACTAATATTTATTATATTATAAAGAAAAATTGATAAAATCGGACCAAGCGTATAACCAACTACCCGTTTTGACTTTAATCCCTTCTCCCAAAAGAACCGTGCTAGATTACGGGATAAAAAGTATCCTATATCCTACCTCGTAGTAAGATCTCAAATCATGGCAAGTTTCAATTGAATCCATTCAGTAGTTTCGGCGTGATGCTCAGCCGTGATACAGACAGACAGACAGACAGACAGACAGACAGACAGACAGACAAAAATTAAAAAAATTAAATTTTCGGCCTCAGTATCGGTTATAGAATGCCCTCCAAATATAATTTTCAAAATATCTTCAATGTACAGAATTGGACCTGTTACAGTTTTATTATAAGTATAGATATAGATATATAGATGACTAGCTGACCCACGCAGCTCCGCCTGCGCTATTTTTACGTTAACTAAACTTTGAATAACAGACATTCGCATCGAATACATAACCTCATTTTTTATAGTCGGTTAAAAACTGGGACCCACTTTTTACTTGCTCTCCGAAGCATGGACCCGTTTAGTTCAAATGGCGTTAAACGGTCACCCATCTATTTAATGACCTTACCTAACGTTGCTTAACCCGATCGATTACAAAACCTTGATAACTACTCTCTATGAGTGTTCCCTTACTAATATTTATTATATTTTATAGAAAAATTGATAAAATCGGACCAAGCGTTTAACCAAGTACCCGTTTTGACTTTAATCCCCTCTCCCAAAAGAACCGTGCTAGATTACGGGACAAAAAGTATCCTATGTCCTACCTCGTAGTAAGATCTCAAATCATGCCAAGTTTCATTTGAATCCATTCAGTAGTTTCGGCGTGATGCTCAGCCGTGATACAGACAGATAGACAGACAGACAGACAGACAGACAGACAGACAGACAGACAGACAGACAGACAGACAGACAAAAATTATAAAAATTACATTTTCGGCCTCAGTATCGGTTATAGAATGCCCTCCAAATATAATTTTCAAAATATCTTCAATGTACAGAATTGGACCTGTTACAGTTTTATTATAAGTATAGATGAAACAAATCGGCTTAGTCGGAACTGATCGGACATAAGGGTAGCTGCTGTCTCATCGTCCGCTGATAGAAGGGCGGAATCAGGTAATGCGCATACTCCCCAAAATGTAACCTATAGAATACCGAGAGCTTTGCAACTCTGCGTCTGTGCTCTAGGCTTTGTAAGTTAGACCCTACTAATTCGGGATCACCAATTAGCCTTTCCACTGGTTTAAATACTGGGAAGAGCAAAAGTCGCTCCTTTTTGTTTTTGTATTTAATTAGATATATAAGTAGCGACCACGAACCGGAAGACGCAGCGTAGGCAGGCCTCCCACTGGGTGGACAGACGAAATTGTGCGCGTCGCAGGTAACCGGTGGATGCAAATAGGCAATTGTTCATTGCGACATTCGAAGGGGGAGGCCTATGTTCGGCAGTGGACGCTTTCCGACTGGCGATGATGATATAAGTAGAGATTATAACTGGAAAACTGAAGTGATCCCTGATAGCAAGCAACATATACATTGACAGTTGTAGTTTCACTGCCGATTTGTCCCTTAGACATTAGTTATTAAATCTCCTCTAAGATCGTGGCTAGTGTGTTTGAGCCCTTTGGGGTCCGTAGGGTCCTAGCGGTCATCGCATTTTTAGTGATTTGTCAAGTAGGCTAGTGGAGTCAACAGGAGACCAGTGGGCTAGCACATACTTTGCACAGCAGACTATAAGCATTACCATCCAGCGGGACAATGATGCCAATCTTCTGGGCACTTTACCAGGTAACGGTAAAATTTATTTGTTTTTTTTTCTAAAGTTTTAATCCCACAAGATATTTTTCAAACATAATCATACTCCATGACGAGAGACTTATTAGTACTAATTGCATAAAGCTACGAAATATAAAGAAATAAATCGTATTACGATCGAAATCCAGCTGTGTGTAATATTTTAATGAAACTTAATTATTCCTTTGACATTGCTTATGAACTCATAAAAAAAATGTTTTAAAAATTATATATTCACACACAATTCCGTGTACGTGCGTCTATTGTGCCGTCGGTTGGGCAACTCTTGTAACGGTGTCTAAGGGTGGTTTTACACTAGAGTGTAACAATTATTTCCAAAGATATAATGAATATAGGACTAAATATCAGAGAAGTCCATAGAGTACGGCGGGGACTTCGACTTAGGTTTCTGGGGGACTATATTACGTCCCCCGGCGGCGGACTTAAAGGCAAGGCAATGCTTCCTGTTGTAGATCCCACTGGAGTCCAGCATCTCATGTACCAATGCGACAGCCGCGGGGGTTTTAGTGTGTAAGAATACCAAATACCCCGGTTAACCCCTACAGATCTCAGGGACCTGTTGAAGGTTTCTGCGCGTCAACAAAAAGGCTAAGGACTAAATATTAAAAGTTATTAAGGACTGTTATTATCGGATGGGACGTATACAGCCTAAAATATTTTTCTTTTCATACCGGGGCACAACATTTTTTTCACACTGCTGTTCTTCGACAGAATATCTACTCTTAACATCTCGGCGGCACCTAAAATGATCAAAATAATGACACAGAGGGCAACATTTTATATGGGAACTGTTTAAAAATCCTTAAAAATAGGCAAAAACAAAATAAATAAAAAAATAACAACTCAGCAGTGCAGCCTGGATGGCCCGATGCACCAGGGACCTATCGAATAAACTATTATCTTTCCTTGCACACCTTTCTTATTACTTATTTTTCCACCGTTATAACACCTTTTTTACATTTGTTTAAAGTCATCTATTTTCTTAAAATAGTAGAAGAAGTTGCTAGATCGTCTCCCACTTTATTTTATTTGGTCAAACTCTATAAAAACAACTTAACTTGCAAATAGGTACGCGCTTTAACTTTAAAGTTGCATTGTTACACTTTAGTTAGCAAGAACCTTTACACCAGTGATCTACTTATTGCGCCCCATTGACTCACTGCGTTACTAAGGTTTGTACTAACACCTTTTTTGAGTGCTTCAAGGTGATATTGTTACGTCGTAGGCACAGGGCCTTTATTCCCTTACTCTTTAAAAGCTCTATAAGGTCTCACAAGGGCTCCAATTATTCAATGGCGAGGCTCGTTCTGTGGGTATGTCACGGGATTTGAACTAGCTATGCTGACGGACTGTGAGCTATTATGTATATCGCTCATCCATCGCAAGCAATAAAATAATAATCGCCCATGGCCTTATCGCCAAGAGCCTCGATAAACACCTCATGAGGCTCACGTTAGACGGCTGGATCAAGGGCCAGATGTAGAAGGCAGTGCTATTGGAAACGGCACGCATTGTGAGGAAGTTCCTCTCTCTGGTGCCTTAACCACCGTCTGCTTGGACCCTGTTTCCGCAGCCGGTTAGAAGGGGTTTTTTTATATTTTTAAATGTACTTTTATATTTATATTTAAAAAAGTAAAAAAAAATATAATATTGATATGCTGAGTTTCTCCAGCGCCGGATACTGGCTAGAGAATGTCCCGTACGTCAAGGTCCTGAGCTAATTATGTTATAGGTTCAGGTTGTAAAGCAATCTTTCTCAAAGTGCACAGAAATGCCCCTTGAGAGCGCTGGAAGGGTCGAAAAGAATTTACTAATCATCGTCATCATCAACGTCCACTGCTGAACAAAAGGGCTTAGAAAGGAGAGATTGCCATAATCTGCACTTAATTGGTGCCATTGACCTCTCTCCCACCTTGAGTCCAGCAAAACCTACGCTCTTCTGTAATAAAAAAATTGACCTACATCCCCGCCCAACCAATATCCCTAGACAAAATTAACAAAGGCGAATCCTGGATCCTCTAGAATTTTTTTAACATTCAAAGTGGGCGGTGGGCAGAATAAGTTTGAGAAGTGTTCCCACAGAAAACGTGAGCAATGCAACCCATAACTGAAGGGCGTGACCCTCCGGTTGCGCTCCTTAGAGGTTCTCCATGAGCTAGATTCTGACCACCGACCGGTCCTAATGGAACTAGGTCCGCCACCCATTTCCCAGCCGGTCACTAGGACCGTTCTGGACTGGCATCAGCTAAACACCTGTTTAGCCGATGCCGACTCTCCGAATCTTGCCCGCTTCCCGGCGCAAATCTCGTCCCCTCAGGACACCGACCAAGCGATCGGCGCTTTCACCGATCATCTCAAATCGGCCATCAGCCAGTCCTCCCGGCAGGTTGAAGCGGACAACTTTTACGCTGTGCGCTTCAAGCTGCCCGATGACATTAGGGAATTAGTCCGCGCTAAAAACGCGGCTATTCGCGCGTACGACTCCTACCCCACCGATGCCAATCGGGTCCGCATGCGTGCTTTGCAGAGGGACGTGAAGCGCAGCATCGCGGAACTCAGGGAGGCTCGATGGGGAGGGTTTCTAGAGGAGATCTCGCCGTCACACCAGGCTTACTGGCGGCTCGCGAGATCCCTCAAAACCGACACCGTAGCTACCATGCCCCCCTTGACCCGCCCTTCAGGCGACCCACCCGCGTTCGAGGACGACGAGAAGGCTGAGGTTCTCGCTGACTCTCTAGAGAGTCAGTGCACACCCAGCTCCGCTCCCGTCGATCCGGCGCACCTCGATCTTGTGGATAGGGAAGTAGAGCGCAGGTCCTCACTCCCTCCCACCGAATCCCTCTCCCCGGTCACGCAAACCGAGGTGGAAGACCTGATCAAAGGCCTTAAGCCGAAGAAAGCACCGGGCTCCGACGGCATCTCCAATCGCGTTCTCAAGGTTCTCCCTGTCCATCTGATATGTCTTTTAGTGACTATCTTCAACGCAGCCATGTCCCACTGCGTCTTCCCTGCCGAATGGAAAGACGCGGATGTAGTAGGTATCCCTAAGCCGGGTAAGCCTCGCAGCAGCCCTGCGAGCTACCGGCCTATCAGTCTTCTCAAGTCTCTCGGCAAACTCTATGAGCGCTTGCTATTAGCGAGACTCAAAGACTTTGTCAGTTCTAATAATATCCTTATTGACGAGCAGTTTGGCTTTCGAACCAGACACTCTTGCGTCCACCAGGTGCACCGCCTCACGGAGCACATCCTGACCGGGCTCAACCAGCCCAAGCCCGTCTACACAGGCGCCCTATTCTTCGATGTTGCCAAGGCCTTCGACAAGGTCTGGCACAACGGCTTGATATACAAGCTCTTCCAGTTAGGAGTCCCCGATAGGCTCGTACTCATCATACGAGACTTTCTCTCGAATCGTACCTTTCGATACCGGGTCGAAGGTACGTTTTCTTCGCCCCATCCTATACAGGCCGGAGTCCCTCAGGGCTCCGTGCTCTCTCCCCTCTTGTTCAGCCTGTTCACGAACGACATTCCTCGTTCGAGCAGAGTCCAACTCGCCCTTTACGCGGATGACACCGCTCTCTACTATTCCCATAGGAACATGTCCTTTTTAACGCGTGCTCTTCAAGCCGCAGTCGACGCCCTGGGTCAATGGTTCCGTACGTGGCGCATAGAGGTGAACCCGGAGAAGAGTGCCGCGGTGGTCTTCTCCCGGGGACCCGCCAATATGTTCTCCGCGCGGAGCCTTCGGCCCAACAGACGACTAGCTCCAATATCCCTATTCAATCGCCCTATCCCCTGGACTAGGAAGGTTAAGTACCTCGGAGTCACCTTGGACTCCCGCATGACTTTCGGCCCGCACATTAGGTCCGTCCGCAATCGAGCGGCTTTCGTATTAGGTCGCCTGTATCCCCTTCTCTGCAAGCGGAGTAAAATGTCGCTTAGAAATAAGTTGACATTATACAAAGCTTGCATTCGCCCTATCATGACTTACGCGAGTGTAGTTTTCGCGCACGCCGCCCGCACCCATATAGATAGCCTCCAGGTTATCCAGAATCGTTTCCTCCGTCGCGCCGTCGGTGCCCCGTGGTACATGCGGAACGTAGATCTGCATTCCGATTTCAAATTAGATCCCCTTCGTAAGTTCCTCAAAGAAGCGTCGAAACGCTACTTTGAATCCGCGTCCCGTCACGCGAACAGTTTAATCCGCGCCGCCGCCGATTACGCCGCTAGTCCTTCTGACTCGCGCCGCAGACCACGGCACGTACTGCTCGACCCTCCTGACCCCATGACGGTCCTATTGGACCGGGATGCGCCGACCCCTCCCCGACAACCGTATGCTACACTAGCTATCAGACACCGGTCTCGCCGGCGAGGCCGAAGGGTCGTACGTATGCGACCGCAACGACGTGCATCACCCCACTGAGTTTCTTGCCGGTTCTTCTCAGTGGGGGCGCGTTGTGAACCGGTGGTAAACTCAGCCCTCTCTTAAGCGACAGCCCAAGCCGAGGCCGTGCCTCCCTGAGGTGCCCTTGTGCTCGTCGCTACTTCTGCCGTAAAGGCTAGAGCGCTTCAAGCGCTCGCCTCCTATTGTCCGGTGAAGCTGCAATAGCCATCTGCGGTTAACAGCGTCTATCATTCCCAAAAAAAAAAAAAAAAAAAAAAAGAATTAGATTAAACATATAATACGTGCGTTGCGTATTTACGAGTGTAATTTTATTTATTAAGGAAGGATATGGGCAGTAACCGTCGCCCATGCAACCTTGGTTGGTGGGAAACCACGACGGTTGGTATAATTAACCATTTAACTGTCTGTTTTGCATATAAGCCATATTTTTTAGTAATTTAGTTACAATATGCCAAACAAGAAGGGCAGCAGCGACGTTCCATTGTTTTTTTAACTGCCCATTGTTTTTGTCCCACTGTTGGGCACGGGCCTCACCTTAAGTGGGAATTTAGGCGATTTATGTGAAAAGACGGGACGGGCAGCAGCGTCATTCTATTGGATTACTAAGCGTGGGGATTATGGCAACCCTTCCCTTCTATGGCAACCCCTCCATTCCCTTCTATGATGATGAAATGAATGACCTTCACGGCTAGCTCATCTTGTCACTTACTGCATCTCTTATTCTGTAGCAAATCTATATTGACGGCCCGTTGGTCTAGTAGTTATTCTCCCTGACTACTAGTCATTTAATAGGTCATGGGTTCGAATCCCACCACGCGTGAACATGTCTGCTTGTTTGTGTGTTTGTGTCTGGGTGTTATTATCTATAGTAATAATATTACAGGTGATTATACTAAATGCTCTAGAATTAAGCGCATATACTTTTTCCATCGCGTTGCGGGTGACAAGCCAATGTTGTATATTATAATGTATATTACATAAAAAACTCTCCAGTGAACTTGGCATTAAGTGTCTACGCGCACAGACTCGCTTCAATGGTTCCGTTCTGAATGTTATTACAATACGTACAGATGAAAATGGTGAGATTTAGTTTGAAAATGGTGCGATGTATTTTACAATAAAAAAAGAAAAATAAAGTTTATTGTTCTGGGTGCAGGTTTTCTTAAACTGATTGATAACGTACTGTACCATTCCATCTTCTTTCTTCTTCTTCTAAATCTATACTTATAATAAAACTGTAACAGGTCCAATTCTGTACATTGAAGACATTTTGAAAATTATATTTGGAGGGCATTCTATAACCGATACTGAGGCCGAAAAAGTATTTTTATTTATTTTTGTCTGTCTGTTTGTCTGTATCACGGCTGCGCATCATGCCGAAACTACTGAATGGATTCAAATGAAACTTGCCATGATTTGAGATCTTACTACGAGGTAGGACATAGGATACTTTTTATCCCATAATCTAGCACGGTTTTTTTGGGAGAGGGGATTAAAGTCAAAATGGGTACTTGGTTATACACTTGGTCCGATTTTATAATTTTTTCTTTATAATATAATAAATATTAGTAGGGGAACACTCATAGAGAGTTGTTATCAAGGTTTTGTAATCGATCGGGTTAAGCAACGTTAGGTAAGGTCATTAAATAGATGGGTGACCGTTTAACGCCATTTGATCTAAACGGGTCCGTGCTTCGGAGAGCAAGTAAAAAGTGGGTCCCAGTTCTTAACCGACTATAAAAAAGGAGGTTATGTATTCGATGCGAATGTCTGTTATTAAAAGTTTAGTTAACGTAAAAATAGCGCAGGCGGAGCTGCGTGGGCAGCTAGTTATGAAATAAACGTGTAATCTCAAAATGTATCATCGATATATACTAATATAAATACTTAAATAAGTAAAGGGCAAAGACGTTAATCTGTGGCTAGTCAATTAAATTTAATACATATATTGATCTACATAATATAATTGATGTCTATTTCATAGTTTATCCTCAAACACTTCAAGGTCACGGTTTGGTATGTCACTTTTTACAACAGCTAATCTGGTTGTAGTATAGCGCCTAAGTCAAAATAGGTATAGATAGAGATCTATACCTATAAATTAAATTGTATATTTGTACCTATAACAAATTATTTTTTGTTGATGGTTGCAAAAACTTTGTTACGCAAGTTTTTATGCCTAATTTGGCACTATTGCCTAGTATTGCAAACTTGCACAAGGAACTGTAGGCCGATGGGTTAGTATATATACGCTGAAATCAAACCACTGATGTTGAAATGGTTCATCACGAATCAAAAATGGCACCTTTATTACGTGAACGAAGTACTATGTAATGTTCAATTTTTTAGCCTTTTTTGTCGATAAAATCTAAGTGCACCCATAATAGTATTCCGATGATTCAATCTATCGATTTGTCTGCAAATTAAGGTAATAACGTGTAAAGTAGGCAACTATCTTAAAATTATTCGCGTCGAAGGATATAGGTATTTTTTATTGAATGATCTAATTATGTAAGTACAAGAGATATAGATCAATGGATATAGCCAATATAAGCGTAGCGTTATCTTTTATATGTATGAGGATTCTGTTGCCAAATTATATAATTAGTTTAAAAAAAAGACATACCACTTGCCAACGTTATGTTATTTATGTAATTCATCAATACGCGAAATAGGGCACTTGTCCTATTATTAAAATCATAGTCTTACTGCTGCACTCACAAACCCCAATTAACTTTAATTATAATTAACTTCAGTCTTCTTATAATTCTTATAATTAACTAATCTCAGTTTCGGTTCGCATGGAATGGTGTTCGTCAGCTGAAGACCTATGGGTCAGAATTAATACAGGTTTAAATGGTCCACAGTTGCATATCTGTGTTGTTTACTTATGTAATCAGAATAAAGGCCTTTCGTTTAATCAACAGTTGACAAACTTCCTCTCTAATGTCTCGCAAATAATTAATGCACATCCCGCAGATAAATTTTTATTAGTAGGAGATTTTAATATGAGTTCGATTCAGTGGGTTTTCAATGACACAGAAGGTAATCTTGATGCCTATAATGTGACGGGCGGATACGAACTTGACTTTATAGATGAGTTGGCTGTGATGGATTTACATCAGTGCAATAATGTGACTAATCGCTATGGTAGACTACTGGATCTTGTACTGTCCAACGATAATGTGTCTGTCAATGACTGTTCCGACCCCTTGGTACCAATTGATCCCCATCATAATGCACTCAACATAGTGTTCAAATTTACATCTGAATCCTTGCTAAAGTCTGCTCCCCGCACCAAATACTGTTATCGGCAAGCCAATTACACTGAAATTAATTCGGAAATTTCTAGTATAGAATGGGCTGACTTTTTTCATGATAAATCTATGGAAGAATGTGTCATCTTCTTTTATCAGTGTCTTAATCGCATAAGGGACCAGCATGTGCCCAAAAGGATTGTCGGGAATAAATCATTTCCACCTTGGTATTCGGCAGCGTTGAAAAAAGTCTTGAAAGAAAAATTTAAATACTCCACAAAATTCAAAAATTATGGTATGCTCTCGGACGCGCATACTTTAAACTATCTCAAAAAAAGAGCTCAAAAGTTGGAAGCAGAATGCTATTCTTCGTATTTAGCCAATGTTGAAAGTTCTATTAAACAAAACCCACGAGCCTTTTGGACACATTTAAAGTCGTTATCCAATTCAACCTCTATTCCTAGTAGTGTGACGTATGGGGATGAAAAAGCAACTGCAGGAAACGATATTTGTAATTTATTTGCTTCATACTTTGCTTCTAATTTTCAGCAATCACATACTACTTCTTCCAACCTATTAAATGCGACGGGTGACACAGGGCTAGATGCAAACATTGCAGATATAGAGGTAACGGAAACTGTTGTAAAAAATCTTTTGCTGAAACTTGATGTTAGTAAATCAGCAGGTCCTGATGGTTTTCCACCAGTCTTTTTTATTAGTTGCGCTGATAGCTTAGCATTGCCCCTATCACTGTTAATGCAAAAATCATTACGTGATGGTCACATGCCATCCATCTGGAAATCTGCATTTGTATCTCCTATTCATAAAAATGGCCCCAAACATATAGTTTCCAATTACCGTCCCATATCTAAATTATGTATCATTGCCAAAGTTTTTGAAAAAATTGTATTTAACCAAGTGTACGACTCACTAAAGGATCTTCTTCCACCTACACAGCATGGTTTTGTTAAAGGTAGATCGACATCAACTAATCTTATTCTTTTTAATGACTTTTTGACCAATGCTATGGATAAGGGGCAGCAAGTAGACGTAGTATACACTGATTTCAGTAAGGCATTCGACCGTATAAATCATTCAATATTAGTGCATAAACTTAAACGTATTGGAATTAGGGGTGACCTTTTGAGATGGTTTAGTTCATACATTGATAATAGGAGTCAAGTCATTGTTTTAGGCAACTATGCATCTAGCCCTATGAATATACCCAGTGGCGTGCCACAGGGCTCGTTGTTGGGACCTCTCCTATTCTTAATATTTATCTCTGATATAAATAGATGCTTTCATAATTCTTCCATATTAAACTTCGCTGATGATATGAAAATTTTTAAATCAATTACTTGTAAAGAGGATTCCGAAGCTTTGCAGGATGATCTTACACGATTAGACGCATATTGTGCTGCAAACAAGCTTGATCTCAATACTAGTAAATGTTCAGCTATTACTTTCACGAGGAAAAAGAATATTATCAAATTTGACTATTCCCTGAAAGGCTGCAAACTGCATTCTGTGAATGAGGTCAGAGATTTAGGTGTGATTCACGACAGTAAATTATTATTTGATAACCACATAACATCTATTGTCAAGAAGGCATCTAGAGCCCTTGGTTTTATTATACGTTCCTGTAAAGATTTTAAGCAACCTAAGACACTTAAAATACTGTATTCTTCATATGTACGGTGTCATCTGGAATATGCTTCGCAAGTCTGGAATCCCCGATACAACGTTTATATAAACCGGATTGAAAAAATTCAGAAGAAATTTATAAAATACCTCAACTACTGTACTAAATCAACAATAACAGACTATAGTCTTTCATGTCGCAAACATCATTTTTTGCAATTACACCAACGTCGCGATATTGCTGATATTGTGTTCCTGACTAGAATAGTAACCTCAGCGGCTATCGATTGTTCAGAACTTCTTAGTAGAATTAGTATAAGCACTCCCCGCCGTACTTTACGCTTCAATCCTTTCTTTTCCATACCTTTAGTTTCTACAAATTATCGTCAGAATAGTTTTCTAATAAAATTTTTATTAATCAATGGCACACAACTTAATACAATAAACAATTTCATAAAATTAAAAATAAATAAAATAATAATTAAATTAACTTAGTATGTGTAAAAAATTTGGCCCATGTGGTAGGGTACCCAAGATGCTGGCAGCATTTCCTCGCTGAATAGCTAAAGCCACTCTCTGAGCGAGGAAATGCCCAGCTCTGGGGTCACCTGTGGAGTCGACCAACCTTTTACTTAAACACCTAAATAAACTATGGGCAGAAGGGCCCCATGGACCTAGTGTTTCCACTCCAAAAGGTATAAAAGTGTATTCGGAGCCAATATCCTTATACTTAAATCTTTTTTTGTTTTCGGCTGCCTCTGCCGCCGAACCAGACCTTTTGCTTGTATCCTGGACATGTGACGGTGCCAGTGTGTCAACACAAGTAGCGTCCCACACCAGCACACGACCCATGCTCCAGGGGATGAGAGACATCCCATCGGGTCTCTTGCCATCGTCACGCACGATACCTTTCGGCTCTAAAATAGCCGGTACGTTAACGGTGACAAGAGCCCGACGGATGATGTCATTCAGCGCGGCATGGCGGGAGAAACGGCCGGCACTTTTAACACATGAAAGTCCATGGTACCCTAGGCGGTCAACATCAGTACCACATGGGCACTTATGCGGCGTGCATACGTCTGCACCGAGACGCAAAGCTAGGGCTACACGAAGGGTGTTTGTGTCCAGGCAGTTTCCCGTATTCGGACATGGAAAAGCCTGTAACCAATATCCTGACTCTTTACGGGAAACTGCCAAGAGCCTTGCGAGATCGGAGCCTGAGCTGCTTTTGATCAGAATAGTTTTATACATCGAGCATGTGATAAGTATAACAATTTGTCTCGTACTAACAGTGATCTTGATATTTCTTGTTGTAGTGTGAAAAAGATGAGAAATATGTTAAATTCAATATTTTTTAATGTTATTAGAGATAATATCTATTCTTAGACATTATATGTACCCTTAGAGGCGTTATTATTCTAAGTATTTACCTACCTAATAGTAGGCAGATAGTTGTTCCTTTTTGTTGGGATTTTAGTTTTAATTGTATATAAGTATATTGTTTCTACCAGTGGAGACTTATAAATGGCTTCTAGTTTCTACTATGTGAAATGTAATTAGTTTTATAAGCTGCTAGTCTTCCTTAAATATAAATAAATAAATTAATTAAATAAATAAATAAATAAACTTACTTTTTAAAATCTATTTATTTCGACTATTGGAGCCGATTATGATTAATTTCGATTATTGAACACGAAGAAGTATTAATGGGCTTCGAGTGTCGAAATAAAACGATATAAAAAAATGGATTAATGATCATTAACTTTAATTGACGTTTGTAGGTTCGGCAGTTAGTGCCGCACTTGTGAACGTCTATTACAATTAATTCTCACTTAGGCCATTTATTTATTAGATCATTTCGACTTTCGCAGACGATTACACATAAGTTGCATTATCGAGTAAGAAGGATATAACCATAAATTCGGTTTAGTATCGAAATAATTAGATTGTAAGATCGGTCGGGATTAGTGTTAATTAACCATAACTTAACGACCGAAAATCGTGAGCCCGGCAGTACCTACTAGCGGTGGGCGTTGCGACGAGGAACCGTTTTAAAGGACCGTTTTGTGTTCTGCGACGATGAAACCGTTTTACGTGCTGGGTCAAAACAGTCCTCGTTGCACAAAACAGTCTTCGAATTACGTGACGCGATTTTTTACTTTACACCTAAGAAAACTCAGTCGACAATGCAATGTTGCAACTATAATCACATTCGTCACGTCGTCTCGTCCATGTCAAAACAATGCAATTTTTACTACTACTGCCTAGAAAATAAAGTCGAAAATACAATGTTGCAACTACATCACTGCTCGTCGCATCGTCTCGTCCTTGTCTTATCAAACATTTTTTGCTGTACTGCTAAGAAAATAGGGTTGATAATGCAATGTTGCAACTACATCATTGCTCGTCGCGTCGACCCGTCCTTGTTATAACAAACATTTTTTACTATACTGCTAAGCAAATAGAGTCGATAATGCAATGTTGCAACTACATCACTGGTCGTCGCGTCGTCTCGTCCTTTCATAAAAAAAATCATTTTTTACTACACTGCTAAGAAAATAGAGTCGATAATGCAATGTTGCAAGTCTCATCACATTCGTCGCGTCGTACTTGTTCGTTCTGTTTGATAAGTTCCGTCCTTGGAGCCGTCTTCAAACCAGTTGCAACGACGACCGTTTTCGACACCGCGAAAACGGTTGCGTCTCGTCCGTCTAAAATTCGACGACGACCCACCGCTAGTACCTACTAAGTTATTGGATATAGATAGATTGAACAAGATAATGGCCAAAAACAGCGTCAGTTATTCGACAAGCGCCTCTGCGATAGTTGAGACTAGGGATGTTAAAAAATAATCGATTTTTATTTTAATCGATTATTATTTTCTAATAATCGATTTTTTATTGTCGATTTTTATAATAATATTAATCGATTTTTAGTAAATCGATTATATAAGTTACGTGTTTAAATCGATTTTTAGAAACAGCTCGTATCTATGCGACCGATGAAAAAATCTTGCAGTAAGTTTTAATTTTATAAACAGTGCCATCTATGCGTTCGGTGAAAAATCTCGAATTAAGTTCATACGTATAAGTTCAATATATAATAAACTATTTAAAAAAAAAAAAAAACCGACTTCAAAGTAAATTATCTAAAAAGCATAAAATAACGAAAATATTATTGAAGTTGGTGTTAGCGTACCTGCTGTGTATATTCTGCACCAACTTCAATAATATTTTCGTTATTTTATGCTTTTTAGATAATTTACTTGGAAGTCGGTTTTTATTTTTTTTTTTAAATAGTTTATTTAACACTTTTTAGTGACTTATTTTACCAAGATAGGTATCAGCACTATCACGCAACTCGAACGTCTACATTACAGTAACTTACTGAAAGCATAAAAAATTTATATCTCTTAAACTACTGGACCGATTTTGATGAAACTTGTACTCTACCCTAAGTTGAAAAATACTCTAACTATTGCAAAAAGAATTTTCGAAATCGGACTTGTAGTTTCTGAGAAATCCGCGGACAAACCTACATACATACACTCGTGAAATTTGGTAAATTTGTTTAGAAGCCCACATAGACTAACATATATGAATATTACGCATTTCTATTAATATTACATACATACGCGTCGAATACAGAACCTCCTTTTTTGAAGTCGTTTAAAAACGGCGCCATCTGTATGTATGCGTGTAAAGTAGTTTCAGTACAGTGTGACCAGATTTAGCAGAATTCTGCTATTTTAGCAGAATTATGTCGCAGAATAGAAAATTTTAGCAGAATCTAATGAACTTCAGCAGAAATTTAACAGAATACGGTAGTTAACACATAGAACGCCAAGTACCTGATACGCAATGGATTTTTCTATTGGTATGTTTCCTGACGGCGGTTTAAGGGTTAAACAATAATTAACAGGGTTTTATTTGAATAGTTGCTCAAAACACATAATTAAATTTAAATCCAATTTCTATTTATGTTATTAAACTTCGTGTTCTAAACCTGCGCTTACCTCAATTTCTTGTTTTACATTCAACTTTAGCCAGTACGATTACGAGTAGACCTGATTTAGTATCACGGGCTAATGCCTATCTAATTTATAAATAAAACTGATACTAATATTTATAAACTTGTTTTTGAAAATGGATATGTGCTATATATAGATGAATAACATCCAGATTTTTGCATTTAGCATGTACCTTTTAGTAATACAAAAAAAAATTCGATTTTTTCGCAGAAATCGATTATTTAGTTTTATTAAAATCGATTTTTGGCAAATCGATTAATTTTGAATATAGAAAAATCGATTTTTATTTAATCGATTCTTTTCCATTAATCTCACATCCCTAGTTGAGACGCGAGCGAGCGGGCTGTAATCATGATGATCATTTCCCAAATCATCACTCGCTGTTCAGTCGAGTCAGTTAAGACCCTTCTGATGGCAACTTAACTAACTAATGTTAAATCAGGTCATGTTTCGAGTTGAACGAAACCATAGCGCGTTCTAATACGACAGTAGCGCCATCTATCGAAGATGTGTGGAACTAATGTGCGTTTTTTTTTCTCTACACTATTTTTACATATCTATCAATGAATGAGTATAATAATTTATACTTCAGTCACGTTAAATTAGTAAAATAATTTGTAAAATAGTCAGTTACTCGTGTAAATCGGTGCTCTACAGCTCTACAATTTTTAAACTGCAATATTATTTGTTTGTGCGATCGATACAAACAAAATGCAAACAAAACGAGTATTGCATTTTTTAAATATAGAGACGTTATAGCACAAGGGTCGGGCCGGATGTGACTGCAAATTGGTATTGAAAACCGGAAATGGGCATAACAGGCTTTGTTTCCCGGCGGATTGTGTGGAACGAACCGCTTTACCACATTCTACGTTGTTTTTATTTTTGAAATCGCTTTTAGAGTTTCAAAACTATTTTTGGCGACTGCGCTCACGCAGAACAATATTTAGAATGCTGTTATATAGTGACACACTTTTTTAGAAATGTATTAGGTATTTAAAACTTTTAATTATTATTATTTTAGTTACTTATCTTTTTTTGTTGAAAAAAGCATGTGTGGGGACGAATCCGACTGGAAGAGGTAGGGATCTGAAGGAATTTATAATTTGGATCACACCTGCCTGCTGGAATCAACCGCTGGGAATCTATACTTATGTTATAAATAGGTAAAGTTTTGAAAAAAAATTCACTGTTAGAAAGGCATATTATCCCTGAGTGCTATAAGCTACTTTTTTATTTTGGTAAACCTAATAAAAGCACGGGCGGAGTTGTGTGGATCAGCTAGTTAGGTATAAACAGCAGTTGACTACGGCAGGTGTAGGGAATATTCTAAGTAAGTGTATATAAAGATTTCTAGATTTCTTTGAGCGGGAATTCGGTAGAGTAAACTGAGCACTAGGTTACTGTAAAAGGCTGGGGTCTCTGGCTATTATCAGTAATAATTACATTAGTTCTACCCGGGGGGTGTCCGGGTAAGAATAGCGCCGTTTCCTCCCATTGGGTGTTTGTAAGAGGCGACTATGGGAAAACAAGGGGACGGGTAGCAGCGTCCCAGCGTCAGCTCTACTGCGATCCCCAAGACGCCTACCGAGCTAGGGGATTATGTCAGCCCCTCCCTTCTGAGGGGGAGGCCTTTGTTCAGCAGTGGACGTGTTTTGGCTGTTGATGATGATGATGGCGTTAGTACTGCCAAGTATGGGATGGTGTTCCAACCGAATAAACAATTATTTAAAAATGTATCGGTTCATGACGTAAAAGCCCTTTTCCTGGTTGCAAATACTCGTAGATTGGTTAATATCAAGGACGAGGGTGGTGAAACAACCAATTGGTGGCCGACAGAATTTATGTTCATAGTTGTTTTAAAATGGCAGCTGCCTAAGTTTTCGCCAAGGACGTTCAAGGTAAAAGTCCCTGTTACTAACCCAGTGAATAAAATAGTGAACTTGACTATTATTGGTGAACGCTTGAAATAATTTAAGCTATTTGTAGACATAATTAGAAGTTTTGTTACTGAATGAAGTAAAAAGTTAACAGTGTTTGCTATAAAAACTGTTTTAGTTAGTAATGTTTGGTATATTTATGTTAAAATACTTTAAAATTCTCATCTGAAATTCCGCAGTGCCTGAAGACAAAGGTTTTTAACCAGTGTGTGTTGCCAGTGATGACATATGGTACTGAGACGTGGTCTTTAACAGCTGGCCTTTTAGAGAAGCTCAGAGTCACACAACGAGCCATGGAGAGAGCTATGCTCGGAGTTTCTTTGCGCGACAGAATCCGCAATGAGGAGATTCACCGAAGAACCAACGTCACCGACATAGCTCTCAGAATCTGCAAGTTGAAGTGGCAATGGGCAGGCCACATCGCTCAAAGAACCGATAACCGTTGGGGAAGAAAGGTTCTCGAGTGGTGACCACGAACCGGAAGACGCAGCGTAGGTAGGCCTCCCACTAAGTGGACAGACGACATTGTGCGCGTCGCAGGTAACTGGTGGATGCAAATCGCCAATTGTCGTTCATTGTGGCGTTCTAAGGGGGAGGCTTATGTTCAGCAGTGGACGTCTTCCGGCTGGTGATGATGATGATGACTTTAAAATTAGCTCATTCTGTACAAATTTGATAGGTACTCGTGTGACTCGATAAATAAAGCATTTTGCTTATGTAACAATAACAGATAAACTTTGGTTTAGCGCTTTGTTTTATACCGCAGCAAAATTGATTTTACTACATACATAATACTTTCCAATTATTTATCTTGCTAATCAAAATGTTAATCTACTTTACTAGTAATAAAGGTCTTTTATTTTTACCAATACCGTCACAGGGAGTAGACATTATCAAAATCAGCCAACGCAGAGGATTTACATAATTACATATATAGTGCATAAATATATGCGCAGACACATGTACACACACATACTCTCTCTCTCTCTCTCTCTCTCTTTACTCTCGGAGTCCAGTGAGGCTTAAGGTCAATATCAACGGGGTGAGATCATTTATGCCAATCGGAAAGTATTATCCTACCTAACTAGTAAGGATTAACTACACAATGATATTGCTCCCCCAAGCCGCCTGCCAAGCGCGGCGATTATGGCAACCCCTCCGTTCTAAGGGGGAGGCCTTTTGTTCAGCAGTGGATGTGTATCGGCTACTGATGATGATATTGCTCCATCCAGGTTTCGAACCAGTGACTGAATTAATCGCGGCACGGAATTCTTAATTTATTTTGTAGTCAGTGATAATAACTGCTATTCTCACCCCACAAATAACTCAACCTGCTGCATTATGAGGCCTAATGAGCACCAATTTACGAGGCACGCCTCGTATAATCATGGGGTCCTACATGCCTTAACGTTTGGTATTTTACAGCTTGCTCTAGTGCACTTTAACATATTCAAAGCCTTAAATTATAAAGATATCTATACTTATAATAAAACTGTAACAGGTCCAATTCTGTACATTGAAGATATTTTGAAAATTATGTTTGGAGGGCATTCTACAACCGATACTAAAGCCAAAATTGTAATTGTTTTTATTTTTGTCTGTCTGTCTGTCTGTATCTCGGCTGAGCATCACGCCGAAACTACTGGATGGATTGAAACGAAACTTGGCATGATTTGAGTTAATACTCCGAGGTAGGACATAGGATACTTTTTATCTCGACATCCGGCACGGTTCCCTTGGGACCTCTCCCAAGGACTAAAGTCAAAATGTGTACTTGGTTATACGCTTGCTCCGATTTTAACAATTTTTCATTATAATTATAATAAATATTTGTAAGGGAACACTCATAGAAAATTGTTAACAATGTTTGGAAATCAATCAGATTAAGCAACGTTAGGTCAGGTCATTAAATAGATGGGTGACCGTTTAACGCCATTTGAACTAAACGTCTCCGTGCTTCGGAGGGCAAGTACAAAGTGGGTCCAAGTTTTTAACCGACTTTAAAATAGGAGGTTTTGTATTTTATGCGAATGTATATTAATGAAAGCTTAGTTAACGTAAACACAGCGCGGGCGGAGCTGCGTGGGTCAGCTAGTCTCCAATATTTACATAAATCTTTACACATCATCATCATCATCAGCAGTGGCCGAAATACGTCCACTGCTGAACTAAAGGCCTCCCCCTTAGAAGGGAGGGATTGCCATAATCCGCTCGCTTGGCAGGCGTCTTGGGGATCGCAGTATAGGTGGTAGGTAATCCAATAGAGAGACGCTGCTGCCCGTCTTCTTGTTTTCGCTTTAATCGCCTATTACGGACACCCAAAGGGAAGAGTTGGGAGGATGCTCTTCTTACCCGGACACCCCACGGGTTACCTTCTTCGGGCAACTTTACACATAGTAAGCAAGCAAGTAAACAAGTAAATTGCAAGTATATATGGTGATATTCGAATCGACATCGCACTGTGTTCATAACAATATCCTCCTGGCCATTTTGCACAAGATCAGCCATCTACGCTGGAGATACTATAATGCCCAAGTGCGTGCGTAGACGGAAGTGCACTCGCACTTCCTTTATTTACCTCTCACAATCTGATGGAACGGAAGACCGACACGACCGGAGGGAGGTTAGGCGCAGGACCGACTGTTTACATGCCCATCTAACGCATGGATTATCTTACTTTACAGATAATTCAAAATTCAAATAATTTTATTTCAAACTTTACAAGTCCATATCTATACTTATAATAAAACTGTAACAGGTCCAATTCTGTACATTGAAGATATTTTGAAAATTATATTTGGAGGGCATTCTTTAACCGATACTGAGCCCGAAAATGTAATTTTTTTAATTTTTGTCTGTCTGTCTGTCTGTCTGTCTGTCTGTCTGTCTGTCTGTCTGTCTGTATCACGGCTGAGCATCACGCCGAAACTACTGAATGGATTCAAATGAAACTTGGCATGATTTGAGATCTTACTACGAGGTAGGACATAGGATACTTTTTATCCCGTAATCTAGCACGGTTCTTTTGGGAGAGGGGATTAAAGTCAAAACGGGTACTTGGTTATACGCTTGGTCCGATTTTATCAATTTTTCTTTATAATATAATAAATATTAGTAAGGGAACACTCATAGAGAGTTGTTATCAAGGTTTTGTAATCGATCGGGTTAAGCAACGTTAGGTAAGGTCATTAAATAGATGGGTGACCGTTTAATGCCATTTGAACTAAACGAGTCCGTGCTTCGGAGAGCAAGTAAAAAGTGGGTCCCAGTTTTTAACCGACTATAAAAAATGAGGTTATGTATTCGATGCGAAATGCGAAAAATTGCGCAGGCGGAGCTGCGTGGGTCAGCTAGTTATTAATAAACATCATTATTTTATTTGACAGGCCATAATCAGGTGATCGGCCTGCATTGTCCTAGCCAGGAAGGAACAACTGTACAAAGTTGTTGCTCCCCGCGGGATTCGAACCCGTGACCTCCAGTTTGCAAAGCGAGCGTTTTCCCACTGCGCCATGAAGGCTTCGTTATACATTGTGCTCATATGGTGAATTCGGTTCATCATTATTCGAAGACGTCCACTGCTGGACAAAGGTCTCCCCCTTAGAAGGGAGGGGTTGCCATAATCCCCACGCTTGGCAGGTGGCTTTGGGATCGCAGTGTAGGCGGAAAATAAATCCAAGAGAAAGACACTGCTGCCCGTCTTCCTGTGCTCGCTTAGTCGCCTTTTACGACAACCGACGAGAGGAGATGGGGGGGATACATTTCTAATGCGGCCCCCCACGGGTCAGTTCGCTTGCTGATGCTTGATACTCCCCCCTCGGTAGTTGGAGTACCACCATATTGTTACCAACAAGCCACTAACCATCAGCTAAGATTACAACCTTAGTTTATATTGATTATAAAACTTCGGCTGTCCTTTATTTCTTTTTTTTGCGGATGAAACCTTCGATGGGTCCCCGGGACCTGTATGTGGGATTCTTAGCCACTAGTCACTGTCGCATCGGCTCATGAGATCGGACCTGGGCTGGGCTGGATGTACCAAGAAGCTCTCAGTGCCTTGCCTTTGAGCCCGCCGCCCCCTGGGAACCATGGTGCTCACAAGGACGGTCGCAACCCCGCAAATGTCCAGCGACTGCGGAATTGGATTTGGAATCTTTGGTTTGGTATCAACGAGTTGTCGGTAGATAGATTGGGTTGTGCTAATGGATCTGGAATGTGGTCACAGGATCACCAATATACTTACTCCTTTAATCTTTAAAGAAAAGAAGTATTGATTGAACCTTGAGCATATTTCTCATTTCTAAAAGCAAATTATACATTGCGTTTATTGATGCCAGCCTTCCAAATCGTCGGTCGGTTTTAAAGCCAAAGAGTCCCCGTAAGTAGGTTATTTAATAAATCCGGTGCCTTTTATCAAAATCTCATTGTAAATTCAATATTTGACGCGCTCAAGCCCCTTCAATAGCTTTCTTTGATGCATTGTTGGACAGACAAAGATCCTTTCACACCCGATTCATCGCATTATAATACTTCATGAAATGATCATAAATTTTCAGCTCATGTTTGTCAGTTTATTGGAATTATAATTCATTTGTGTATGAATTATATTTTATTTAGATAACTAACCGATTAATAATTTATTTATTGTCATCATCAATATAGAATAATATTGTAGGTAAATATGAGAATTCGTATTCGACAGCGGTACAGTCGGTACGAATTTGATTGAAATATTTTTATTTGGTTACTAACAATTCCCTGCGGCTACGCCCGCAATTTTTCTTTCCACCCCCATTTAACCCCTTTAGGAGTGGAATTGGCAAAGAAAGGGTTTTCTTAGTGGATGCTTACGATATAAGAAGGTTCTTCTTATATTGTCTAAATTTCAGCTTTCTAGGTCCAGCGGTTTGGCCTGTGCGTTGATGAATCAGTCAGTCAGTCAGTCAGGACTAGTAATTTTATATGTATAGATAAGACTTTTTACACACAAGCAAATAGATTTAAATATAAGTCATAGAACGGACGTTGGTATTTTTTTCATACAGAAACAGTTACCTACTTAACACTTTTTACAAAATTAAATATAGGTGAGGTAATTCTTCATTAAATATACTTACAAAATACATGTGAAAATTAACTGTAGTCAAATTCAGTAATTTTATCATAGTGAGATTTGTAATATTGCCACACAAAGTTAGGCGTATTTCCGTCAACAACATTTAATTCACTGTTTAGAACGTACAGATTGACCAACTTATTTGTGTTGGTGGTAAAAATAGGAACTAAAATATTTGTATGAGAATTATTATTAATATGACAAATTCACATAGACAGTAGCGACACCGCCATTTCACAGATAACTTGGGCACACTATACGCATGTTGCTTCTGACTTATTACACATGTAATAAGTTTTTAATAAAAATGCCTTAGTAAGCATTTTCATTAAAAAGTAAAAATTAAAACAATTGTAAGTTTTTTTTACTATTTTATTTACTTACTAACGAAATAGTAACAAAACAAAATAGTAGGGAGCGAGGGGCTTGTTGTAACAGGGGTAAGTAGTAACAGGCTCTTTTCACTAGGATCTTAAACTTTATTAGCGTATTTCTTTGACTCGATTTGACCTATAAACCGCGCTGGATCATGTTGCCATAGCATGTGTCCCTCCGGCTGGCGCAGTGACCGGAAGTGTACACGCGCTTAATTTTTGCCAGGTAATATAAAATTGTACCGTCATAAAATTTTGTTTGCGTTATTATTGTCAACTAATTTCCATCTTTCTATATCTTATTTACATTCAAATTTATCTATCTCTGATAATGTGTAACAGTTTTTAAGATTGCTAAATTGTTTAAATAGTTATCTTGATAAATGTTAAAAATCATACCATGGGGTTAGTTGTAACAAAATCCCGGGGCTTGTTGTAACGTGTTACAACAACTTTCTTCTAGAATGAGGGTGTATAAAAGAAAGTCAGAGCGGGCAACACAAAGCCAAAAAGTGTACGAGTTAGCGGCAGCTGAAATTTTAGAAAAAAAAATGCAGTATTCGGAAACCTAGTCCGACTTTCGGATTATGTCACGTCTGTCTTGATAGATACATAAAGAAAAAGAAGAATAATGAAAGTTTAAGAGTTGGTTATGTTAAGCCTAAGATGTGGGTACATGTAGGATGTGTTACAGGAGACACTATATCTTTTATTTGTATTAATTGTAGCTCAGATGAAGGCTGAATTTAATTATAGTGAAACCCACCAAATGTTGATTCTTATATACTTAAGTGCAAGTGCAATACTTTGTTAGATAGATATTAAAAAGAGATAATTACGAAGCATACCTTTTAGATGTAAATATTATAATTTAATTAAGTACTTACTGTGATTTAAAAGTGCCATGATGATTATAAGCAGTGTTTAACTAATTAAAACTGTTAATAACATAATTTTTAGGTGTTGATTACTTAAAAAGTATATTTAAGTTGATTTTTGATAAGAATTACATAATACCTACTTTAGAAAGATGTCAATTTTGTTAAAAATAAACAAAGAATTAATGATTAGAGTATTATTGTAGTAGTATTATTGTTGTTTTTTTTTTTGTCATTACTACTTGCCCCGGTAGACGTTACAACTTGTCCCAAGCACGAGGTAAGTTGTAACACCGCACTTCTTCTAGAAAATAATTGATTGTAAAATAATGACCAATAGTTATATTATTATTTTTACTTGATTTGGTAGAGGAAGAGTTACAGCATCCATACAACTTTATTTAGTAGCAATTTAATCAATGGATCTCAAGATATATTTGTTTTCATGAAAACTGTTACAACAAGCCCCTCGCTCCCTAATCCTGAAAGGTAAATTGACCATTAATTATCAACTTTTCAAAATGGACATACCAAGCAGATGTATACGTACTGTCAGTTAAGACGAAAAAAAATACATGTGCTGTATCCAAACCTATTAAAAAATTAGTAAAATAAAGCTGTTAACCTAATAAAAATTTATCAAGGTGTTTACATGCTTTTCAAACGTAATTTTTTAGCTACTTTTGGCGCTAACTGTACATCAAATCGGATATGTCCATTGGGAAATTACTGCGCAGACTTACTGACAAGTGAGATGCAGTGCAATACCTAATAATACATGTACATACACTTCGAATACGATTGAATATTAAGGTATATTACAATATTTATGATAATAGGTATATTGCCATCGTAATAGTGACAATTTTTAAACGTTTTATTTAAGACGTATAGAGTATATTGTGCCTGCACAAGAAAATAGAGCAACAAGATTGTTATAGTGTATAAAATACAATACATAAATTTCTTCACTAACCTAAGGTAGATTGTTAGAAAATGCCTAAGGCATTAAGTCCGCCTTGTACTTTATGTGCACAAAGTTAAATAAATAAATAAAATACCATGAACAAACATTTTTTTATACCTCCAAGTTGACAAACAAGCATGCGGCCCGCTTGACGGTAAGCATTTACCACAGCCTATTATAGATGCTAGCAACACTAGAAGAATCACTAGCGCGTTGGTCACCCTAAAGACATTAGATAATATTAAGTCTCTTGTGTCTGGTGTTTCTGCGTGTTTATCATCTACGAATGCACTCTCGCTTACCAACAAACAAGTGGGATAGTAGTCGTATATTAGCATAGTCGAGACTACAACTAACCGTCTGAGGTCATAGCACTAGCAATTACTGTGAACAGAAAGAAACTTGAATGAAATATTTGTAAAGGATGAAAAGTTGAAGTCATACTGAAACTTTGAGTATCCTCAGAACTGTATTACCAACAGCACATTGTTTTAAAGTGAAGTGATGATTTGAAATTCTAATGGCGGAATGTGTGAGCTATTATTTGTATTGTAGTTCAAAAGGCTACAGTGGAAGCGCCTGGGAATAAGAATACATTACTAAGTGTAGTCGAATTATGATGTATTGCAAAGATAATTTTGCAGGCGCTATAACGACTTTATTGTTAAAGCGGCGGAAACCTTCGAAAAAATCCCCCTGGCTGTCGCATCGGCATATCAGGATCGGGGGCCTGGACTCTATGGTGGGATTTGCACCAGGTACTCCGTGCCTTTGAGCCCGCGGCCAATTGTTGCATATTAGTGCGTCGGAAACCAACTCGGAGTCGCCGCCCTACTCGATAAAAGTCTAGTGCCCACACCCCAAGAATCCAGCAATTCTGAAAAACACAGTGCTTACAACAGCCTATGACTGCTAGTATTAGTACTAGTAAGAAATACCACGTTTTTCTCTACTATTACACTTGTGCAAGAGACTGTCAAAGTAGGTACTGCAGTGTCAGATTTTAAACCGCAAATCAGCAGTATGTAAACAGAGCTGTGTTCTGGTTAAGGGAAAAAAGAGTGTAGTAAAATTACTAGGCTCAGGAAGACAACTAATGTCTTATTTGTAGAGCGAGCAATGCAGCTGGCATGGATGCCCATGCTAGCTGCACTTACCATACCACTAGAAAATAACGTAATTAGTTAGTTAACTTTCTTTTTTTTTTTTTTGGGACTAATCCCACCACTCATTCCCACCACTGTTACTCCTGTAAGCCAGGATCTACAGTGGTCACCACTGAAGACACCGAGGTTTGACCCTCGGCGAGTCCCAGGGGAACGCTAAATTGTCTTGGAACCCGCAACAAATTTAATTAAAAAGGTAAATAGGAGGAGTTGGAAAAACATATATTCCACTTCCTACTAAACTTAAAGCGGACGACTTAACATTATGAGCCGCTCTACTTAGGTTCATCGAACTACATATGAATGTAGTTTGTACAGTTTACCAACTTTCCTTTGCAGTTGGGTTTTACATTATTTTTTTCTCTCTATATTTTCGTTAGTTACTTGTCTACTGGTAATGAGTACTTTTATACCAGTAGTTGCTGCTGTAGTTTGGGGTGGTTTGAGAAATACAATTTAAAGAGTTTCATAATAAATCCTGGATGCGTATAAAAATTGAGAGCGTGCGCCACGAGAACCATTAATAGGTGCTTGCATCTTCAAAGTCTCAATTGGCGCGAGCTCAGTACTGTTTGAGTTACCTGGTTTGAATAAAATCGGAGGTTTTATATAAACAAAAACTTCTTCAAATTAAAGTTAAGCGGTTGGTAGGTTTTGAAGTGACGTCACTATTGCAGCAGTAGCCTCATTGAGGACGAATGAACAGTGAAGGAACTGTGACTAAAATCGTGTTCATCATCGCAAGACGTCCACTGCTGAACATAGGCCTTCCCCTTAGTTGTCGGCCACACTGCAGGCCTAGCGCGGCGGCGGCGGCGGGCGCGAAATATCAAACATATGAAAACGCCGCTTGCGGCCACACTGAAGTGACTTGCGCGGGAGCCTAGCGCGACCGGCTTGCGCGAGTTTGCGGGCGTACTTTTCAAACGTTCCTATCCGCTCGTTCTGGCCACACTGCGGGCCTAGTCAACAAGCGACCGATCGAGCGGCTGGCGGGGTATCAAACCATTTCGATCTTGTCGCTCGTTTTAAGTATTTTTTTATTATTAAATAACTTTAAATACATGTATAAAAAAAGTTTTTTTGGACATTTGAAATTGTAAGTATATAATATGTTTATTGTTAATGTTCCTTAATTAATAAAATAAACTTTTTTGACTACAATTTCAATTATTAATATTTTTTTTTTAAATCTCCATTCATTTAACTGTTTTTAGTTATTTCGTGCGCACCCAGCACACCATCTCTTATGATCAACGCCTCCCATCTCAGGATTGGCCTATCCAGTAAAAAATACAGAATCCTCATAAAAGGTTTGCGACACCTGCAATAAGTGTTATCGCCACAACAGCCCGCGCGTCACTGTGGCCACCCGGCGCGCCCGCCGCCGCGCCCGCGCTAGGCTCAAGTCACCGCGCGTTCACTGTGGCCAACCACTTAGAAGGGCGGGGTGCCATAATTCCCACATGGCGGGCGTCTTGTGGATCACAGTATTAGGTGGTAGGTATTCCAATAAAAAAACGCTGCTGCCCGTCTCTTGTTTTTCCTTAGTCGCCTCTTACGACAATTAACGAGAGGAAATGGGTGGATGCTATGGGTGGACCCGGACACCCCACAGGCATTATAAGAAGGTAGTTTAATATAACAAAAGACCGGCCAAGTGCGAGTCGGATTCATATTTCGGTTCCATATTTTTTGTGATAGGGTGAAGAAAAAAAAGTTTTTCTCCATTTGCAATGAAGTTGGGTAAATAAGATCTAAAACTATTCTAAGTTTCAAATCAATAGCATGAAATAAATAGGTGTGACAGACAGACGGACGAAGTCGCACCATAAGGGTTTCTTTTTTACCTTTCAGTGGTTGGCCACAGTGAACGCGCGGTGACTTGAGCCTAGCGCGGGCGCGGCGGCGGGCGCGCAGGGTGGCCACAGTGACGCGCGGGCTGTTGTGGCGATAACACTTATTGCAGGTGTCGCAAACTTTTTATGAGGTTTCTGTATTTTTTACTGGATAGGCCAATCCTGATATGGGAGGCGTTGATCATAAGAGATGGTGTGCTGGGTGCGCACGAAATAACTAAACACAGTTAAATGAATGGAGATTTAAAAAAAAAACATATGAAGAATTGAAATTGTAGTCAAAAAAGTATATTATATTTATTAAGGGACATCAACAATATACATATTATACACTTACAATTTCAAATGTCCAAAAAAAACCTTTTTTATACATGTATTTAAAGTTATTTAATAATAAAAAAATACTTAAAACGAGCGACAAGACCGAAATGGTTTGATACCCCGCCGGCCGCGCGATCGGTCGCTTGTTGACTAGGCCCGCAGTGTGGCCAGAACGAGCGGATAGGAATGTTTGAAAAGTACGCCCGCTAACTCGCTCAAGCCGGTCGCGCTAGGCTCCCGCCTTAGTCACTTCAGTGTGGCCGCAAGCGGCGGTTTCATATGTTTGATATTTCGCGCCCGCCGCCGCCGCCGCGCTAGGCCTGCAGTGTGGCCGACCACTTAGTTAACGAGTCCTAAAAACGCAAATAAACTCAAATAAAAGATCACAAAATTGAAAAATGATGTCCAAAAATTGTAAATTATTTTTTTCATACTTTATTTGAATCGGGTGTTATCGCGTTAATTCCCGATTAAAATAAAGTTTAATAATGGAACGCAAAAATCTAAAGGTACGCGTCCATTGGCCAGCGCCGGACGCACCGCACGCACGGCACGCAACGGATTTTAGTTTGCTTTCTATGATTTTGACGGCCCGCATCGGAAAATGCCGGCGCGGATAATGGACGCAGCGCTATGTAAAATCATACAAAGCAAACTAAAATCCGTTGCGTGCCGTGCGTGCGGTGCGTCCGGCGCGTTCCAATGGACGCGTACCTGAAAAGTATATTTTTTTAATACCAAATAAGTACATAGACATCTCTAGAATAAGCGTGATGATGTAAGTGGAGCTAATAAAGAAAACGTTTATTTGTGTGTGACCCGCGCAATATATTCGTCACGGCGACACGGGGCCGCGGGGACGCGGGTTCGATGCCACGTGGGACCGACCTCACCTTTCATTTACACACCCTTTTCAAACAGAATCGTTGTTTAATATCCGCTCCAGTAGTCAAAGGCAACGAAAATCCTTTTGTTGCTTCTATTTTTTTAAATATATACTTTGATAAACCGGTGACGGAGTGACTCGTCTCTGGCGCTCTGGACATAATACAAAGGGTATATATAGTAGCCTTTTTTTGGTTGAAATGGGGGAAACCTTTAAAAGTTCCCCGGGACCATATAGGGGGTCAAGCGGGGCGTGTGGGTTTCTTACCAATTAAAACTCCTGCATATAAGAGAGGGGAGCTGGGCTCTCCGATGGGATCTGTACCAGGTACCCCTCAGTTCCTTACCTTTGAGCCCGCCGCCGGGCATTATAGCCCCTCGGAACCTATCACGGTGCTCACGGGACAGGGCCAGGGCTGGGGATGGGAACCGCAACGCTGCTGTCTTTGTCTCAGTTACGGAATCGAATCTCCAGCTCTATTTATGGCAGACAGGATATCTAATAACTACATTTACTTGCTAATACATATGAGATAATGGTTGTAAGTAAGATGATCCATGCATCGGATGGGCATGTAAAATTCGGTTCTGCGCCTGACCTCTCGGACCTCTCCCCGGTCGTGTCGGCCTTCCATCCCTTCGGATTGCGAGAGGACAGTACACTAGTGTATAATGGATGATAAACGTTAGATTCCGAAGTTTGTCTTATTCGCTATGAAATAAATACACACATCAAAAGTGTCTAGGGATCAACATATATTTTTGCAATAACTTTTCTCCTGATTGATATTAATTAAAATTTTCTTTAAGGATTCATCAAATAAAGTGTTTTCGTTTGTCACAGTAACGATAAACCAAGTCACCTTTGCATTAATAAAGAAATTTGCCATTTTCCTAATAAAGGGATTTTTGACATTTGAACCACTAACACAAAAGTTCGAAAAAAAGACTGAAATAACAGTTTTCTTTAAAATTTTATTGGGTAACTTAAACAATTAATAATCCGTGTTTCTACCGCGAACACTAACAACACAAGAACATCGGTTTGGCATACTCAAAATGAGTTCATCCAAATCACGCTGTGGAATGGCCGCCCATGTTCGTTGCAACAACAAAAAAAGGTCTTCTTGCGACTGGATACCCTCCATATTCGGCAGAGCTCTTCTCTGTAGCATATCCCATGCATGCTCAATCGGGTTCAAGTCTGGCGACTGAGCAGGCCAGGGCAGGACATTGATGTTAGCTGCGGCGAGAGTCTGTCTTACAACTCTTGCGGTGTGCGGTCGTGCATTATCATGCATTAACTGAAATAAGGGACCGATTTGCACTTGTAGAGGAACGATGACGTCTGATACAATCGTCTCAGCATAAATTTGAGCGTTGAGGTTGCCTCTGATCCAAATCAACTCAGTTCTTCCGCCGATCCAAATACCCGCCCATACCATGATGGTTCCACCACTATAAGGATGGACTTCCTGGCAGGATTTTAATCGCTGTTGGCGTCCAGGGGTTCTCCAGTGTCGTATACGTCTTGTATCCGGTCTCATACCAAAACGAGACTCATCAGAAAAGCACACGAAACGCCATTGATCTTCTGCCCAATTTCTGTGTTCAAGAGCCCATTGATATCGAATCCTACGATTGTGCATTGCTATAGGTGGTACCCGTAGCGGTCTTCGGGAATGAAGGTTCACTTCATGCAAGCGGTTTCTGACTGTTTGGTCGCTAATTAAGTTCCCTGAAGAGTGATGAAGCCTCACGGCTAACATCATGGCAGTTATTGTTGGAGCTCTTCGAGTTAAGATTTGAATATATCGGTCTTGTCTCCGTGTGGTGCAGCGATACCGTCCTCCATGGCGCTCAGCCACGGTACCAGTGCTTCGGTAACGTGTCCAAAGTCGACTGATAACACTCTGACTTGTATTCAGAGCTAAAGCCACAGTACGTTGCCGGGAACCAGCTTCTATCATTCCCACGGCTCTGAGCATTTCTTCCCTGCTTAAATGACGTCGCCGCTCCATAATAACGTTGGTTTTAATCAGTAGTAGGGAAACAGTAGCACTAATAATGTCTTCAATGCGTTGTATGTTTTTATAGGGAAAATATTGACAGCTGATTTTCATCTTTTACTCGAATTTGATTCACAGTTCCTGATTCAAATTATGAAATGCACCAAAAAGGATCCATATAAATTTATAAAATCATAAATTTATTACAAAGCCACATCTCAATCTCAAGAAATCCGCTTAAAAATGCTTGATCCCTAGACACTTTTGATGTGTGTATTTGTTATATAGGTATGCGTAGTTTGTTCTTTTATTTTGTAGATATTATCCAATAATAAATTATAGTTATTCCCTCTACAAAACCTCGCCAAAACGTATGTTAAAGTGAGTTTATATTCCCATATAATTCTTAGACCCATATGTTTATCCGAGCCCCACAACTCAAACAACACAAAATGAAAAAAAAAAAAAAAATTACATGGACAAGACGAAGATCATGTCTAATGGTCATGTCCATGTTGCACCCGTACCGGTAGTTGTTGGGAACGATACACTCGAAGTTGTTGACCACTACGTATACCTTGGGCAGATTGTCCAGTTAGGTCGGTCCAACTTCGACAAAGAGGTCGCCCGAAGAATCCAACTCGGATGGGCAGCGTTCGAGAAACTACCCGATATCTTCTCGTCCGAAATACCGCAGTGTCTGAAGACGAAGGTTTTTAACCAGTGTGTGTTGCCAGTGATTACATATGGTACTGAGACGTGGTCTCTAACGGCTGGCCTTTTAGAGAAGTTCAGAGTCACACAACGAGCCATGGAGAGAGCTATGCTTGGAGTTTCTTTGCGCGACAGAATCCGAAATGTGGAGATTCGCCGAAGAACCAAGGTCACCGACATAGCTCACAGAATCTGCAAGTTGAAGTGGCAATGGGCAGGCCACATCGCTCGAAGAACCGATAACCGTTGGGGAAGAAAGGTTCTCGAGTGGCGACCACGAACCGGAAGACGCAGCGTTGGCAGGCCTCCCACTAGGTGGACAGAAGACATTGTGCGCGTCGCAGGTAACCAGTGGATGCAAATAGCCAATTGTCGTTCATTGTGGCGTTCTAAGGGGGAGGCCTATGTTCAGCAGTGGACGTCTTCCGGCTGATGATGATATAGGTATGCGTAGTTTGTTCTTTTATTTTGTAGATGTTATCCAATAATAAATTATAGTTATTCCCTCTACAAAACCTCGCCAAAACGTATGTTAAAGTGAGTTTGTATTCCCATAATAATTCATAGACCCATATGTTTATCCGAGCCCCACAACTCAACTCGTTGAAATCTATTACATAATTAGAACCTTACATTACGCCGCCAGTCCGTACACTTTTCATTACCCGACCAATCGAGATGACCTTGTGCCTTAGAGTGCCTTGAAAACAACACGCCCTGTGCGCAGTTATCCCTGAAAATTACGCTTTCATATACAATTGGCCGCTAAGAACAGTTGCTCGTCTAATTGGTATACTCCCAACTAATAACTAAGGGGTTGTTTATACTTTACGATTTTTATATCGTTTTGAAGCAGATATATTTTTCTAGGAGTATATCAGGAGTCCTCCCACCACATCTAAAGCAGTATTATTGTAACCTTATACGAGGTAGAGCGTCAATACCTACATCATCATCATCAGCCGGAAGACGTCCACTGCTGAACATAGGCCTCTCCCTTAGAACTCCACAATGAACGACAATTGGCTATATGCATCCACCGGTTACCTGAGACGCGCACAATGTCGTCTGTCCACCTAGTGGGAGGCCTGCCTACACTGCGTCTTCCGGTTCGTGGTTGCCACTCGAGAATCTTTCTTCCCCATCGGTTAAAGAGTGTTGTTATACGCGTACTCGTATGTTTGTCTTAGAATGGAAATTTTACAATAGAGTTAAATGCGGATTTTACCATTAATATTTGTAACTGTCATGACATAGGTACTTTTAGGTTTAGACGAATAAAGAGCCGGGCGAACCCGGAAAATTTAAAGTTTTACATTTTGTCGTATCGTGTCGTAACACCTAAACGTCACTAGACTTTTATGAACAGCGGGGCGTGTCCGCACGTCGCGTTCCTTTCGAGATCTTATTATTGAACATAACCGCTTGATTCGCTCGCTTAATTACTCAACAATAGTACAACCGTAGACAGATGCTCGTAAGTGTACTTAGTATGATATACATTTTAGAATCGTTGTCATTAATTTGGGCACTGTACTGGTTAGATGGAATTAGGAATGCTTATGTTTGTTCAGGGATATATAGGGTTAAGCCTTAAAATAATTAAGCTAGCAATTTGAATTCGTTGTTGCTGATTTTTGGAATATTGGCCTGGAAACTTTTTGTTAAAACTTACTTGGTGAGGACATAAATAGGACGTTCGCCTGATAGTAAGACGTATGCCCACGGATAGTGGAACTGCACTAGTGTTGGTCAGCTAAGACAGTGTATTCCATTCTTTTGTTGGGTATAAGTTGGACTCGGTAATCAGTTGTTGAGGAGGAAATCTTCCTAAGGTACCCGGTCTCCGAGGGGGCGGAGGCCAGGTTATGTGGGATTTTTACCCACCAAAACCTCCCCGGTGACCTTCATCGACGCTTTTAGGGAGACTCTGGGCACTCCGTTCGGACCTTCGCCAAGGTCTTTCCAGACATTGTGCATGCCCTAGCCCATACTCTGTTGTTGATGTGTTGAAGAGTTCCTTATGGTAAGCTTCTGTTGTGCCAGCTTGGAGCTGTATATAAATATCCGGTGTAGGATAGATATGCTAGTCCTAGACGATTCAAAACGTCTTACTAGAGCGTCACAGTGGCACTAATATGTGTAGTCAATGCTGCACATATTAGTTTCTTATTTTCAGAATATGCAAGTATTTATAGAACTTAGCCTTAATCTCTGTTCGTTGGTAATGTTTAGTGGGTGCACCCATTAGGTGTCACATTTTTGATCTGTTTAGTAATCACCTTAGACATAGTTGTTAAGGCTCTTAAACCTGATAATTTTAGAAGCTACAGTCCCGTTGACACCGACACACAAGTGTGTTTACACATCAGGGTACTCTTGCAATATAAGATACTGCGGACCACAAGGACAGTTTTATTTTTATGTCTGGGAGGAAACCTTTAAAGAGTTATGTGGGATTCTCCCCCGGATCTACATCGACGCGATGGATAGATTCTGAACAATCTGTCCGGACGCTCGTTAGAGCACATTGGACCAGAAGGATCTACCCTCTAGATAATTAATTTAAAGCTAAAGCAATGCATTCCGAAGACATTTGTAGGAATAGAACAGACTTCGCGAAAACATTAATATATCACCCAGTAGGTGCGACTAGTATCCACATTTGAGAATGTCAGTCACCATAAGCCGTCCAAGTGCACCGCCTTGGAACCCTTCCTTCGACAAACGACCACCATAAATTGCACGGCTAACACCCCGGAAGAGATCCGCCTCATGAATATACACGGTAAACTGGTTTTATTCCCGACTGGAAATTTGGATTTATCGCTATGTGAAAAGATTTTGTTGGTTTGTAATATTTCAGTAAGGTTTAATATCTAATTTATTAGTAGTGTCTCTATTTTTAGGTACCCAGATGACAGCATTCATATCGATCTTAAATAAACACTAATTTGTAGGACAATGACTAAGGCTGCTTGTACAGGCTAAGAAATTTCACCGTGTCTGCTACACGACAAGAATTTTGTCGGATCTAGCCACGAAAATTTCACCTCACCTACCCCGCCCCTTATGCACTATAGCAATTTCGTACATCCGGTCTAGCGCAGACAAGATTTTGTTTTCATGGCCAGCTAACGGTGTCAGTTCTCTATATTTTGTCATGTGATTTTTCTGTCTTATGTCATTTTCATACATTTTATTCTTTCTATTCGTGTTAACGCTTGTAGAATATTACATTGTCTAGAGGTTCTTGTGTAGAAACGACACGAAATCTTACATAGGAACGGCGACTTTTCTTAGCGTATACATGCGGCCTAAAAGCTTTTAGATATCATAATGTCCCCAGACCAATCAAATTATTCGATTCGATGGGCTAGTTGGTATAGTGGTCAGATACTCTAGCTGCGAACCAACGTAACAACGTAGTGGGTGGGTTCCCCATCCAAGATTAATCTTTATTTGTGAACACAAATATGCTTATTTGCCTTGACAGCCTGCCTAGTATCCAGACAATAGTAATTATTTACCTATCAGTTGACTGATTTTCTTGAAGGTTTAGAGGCCAAGGCTCTTTTTGCCGACAAAGAAACTTTATATAAAAGTCTACAAAATATATTCTATCTTAAATCTTTAATTGTACCTCTTCTCTTACAATGTACTTTTCTGGCACATTGACTCTAAAATTAAAAAACAAAAACAAAAAGAAAGTCAATAACAAATGTCATTATCTACAATAGCGGTCATGTCACAAGAAAATGTTCAAATATTTTTATTTAATATGTCTACTTATTTGCATTAATACATCACTATCATACGATTCTAGGAGCAACATAAATCCACACAAGGTTGGGAGAAGCAGGAGATTTAAGAAGAGTAAAGGAATTGACGGGAAGGAGTTCCATCCAAGGGCAGTTGAGAAAGTCCAGGATGCTGAACAGCAGTTCGATGTGGCCGGCTTTGTACAACAAGCGCTAGATGATGACGAACCCTATGAGCTCAAGATACAGAAAGGGTAACCATTATCTTCTTCTTCTACTTCTGTCTGGCGTGATTAATCCCGGCTATTGCCAGGGTCCGCCTTCCGACTATTATTCCTCCACTTTGCCCGATTTTTAACATCCTCGGTTGTGAGATTTTTGGCTCTCATCAAATTTTTTATGATATCTAGCCAGCGCTTCTGAGGGCGATCTCTAGGTTTCGCTCCAAGGACAGACATACCAAGGCATCTTCTAGCAACATACTCCTCCGGTCGGCGCACAACATGGCCATACCATCTCAGGCGACTCTCTTGGAGTTTATCCGCCACATCACGGACACCAAGACTGCCCCTGATGTAACGAGTTGCGGACGTGGTTCAGCCTCCCAACCATTATAATGATTTTCCTCATTAATGTCGATTATATTACGTAGACTATTTATGCCTGTGCAAGGAACCGTCGGGTAGGTCCCACCGCAACGTCTGATATGTGAAAACATTGCTGTTCGTTTTTTTTTGTTTTTTTTTGTCGTATGGTTAGTGGGCAACATGGAGAGTTTTCAAGCTGCCCTTAGGCCTCTGACTTAGCTTAACGACAAATAGATGACAATTGCCGGGACCGTCACTCGGAGACGGAGTCACGGAGACGCTCAGTTGCAATGCCACTAACGGATACCCATCACCCAAGGTCCTTAGATGGGTGACCGTTTGGGTCACCCATCTAAGGACCTTGCCTAACGTTGCTTACCCAACTGATTATTTACCAAACAGTGGTTATAACTGGCTATGAGCGTCTCCCTCACATCGGAACACAGATGTGAAGGGTATTGTAGCTGGTGAAATTACCGGACACAAAAGACAATATCTAATGTCTTAATGGTCAACAACGCGTTAGTGATTCTTCTTTTGTTGCTAGCGACTATGGTCTGCGGTGACTGCTTATCAGGGGGGGGGGGGGGGGAGGTGGAGTCGCATGGTTGCTTGCTACCTTTGGTGGTATAAAAAATACTACTTATACTTATTTTGTGACTGTAGCCATTCACCGTTAAAATAATTACCTAAATATTTAGTGAATGTGTTATTTAGTGTGTTATTATTATATATTTGGGTATAGGTTAAACTGGGTGGTTTAGTCCTTGATTCCTCATTCACTCTACTTTACGTAAGTATATCGTTTTCAAGTCATAAAGGAAATGGGGAACGATGCATTATCCGACTTACTGCAATACCTATACTTACCTATTGTACTAAGATTTTCACGGAGGACTAGGTTCAAGATATCGAAGAGGTGACACGGCTAAATGCTGAGTGAACTCCTTTTTAAAGATAAATTGTTTTTATTTTATGTCATTGATAATTATAATATTTAATACTAAGGAAACACTCAGTCAGTTGTAATCAATGTTTGGCAATGGATCAGGTTAAGCAACGTTAGGCAATACACAGATACACATCATCACGTCATTATACACAGATGGGTGACCGTTTAATATCATTTGAACCAAGCGTCTCCTTGCTTCGGAGGGCAAGTAAAAAGTAGTTCCCAGTTTTTAACAGACTTTAGTCGGTTATGTATTCAATGCAAATGAATGCTATTAAAAAAAAATTTAACTTATAAAGAGCGCGGGTGGAGCTGCGTGGGTCAGCTAGTTCTATTCTAAAAGTGTCACTGATTACATTGAGTTATATAAATATATAGTTGAGTTATAAGATATTGCAACATATACACTTGTACAACTACTTATTGTCGCGTTCGTGCCCAACCTAGATTCAGAGCAGTTCAGGCTGATTTAAGCCTTTGACTTGAATTAAAGACTACTGCCTAGATGAATCATCATCATTTTTGGAATAGGCATGTTACGTGCACTCCAGAGCACATATACGCTCACGACGACCCCTGTTTCTTTCTTCGTCAACTAAAGTCACTCGCCTTCACATAAAATAGTGATTTTTATGAAAAACCGGTTAAAAATTGCTTTAAATCGATTTTTTACTACTGATTTATAAAAAAGACGGTTCTGTATTAGACGCTTAAGTATGTAATATTAATAATCATGCACAACTTTTGACAATGTACGGTAACGTTAGTCTATGTGAGCTTTTAAACAAATGTACCAAATCTCATAATTTAAATGTAGGTATGTACGTAGGTTTGTCCTCCGATTTCTCAGAAATTTCTTTTGCAATAGTTTGAGTATCTTTGAACTTAGGGAACAGTACAAGTTTCATCAAAATCGGTTCAGAAGTTTATAGGCATGGACTGTTCATACTATTTCCAGTAACTGAACGCAAGTTATAGGTAATGATGAATAATAGTGAATCGCATTTATTTGTCATTTATTGGACTTCACGACCATATTCCGAAAAAAGTGTAGCCAGAGAAGTATATTTTTGTATACATTTTATATTAACAGATTTTATATAGCCCATACTGCTGATATCTTACTAACATAAAATTGACTGAAAATTGCCAAATAAAATATTTTTATAAAAAATAAAAACCTTTTTCAGAAATAACAAAACCTTTTTCTTTGAAGTTGGTATTTATTTTTCTAAAAATATTTTTCTCGTTATGGACCATTAGAAGTGTATGAAAATTAAAAAATCGAACTATTATTTTATTTTTTTATTGTTTATTTTTTTTACCAGACGCTCAAACTACAATGATGGCTACGAAACTGGAGGCAGTAATTTCAACTATATAAAAAAGGAAAAGAGCCAAGACTACCTCAATATTGGCGGCGATAGTCCTTCCGAGTTGAACATCAACTCTCCTGTCTTTAAATATACTGTTAACCCAGAATATCAAAACATTAACAGATCGCCTCTGGATACGGTAAAAAATCCAAGAAAATTTAGGCATAATATAATTAGAAATGCTTACAGAGATTATTCAGCTATAGAAAACGGCCAACTTCATAATCCGAAGAAAAAATGGTGAGTGACTGTTTTAGAGCTGAGTTTAATAAAAAAGTATGCTAGCATTCGCGTCTTTTGGTAGAAATAAGATAAAAATGTAAGACAACAAGAAGATCGAAGTGGACAAATCGCATATTTTTACATCTTCCTTATAATTATGTATTGTTAATAGTAATATGAGCATTACACAACTAACTTGGAAGATCTGTATTCCTGATTTCCTGATCTGTTGTCACTACATAACGTTTTTTCCAAAGTCTGACATTTTAATATCTCTGTTTTTAAGTTTTAAAAATATTTTTAACAAATATAACATTTAGTTTATAATATTTCCAGTGCCTTCAGTAACCTAAGGATCCCGTTTTTTTCCCATAACAAATCTCAACCCTTGACGCCAAAAAAGAATAAAAAGAGAAAAATATTCTGCCTCAACAGCCTTACGAATAGCAAGAAAAATATTGACGGCACCTTAAAGAGAGTTGGCGAAGAACCCACAAAGGTAAAAAGGTCTTATAATTTATGCTCGTCTTGTAGAAAAAGACTTATACGTAATGCTGAGATAAGCGAAGACCCGAAAACTTCTACAATTATTCATAACAGCAGACAATTCTTTCAGAATATTGACAATGTAGGACATAAACAACTTAATTTAGATAACGAAGAAAGCTTAGATAGTAACATTAGGGAGAAAAGAGAAGAAGAGGACAGAGAAAGACAGTTGAAAGAGTTAGAAGAAGTGCAGAAGAAGATAGATGCCATTGAGATTCAAATACCAAGTTTTGACAGAAAACCTGAAGAATAAGAAAACGAATGTAGTTTTTATAGTATTTTAGAATTAAAATTGTTTTAGTTTTAATTAATAAATTATGCAACTTTTGGTCGTAATTTTTTTCATTCAATCTTATGACCAGGGAGGCGATTCTCGCACTTTCGAATCAATCACGAATTCGAAAAAATATTCGAATTCGAACTATTGGCGACTAAAAATCACGTAATTGTATTCTCGACATGTCGAGCCCAACCTATTTCGAACGCTAGCCGCTCGAACTGCTTCGACTGGTCAAGACCATTCGAATCGTCATCTCGAGTTCGAATCACAACAAATGTCAAACCTTACCGTATAATATGATTATAATTTTAAGATGAGTAACGTATTCCTAGATTATTTTATTCAAAATAACATTATTGGATAGTTTAAGTATAACTACACTTTACGAAGTCCTCGCACTTGATTAAAACTTAATTCATTACCAAACAAACAATCAACAACACAGACTATTAATTAAGAGATACTGCGATCGACAGCCAATTATATAGGTATATACACCTAAACATCACATAAACGCCTTTAAGAATACGGACAACAATAATAAAACGTGTCCGTCAGGATGACCGGACCACAGCATGGATTCACGTGAAACTTTGCCAAGATTTAGTACCTATTTTGTACTATTTTGTACCTATGTTTAAATATTTTGTACCTCAGTAATAACAAAGTTATTTAATAAATAAAGTGGGAAGCCATTCTGACGTCAGGATGGCTTCCCACTTTTTACTTTGGGTACTTACGGTCCATATATTGCTGAAATCTTTGCATAATAATTTAGTACCTATTTTGTACCTACGATAAATATATGAATACTTAATGTATTTCATTTAAAAATTACTTTTATTTCATTATAAACAATTATATATGGAGCATCATTCATCTGACATTTGTCTGACATATTATAATGTAACATGTAGTCCCCTATCCTGCGAAACAGAGCAAGTATTCAGTGCATATTTTCTTTAGGATATTCCGACCCCGCTTAGCGTTTCATAATTCTCCATCACGGCAAACATTCATGCAGTAACAATCATGTGCTACATTCGACTCTCTCTGATGAAATTTAATAGATCACATTTGAAACTTCATCAAAATTTAACAACGTAACCTGGTAACGGTGGGCAAATAATATTATTAATTGTTTGAAGTTAGAACTGCACAATTTCTTAACTTTTTAAAATTACGATTACATATAATAATATAATATTCCGGGACAATCCACACACGGTCATCAGATCCCAGACCAACACGCCCGTCATACATATTTATTGTAATAATGACAAAAGAGACTGACAGATATTAAATGTGATCTATTAAATTGGCCCTACTTTAGGTAAGTTTTGCACTTCCGAGGTGCTAGGAAATTTCGAGTGTGGGTCCTAAACGTCCATCAAATACGGTGGCAAGTCTTTTTTGTAGTCATAAGCACTAGCTTGGCTGCAATCCCACCTGATCGAAAACTTATTAAAAGGATATTTACTCCCTTGAAGACACCCACATTACATTATTATGAGGCGAAGGTTCTTACGAAATAAAATGTTAAAAAGTTGCGCAGTAAATTAGTTAATTAGGTGGGCGGAGCTGCACGGGACAACTAGTTTTATATAAATAAAAGTACATAAATAAAAAAAATATAATGTATAAATTAAAAATTATTCACTATAGAATAGCATTTTATACAGAATATATTATAGAATTCTAGCAATATAGTATATAATCTTATACGATGTAAAGGGCACATTCTCATATGCTTGTAAACTTCAGGAAATTATTTTAAAAAATATTACTAGGAAAAAATCAACAAAACATTTATTTAATAACAACATAAACTAGTACACTTATATTGACTTACAATAACTATGGCTGGCTATGACAGAGTAATTTACTGGAAACTTAAACAGTCTATCTCTTAAACTACTGAACCGATTTTGATATCACTCGATCGCAATAGGATTTGTAGCTTCTGAGAAATACGGGGATAAACCTACATACATACGCACACTCATGATATTGGCTAAATATTGGTTTATGCCCACATAGATTAACATATTAAGTAAATATTACTTATTTTTATTAATATTACATACATACGCGTCGAATACTGAACTACTCATTTTGAAGTCGTTTAAAAGGGAATCCTTATGGTTGTGCATGGTATGACTTCGTCTATCTGTCTGCCACACCTATATATTTCAGGAACTACTGGTGCTATCGATTTGTAATTTCGATCGTACTTACCCAACCTCAAAGCAAATAAAAAACATAAAATTATTTTCAATGGAGGTCAAAATGGGTTGTCAAAATTTCAAAGTGTGCATTTTATATCGAGTTCATCGATATGCATCGATAATGACCAAAAATGTTCGTCCCTCGATAGGGCCCAAAAAATCCATGTGTATGCGAGCCCAGGGTTTCTCTGGCCATGGCCAGAGACAGGGCATGGGCGGCGCTTCACTCTCTGCAATGCAGATCCAACTATCGCAACAGATTCTTTCGATAGCTTCGTTAATACTTTGCCACCACACGTAGCTCCTAGAGAAAGATTTCTTTATATCTACAAGTTTCTGGCACAACAACCCTATAGCTCCACATCACACAACCTAATTCTTCCTACAGTTTTTTCCAGCGATTGAAGTAAGGCCGAAGAGACATTATTTCATTCTCAGTGGGCCCTTCGTCCCGTATGTATCTTAATACTCTGCTTATTAACTGATCACGGCTTGTTTGCTGTTTTATATCCTTATAATCTAGTAACATGGCACTTTGCGCAAAATGTAAATAAGATTGTTCCTGAACGCAAACGCTTTGTGTAGTTTTAGTCAAAGCTGGCAAACGTGATAACCCATCTGCTCTATTTTCTTTTGACTTTACATATTCTATGTCGTATGTATGTGCTGATAATTTAATAGCCCACCGCTGTAACCGACTCGCAGCCATCGAGGGAACCCCGATGTAACCGACTCGCAGCCATCGAGGGAAGGCTCAAAAATTGTCACCAACGGTTGGTCGGTACGCAATTTAAAATATCTCCCATATAAGTACTGGTGCAACTTTTCTAAACAAAACATGTAGCCAGCGCTTCGCGTTCAATCTGAGAATAGCGTTTTTCAGACACATACACAACCGGACGCTCACGCGCCCCGCGGCCGTTCACGCATCCGTCCCAAACTGTAGATAAAGTTTAAGTTCCCAGAGAAACAGGTGGCAGAAGTTGTTATCGTCAATGTTAGAACTAACAAATGTAGGGTTTTACTCCTCTGCCTGGATGCAGGAAAGGGGACTACATGGTTTGTAAAATATAATATGTCAGATGAATGATGCTCCATATATAATTGTTTATAATGTTATAAAAGTAATTTTTAAATGGAATACATTAAGTATTTATATATTTACCGTAGGTACAAAAAAGGTACTAAATTATTATGCAAAGATTTCAGCAATATATGGACCGTAAGTACCCAAAGTAAAAAGTGGGAAGCCATCCTGACGTCAGAATGGCTTCCCACTTTATTTATTAAATAACTTTGTTATTACTGAGGTACAAAATATTTAAACATAGGTACAAAATAGTACAAAATAGGTACTAAATCTTGGCAAAGTTTCACGTGAATCCGTGCTGTGGTCCGGTCATCCTGACGGACACTAATAAAACTTATCTTTTTATAAATAACCTTTCGGGCATACTAAAACAAAATCGTAGACATAAATACATAAACATATAGTATTTTTGTTTTAATTTTACTTCGCCGAAAGACAGGCAAAGGTACTAGGATCATACAGCCACAGACTACTAAGTAAGAACCATAGATTTATAAAAATCTATGGTAAGAACACACAGCTTTGTGTATTTATTACTCATTAATTTGTGATAAATTGTGTTTGTGATAAAATATGAAAAATCGTACAAAATGTCGTTCTACCATTTTATAGACGTGAACCACTTTAAACATATGCTTTTCTACTAAAAACATCCCATCCGGTAAAAAAAACCATATCAACTACTTGAACAGAATGACTCGCGGGACATTTATCTTTCATAATGGCAACATTTTCCTCATTCGAATAGAGATTATTTCGAAGTTTACTCGATTGTTGCCCAGAATACAAGATTCGAGAAAATCACTTCGAGTTTCAAGATTTCTTAGTAGAGATAGGCTTCGAATTGCAGATTCGAAATCGAAGTCGATTCGAAGCAAGCGAGAATCGCCCCCCAGACATGAAAGATGTTCATCTGATAGCAAGCGCCACGTCTCGCTATAGAGGGTACATTACACTATCCAATCACCCGAGACATTAGTTTACACCTCTTGTGTTCGGTAATTTTTCTTCCCATCACACCGGAACAGCAATGTACCACACACTACTGGGACTCTTTTTCATGTTTTTTAACCGACTTCAAAAAAGGAGGAGGTTCTCAATTCGTCTGTATATATATATTTTTTAATTTTTTTTCTATGTATGTTCGCGCATAACTCTGGCAATTATGAACCGATTTGAATAAATCTTTCTTCCATCCATTCTTTAATCCGTTAATTGGTGTCATACTCTGCAGCAGAGCCACCGCATTAAATACCAATCAATGATATCTTAAAATGATGTACGTTGAACGTACATAATGTACATATACTGATTAACTATGTACGTATGCTAGTTTACGAAATAATGGACGTTGTTTGTGGCTCTGCTGGGGAGCATACTCTGCAGCAGAGCCACGTTGTACACGCATTCAGAAAGGATAAAACTGACTGTTTTTTGATAAAAACTGATGTACGAGTGTTGTATAATGTGTACGTATTCATAAATATCATTATTAGATAGTGGTTTTGTTTATTTCATTATAAATAATTATGTATGGAGTAATTGGAGCATCATTCATCTGACATATTATATTTCACATACCATGTAGTCCCCTTGCCTGCATCAGGAGGATATAACCATTAGCTAGTTCTAACATTTAGTTAGGCGCGGTAGGCCGAGGAGTATAATCGGCCATTATGTCTAGCATTTGTGGACTACGAGAAAGCCTTTGATTCAATCGAGACCTGGGCGGTATTGCAGTCCCTCCAGCGGTGCCACATTGACTATAGGTACATCGAAGTGTTGAGGTGTTTGTACAACAACGCCACCATGTCGATCCGACTACAGGACGAGAGCACGAAACCAATCCCATTGCAGCGAGGTGTGAGACAGGGAGACTTTATTTCTCCGAAACTGTTCTCAAACGCATTGGAGGACGTTTTCAAGCTCTTGGACTGCTACGGATTCGGCATCAACATCAATGGCGAATACATCACTCACCTTCGTTTTGCCGATGATATAGTCATTATGGCAGAGTCGCTGGAGGACCTCAATACGATGCTCAGCGACCTCAGTAGCGTTTCCCAACAGGTGGGTCTTAAAATGAACATGGATAAGACGAAGATCATGTCTAATGTCCATGTTGCACCCGTACCGGTTGTTGTTGGGAACGATACACTCGAAGTTGTTGACCGCTACGTATACCTAGGACAAACTATCCAGTTAGGTCGGTCCAACTTCGACAAAGAGGTCGCCCGAAGAATCCAACTCTGATGGGCAGCGTTAGGGAAACTACGCGAAATCTTCTCGTCCGAAATACCGCAGTGCCTGAAGACGAAGGTTTTTAACCAGTGTGTGTTGCCAGTGATGACATATGGTGCTGAGACGTGGTCCCTAACTGTTGGCCTTCTAGATAAGCTCAGAGTCACACAACGAGCTATGGAGAGAGCTATGCTCGGAGTTTCTTTGCGCGACAGAATCCGAAATGAGGAGATTCGCCGAAGAACCAAGGTCACCGACATAGCTCTTAAAATCTGCAATTTGAAGTGGCAATGGGCAGGCCACATCGCTCGGCGAACCGATAACCGCTGGGGAAGAAAGGTTCTCGAGTGGCGACCACGAACCGGAAGACGCAGCGTAGGTAGGCCTCCCACTAAGTGGACGGACGACATTGTGCGCGTCGCAGGTAACCGGTGGATGCAAGTGGCCAATTGTCGTTCATTGTGGCGTTCGAAGGGGGAGGCCTATGTTCAGCAGTGGACGTCTTCCGGCTGGTGATGATGATGATGATGAACATTTAGTTAATTATTTTATTTTTAGTTCACTTCGTTTAACTAATTTTTAGTAGTTACCACTGAAAATGCTGGTGTGAAATATATGAAAAATAACTGAATAACTATCTAACAAACTCTACTAGATCCCTAGTTATTTATAAGCAGTGTCAGTTTTTATCACTCGAACGTGTTGCTTGTATCTTTATTAAGTTAGGAAAATAAGATGATACGTGACCGATACATAATACAACTCCATTTCGAGACAGTTCGGTCATCATCATCAACCGGAAGACGTCCACTGCTGAGCATAGGCCTCCCCCTTAGAACGCCACAATGAACGACAATTGGCATCCACCGGTTACCTGCGACGCGCACAATTTCGTCTATCCACCTAGTGGGAGGCCTGCCAACGCTGCGTCTTCCGGTTCGTGGTCGCCACTCGAGAACCTTTCTTCCTCAATGGTTATCGGTTCTTCGAGCGATGTGGCCTGCCCATTGCCACTGCAACTTGCAGATTCTGAGAGCTATGTCGGTGACCTTGGTTCTTCGGCGAATCTCCACATTTCGGATTCTATCACGCAAAGAAACTCGCGGGTGTGATCCTGAACATGTTCACAGACTGCAGACTTCGTATAGCGTCGATGTTTAACGTCAGCTATATGTTCTTTTACACGGGTTTTAATAAAATTAGTAATAGTAGTAGTGTGGTAGTAGTTTATTAGTTTTTATATAATCCGTAAAATTAGTTTCATTTCAATTATTTTATTTTATTTGGGACAACAAACGATTACATAATATGGTAAAATAACAAATATTGTGGGGGTCCTATCGGAGGAGATAAATAAAACCCTCAATCGACGTAAAAACAATAATGGACTGTATTTCGCTTTCTTCAATTCTTCATTATAACTAGTTCGTATGTACAATTTCTTATGTTCTAGGCTTCTTATATTCTAGGCTTCTTATATTCTAGGCTTCTTATGTTCTAGGCTTCTTAGTGAGGATCCAGGAAAATGTCGAGTACAAAAAACTAGCCGAGCAACCTACTAATATATGAAACTTTGGGGTCTCAACTAGTGCGTATTGAACACAGTAAACAAATTGCTATCTACCAATTACATTACATTTCACTGGGCATACTTTAACTAGCTAATTTGAGGTAGCTTTTCGTCCGTCACAGCTCTCCCCCCGGCGTAGTTCACGCAGCCTCTTCTTCTCTCGGGAGGACGATAAGCCTTCTGACGGGTCGCCTGAATATACCACCTCGCGTTCGCACGTCCGCGCTTCGCACGACACCGTCCGGTCCGGTGTATACACGCTCTATCTGACCTCGGGGCCATACGTTCCGAGGTAGTAAACCGTCCGCAATGATTACGACGTCTCCTTCTTCCGGCGGGTGATTAGGTCCTCGGTGATCTCCCCGCGGGTTAAGCGTCGGTAAGTATTCTTTCATCCATCGCGTCCAGAACATATTACTTAGCGCTTGTGCTGCCCTCCACTGTCTTTTATCGGCGAGGTCACAGTCGCCTACGTGCGGTAGACCGGTCGCAGTGCCCAATAAAAAGTGGTTCGGCGTCAGTGCTTCGGGATCGTCTGGGTTCACGGCTACGTGAGTGAGAAGTCGCGAATTTACGGTGTTCTCAATTTCCGCTAGTAGCGTTTGCAATACTTCTTCTTTAGGCGCTCGCTCCTTTAACGTAACCAAAAGTGCTGACTTTACGCTCTTGATGAGTCTCTCCCAGGCTCCCCCCTGGTTCGGGGCTCCCGGATCGATAAACTTCCATTGTATCTTGTTTGTTGCAGCGTAGTTTCTAAAGTGGGGTAACCATCCTTCGTATGCTTCATGTAACTCGCTGCTGGCTCCCCTAAAGTTGGTTCCATTGTCCGAATAGATGACGGCTGGCCATCCTCTTCGCGCAGCCATTCTTCGCAGTGCCATTATGGCGGAATCTGTACTCAGGCTTGGTATGAGTTCTACATGTATTGCTCTGGTCACAAGACATGTAGCCAATAGACCCCAGCGCTTTTCTTTACGTCTTCCTATTGTCACCCACATAGGTCCGAAACAGTCTATTCCGCAGTGCGAAAAGGGCCTAGTGAACGCGCTGACTCTAGCGCTTGGTAGGTTCCCTTTGACCGGCGTCGCCGGCGTTCCTCTGCGGATCTTGCACCATGTGCAATGTCGAAGGATTTTTCTTACTGTTGGTCGCACTCTTAAGATCCAATATCGTTGTCTCAGAGTGTTCACAATTTGTTCTCGTCCTACGTGACTATTTTTCTCGTGTTCGCGCTTTATCATCATTCTTGTAAGCGCATGCGCGCCATCTAGTATAGGTGGTTTCTTTAGTTCGTCGGGTACCGTGGCGGCGTTAATTCGTCCGTGCAGGCATAATAGCCCGTCGCCGTTCAGCTTGGGATCCAGCCTATACAATCGACTAGTTTTGTCTATGTTTCTTCTCTGAGCTAGACGGTCGATTTCCGTAGCGAAACTGTCTCTTTGTGCTTCTTTGAGCAGTACTCTCTCTGCCCTTACCATGTGTGATACTTGCATTTCCTTTTCGCGTCGTTTGCACTTGTCAACGAATATCAGTACGTATGCGATAGTTCGTAGTAGACGGTCATATGATGAGAACCTGCATACGTCTACTAGTCCCTTGTTCTCATTGACATGAGCTACCATTTCCTCATCCTGAGTGGGATGTTCCACAGTTTCGACAGGCCACTCGTTCGGCGGTTTGCGCAGGAACGGCGGACCATGGAACCATCGATCTTGCGTAGTGAGTAGATTGGTCCCGTTACGCGTTGCATCGTCTGCGACGTTCTGTGTCGTAGGCACCCATCTCCATTGGTCTACTTTTGTTAATTCTGCAATCTCACTCAATCGGTGCGCTACGTACGGTGTGTACCGCGATGAATCGTTCCTTATCCAGTGGAGTGCAGTCTTCGAGTCACTCCAAAATACCGTTCTGCTCGTTTCCGTATGTTCCCTCTGCACCTCGGCAGCGAGGCGAGCCCCTATCAGGCAGGCTTGTAGCTCGAGCCGTGGTATACTCTGCGCTTTCATAGGCGCCACCTTGGCTTTTCCGGCGACTAGCACGATCGTCACGTGCCCGTCGTTTAGTCGCACTGTCTTCTCAAAAATCTCCTTCGCTCGTTCATCTTCGCGCACCGGCTTTGTTCGTGTCGAGATTCCGAGTGCGTCTATCGCGAAATGCGACGTAACGAGCTCATCTAAGCCTGCGTCGCGCGCATTCGGTTCGGGACGCTCGGCTATTCGCGTGTGCAGGACGGTCTCACCTTCGTCCGTTTCTTTGGCCACAATCGTGCGTGGCAGGGTCCCATGGACCACCCATCCGAGTCGCGTGAGTGATGCCACTGGTTCGTTCGTCGGGCCCGTCAATAAGTGTCTGGATACAATCAAGTGCCAATTGTCTGCGCCTATTAACACACGTGGTTTGGCGTTGGCGTAACATACGTCTTCCGGGCGTAGTCCGTTCAGGTGCTTACGCTTCAATTGATCCGCAGTTATCGTCTGCGCTGAGATGTCTAGACTCTTTATGGTGCGTGCCTCTATCGGGTGGAAGTTCGTTCGCATCCCTTTGATCTCAATCCTCACTCGTTGACTCCCTGGTTCGCTTCGTGTGGAAGTTACGCCGCTTACTTTCAATGTCTGCTGTGGACCATGTGCGTTCACAGCGTGGGCAACTTCCTCGTCAATGAGCGTGATGGTAGATCCCTCGTCCAATAAAGCGTACGTATCCATTTTGAGCCCGTCGGGTCCCCGAATTGTAATCGGATAGACCTTCAACCAAACCGATTTATGTTCTGAGGCGGCATGTGCTACCGTGATCGTGGCAGTCTCCTCTTCGGTCGTGGTTTCGTTCATTGGTTCAGCTTGATGCTTGTTATTATGCAGCAGCGCGTGGTGCGCGTGTCGACATTCTTCGATGCCGCACTTCTTCGCCTTACAGGTGGCTCGTCGGTGACGGCTATTTAGGCAACGGAAACATACGCGGGTTCCCTTCGCCCAGTCCCATCGTTCATTAACCGTCATCGCATGTACCTTTTTGCAGTCTGTCGTGTTATGTTCGTTTCCGCAACAGATGCATACTTTCCTGGATGGTGCATTCGTGGTTGCGTACACGGCGGCCTCTTTCCTTTGATAGGCGACCTTCGGTCGTACTTGCTGCGGCGCCCCAGTTCGTGTGGCGATCTCGTGGCGTGTCGGTTCCCGCGTTGCACTCGCCGTCGTAGAGTATGCGAATCTTACGGCCCGATCTGCTTCTCTCATCAGGAATCGCGAGAGGGTGACTACTTCCGGTTCATCGCGGCTCCCGTACTCGTCCGCGTAGTCGCACCATCTGGCTCTAATGTGAGGACTCAGCTTCTCTATGACCTGACGAGCGAGCATTGGGTTCTGCAGGTAACCTCTCTCATCTATACATGATAGCACGCCGACGATGTTCTGAAGTTTTACCGCGAACGCATTCAAATCGCTGGCGCTTGTGCCAGGTCGCGGCAGCTTCCTTATATCGTTCAAAGCTTTGTCAATTATTATTTCCGGTCGGCCGTAACACTGCTCCAAGGTTCTCATAATAATCTTGGGGTTGCTGGCCGTGTAGAGCAATGCGGCCACTGACTCACGTGCCTCTCCTTTTAAACATGCTCTTAATCGCGCCAAGTTTTCTGCCGGTGAGAATCCGTGTAAATGGGTAGATTCCGACATAGCCGCTTTGAAAGGCAGCCACTCTCCGGGTGCCCCGTTGAATGTCGGCAAATCTTGCGTTTGTCTAGAGGGCGCTCTTGTGCGCGCCATCCGCTCTAGTACATCAGCTAGCCGGTCGATCCCGCGGTCTCGCGATCGGGTCGGCGTGGGCGATCTAGCTCTTGGTTCAAATCTGACGCGGCTCGGGATTGGCGTCGCTTCCTGTTGCCGTGGTGGCAGTGGTTGTGGTCGACAAGTTCCTGGATCCATTTCTTCGGGTTCACGATGTCTTCGCTCCCCCCGTATTTCAGCGCCTTGTAGCCAATCGTTAACTCTTCCCTCGACGTCCGTAGTTTCCAGGGCGGCTGCGCTTTCTCGATCGGTCTCTTCACGTATTGTGGCGACATCTGCGGCTAGTCTCTTCCTAACTAGCGTGGCTTGCAGTTGCAGTTCCTGTCGTCTGATTTCCGCCAACTGTTCTTCGGCTTCTAGTTCGGCCTGCCGGATCCGTGCGACGGCGCTTGCGGTAGATCGTTCGGATCGCACCGACGGCGCCCGCTGCCTTCCCTCTGATGTCGCGGCGACGACGGTTCGGTTTGTTGAGGTAAGCGGCGCTGGTTCTATCGCGGTTCGGTCGGTCGCGGCGGTGGCGGTCATCATGTTCGTTACGCGGATGGTTCTGCTCAACGGCACCGTTGGATCGGTCACAACGGATGCGGTTGCTAACGCGGACGGAGACGCGGGTGGGATATCGTGGCGGCGCGGTAGCTTCTCTTCTTCCGCTGCTTGGCTTCTCGTCGTCGGCATCTTCGGCTCTTCGGTCGCCACCCTACTTCCCTACTGCCCTAACAATCCTATCGCCCTAACAATCCGTCAGGAGGGCCCAGATAAACCGGGGTGCGCTCCGTCGGGGATGGATGATTAAGGAAAGGTAAGGTGGGACCTGTTCAGCAGAGGAGGGCCAAGTGTCACGGGGCGCTCAGCAGTCGGCTGGAATGTCCGACCCCTTTGGCAGTGCCTACAGTCCGGCCCCCGCACTAGACGCTCGTACCGACACAGGTGCGCTCTTCAGCTCTCTTCTGAGCTGGTGGTGTCACGCAAACACACCACACCGCCGTGAGGCGTTAACTCGTGCTGCCGACCGTTTGACACCGTTAGGTGGCAGACAGACACGAGCCGCGGGCAAACCGCGTATCCGTTGCTCGACGTGGTGCTCGACGCGGTGCTTGATGCTCGACGTGACGCTCGACGCTCGTTGTGGCGCTCGACGCGGCGTGTGACACCCGATGTGGCGCTCGACGCGACGTGTGACACCCGATGTGGCGCTCGACGCGACGTGTGTAGATCTTCTATAATTAATCTTCGGTCTTCTATAACGAATCTTCGGTCTTCTATAACGAATCTTCGTTCTTCTATAATGAATCTTCGTTCTTCTCTAATGAATCTTCGTTCTTCTCTATCGAATCTTCGTTCTTCTCTAACGAATCTTCGGTCTTCTCTGGTTCTTGATCCGGCTCCGATGGACCACAATTTGTGGGGGTCCTATCGGAGGAGATAAATAAAACCCTCAATCGACGTAAAAACAATAATGGACTGTATTTCGCTTTCTTCAATTCTTCATTATAACTAGTTCGTATGTACAATTTCTTATGTTCTAGGCTTCTTATATTCTAGGCTTCTTATATTCTAGGCTTCTTATGTTCTAGGCTTCTTAGTGAGGATCCAGGAAAATGTCGAGTACAAAAAACTAGCCGAGCAACCTACTAATATATGAAACTTTGGGGTCTCAACTAGTGCGTATTGAACACAGTAAACAAATTGCTATCTACCAATTACATTACATTTCACTGGGCATACTTTAACTAGCTAATTTGAGGTAGCTTTTCGTCCGTCACAAATATGTATACTGAAAATAGGTAGTTATGCAACCTGCACCGTTGACCACAGAATAAACTTAAATTACAGCGCAGAGTTTTTAAATACTTACTTAAATCAGAGATCAGAGATTTTATAGTCTTTCATGCCTAATGCACAAGAAATAAGTTACCTCTTCTTTTGTTCTCGCGGGGGGAATCTTCAAAAGGTTTCTGAAACCTTGTGCGACGTCAACCAAGTATTTGAAGCTCTTGCCCACTGAAAGGAAGAGTGACTAGCCTTTTAATAAGCTAGTGTGGAATTGCAGCCAAGCCCTACCTTATAATGACTACAAAAAAGACTTGCCGCCGTACTTGATGGACGTCTAGGCCCACACTGGAAATGGCCTAGAATATCTTCGAGATCCTACGTGATTAGGATTGGAAAAAAATAGGGTAATTAGTATAGATCTTAAGATTATAATAGACTAGGTAATGAATCCAACTTCCCAAGGATAATGGAGGAAAAAAATCGTAACGGAAATGTTAAAAAAGCCATTTAACTCATTCTTTAGTATAGTTACAGCTGAGTATACTAAAATTTAGCTTAAAGTACTCTCTTAAACATAAGTAATAAAGATGATTAGCTATCAACGATAACGACAGTATTTCTAGTTATCACAAACTTATTGTTTTTTTTTTGGGTTCCATAGAAAAATCCTAAAATGTTGATTATCTCTGGATGTGCGCAAAATTGACACTTGGGTATTCTCGTCATGCATTAAGGATGTTTAGAGCATGCGTTTAAGTAAATAAACAATCAGTGTTGAGCGTCTTTTGGGTCATTTTTAACCGACTTCAAAAAAGGAGGAGGTTCTCAATTCGTCTGTATATATATATTTTTTTTTTATGTATTTTCGCGCATAACTCTGGCAATTATGAACCGATTTGAAAAAATCTTTCTTCCATCCATTCTTTAATCCGTTAATTGGGTCCCATAAAAAAAATATTGCATTCAGGAAGTACTTATTGTACTTCCTGAAAAAACAAGAATGGTGACTGCGCACTGAGAGTTGGAGGAAAGCCTATATAGATGACTTTATGGTGCTTTTTAAGGACAAAAATGGTCATAACTCTGGTAAATATTTACCAATTTCAATGATTCTTTTTTTATTCGAAAGAAAAAACCACTGTAATGAACCTGTATGAATTTTATCACAACCGGATAAGAACTTCCTGGAGGACCATGAATGATATGGAGGAATTTATCTGGTAAAAACCATAAAACTGATGTTCTCCTTTACATTTCTCTGACAAATATGAACCGATTTCGATGATTCTTTTTTTATTCGAGAGAGTAAACTACTATGATGATTCCATGCAAATTTCATTACGATCGGATAAATTGTTTCTGAGTTTCTGAAGAAACATGAATTATGTAAAAGTATGTAGACGATAATGTGAAATCATAATGATGTCATAACCTACCTAGATCATTTTACCGTCTTCGATGGTTCAATCTTTATGTATGAAAATATCACTAAAAAGTATAAAATAAAATATTAAAAAAAAAATTGAACCGTCTTCAATAACACTAAAAAGCATAAAATAATTTAAATATTATTGAAGTTGGTGCCAAATATACACAGCAGGTACGCTAACACCAACTTCTTTAATATTTAAATTATTTTATGCTTTTTAGTGTTATTGAAGTCGGTTCAATTTCTTTTTTTAATATTTTTTCATACCTACTGTGGGACAGGGGACTACATGTTACATTACAATATGTCAGACAAATGTCAGATGAATGATGCTCCCACGAACCTGTATTATAACTGGACAGCGCAGTCTACTAAAGATCACGAGCCGAATGAGAGGTCCGAAAGTAGTAGTGTATCTCTGTCTAATAGGGTGTCCACGCATTACTATGTGGAAGGATTCTTTTTTTCACTTCTAAGGCCTTTTGGCGGCGGATCGGGTCACAACGGGCGGTGCCACATCGGTGCTCTTGCGTGACCTCCGTCAAGAGTGTGAGGCGCACCGCATGAGACGATTTTTGCGTTCAAATCGTAATTTTGGTGACATAATACTAATTATAATTATTATTTGTATTTTATAATTGGATGGAATTTAATGGAAGTCGGCAGTCATTACATATAAGATCTGCTGTACTTACTACAATTAAGACAATAAATTATTTGAATTTGTGGTAGTAGCTAGCTATCGTTTTCTTCCGGATATCATCTGTATTTCATTCCACAATTCAGGTTTAGTTAACCAACGTTTGTATGGAAATCATCACCCAAGACGACCGACGCGACGCCATACATAATAATGATCACCCTACTCTAACAGTATACCGAGACACCGGTTACTTACTACGACAATGTCGACAACTTGTCGACAATCACACAACAGCTTAGTGCTGCTACCTTCATAATGATAAATTGTTACTAATATTATTGTTAATAAAAGTATTGCATGTTGTTCGTGTGCTAATTTATGATATTACATTTCATCGTCCTAGATATATTATATTTCGATGTTTTATTACACGAAAAACTTGCAAGTAAATGTAATCAACTTTTAAGAAATCTACCTAACACTACTAAAATGAATCATATTTTGCGTTGGCAACTTACTTGACAAGGGGGCAGACAAGGACACATATCTACTTTTGAGCTATCTCACTCGGCTCGTTTTTCTACTATGACTTGTGTCAACGAAAAACAAACCTTAAGAATGTAGTATAAAGTTTAAATTAGTGATATTAATATATTTATGTGATCTATCCAGTTTTTACGAAGTAAAATATAAATCCGTGGATGCTCCATATATAATTATTTATAATGAAATAAACAAAACCACTATCTAATAATGATATTTTTGAACACGTACACATTATACAACACTCGTACATCAGTTTTTATCAAAAAACAGCCAGTTTTATCCTTTCTAAATGCGTGTACAACGTGGCTCTGCTGCAGAGTATGCTCCCCAGCAGAGCCACAAACAACGTCGATTATTTCGTAAACTAGCATACGTACATAGGTAATCGTTATATGTACATTATGTACGTTCAACGTACATCATTTTAAGATATCATTGATTGGTATTTTAATGCGGTGGCTCTGCTGCAGAGACACGTTAATTGGGTCTCATAAAAAAATTATTGCTTAGTAATAAGTAGTTCCTGAAAAAACAAGAATGGTGACTGCGCACTGAGAGCTGCAAGAAAGCCTATATAGATGACGTTTTAGTCGCTCGGACTCGCTCGGTCGGACAAAAATGGTCATAACTCTGGCAAATATTTACCAATTTCAATGATTCTTTTTTTATTCGAAAGAAGAAACCACTGTATTGAATCTGTATGAATTTTATTACAACCGGATAAGAACTTCCTGGAGGACCATGAACGATGTGGAGGAATTTATCTGGTAAAAACCATAAAACTGATGTTCTCCATTACATTGCTCTGACAATTATGAACCGATTTCGATGATTCTTTTTTTATTCGAGAGAGTAAACTACTATGATGTTTCCATGCAAATTTCATTACGACCGGATATTTTTTCTGAAGAAACATGAATTATGTAAAACTATGTAGACGATAATGTGATCATAACCTACCTAGATAATTTTACGGTTTTCGATGGTTCAATCTTTATATATGAAAATATCACTAAAATGTTTAAAATAAAATCTTTTTAAAAAAAAATTGAACCGACTTCAATATCACTGAAAAGTATAAAATAATTTAAATATTATTGAAGTTGGTGCCAAATATACACAGCAGGTACGCTAACACCAACTTCAATAATATTTAAATTATTTTATACTTTTCAGTGATATTGAAGTCGATTCAATTTAAAAAAAAAAGATTTTATTACAATTAAGTAATATAAAAGTCTGCAAAACTTTCAAATGCATTCCAACTGTTTTTGACGAAATCTAATAGGTATTAACATAATAAATCACAATAATTGTAATCAAACTACTTTTATGGAGTTTATCGCGGTTTATTTTAGATTTTTAGGTCTATTACCACTTGTCACCACTGGCGTTGTCACTACTGGGACTGAGAAATGGGAAAAAAATCCCAGCTGTTACCAGCCAAGGTCACTAGTGGCGACAAATGATAATTTCTATCCCGATTAATTATATTTATCACAGGATCCCAAGCCGGTGGTAACACCCAACCATCTTCTCTATTAGCTCTCTAGTAGTGTAGTGATTGATATTATATCTAGTAGTCTGGTAGTAGTATTATTATCTTCTCTAGTAGCTTTTAGGGTGTCTAATCACTAGACCAACAGGCTCGTCAAAATTTAGTATTTAAAATTAAGCCTTGTAACGTTACGCGTGTGTACGCGCCTTAAAATATTAAACCGTTATAGTACTATATAGCTATAACCATACTATATGCGACACGGCGAGCCATTTCGCCGCGAGCTCGCCAGTGCTTGTCTCACGATTGTGGAGTGCGCACGTATGTTACTATTTCAATAAGTAAAACCTTGTAAATTCAATTTGTGCTCTAAAACTACTTACGGGTGAGTGTGCTTGCTATCTGTCTTCTATCTATCTGTTCTCTTTCCTGTTTCTAGGCACTTTGTATTATCAACGGTCCTAAACCGTTGATAAAAGCATTTGGCGGTCAACGTACGCAAATTTGAATACTATAACGGAACCTGTAACCGACGCTATCCCTACTATTCTACAATATCATCTTTCTTGTACTTTCTCTGTCCTTATTCTGCCTTATACTGTAATCTTACTGTTTCTTCTTTATCTGTCCGACCGATTAGTGTAGCATAACCGTCTGCCAAGACCCTCGACTGGACTAGATAGGCTGAGGTGTCTTCTGTGGTCGGCGGACGGTTATGACACACGGGCTGGACCTGACGGTGTCTTTCCGTGGGTTCCAGGGTCCTACTTACGAGGTCCTACCTACGAGGTCCTACCGACGAGGTCCTACCTACGAGGTCCTATCTACGAGGTCCTATCTACGAGGTCCTACCTACGAGTTCCACTACGAACTCCCTTGCACGAGGCGTCGGACGCAAGCTGCTGTCGACCCCTACCGGTCGAGCTTGAGGACGGCTGCTGAGCCTGTCCACTGCCGGACCAGCTGCTAAGCTGGTCGACCTTGGAACTGCTGCGCCGTGCTGCGCCTGGTGCTGTCGCGCCGTGCCGTCACCGTGCTGCTTCTGCTACGACGACTCTGATAAGTTCACCTCACTTAGAAGGGGAACCTGACCGATTCTCAGTGCGCGTACCTCGGAAAAACCGTTAGCCTACTCACGACCCTTGCTCTCTAGCCTGTGCCTTCTTTGTAAATATAATTCTTTATTCTTAGTTCTTGTTTTCTTTATTTCGTAGGGCCACTATCCCCGCTACGCGACAGCCTCTTGGCCGATACCGACCACAGCGGCCAATTCTTCATAAGATCAGCCACCTACGCGGGATCCACAACAACAGACACAAGTGCACTTTCTTCGTTTACCTCTCACAATCCGATGGGACGGAAGACCGACACGACCGGGAGAGGTCAGGCGCAGGACCGACTTTTTTACATGCCCGCCCGACGCATGTATTATCTTACTTTACAAACAATCAGGTGATTGGCCTGCATTGTCCTAGCTAGCTAGGAACAATTACACAAAGTTGTTGCTCCCTGCGGGATTGGAACCCACGACCTCCGGTTTACAAAACAAAACGGTTTTCAACTGCGCTACGGAGGCTACATTCAGGTATTTGCACAAGATATTACTCGGCACATTATTTATCTGACACTGCCGTGCGGTGATACCTAGCTGGACCGTCCCCTGCACAATCTGGAACTTTTTTAAATAATGCAGCATAAACGGACTAGGTCCATGTGTGGCAACATAAATATTTATGTTGTTAGAAAATCTGAGAAGCTTTTTTCAAACATACCCTACAACAAAAGAAGATTCTTCTCGCCATGCATGTTCTTGGGCTTTAGTAAAATGCGCTTAGATCTTGGATCCTTGGCTCGCGATATATCGTTCCCATATATTCTTGTGTCGGACGAAACGATTTTCCACCGCCTCGTTTCGGAACACCTTGATATTTATGCTGCACTTGTTTCTAAGATAAAACACCTACTGGTGCAGCGAGTTGAATCAAACGCAAACGAGAATTTCTTTTTGCAACTTTATAAAATGTAAGTGTGATATTTTAATTAGAGAATCTTCTCCTTTACCAGAAATTCTTTTTTTTTATTGTATCACTTCCCTGCGGCTACGCCCGCAATTTTTCTTTCCACCCCCTTTAACCCCTAGGAGTGGAATTTTCAAATACCCTTTCTTAGTGGATGCTTACGACATAAGAAGAACCTACTGTCCAAATTTCAGCTTTCTAGGTCCAGCGGTTTGGCCTGTGCGTTGATGAATCAGTCAGTCAGTCATTCAGTCAGGACAAGTAATTTTATATGTATAGATAGATAATGAATAATCTAAATATCAATATGATTGTCAGGTACGTTCTATTAAAAATAAATAGCTTCATACAAGATTGAGTTTTCAATAATTAGACTTAAATTAGGATTGGACTTAAATTGCTTGTGCAATAACAAACAAAGAGAACAATCTATGCTTCATTCATGTCAATAGAAAGTCGAAGGTCGAATACGATAAGAGATAAAGATAACACAAAACAAATAAATTTATAAACAAGACAAGATGGCAATGCATTCCTACTAGTTCTACATGAGTTTAGAACTCGTAGGATTTTTTTTCCTAGTAGTCACACATGTAGAACAAAATGTAGAACTACTGGGAATAGGCCTATATATTAAGTAAAAGTACTGAAAAGGTTATTGTTGCTGACCATGAAATGTGACAGTAGTAAAAATTTAATGAAGAGTAAGTAAATATAAAACTAGGGGTTTAGTGGGTAACAATTCCACATGCCCCGGTTGACACCCCACACGCTTTTGGGGACCTACTGAAGGTTTCCTTCGCAATAACAAAAATAAACATATAAAACAAAACGTGGTATCCCTGCCTTGTAGGGTGGTGAATTTGCCAGTCCCTACTAAATGTTACCCCGAGGTGGCTGACGACATGGTGTAATTGGGAGCGCACATTCTCTGCCCCGAGAGATGCTCTAGCGAGTATCTGGCGCTGGAGTATCTCTGACGAGGTCCGAACGGGTTGCCAGAGTAACAGCGTTGCTGAAGTCTACCAGGGAGGTTTTAGTGAGTAAAAGTTCCACATAACCCGGCCCCGTCCCCCCTTACAGAGACCGTCCTGGGAAGTTTCCTCACCGATAACAAAAAAAAAGAAAAAGAGCTTAAGTAGTATATACTTTTAGACTTTCGCGTTCCATTATCTAACTTTATTCTAATCGGTCAAAAACGTCAAGCCAAAATATAAGGTAAATCGCGTTAATTCCCGATTAGAATAAAGTTAGCTTAAGTAGTAGATATATTAAGTTAAAAATTACAAACCAGTTTATTCACTGCCGTTAACTTTAAACTTAATTCGGTCCATTACTTGTCAGTAAGGCTGTGTCGTTCGGAGGTAAACGGAGTTCTCACTTGATGATTGTCGACTGCTGAGTAATGTATAGATAAAGAATAATGAAAACACACGGTTAGTCGCGGGCCCGCACGTTACCTGTTTAGACATGTATGGTCACGATAGTTACAAAAAACGTTCATAGCACCTATAACATATACTTTATCATTACCAGCCGGAAGATGTCCACTACTGAACAAAGGCCTCCCCTTCAGACCGCCACACTGAACGACGACATTTAAGAGGCGACTAAAGGAAATCAAGAAGACAGACAGCAGTGTCTTCCATCCCCAAGCTGCTTGCCAACCGTGGGGATTATGGCAACCCCTCCCTTCTAAGGGAGACGTCTTTGTTCAGAAGTGGTCGTCTTTCGGCTGCTGATGACGATGATGATGGATTAGTTTTTGCTCATATGATTTTTTTTTAAATTTAGTGTTTTTTTTTTAAATTGTATTGTCTAGTCAAAGTAATAGTAGGTACGAATTCTCCACAAAGGGTCAGTCAGATATTATATTACCAAATCCACAATAGTATAGCGTAACTTAAAATAATATTTTTTAAAACCATATATTTAGACTGATAATTGGGAAATCTCCTACTTTACCCAATGTGACATTACATAAACTTGGAATCGAATCGAAATCGGATAATCTCACGATCATATTGTTATAACTGAACTTTTGAACCAATATGAATACGGTTAAGAACCTAGATTGTACTTGAAACATTTAACATTAAATAAATATATCATTTTTATCATGAATAGAAAACCTTCTAACTCTTGAAGTCTGTTTTATCAAAGGCTAAATAATTATACTTACCTATTACAATACTAGACGAAGTAGGTCTATAATGGAAATAATATGACGCAACGTATATATTGCAACGTGTGTTTGCATCTTTGATAAGTTTAATAGGTGTGTATTTACACACACTACGTAATAATTATATTTACATTTATGTAATAAATATTTATTTAAATATAATTAAAATGAAATAAATAAATAAAATAAAATAAATAAATAATGTAAATATAATTATTACACGTGGCCGGGTAAGAGTAGCACCCTCCCATTTCTTACCGTTGGGTGTCCGTAGGAGGTGACTAAAGGAAAACAAGAAGTCGGGCAACAGCGTCTTTCTTTCAGGGAACACCATATTCCATCATGGTCATGGTGTTCCCTGATAAGAACATGTGTGAAATTTCAAATGATCTGGACGTCTTGAAGTGAGTAAAGTTTTTATTGAAGAAGAAGAAAGAAGAAATAATATTTATTTGCTAGAAAAACGAAGAACACAATTAAGACCAAGATAAAATGTATAATTATATGCTATGTTTACAGCTAGATTAATAGTGATTATGTATAATAATACTGTTACGACCGGGACATAAAAGTGTTAATTACTCCGTTAATTATTACTTAATTGCAATGATCTCAAAACGCATTGTTAGTCTATAGGTCTACTATCGATTCGTACCGAAAGATCGCGAATTCTCAATAGAAAGTAGGTCCCTCCAATTCGCATGTACTTGTGTAAGTACCTACCGCTCGCTCGCTCACGGGTCACTGCCCCCGCCTATTGTTAGTCCATTCTCGAAGGTCACGCCGCTATTGTATCTCGCGAAAACGATAGAATAGGTAAGTACATACGAGTACATTCGAGAGAGTTCCACCCCTATGTTAATTTAGGTATATAAGCCGACGCATAGAGGCGCCCAGACAGTTTGTGTTTACAAGCGACAGCGGAAACATCTTAAGGAAGCGATCGAAGAGAATTGTACCAGCGACCCTTGCGACGACTTTGGACTATTGTGAAGTACTGTGCGACTCGGACTACTGTACCTTGTGTGTATACTGCGTGTATAGTGTATACAGTGTGAGTGTACGTGGAATAAAATCTTCTTTTACGTTAATCGGCATTTTAATACCCACCCGCACGTAACAATACGTACAGAGCGAAACTGTACGCCACAATTCTAGGAAATGAAGTTGGTTCAGCTTATAGCTGAACCGGAAGCTGTGTTACCGATCCAGCACTGGTTTTCAGTGCCAACCTCCGTAACCGTTCTGAGCGGACTATAGGTACAATAAAAAATAAATAAATAAATAAATAAAGACTTTACAAAAAAAAACCATAATAAAATATAAGTACAGAACATTGAATAATATTATTATTTTATTATTTATAATATCTAAAACTATTGAAAGATTTCATTAGCATCACACAGGTGAAGCTAATTAAAGCGTGTTATAAAGAAAGCCAGCGATCCAGAGATCTATTGTGCAAGCGCAACGAAAATGTACTCAGGTAAGTACTATTTTGCAAGTAAGCAAATGTTCGAAGCCTTTCTATTGATAAAATACGATGATGGTAGCATAACTATCTAGGAAAATGCTAAGTAGTAAAGAGTTAATAAAAATAACATGAAAATGAAAAATGTTTCATTCAAGTAATTACATCAACACGCATACTTCGTTTTTTCGCTATAATTGATAAGTTTAGATTGTTAGGTTACCTAGACGACCTTCGTTACTCACATTGGACTCTTTATAACATTGACTTTCCTTAAGTTTTCTTGGCACTGTATTGATTTCTTATACCTTGTGATAGACTGATGTTAAAAGAAATAATAACAATGTGAAAAATAATAACAATGATAAAATACTTTACAAAAGAAGTACTTAGGTAATAAGTTAAATATCTCATAGGTATTTGAAAAAAAATAGAAACAATAATAATAATAATGATAGTAATGATAAAATATTGAACAATAAATCAAAAGACATAATAAATTAAACAGCGGAAGGTTACGACGGTTACGTTACTAATAGTAACGACACTATTTGGAAGGATAAGTACCTACATATTATTAAATATCATGTTATATCAATAAAGCAGTAGCCTCGCGTGGGAAGGTCGCGTGGCACCCCCGTGGCGCAGTGGGAAACCGCTAGCTTTGCTAACCGGAGGTCGCGGGTTCGAAGCCTGCGGGGGCAACGGATGGGCATGTAACAAGTCGGTCCTCCGCCTGATCTCTCTTCGGTCGTGTTGGTTTTTCATCTCACCGGATTGTAAGAAGTAAAAGAGAGTGTGCACTTGTGTCTACGCAAGCACTTGTGCATTACAATATCTCCCGCGTATATGGCTGATCTTGCAAAAGATTGGCCGGCGTGGTCGTATCGGCTAGCTAGGAGGTCATTATTAATTTTATATAAGTATATCAATAAAACTTAAAATCATTGATTCTTGTTTCACACGCCATGCATATTGCTTCAGTTGTGAATGGGCCATCTGAAATACAATTTAACATGGTTTAGGTGCCGTACTCACAGCCTATGGTTGGTATGGTTTAGGAGCCGTTTATAATGAATGATAATAATCGATATCTCTATTCACTTTCAGCATGTGATATATTGGCTGTGAGTGTCGAAATAATCTGATTTCAAGAACAGGATTAATGATCAGGAACTTTGTGCTACTTAGAAACATATTGTTTTTGATACGAAGTTTATATAAACATTTGAATTGTCAATTGAATTGAATTGTCCCAGGATATTATTATTATTATTTATTGCCTATAATCATTCCATATTATTCCCTCTATAAACTTCGAAACATCTAACCTTTCTTTAAGACAGATTAGAAGCTCTTAAAGCAAAGTTAGAAGTCTTTGAGAAGTGGTGTTGGAGATGAATGGAGGGAATAAGTTGGACAGAAAGGAAGACCAACGAGGAAGTTTTAGAAATTGTCAATGAGGAAAGACTCATTTTAAGAAATATTGATAATAGGAGCGGGAAGATAATTAGCCACTTGATACGATACAACACCTTCTTTAAAATCATTTTGGAAAATAATACAAGGAAACAAGGGAAGAAGAAGATCATAATGAAGTTTTATGCAACAGGAGCAGAAAAAGTGGGTGGAGTGTCGTATCAGAAGGTCAAAATAAAAGAAAATAATAAAGCACAGCTCTTAAATTAAAGAAGAAGATTTGGAGATAGCATATACTATGATGTATCCGTAGGTATCTTGTGGAAGGGATATATCTAATGAACTCTGTTAACACTAGAGTGGACGCGCCTCAATAAGTAACGTAAGAGCATGCGTGGGGGACATGTGATCTTTAACATCAGTGTACTCAGTCTTATGGTATGGTAACAAATTAATAAAACACTTAATAATACTCTAAAAGGAAATTTACTTATTATAACATTTTGGTTTGTTAGATTAAACACGAGTTGTTTTTTATTAATTAAACTAAGTAAAAACGACAATAAAAGTTTTTTTTTCACAGATTGGATTATAATCAGCCTTGCGTTTTACAAACATTAATTAGTATAGTTTTTTTCACCTAAATGACCGTCTGGACATAAAATCAGCTGATGATCACTGCAAATCCACTAAGAACACTGTGAACAGGCCCTACGAGTGCACTAATCCCGACTTCCACTGAAAAACTCACATCTGCCTTTTCCACCTCTTTTGGATATATTGTGGCGTGGTGCTGTGTCGGATATACTGAAAAGTACCTACTAGTAGGTACCCGCATTACCAGTGCCCTACAAATTATCCCAAAAATCTTAAAAATTTTGACGGCTTGATCATTCTAGAGTAAAAAATTCTAGTGTAAACCCGTTTTTTTTGTTTTCAAGCAATAAAATAAATCATGAGGGTTTAATACAAAAAAAAAATCAAAACAAAACACAAAACTAAGTCATAATAAGTACCACACAATATATTGGTAAAAAAAGTTGCACGAGCGCTCGCGTGGGATCATGTGTACCCCAAACAACTTCAAGCACTCATGGCGCAAGCTACAGTGCCGAGCGCATGCAGGTGGACGTCTTAAGTCATAGATTTGTATATAATTGAAGTTTAGCTAGACAACCAAGATCAAAGAAATTCAACTAGCAAAGTTATTGGACAAAACAAAACATTGGGATACGTATGACCCCGCGCGTCCACTCTAGTGTTAAAGGCTATAAAAAGATTATAATAAGTATGTCTTTACCGATATTAAACCATTTTGTGGTTGGAATTCCACTATCTTTTCGTGCTGACACTATGGCTTCTCTTATAGCAATAGGAACCGATATTCCCATGCATGTAGGAGCTTCGCTGCAGGCTACAAAAAAAAGATAATTAGTTACTGATGATGGTAAAATGTTATATTATATGTAATTAAATTCTACATGACAAAGTACTAATTTGAATCAGTTTTCCAAAAATATGGGTTTTTGGTGACATAACTAGATTCTCCTAAATAAGGCAGATGATAGTACTCATTTCTGAATCGCACTAGCGAAGTTTGAACGTACATGTAGTATACCATGTGACTGGTTGCACATGTGACATATTAATACAGGGCGCTCCGTACTCGATTCTCTATTTTACCCAATTATCAATCAAAATGGACTAACCGCGCGCTAACAGATTTTCGGTACGCTATTTATTTGTATGGAACGCTTCGGTCGGCAATCTCTTTCTTTGCAAAACACCGCGTGACAGAAGATACCTAGTGCAAGGTTGCACATTATTGTAATTAAAATATTTGACAATTCATCAAAATTTAACAACGTCACCTTGTAACGGCGGGCATAAAATATATTATTTCTTTCGAAGTTAGAATTGCACAATTGCTTAACTTCTTTCAATTACGATTACCTATTTAATGTAATAATGACAAAAGAAACAGACAGAACAAAGAAACTGACAAGTGTCAACTATTCAGCCAGTATAAACAACATCCCAACATCAACCGTTCGGGGCTTTTGGCTCTGACCGAGCATCACACCTCCCTCGCTTGGTCGGAGAATCCACCTATTATCATCGCTCTGCTATGGTTTAATACGTTTAAGGATTTTCCGTCGTATGGGCTCTATAAATCTCAAACTTCCCAGTAAATAGCTTGCCAGCAGGCCTTACGTGCAAGGGAACGACCAGGTAGGTACCAAACCAGTGTCAGATATTTTGACACCGAGTAGCAACATTACAATATTACTGTGTTCCGGTGTGCAGAACATTGAGCTAGATAAAATATTGGACACAAGAAACTTATATTATGTCCTGGCTGTGGAGCAGCAGTCTAGCGCAGTGTCAAAGAGCAGACGTATGGCTTACCATCAGACGTGTTCTGCTTATCTCTCTATGAAGAAGATTAAAACAGTGGAAATAGGTGTAATGTAGATATGTTGTTTAAAATATGATATTCGCAATTTACACATACATATACTTTAGGACTTTAGTTACCTTTTGACCCAAATATAGTTGGGTATGAATAAGATTTCTTCCTCAAGTACACTCTAAAGTCCTGAGGGATGTCTCTCGCCTGCGGTATGTAATAGTTCCACGTTCTGTCTGTCAGAAGTTCCCCATTGTTGCTATCATACACCAAATTCTCAGAAGTCCAGTATCCGACACTCATAACGAAAGCCCCTTCGACCTAAAACAATAAACAAACATAACCTTTTTCCCAAATAGGTGGCAGAGGTGTATTCCTATATTCTTATTTTGCCAGATATGTTAATCCTCATGTGATAGTGTAAATACTGGACAAGTATTATTATTATCATTATTTTGTTAATCTGGTGTCACAAAACCAAAACAAAATAAGAGATTTTCTGAAATTTAGTAATGGAACTCAGAACCTCGCTCGCTGACAGCAGTGGCATTTGGGAGCCAGTCTTAGGTAGCCAATGAAGTTGAAACTAAATTTGTACTCACTTGACCGACATCAAGTTCAGGATTAAGACTCTGACCAGCATCCTCCATAATATCAACCCTCAACACCTCACTTTCACCAGTTAACACGTCAATTTCCACTTCAGCTACCGTCACGCCGAATACTTTATAATTCTGCACATCCTCTTTATTCACAAAACCATGCACCTGAAGATCCACACTCATTTCAAAAGCCTTTTTCACCAACTCTTCCCAGGTTGGATTGTTTAATTCATTTCGCACTGGCTGTAACCTTGCCAGTAGTTCACGACAACATTTCAGTACAGCAATGACTATATTTTGAGTCGTTAGACTGCCGCCACTGACTGCTGAATTCGGAGAAAAAATCGTATTATTTTCTTTAATCTGAATTTTGTCTAAAGGAATGTTGAGCATGTATGCACACACTTGTGCTGCTTTTGTGTTTATTCCCTGTCCTATTTCAACTCCACCATGTGTTATAGCAACTGTGCCATCACCTTGATATACTGAGATGTTTACGTCGAAGTATCGTGTGTCTATATCTTGCCATCTTGAAAATACAAATCTAATTCCTCTTTTTTTCCATCTATTCTCAGCATTGAATTTATTCACAGCCGCTCTCCTGGTTTCGTAATCAGAAGCTATTTTTAGGTCATTGTACATTTCTTTAATATCCATATACTGCGGATCCAAGTTAGATAAACGTACGTCTACTGGGTCCAATGACGTTTCGTAGGCAATACGTTCCATTAGCAATTCTGCCATTGCTATGTTTTCAAATGATCCTGAAAAAAACAGGATAAGGGAGATTTTACAAAAATGATCGAATCATCGTTTGTCCTTACAGAATAATGAACCATCTCAAATCTAGATATATAACTATCTAACGTCGTACAAAAATCATACGCTGTTACGTAGAGACGAATCATATTAAAGGAAATATGTTAAAATTCAGCGGTGTGCTAAATAATTAAAAATATATACATAAAATGCAAACACACAAAAGCTCACAATCATAACTCAGATGGAGGCTGGGGCTGGGGGCTGGCATTGGGGCTGTAGGTGCAAAGTACTCAACATCTTTTCACTTTAGAGGAGAGTAACTAATATAGAAGGATGTATGGTGGTGACTGACTCAAAAATAAACATGTTCAATATTTTTTATCAGTAACTAATGGCTATTGTTACAAGAGTGGGATGCGTTCACAAGTGCAGTGCATCGAGGTTCGCTCGTTTTGTGTGCGTTGCAAAACATTACGAACTTTGCACCTACAGGGCAAAATAAAATCATTAAAGTGTTACCTGGTGATCTGAACCATGTATTTTTTGCAGTGTCAGTTACAGTGTTATAGCAGGTGTAGTTCCAAGTGCTTCCATTGTAACAGTTGCTGAATACCTCTACACCTAGCGTTGCCAATAGCTCGTTGATCGCATATCCGTTGTCTTCATACAAGTTATAACTGGCGTATTGGATGACTCCGCTCTTGTTGATTCCTATCTTTTTTTAAATGTATCATTAAACATAAAATATTATTGAATACGTACGGTGTTACAAAACTGTAAACTCTTATCCGGTGAAGCTGTAATGGCCATCTGCGGCCAACAGTACTACTCCTACACAAAAAAAAAACTGTATAGATTCATTTTTTTAACGAACTGATCGCATTTTAAATATTAGGTACCTTGAGATAATTGGTTGATGACAAAAATGTCACTATTATTGTACTTAAATATTTATGTAATTGAATTATAGAACACGCCATGCTATATCAGCCCCCTTAGCTAAGTTGTCATTCTACAATACGGAACGCTAAGCAATAGAAAACAAATGTATGGGAATGATATAACATCACGTAAAGAGACCTGGCTAAGGGGGCTGGAATAACATCAAGTTTACACAACTGATACGTTTTAAGGATAAATAAACGTCCCCAACTAATGTGATAGACTAATCCATGAATTGGAAAGTCTCAGCTTTTGTTATAGAAGATTGAATAATTATAATTGAGGCCGTGGTTTACAGGCTTTGGAACAATGACTGATAATGCCACTGCAATCACCCGTGGGGTGTCGGGTTTAGAATAGCATCCTCCCATCTCCTCCCGTTGGGTGTCCGTAAGATGCGACTAAGGGAAAACAAGAAGACGGGCAGCAGCGTCTTTCTTTTGGATTACCTACCACCTATACTGCGATTCTCAAGCCGCCTGCCAAGCGTGGGGATTATGGCAACCCCTCCCTTCTAAGGGGTCCTTTGTTCAGCAGCTTTGGACGTCTTACGGCTGCTGATGATGATGATGAATCACTGGTTCTAGAACTGCCATTAAGTTTTAACCTTCAGGTATATACTTTACGTATAAGATATCAGCTAATTATAATGTATGATGCGGCATGGGTGAGTATTTATAATTACTTCAAAGTCCGTAGAACATGGAAATCTCTTTCCCCAGGCCTTAGTATTAAAAACCAGAGGATGGATGATGCGGCACGGATGATTTAAATTATGTGAAACGAGACTGCAAGCCACCGCGGTCTGAATAATGCGGGACACCTTTATGCCAAAGGCACCTCCGACTCGACGAACATGCACATCGATTCTACAATTACAAAAATAGTTGATTGTTACACAAGGGACAAAAGTGATCTACGAGTATTTAGGCACGAGATGGTTTGGTGCATAAGCGTAACGAGGGCGCTAATAGTTCGAGAGCCTAAATAGGTATTTCACCCGGGGTAAACACTGTGCTTTTCATTTCGAGTATGAGGAAGGTAAATAGAAACCTGATTAGCTAAACAAATAATAATAGCACTCGACAAAACAACTAAGATATTATTATTATTATTATATTTGGGTATTTTATTAGATGAGAATTTATCTTTTAGAAATCATATTGCTACATTGTCAGGTAAAGTTAGAAAATCTATATATCTAATGAAATCTTTACGCAATTCTGCACCAAAACAAGTATTAATATTAGTGTATAAAGCCATTTGCCAATCCAATATCTTATATTGTTTATCAGCTTGGGGCGGGGCTGCCAAATCTATTCTTATAGAACTCGAGAGAGCTCAGCGGGCGGTACTTAAGGTTATGTTGCATAAACCTTTCAGATTCCCTACAGACATTCTTTATAAAGAAACCAGCGAACTAAGAGTCCGCCAGCTGTTCATTTCCAAAGTAGCCACTGTAATGCATAAGCACGTAATTAACTCTAACGATTTCACTTCTAGAAATTCACGTCGTATATACAAAATATCCCAAAATCGAGAATCTGAGCTGAGAGAATCGTCACATAACATTATTTAATACACATTCATTCTACACTTTTGCACACCCCCACACACTCATACACACACACTTACACACCCGAACTCATACACATGTAAGGTACTGAGTAAAGTATGTATATTTTCTGCGCATTGAACATGTCGCCAATTTAATTATATCATGTAATTGTTTTTTGGTTGCTGCGATACAGACCTAGAGTCTAGTGCAGTAGCCGCTGTTAAACCAATACATATGTCTGTAAGTAATAGTTATTTAATTGTTTCGTTCTCTGTAAATTACTTGTAAGACTAAGTTTTGTGGCACTTAATAAACGTTATGATTATGATTAAGATCGAATTGCCGCTTTGCCATTTTATTTATTTATTTTTTCCTCTTTCTGTGGTATTCTACCAGCCAAAATTTTTTCATTTATTTTAGTAAATATTTCGCTCAAATATGGGTAAATTATATAATAATTTAAAAAAGTCGTGTTAATAATTGTTGATAATATTTTTACGCCTCGATTTAACCGTAGCTGTATAAGTTGGGACATGGTTTGCCTTTGCAGTATTAATTTTTTTGAAATCGCTTACCAAGGATGAAAGATACTGTTTTCATTCCTCTGATTAGGTAACTTCAAGCGTACTTTCCGACTATGAGCAGTAAAAAGTAATGTTAACCAATTTTAGATATACCTATGACTAAAGTCAGGTTTTTTCTATACGTAATATTTTCTCTTAAACCACCACAGTGCTTAAAGATTACACTTCCGATTCATTATATAAAAGCAATTACAATGATTTTTGCCAGCCATAATAATAATAATATCTAATAATAATCGATGGCTCCTACGTTAAATATCGTATGTGTAAAACCCGCACTTTACAGGAGAGCAAATTAAAGGTATTTTTCTACGCTAATTATTGAACGTTTGTTTTCATACTATTCGGTAAAATAAGGCATTTTCTATGGTTGGTACAAATTTCAGCCAAATAGCTTCAAAGGAGTTGTTCCAGAAATGTATGGAGCCTGGGCCAACACCATGTACACTATATGAATATATAACTATGCAATATAGTAACTGTTTTGTAATGTTCTCTTTTTTTAATATTGCTTCGTTTTATTGTACATTTAACATATCTTGGTCAAGGAGAGCAACACCAAAGAGAATATAATAGTACTGTAGCAACACCACACAATAATATGATGGATCGGAAATACATAACTAAAATGTCATTTTGACGGATTTTGATTTTGACGGACGGATTCCAATCCAAATCACAGGCGATAATCAATACAGTAAAGCCCCGTGTCAAGAAAGAAACAGTCAATGAATGTCTGTAAACATAAATAATCACTAAAAACTCCGAAATACAATATGTACTCCATGCGTAAACAATCTATTACGAAAGTCACCTATAGCATTAACTGTCAAGTAGTAAACCAACGTCAAACGCAACTGTCATGGCTGCCCTAAAGACAGGGTGGACATATTAAATAACTCCATAAGTAATCATTTATGTACAATTGTACTCTGCTTCAAATTAATTTATAAGTATTTTTATGAAACTCTCCTATGTTTTTCCAATTTTTCCATGTAGTGTACATAGTGTTGGCCCAAAATGGAACATCTCCTTTAAAGAACAAGCGTATAAAAATACCTTTAATTTGCTCTCCTGTAAAGTGCGGGTTTTACACATACGATATTTAACGTAGGAGCCATCGATTATCTCGGGACAATCCACACACGGTCATCTGATCCCAAACTAGGCAGAGCCTGTACTATGGAAACCAGACAACTGATACTAATACTTATATACATATTTTTTTTGTAAATACATACTTAAATAGATAAATAACACCCAGACACTTGGTGGGAATCGAACCCACGACCCATCGGTTAGCGGACAGGGTGTCTAACCACTAGACCAACGGGCCCGTCAATCTATCCATGTCTATCTTATAGAAATTAAACTATCTTTTCCATGTATATACATCATTAAACTCACCTACTCTGATCCAATTTTAAAGCTCTTGATATCATCAACTGCATTGCACCAAGCCATTGAGATGTCGCATATACTGCTAAACCTTCTTCAGTCGGAAAGGTTACACATGCTGAAGTCTCCATAGTAAAATGATACTGTCCATGTATCGTGTTTTCTCCTTTGATTACCTGTGTGACGTCATTACCTGTAGTCTTAGGTTTAATTGCTTTGAAGATTGTATTTCTATTTGGATCCCTTTTAGCGTCTTTCACATATATTACTGGTTTAGTAACATTAGTATATGTTACTTTGACCATTTTAGAAACTGTGTCGGCTATGAACTCTGTTTCAGCGACAATCAATCCTAAAGGCTGATTGTAATATTTGACCTCCCCACTGCAGAATACTTCTTCATTCAACATGTATATGGGATCATCTATTGGTGTAAAAGAATTTAGTCCCGGTATGTCTTTTGCTGTATAGAACGTTATGACACCTGGTTGATTCTGTAATAGCAAATAGTCATTCTTAATCATTTTTTAAAGTTTGTATACACTGAATTTAGTTAGTTAGAAGCCTACGAGTATTAGTGTAAACGTAAGTTCATATAAAATTTTATTCTATGTATGATCTTCTCGTTTGCTTTTCGACTGTTATACTGTACTAGCCATGGACAGGTTTTGCTTGACTTATTATCTAATTATAATAAGCATTATATTTTGTAAAGCTTATATCTTGTTAGTGTCTCATTAAATAAAAAAATAAAATTAATTGTATTATGTTAATGTAAGTACGAATCGTTCTATGTTTGTGAATCTAGGGTAGTCTATTTATTATTAGGTATCATCAGCAGCCGAAATACGACCACCGCTAAATAAAAGGCCTCCCCCTTAGAAGGGAGGGGTTGCCATAATCCCCACCCCTGACAGGCGTCTTGGGGATTGCAGTATATATAGGTGGTATAAATAATAATAATACATTAGAAATACGCTGCTGTTCATCTTATTGTTTTCCCTTAGTCGCTTCTTACGGACACCCAACGAGAGGAGATGGGTGGGAGCTATTATTACCCGGACACCCCACGGGTCCATTATATTATATGTATATCATTATTATTATTATTACTCCATACAGTTAGGTATTATTAAACTCAACATTTACTGTGATCTTTTACTCTAATTGAGGAATATGGTAGTCCCTTTGATTATATATACGTCAATCAAAGGATAGTCCATAATTATTATTTAGGAGCATTAAAGAAAGAAAGAAACGGATACGTACACAGATTGTGACGGCTTTTTGTACCCACATTTTGAAAAACCAAGTTGTATGATTGAAGTCTGAATCTTGAAACCTAGGTTTTACTTTGTCCTAACAATTTTGCTATAATTGATTCGAGAGATAGCACTTACCAAAGCATCAGTAGCATCTATGGATAATATTTGACCTTTGCCAATTGTGGATAGCACAAACGCAGCATAGATTTCTCCCGGGATAGTTGGAAGATCGTCCGTGTATTTGGCTTCACCGGCACATTGGACCTACAGCATTTAGCTTAATATTATTACTACTTGTATTTTCTTGGGCTAGTTAACTAAGTATTGCATTAAGCACTTACTAGAGCTTCAACTTTTGGCAACGGTTTGTTCACAGGCCATGTTTCTGGATGCGTATCAAAGTATTGCCTGCCCTCAGACACAGGCCTTGACTCGTGTAATCTGATACTACCCGTTTTTATTTGTGTGTGCAGATTGTTATTAGGATATAGTGCTAGGAGACCCTGAAATACAGGAATTAATTTGTAAATTCATCTGATACTTCTGTAACTGGTATCTATGATGATGATACTGCGGATGCTGGTATGGTAGATCATTGACTGAGAGACCGTGTAGCACCACTTTACCAGATATTCTGCCGCAAAACAGCAATGTGTTGTGTGAGTTGAGTTAGTGTATACAGTATAGCGTACGTCTTGCTCGTTTTATTATCGTATATTAAAAAAAACTATGGACAAAATACAGACTGTCTGACTCTTTGAAGCAGAACCTTGATCAATTTATTTGAATTATTGACACCATTGAGCAAAATTAAGTAATATATTTGTCGATAGATAGGGACAAGTTATATAACAGATATATATTATACATTAATAATTTCGGTAATTGGACGTAACGCAATATAAATCAATACTGTCGGGTGGAACAGTAGATTACAAACAGATATTTTAAATATAAAACAAATATGAAAGAGATCACAGCGTCAAAAACTATTATGCTTACTTTATAGAATAGTCCCAAGGCTAGTTTCTTTCTATACGCAGCTGAAGGCTCCGGCGGATTTTCAGTCACCTGCATCTCTGTTTCCAAAATTTGTAGAGCTCCCTGCAAGGTCTCATTCGTAAATAACTTCTTTCCCATCAAGAAGTTTTCTGTCATTGTGGCCCTTATGAACTGCGCTGAAAGTCCTCCGTAGACAATTCTTGATTCCATGACTACGTTATCTGAATTCAGTTTGTATAAGAAGCCTGAATGGACTATTGCGTGAGCGTTTTGGGAGCGTGGCATAATCTGGAATCGTTTAATATTGGTAAGGTCTAGGATACAATTTTCTTACGTATTTCTTTTAATAATTTGTTAAAAGAATATTAATAATTTTATAAATTGGTAGTAATAATATTCTTACAGAATTTCAAGTAATTCCTTTGACGACGATTATGTTGTGACCTAATATTAGATAAACCACATGATTATATTTACCTTATAGGTGATTAATTTAGTATACTGACTGTTCAGCGGTGGCAGCAGCACATTCAAAATGATCATTCCCATCAAATTGACCTTCAAAAATTCCTGCATCGTCACAATTTTCGGCATTCCTGTCCGCTGCACTAAAGATGCAATTTTTATACGATGACTAACAAACATTTAGTTGTTATATATTTATGGTGATAACCTTTAATAAGGTATATGTAATGCGCATTTTACATAACTTTGTTGTTAAAGAATTGATTGATGTGGCTAATAAGTTGTCAACCGACCATCCTGAATTATAATTTTCGACACTAAATTGTAATCTAGGAAATTAATTTATCCAATATGTGAAGATGAAAAATATACTGACACTAATCCAATGCCAGTCATTAGTAATCGGTCCATCAAACAATATTTTAATGACAGTTACATCTCATTTTGGATTCTTAGTTTTCAAAACAGAATTCATCATTACAATCAAATTTGATTCATCTAATTATAGAACAAGATAATTATTCTAAGACTATTGAGAACACCTGATTTAAATTCAAAAGGACACTAATCTTAACCATCATGTCAGGGACTTATGACCAAAATTGAAAGATGTATGTCAGAATAACACTTGCATAATAATTATAGCACTGCTGGAAGCTCTATAAAAGTAAATTGACCTCACAGTTAAAGGAACCTAGAACATTGGCGAGCATACTTATTTTACGCAGTTCTTTTTTCTAATGGTGAGAAATACCGACAGTTGCGTGTGATCAAAAATACTAGTTATATTAATATTTGCACAATACTGTCAAAAAAGTCGATTTAAATGAAATGCATTTATACAATGCAATGTTAAGAACAATAAAAATCTTATCAGACAATATTTGTGAGATTATAAAATACCTGCATCATTTTATTTAGACTTACATAGAGTCAACTGTGCTCCAACCATCTCCAAAAGAAGAAAAATATCTGACTGAAATTCATTGTGTCTATGTTTTATTATGAGATTGCCAGCTATTGACCCCATCTAAAAATAAAAAATTGAATTCAAAGTTAATTAACTAATAAATTAGAAGTAAATTAACTCAATTAAACAATACAAGTTCAGTATATGTATATATTAAATGTTTCAGCGAGATATCTTGGTTCTAAAGCAACAAGTTTCAAAGCTAGCCGCATTCCTCGAGAACAATTCAATGAAATGATTTCTGATACTTACGCGAATATTACACATTGAAATGAAACTAATTTTACGGATTATATCGCGGTTTATTTTTGATTTTAATTTCCCGACGTTTCGAATACTTTACAGCATTCATGGTCACGGGCGGACTGAGGTGGTAGCTGTCCATATGTCATAGTTGTCTTAGGGTACCCTCAGGTCTTCTAATTATTATTGTTAGTCCGATCTACGCAGAAAGAGCTTACAGTATCTTGAGGTCTTGCAGTGGAATGCTTGTCTTTGGATTTGACTATGTTTATCACGGGATCCCAAGCTGGTGGTAGCACCCAGCCATCTTCTCTATTGAAATTTGGATGTTTTTTAATTTCAATAGCCTCACGAATCATCCTTGGTAGGTAGCGCTGTTCTTTTGCGAGGATTTGTGGTTTGTCAAATCTAATATAATGACGGGTGCGATCCTGAATATGTTCACAGACTGCAGACTTCGTATAGCGTCGATGTTTAACGTCAGCTATATGTTCTTTTACACGGGTTTTTACCGATCTTTTTGTTTGCCCGATGTATGAGAGCCCACAGTCACAATCCAGTTTGTATACTCCTGCATCTTGTAGAGGTATATGGCACTTGACTGATGGTAAAAACTGACTAATCTTCTTTGGTGGCTTGAAAAATGTTTTAATTGAAGCTCGCTTTAAGATATAGCCAATCTTGTCTGTTACCCCTCTAACATATGGCAATACAGCAGGCATACGTTCGACTGTGGATGGCTTGACACGTTCACAGTGACGGCGGCGCGGAACTCGGAGCTTGTTATCATGCAGGACCTGCTTAACATGTTGAAGCTCGGCACCAAGATGTTCCTCGTCACAGATCCCGTGTGCTCTCTGAAACAACGATTTACCGACAGTAGCTAACTGTGTTGGGGGATGATGAGATTCGCCGTTTAGATATCTATCTGTATGGGTCTTTTTCCTATACACAGTATGACTCAAGGTGTTATTGGGATTACGGATTACTAAGACATCTAAGAATGCTAGAGAGTTATTTGATTCCAACTCCATTGTAAATTGGATTTTAGTGTTTATGGAGTTAAGGTGATCTAGGAAAGCAGTTACTTTATCTGATGGTAATATTGTGAAAGTATCGTCTACGTACCGCTTGTAGAATCGTGGCTTAACAGGTGCAGTATTAAGGGCCGTCTCCTCAAAGTCCTCCATAAATATATCGGCAACAATGGGAGATACTGGTGAGCCCATCGTCACACCATCTACTTGCTTGTAGAACTCCTCTTTCCACAATAGGTAGCCAGATGTAAGGCAGTGTCTTAATAGTTCTGCATATCCTACTGGTATGTTTTTCTCTGCTAGCTTTCTTGTTACAATTGAGATGCAGTCTTCTACTGGTAGGCATGTAAATAACGACTGGACATCAAAACTGACCATTGTTTCATTGTTAGTAAGACATAGATCTTTAATCTCACTAACAAAATGGTAAGAATCCCTAGTGTGAGCTTCTGTTTGCCCTCTTAGTGGTGAAAGAACTTTTGCTACGTGTTGAGCCAGTCTATATGTTGGTGAATCGATCTGGCTCACAATTGGACGTAGCGGGACATTTGGTTTGTGTATTTTAGGCAACCCATAAAGTTTTGGTGGTTTCGGACAAGAAGGTAACAACGATTTGACGTCTAGATTCAATGCCTCGGAAAGTTTCTTTATTACATCACTAGTTGCTTTATGTGTGTTGTTGGTTGGGTCTGATTTTACCTTTTTATACGTACTTTGATCCGATAATAGCTCTTGCATTTTGGCATTGTAATCTGACGTATCCATTACCACGGTTGCGTTTCCTTTGTCGGCGCGTAAAATCAAAAATAAACCGCGATATAATCCGTAAAATTAGTTTCATTTCAATGAACAATTCAATGAGTTTCAAATACGAGTTATTATTTCTGGAAGGTGTAAAAATCATCTTACTTAATTATTAAATTATTATTTTTTTAAATTGATTTATATAAGCTTGGTTTTAACTACAGAGTAAGGATCATCATCTTGCAATTCGATTGATTAACAAAATTTAATTTAAAAAAACTCACATTCCTGACAGCAATGTGTGCGACCAACGAAATATGATCGTACAGTATTTTAAAATAACTAAAATCATCTTCTGTTTCAGAAATTTGCAGTAATATATCCATGAATTCGGTTAGTGTATTTTCTGCACCTACGATTATATTCTGATCTATCTGGTAACCTTTCAGGTCTTTTACCTCTCTGACATCGATAAGTACTCGGAAATTATCCATTAAATCATCTTCAGGGTATACTCCTAAAAGTAAAATGCTAATTATGATAAGCGTCAAAGCATTAAGTATAGCTGTGTAATGCATCAGAGTAATATACTTAAACATTAATACAATAAATAGAGTCTATGAACTTACCCTTAGCAGTGTTTCCACAAATTAATTTATAAGAATCGTACCCTTCTACTCCTAATATTTTAAATATATCATCAACTTTATTTGCTCTGTACCATACTTTACCATCCTTCAATACAATTTTTATTTCTTCATCAATATTTAAATCTTCCATCGATAGAATATACCAACCATCATCTTCGAGGGCCCTTGTACAAACTTTCCCATTTTTCTCACAAATTCCTAAATCTTCGATGTCCAGGATTGTGTTATTTTCTGGAATGTCTATGGCGAATTTTTTGAAAGCGGTCAATATTGGTCTGTACCCGGTGCATCTACACATATTACTTGCAAGTGAACGTTCTATTTCTAGCTGCGTAAAATCTTTTTTGCTTTCAAGGAGGCTGTAAATATTTGGTATTATTATTATATGAATCTGAAGATGATCGTCATAACTCACAGGTCCTTGACGCTTGTGCTCATAGTCTTGCCTTCATCACGAATAAATCAGTAATAGTAAACTGGGTAATATTTACAAGGTGCTCAGGCAAAAAGACCGTTCATGTATATATACCTCCGCAATGTTAAATATTCAACCGGATAAATAGCAAAGCCATGACCTGCAAAACCGTAGCTAGAGAAATTACAAGACTGAAGATATTTAATAATTAACAAACATCTCTCAGCCCTCATCAGGTGACTCTTTAGCATCAGTGCAATGTTGCTGTCCAGGACCTGGGTGTCTAACCTGCACATTTATTATGACTATGCAAAGTAAACTTTACCGCCCTGACTGTAGTTGTTTTCCACAACCAGTGCATAGCGTACCTGACTGGAACATTATGGAATGAACATTACAGCTTAGATAGTACAACTAATAGTTTCTTTACTGTCAAAATTCACTAATCTACAAATTAATCAACGTCTCGCTTGCTCGAATAAAAATATTTTCCTGATAATTATACTTTGCGTAAAAAGAACCAAACCCGTACCTATACATGCTCATAACCCATGCAGGGCTGCAGTATCCGCATTGCGAGCCATTATTATACGCCAAGGCCTGCTGCAGGGGATGGTAGCCTTTTCTTCTATTGCCTGCGCCCTCGATGGTGGTTATTTCCCAGCCGTGGCAAGAAGTAATAGGAGTCATGCACTGAAAATATTATTTGGTTAATGATACATGCAGATGTGCTCTCGTCACCACGGAAAATAAGCGTGGTCGTCATAACGCGCTCATTTTAAAATATGTATGTAGTTTTCATTAAAGTTAAAAGAATGTGTGAATTAAATTAACCTACTTTCTTACATAATAGCCTAGAGTGGCTGACCTTATTTTATAGCTTACCAATGTTCGGTGACTTACACAAGTTTTACAACTCCTGTGCATGTTTTGTTACCCATTGCTTAAGCTTTGAAAGGTCTGCAACTTTATTAGTATTATTAATTATATATTAAGTAGAGTTTTTGGTTGTGATGTCAAGTTTAAGAATATAATTATAGTGCACAAGGGCTTGCGTAGACACAAGAGCACTCTCACTTCCTATACTCTCACAATCCGATGTGACGGAAGACCGACACGATCAGTGAGGACCGACACGTTCGGGCACAGGACCGACTTTCTACATACCTATCTGACGCATGGATCATTTTACTTTCCAGAGATAGGACCATAAGGTGATTGGCCTGCATTGTCATAACCTGTATGGAATAAGTACACAACGTTGTTGTTCGCTGGATTTGAATCCGCGAGCTCCGATTTGCAAAGCTGTTTCCCGCTGCTTCTACTATCTTACCATTACCTCTTACCATTCATTATCATTAGCAGCCGATGGACGTCTACTGCTGAAAGAAGGCCTCCCCCTTAGAAGGGAGGGGTTGCCTTAATCCCCACGCTTGGCAGGCGGCTTGGGAATCGCAGTATACTCTTACCATTAGGTGGGGTTATTGTTAACCTACTTGTCTTGATTGAAATGAAAGCAGCAATTAGAACACTACATTTGGTAAAGTTCTGAGGTTAGAACCTATTAAAATCAATTCTTACAGAGTTAACCGCATGTGTATCTGAGTTCGGTGTTTTTACAGCAACGATGCAAACACCACAGCCAGCTTCCCGGCACATATACTTGGTACCACGGAGCTCCAGCCACGACCTGAGGTAGTCCAGCAACGTCACGTTGGAACTGACCTCACTACCAACTGGAAATTCAAAACGCTAGAACGCACTTTGACCTTCTTTAATCCGTTGTGCATGCCGTAGCCCTTTACTTTGTAGCATACGTCTTAGAAATTCCCGAAGATATTTTATTATTGCGCCATTTTGGAGCTGTACATAATAATAATCTGGTGTAGGTTAGGCTATTCCCAAAATATTCAGAATTGCAGTAAGTGTAGCAATGATTCTCTTACAACTTCATAGAATTTGTTACTACTACTACTACTAGCAAGTAATAGTAGGTACTCCTAGCCTCATACTGCGAATGTGCTCGCTGTTTATAAAAATCTTAGTAACGAGACAGTATTACATGGTAAGCATTGTACCAAGGAATTTGATCAATATTTTTATTCAGTCTATATAAAAAGCGGGTGGAACTGAACCGATAGAGAATTTTGGCATTAATAATGGAGCTGCTAGAGTTCACTTGGATCGTTTGCAACTGAATGATGTAGAACTTTTGTTCTACAAAATCATAATCTAAAAAAATCAGTAGGTAGGACCAGACGGTATTCCACCTTACATCTTTTTAGATTGTAGATCTGTGTTGGCCGAGCAACTGCTATATCTCCAGAACGGTGGAAGTTAACTCAGGTAATTCCTGTGGCAAAAATTAGTTCGGAGGAGAGAATAGATGGATACACAGCGGCTTTATCAGCACCAGTAAAAGTCCTAGAGTCCGCTATACACGAGAGCAAATATCTACAGGTGGAAGCTCAACTCTATGAGCAATAACACGGATTTCGTCCAAAAAAGAGCACCAATAGTTACTACTATTATGCCAACAGTGGATAGTCAGTCCAGCAAGTGGACAGCAAGTCACCGCCACTTACTTTGACTTCAAAAAAGCGTTTGACTTAGTTAATAACGATATACTGCTTAAGAAGTTAGCAATACTTGGTTTTACCTCACACTTACTTAACTTTTTGGCAAGTTATATGAAATATATACAGCAATATGTGGATTATGCAGAATATGCTTCTGGACCATATTTTACAAAATCATGGGTAAATCAGGGCAGTAATCTGGGACCTCTGCTATTTACTTTAATAGTGAATGAATTGTCTCTGATGTTTACTGTTTACTGACGATTTTAAGATGTTAATCACTATAAGAAACGAATTAGATTGTGAGTGGTTGCTAAGGGACATCGATACTTAGGTGTTACTTTGTGCAACGAGAACGTGTGGCTATTTAATGTTTCCAAGTATCTCTTACAGCTACAAAATAGATGGGGTAGGTACCGACAATGTGTGTAACAGAAATAAAGGACTTAGTGTTTCTTTAACTCTTTGGGCTAACATTTCGTGATCACATATTTAAATTGAAATTAATGAAATGAAATTTGGGCTTATATTTCGTACTGCACGTAGCGTTTCGTACTTTACTAATAACTAAAAATTCTCGTTTGATTATATAATGCCGTAGGTAGTTAAAAGCCACATGTAATATAATGCAGTTATCTGGGTCCACAAACAGTCAAAAATAGAAAAAGTAACAACTTGGAGATAATGTCACCTCCAGTCGTGTATAGTTTCGACCTATTATTTACATTCGCGGTATTTACTTTGGGTGCATATGATTAATTTTCCTAGCCATATTTATTTATTTAGGTGTTACCTATTACAGTATATTATTATTTTATAGATCATTAATGCAAATCATTATACAATAAAGCTGTTGAAAGTCATTTTTATATTTGTTCAAGTGATAATCTAAGTCAAGCTAAGGGTATCTAACATACGCGCTAACAAAACAAATATGTGTTTATCTATTATGTCTGTATTAATATGAATCCTTTGGAAGTAGCCCATCCTACAAGATGATTAAACACAGCTTCAAGCAGGAGCAATCGTGGCGAACCGTAAGGGAACATTTTGTGACGTCGACAATAAAGTAAGGGCAGGGCTAGGGTCCGTTATTAATCATTATCTTTTCACTTCGTGTAGGGTTCAATACAACCTTCGGATTCGCTGGACGTCCATTGCGTACGGCGGCGAGGGGGACGGTGGCGGGGTTGCGACCCCCTTTCCCCGTGAGCAACGTGTCGGGTTTCCGGGGGGCTATAATGCAACTTGCATTATAGCAGCCAGGGCACTAAGGAGTACCTGGTGCAGATGGTTTTAATGGGCAAGAATACTACATACCCCGACCCCCCACAGGGTCCTGGGGACCTATTCAAGATTCCCACAACATAAAGGTATGTACCTACCACCACAGTTGTAGATATTCTGTCCAAAAGCCGCGGTGTATGAACACTGTTATGTATGAAGGGTTAACTATCCTTATCCATCCATCCCTTATCCAATCTCCAAATTACTATATGTAGAAATTATTGGACTTACGAGACTTCATAATCATCATAATCAGCAGCAGCCGAAAGAAGAAAAAGAAAGAAAGAAGAAAGAAAGAAGTCCATTGCTGAATAAAAGAAGGAAGAAAGGGAAGAAGGAACAGGTTGCCATAGTGCCCACGCTTAGCAGACGTCTTGAGAATCGCGGTATATGGGGTAGGTTATCAAATAGAAAGACGCTCTGACGCCCTTACGGACACCCAATGGGACAAGATGGAAGGGTGCTAATCCGAACACCCCAGGGATAACGAGGTTACAAGACTTAACTAATTTGTCAAGAGGCACTGCAATGCAACTTTCCATGGACTGGTGCATTTCTTATTATCAAAGGAGCATCCTACACGTCTTCATTAAGTTTGAATATTATCTCGGTCAAGTGCGAGTCGGACTCGCGCACTGAGGGTTCCATACCTTCTTTAGATGTACTAAAGTTATTTTACTATTCTTCTAACACCTGTGATAGTAATAAAACTAAACCGCAAAACTGTTTGTTTGTCGAGTTTTTTTTTTAGGATAAAAACTGTAATAGTTTTATTTTTTTCTGTAAAATATAAATAGACATTTTATACCTATAAGTATTTCAGATTTTTCCCCCCACAATCTTCAGAGATAAGGGCGGTGGTATTCTTTTTTGACATTTATGATTAAAAACCGAAAACTACGTGTCATACTAAACCAAAATAAAAATCTGTTTTGAAATGTGCAAATGAAGCCCTTTCATATGATACCCCATTCAATATAATAGTCTAACTTTGAAATTTTGATGACTCATTTCGACCCCCAGTAAAAGAATATAAAAGGAAAAAGAAATCTGTAATTTGCGATGAGGTTGGGTAAGTAAGATCTAAGACTATTCGGAGTTTCAAATCGATTGCATCAGTGGTTCCTGAAATTTAAGGGTGTGACAGAGAGACAGACACACATAAGAAGTCACCCTTTATCGAATCATTTTTACCTTTTAGGTATGGAACCCTAAAAAAACAAAAACAATAATTTTAAGAAAACGAACCTGAATATTCACCGCCATTCACCGTAAACTTGATTCGATCCATGACTAGTCATTAGATCTGCGTGCTACAAACTGACACTCAAGTAAGTTCACACTGCACTATCATATAGTACAATAGGTAAGTAAGTAATATAAAAATGTAAACATATGGCTACCGATGGGTGCGCTGTTTTCATAAGTCATTCATAAGGCCTGTGCTACACGGTGAGTAACCAGCGTCATACCAAGGTCACCTTGGTGAGATTTTAATCACCGTGGCGGCCGTTGTTGATGTTTCCGGCTACACTTCTGCAGCCGAAAGACAGTACAAAGATTTTGGAAAGGAGGGGTTGCCATAATCCTGACGCTTAGCAGTCTTGGGGATCGCAGTACAGGTTGTAAGTAATCAATATAAAGACGCAGCTGCGCGTCTTCTTGTTTTCCCTTAGTCACCTCTTACTAAAACCTAACGGGAGGAGATGAATGTGTTCTACTCTGAACCGGCAACCCCCCGTGGGTTACATCGGCTACACGGTTGTAAATAATACCACAGTATGTGCTTGTTGTTTGCACTCGCGTGGTTCACAAAAAGCATCTACACGGTACTCACACGGTAGGATCCCAACGCGTTTACCAACGCACGCTTGTCAACCGAAGGCGTTAACAGGTCAAACGAAATTTGGTGGCATACCACTAGCATCATCCACATGGTTAGAATGTTGCAGGCTGACCTTGACGAGGACAATAATTGCTTACCGTGTAGCACGGCTTTTACTTAGTAACTACACATAGAAAGAACATCTGTCTAGGCCATGCCCCCAGTACGATTATCCGCGAATAAACATGTAAAGGCGGCAAGGGAAGAGAGAATTATATAATTGAGCGTCCAATAACACTTTCCTCCTTTTCTGTCAGGAAACCTGCGATCTCTGGTTTGCAAAGCAAGTGTGGTTCTAGTTGCGCCACGGATGCTTGCTACACTTGTATATCTATTCAGACCTTACTGAAACAGTAATGGTGGTCTAGCAGTCTTTTGGGTCGTTATGGAATAGGTACAACTGTATTTTGGGTTTGACCGCAAACAGTTCCTTCATGTTACTTTGAAATACATGTTTATTTTTAACTATGTCTAATTGTATTTTTGTTGTATTGAGGAACGGTCTAAATTAAATATATATTATTATAATGTATCCAGGTGTAGATCCCACCGGAGAGCACAGGTGCCGCTTTCATGTGCCGCGGTGACAGCCGCAGGGGTTTTACTGTGTAAGAATCCCGCTTACCTCGGTAGACACCAAAATAAAAAAAAAATACATTTGCACAATTTAAGGGAATTAAAATATGGATTGTCGATTAAATAACACGGAAAACTACTACTACTAGGGTACTAGGTCTTTTGTGAACCCTGCGATACTGTGAGCACCGCGAAGGGACCGGGGGGAGCGTGCATTTCTGCTTCCCCCACAACATACTCTAGTGAGCGTCTGGCGCTGGGGAGACACTGGCAAGTTCCGAACAGAGGGGCCAGAAACTCTATGAACTAAACTATGAACTAAAAACTCCTTGGTGGCCACCAAGGAGTTTTTAGTGGGTAAAAATTCCACATAACGGGCCTCCGCCCTTACGGAGACTTACCTCTCCGACAACAAAAAAGCCCTTATGCAAGGGACAGTCCAAGTTGATGCGCGCAATATTACTGTATTCTCTGGTGAAATTAAGTAAGGTCTTGATATGTTTTTTTTTCATATAAACAGTTTTGATTTGTTTATTGTTTATTTTATTACTGAGCTCAAGAGACTGAAAGTAATGCCTCGGGTGTCGAGCGGCAGTGCAATGCAGCTGCCTATAGGCAGGCGGGTCGCGCGACCATTAGGCGCACGTCGTGCTTGTCTTGTCATTATTAAAAAAATAAAACAAAAAAGAACACTCCTAAATAATGTATTTATTCTGAAACTCAAAATAAAATAATAGTAAAATCAGAATAAATTAATGATCAAACTACATAATGATATAACTGGCACTGTCAACTTAAGTTTAATGTAAATTTTTGTTGTGTAGAAAACTTTAACAATAACAATAAACAGGCTAATTAATGGAAACCACAACCAAACAAAAACGTGAACAATTATGTAACAAAATTATGTATTATTTTTTATTATGTAACACTTAACAAAATGAAACGTCTACCCTGTTTTTCTTTCCAAGATCAAAAATTGAACCAAAGACATTGGTAGGGTTGAATACGTCATATTGGACCCTACTGACCCTGTTTGGCTGGCCACCGGACAGCCATCACGCCTGCGTTTATACATTTACTGTTCAATTTTTTATCTTGTAAAGAAGAATAGGGCACAACAGGGTTTATGTAGTTACACCTAATGTTGGTCCTCGTTATTTTCGATTTATTAAATAATAAACCGATTAAAGAGTATCTCAATAAATGTAACAACTTACAAAACCAAGAATTCTTACAATAAGTAGTATTCCGACAGTTATTTTTAAATCATACATTTTTTAGGTTTAACTATATTATAATAACTAATTACTATACAATTAGTACATAACTAATTGTCAGTCAAAAAACTTCCGATTCTTATTTTATTAAACCATTGAACTATATACCTAAAAGGTAATAAGGAGTTGTAAGTCTACAATAATCAACATTTGGTGATGTTTAAATACATCCTTATGCTACAGAGTTAAGTAAAATAACCTCTGCTGGAAATCATATTAACCATTTTAGTCTATGAAAATTTAAAGTCTGTCGTAGCGGTGTTCATAGCCATGCACATACTATCAATGCTGAAGGGGCCATCTGAAAGAAAAAAAAAATGATTTCAAAAATCAACACACATACAACAAGTATGTACCTACCTCAGTATAATTAAATAACCAACGGCAAACAAAATGGACTCAAATCTAATTTTACGGATTATATTTTACTTAAAAAAAACATCCTAATTTCAATAGAGAAGCTGGTTGGGTAACCAAGGTTGGCTAAAACCAAGCAAAACACTGCACGGCCTCAAGATACAGTAAGCTCTTACTGCGTAGATCGAAACAACAATAATAACAAAGACCTGTGGGTACACCTTTATAATTTTGACATAAGGACCTTCATCATCTCAGTCCTTCCGTGATCATAGATAATCTTATTATATAAAAGAGTAGACAAAAACCCACTCATCACGAAATCTCAGAAACTACAAGTGCTAGGAGTCTCAAACTTTGCATGGGGGTTCCTTTTAAGACGTAGGTGCTCACTAAGACGCGATTCTGCGAAATTCAACCTCTAAGGGGGTCAAATAGGGGGGCAAAGTTTGTATGGGAGAACGCGATTCCTTGGTCCTATTGACTTGAAATTTTGCACAGACATTCGTTAAGAAAATTAATTGAATTAGTATTTCATATTTTTTATAATTTATCCCTTTACAGGGTAAAAAAGAAGTATTATTACTCAACAGATGGCGGTACAAATATATTACCACAATAAGATACGATAATTCGAAAGATAAAATATAAGTTCATTGGCCAAGTGGTTACGGAAGCGTCCTCTAAGTGCGGACTGTCCGGGTTCGCTACCCGTGTGCGGATTTTTTTTGTATTTTTAAACTTTGTTTTGATTTTTTTATTTATATTAAGATTCGATGTTTTAAATATTTAACTCATATTGACTCCGGCACTTTTTATCTCTAATATATTTTTATATATAATACTTTTTTTAAATTTAAAATCATGCATACGTAGTTAACTTCTCTCTAATGTTATGATTTAGTTATTAGTGGAAACTGAATTGATTTTTGTACTATTGGATCTTATATTTAGTAATAAGTGGTATCATTTGTTTGTTTCGCAAATATAAGAAACTAAAAATAAAATAATGAAAATATATTTTCAAAATGTCTGTTTGGGTAGGAATACATTATGCATGCACCTATTGTACGTATGATATAAAAAAAACCAAAACTTTATTGGAATTATTGTCTGTCTGTCAGTCAGGGTTTTTTCTATAGGTTGGCTGGTGTTGGGGACCAACGACGTCAAAGTATCTTTAAATAGGGTGAAACAAAGTCGCTATCCGAGTCTGTCAATATCGGATAGCACCTCCTAAACCACGCAGCGATTTTCACCATCGGTTAGATAATTTTTCATTGAAGGTTTTAAGTTTTATCTAAGTAAATAAACTTACATAGCTTACATTGACTAAACCTAAAGAGATACATAGTTAACAATCAAGTACTAGAGAATTTCATTAATTCCATATATTATAAAGTAGGTAAATATCCGGGATATAATATACCCGCCCCTCGGTGGCGGACTCAAAGGCAATGCACTGAGGGACAGCTGATGCAGATCCCACCGGAGAACCCTCTCTCATGTGCCGATGTGACAGCCACGAGAGTTTTAGTGGGTAAGAATCCCCCACAGGATCCCAGGGACATATTAAACGTGCCACCACCCCTTTAACTGTGACAACGGTGACAGATTCCCGGGGGGCTATAATGCGCCCCCGGCAGCGGCTTCAAAGGCCCTTGCCTTGCACTGAGGGGTACCCGGTGCAGCCCCATATTTTTTGCGGACAGCCGTTTTGCGGACAGCCGTTTAGAGGGTAAGAATCCTACACACCGCGGTCGACCGCCCGCAGGATCCTGGAAGCAATTGGAGGTCTACCCGTGGTCCCCGAAACTTTGAGCATGGTGATAGGTTTTTTTTTATTGTGCCCCCCGGTGGCGGGCTCAAAGGCAAGCCACTGAGGGGATCTTTTTTTTTAATTTATCCCTTAACAGGGTTAAAAAGCAGTATTATTACTCAACCGATGGCAAGTTCCCAGGTGGCTTTATTGTGGGTCAAAGGCAAGCCACTATATCATGATGCAGATCCCACCGGATAGCCCAAGAAGGGGTTCTTATGTGCTGATTGCACTGCCGTTGGGGGTTTAGTGTATGAGAATCTTACATACCCGGTTGACCACCAACAGGGTCCCGTAAATCCCATTAAAGGCTTCCCCGTGCCCCTGTAACCGTGAGCACCATGACAGGTTCTCAGGGAGCTATAATGTGCCTTTCCGGCGGCGGGTTCAAAGTCAAGGCACTGTGTGTTATCAGCTGGTGCAGATCCCGACAGATAGCCCAGGTCCGCCCTCTAATGTGCCGACGTGATAGCCGCGTGGGTTTTAGTGGGTAAGAATTCCCCGACTGACCCCCGTTTACGTCTTAACGATGAAACCGAACAAGGAAGCCCGTATTGCTTCTATAAATTGGTTTTAAAGAAATTGTGTCCTGTTCCTGTCCTTAATCCACCCAAATTGTGCACCGGTACACGTCTGCAGTTTATAATAAAATAATAAATACAATTAATAAATTGCAAGCTCAGAGATTCAACGTTGCAGGCTTAAACCTAAGCGTTGAGTACTTTGCCCATGGACAAGCAGCTATACGTAGCCCTTTCACGCGTCAATTCTATACATAATTTGTTCATATTGCGTTACGAAAAGTCAGCTACAAACATTATTTAACAAGAAATTCTATAATCAAAGGCAGTAACTTTAAATTATTCACTTCTTTTTTTTCTCAATTACACCCGTGCGAAGCCGGGGCGGGTCGCTAGTACACTATATATGTCCGTGACCATGGGTGCTGCAGAGCATTCGGTATGTCGGAATTGTGAAATCTAAAATAAACCGCGATATAATCCGTAAAAGTAGTTCTGTTACAATGTATAGTATTCACGTAATTATAAGACAAAAGATGGCTTGTCCGGTGAAGCTGTCATGGCCATCTGCGGCCAACAGTACCTACTAATCCTAAAAACAAAAGATGGGCTCAAAATGTTAAACTAGTGACGAGACCAGTAACACGTTCGCCTGATGGTAAGCGACGCGCCTAATGATAATGATCGCTTGTCACCTGAGACATTAGTTATGCCCGGTAATTGCACCAGCTACAGTGCCCTGCCCTTTCCAGTGCGCATGAGAGGGTACCCCCGGGCTCTCCGGTGGGATCTGCACCCGGCACCCCTTAGTGCCTTGCCTTTGAGCCCGCCGCCGGGGGGTGCGTTATAGCCCCCTGGAAATCAGACACGATGCTCACGGGGACGGTAAAGATTGCTAATAAAATCCTTCGGATATAAATGTGGGGGCCTAAAAAGCTACATTAAACATTACATCTAAAAGGAATTCGTAATCCGAATTCCCAGCAGATCCTTCGCAATTCCTCTAATTTTCATTAAACGGTCGCACGTTTTAGGTGTATCATACTCAATTCATTTATTAGCAGGTTAATATTTTGGTGTTAATGCTGCCATACGAAAAAAAAACTGTAACTTACTCATATTATGATTCACCAAAGGTCACAGCTCTAAATTAAAAGTGAACTCAGCATGCGTTGTTAGTAGGTACCCTATAGAAGTTACAACTAAAATATAAAAAAAATATAAGAAGGTTTTAGAAACATACCAATATCGAAATTATCAGTCGAAGCTAAACCAGTTTCTACTCTAGCCTTCACGATTGCTTCTCTCAGAGCGAAAACTACTCCTACTGGTAGACAGGTGGAAGGCTCTCCGACACCTGAAAAAGAAAATAGCTTTCTTATAATTCTAATTATTTGAGTTTGAATTCGAAGTTTATTTTGACAGGCTTGTCGGTGTAGCGATAATACCCTGGATGCTATCCAAAGGTCGCAGGTCCAATGCCCGTCTTCTATAAACATTTATTTTCTTGAACATGTCTGAAGATAGACAAGTTGTCATTTTACAATACAAAATGAAAAAAAATGTATGCATATGACATATCTCGGTCTCCGTGACTTAACGAAGAGATACGTCATTTTATTTATTGTAAGGTACGTAATATATAATAATGCCCCACAGAATATCTTAAAAACATTCCGAGTTTTTTATAAAACGCAGGCATAGTTAACAAGTTCACAAGGTCATCGGAAAATTAGGAATCAAAACTCTGCCTAGTTTGGGATCGGATGACTGTGTGTGGTTTGTCCCAAGATATTATTATTATTATGTTTATACCAAAATTGGGTGTAAACCTAGTGCGATCTAAAGTTTGGATGGAATTTAAGTTGGCTGGTTTGCTACCAGTCTCCGTATCTAACTGTAAAAAAAATTCGAACGATGCGCCATGTGTTAAGGATAGCAGCTTTTTGTAGTGTTAAATATGTGTACGGCGATAAGTTCAGCAATTGAAGGCTGTTAAAAAATTTCTTTGGCATTACACAAGTAATGGAGAATACTATTGAAACAATTGTAACTGTGTTCATTCACTGTGTTAAAACACAGCTCGCTTTTACTCTGGAGGAACTCAACGCGAAGATGCGGGGATACGGAATGGCAAATGCGGAACGGGTATGGGCAGCTGAACCACAGGGGCATTTGGCTGGAGAACTTCCTAGAGAAAGAGGGGCTGTATGCGGTGAACTTCTTCTTCAAGATGCAACTATCTAGGAAGTAGACGTGGATAAGCCCTGACGGGATAACCAAAAATGAGATCAACTTCATAAATATATTCAATGATGTATCCGTGATAGGCAAGGTGAAAAAACCGGTAGCGATCATCGTATTGTTAGGACCACATTGAATATGAATTTCAAACTCGAGAGGCTTCGTCAAAAGTAGTCTACGATCCGTCCGGGATTTACTCAAATCCAGAACCCCCAAAACATTACGTACACAAGGATCAGGGACGCCATGTGTACAAAGTTGTTTTTGGGAGTAATTACAAACCATCTCGAATACAGGTTTGATGTCTTCCAGCTTCCCAATCTAGTCGGGTTCCAAAAATGCTATAGCGCCGTAGATGGTGCTGGCCTTTTTGGAACCCTACACCTTGTGGTCCACCACATTCATACGCGTCAACAGATTATACAGAAGGCTGAAGAGTACGATCAGTCATTATGTAGACACATAGGTATTTAACGGTAGACCCTAGGTAGGATGTCACTTAGATATTAGTCGGTGGTGTTTGCTACATTATGCCTGCTGACTTTGTCATACAGATTAAAAAGTAACATCTTTGATTTTATAGACTTACCTAAGTAAGTCTAAAAAAAATTGTGCAAGTTTCCTATACTGTCCATAAATTTATTCGACCTTCAAGACATATTTTCACAGTTTTTTTTTTATTGTTTTTTTTTACTCTTAACTAATTAAGAGTAAAAAAAAACAATAAAAAAAAAACTGTGAAAATATGTCTTGAAGGTCGAATAAATTTATGGACAGTATAGGAAACTTGCACAATTTTTTTTTATTTTTTAATGGAAAGCCTTAAATACCCTTGCTTAAAGAGTCACCAAAATTGGTCTGCTTGCACCTACCATGATTTGTCTTTGCATCACCCTAAGGTAGACTGGTAGAGAATGCTGTTTTTGTGCGTAAAGAATAAATAAATTAAATTGTTGGAGAGGTTTGATCCTTACGATTGACGCTATCAATTTATGCCATATAAGTACCGAATGTTAGTTTTTCGGATTGTAACCGGTTCAATTACCGAGTATGGCAAGCGCATTTTTAAAAATCTATGAATGCAGATTTATATCTTTTTAAAACTAAAGGAATTTGTATCTTTTTAAAAATAAAAGGATATTTATTCAATTTTTAGAGTTGGTACTTTCCTTCCGGGTGCGTTTAAAAAATTCCCGTCTGTATTTTGTAAAAATATTAATCAAAAAAATATCCTTCTTAATGCACTTTTTACGACTATTTTTAATATGGTATCATTATAATTATCATGCAAGTTCCTTTTTATTTAGGTTTGTGAACTACGAAAAAGCTATTAGCCAATAATGATGATGACGATGAATATTAATGGTGTTCTAATCCAACTTTTTTGTGTCGAAACAATTACCGAGCGTAATTTTTCTTACCTTTTGATCCTACGATTTTGTCGTTGCTATAAGTGCTTGGATAAAAAGTGATTCTAAAGTCTTGAGGGATATCTCTTGCTTCAGGCAAATGAATGTCCCAAGATCTGTCAGAGAGCAGTTCTCCAGTAGAAGCGTATGACAGTTTCTCGCAGGTCCAGTACCCAAGACCCATGATAAATCCTCCTTCAACCTGCAAAAATATCACAAGATGGTTTAAAACTTCTAGTTCTATTTAAAAATATGTTTATATCACTGACGCTCTCTTCTAGTCCATTAATCTAGTCACGATGAAACGGACTGGTTCAGAAATACAATTATTCAAAAACATGGTACATACGACTATATTTATATAATTATTGATTGAGGTATATTATTAAGTTTAAAATGTCTATACGATGATATATCGATAGCTTTTATTTTTGGTCTTGCTACATCTCTTGGCGGTCGGGATGGTTTGTTGTCAACCGTGTAGCGTTTAAGGGACGAACTGTAAATTCCCGGCTACTAATAGCTATTTCGCGGGCTATATTGCGGGCGCACGTTTAGTGTATAAGGCCTGTAATAGCAATATTATTTTCACCTTAGTTTCTCGATAGAAAGTGACAGAGCTGAACTTCATATATTAACCTCTCTACCTCATGTCAAGTAAGATGAAAATAATACTGCTGATAGAGGTGGTGATAGGGCCCCAGATCGAGTATATTAGTCACCTGACAGCGCACCAGAGAGCTGAAACACACAATGGCTCTCCTAATTAACTGGAGTGTCTGAAGCAGGCCTACTTTTTTTTTAATATGTTATTTATAATTGCAAGTTTAGTATGTGTGGATCTTTTATTTTAAATCAGTACCCTGAATCCATCACACAATGTATGCGTTGGTAATTATAAAATTACTTTATTACCTATATGTTCCTTAGGAGTTATCGGTCGTTTATACATAGGGTTTTTTTTTAATTTTAGTATTTTCATACCTAAAGATTTTGTGAGATTAGTAGTAAATGAAAATAAATGTTGCTAACTTACTTGGCCAATGTCTATTTCTGGGCTAACACTGAAACCAACATCTTGCAGCAAGTCTACTCGGATGATTTCGTGTTCTCCTGTCAGTACATCTAATTCAACCTCGGAACATGCCACTCCATAAACGCTGTAGGTTTGGGCATCAGCCATACTTGTATAACCATGTGCCTGAAGATCTACGTTGGCAGTGTATGCAGCCGTAATCAATTCTTCCCACGTTGGATTGGTTAGTGTAGCTTTAATAGGGTCTAATCTTGATAGTAATTGGTCGCAACAAATTTTAAGACCCATACAAACACTCTGTGTTGTAAGACTCCCACCAGATAGAAAACTATTTGGACAAATGGTCGTGTTGTTGCCCTTAATTTGAATCTTATCGATTGGAGCGCTAAGGAAGTAAGCCGCCATCTGCATCGCTTTAGTGTTTATGCCTTGACCCATTTCGACCCCAGCGTGGGTTATTACAATGCTCCCATCAGCATGGAACACGGATAAGTTGACGTCTAGTACAAGAGAACCGATAGGCTGCCATCTTGCAACCGAAAATCTCAACCCTCGCTTTTTCCATCTGTTTTCTGTATTATAAGTGTCGACAGTGGCTCTACGAGCAGTGTAATCAGCGTCCGTCTTGAGAGTTGAGATCATATCTTTTATAACACTATAATTAGTGGTGTCTAAGTTAGCCAAACGAACATCTACCGGATCTAATGACATTTCGTACGATATTCGCTCCATGATCATTTCTGCGAATGCAATTCCTTCAAGTGTACCTGTAGAAAAAATAAATATATTACAAAAAAAGAGGTTCAATTTATTTACACTTATTTAGTAAATCAATAAATAAAAGAAACAAATTACATCAACCAGAAAACAGATAGAAATCGCCATCAAGCGATTTCTTTCGAGCAACTTTAAAAGGGGAGTATTAGTAACTAAATATTGATGCAAGCAGCGCAAATAAGTACAAGAAAAAACTATAATAAACAAAATTAAACAAATGATAAACATAATGAAAACTCAAAAATAAAACAAATATATACAAAAATAAAAGTAGGTACTATATCAATAGATACACAAATACATATACGACGAAGGATCCTGAAGAATCCAACTCCAATCGGCAGCGTTCGGGAAACTTTGCAATATCTTCTCTTCCAAAATACTGTAGTGCCTGAAGACGAAGGTTTTTATCCAGTGTGTGTTCCCAGAGATGACATATGGTCTGAGACGTTTTCCTTAACTGGTGGCCTCTTACAAGCTTAGAGTCACACAATGATGTATGGAGAGAGTTTCTTTGAGCGATAAAATCCGGAATAAGGTGATTCGCCGAAGAAATAAAGTCACCGATATAGCTCTCAAATTCTGCAAGTTGAAGTGGCTATGAGTAGGCCACATCAATCGAAGAACCGATAACCGATGCAGAAGAAATGTTCTCGACTGGTGACCAGGAACTGAAAGATACAGCATAGGCAGGTCTCACACTAGGTGGACTGACGACATTGTACGCGTTACTGATAACCGGTGGATCAATGATATTTTTCTATATCATTGCGGTGGTTCATTGTGTGTTCTAAGGGTGAGGCGTTTGTTCAGCAGTAGACGCCTTCCGGCTGGTGATGATGATGACATTTACGACGTGATAATAAAATAACGCAAAAAAATATAAGTACATAAGCACACTCATTTCTAATTATCATTAAACTTATTTCATGTCATGAATAGTCCAACAAATGTACCAAACCGTTAACAATTTTTGTTTGTGCTGTGTCCTCAAAACAGACTCACGTCCTTGTGTCAAATCCTTGTGTACGTGGTTTTTATATAGATGATTTAAAAAAAAACACAAGATAATGTAAGACCATTAGAACCTAAGCAAGCTTTATTTACCTGGAGATCTGCACCAAGTTGATTTTGCAGTATCGGTGATAGTGTCGTAAGCCTTGAAGTTCCACTTGGTAGAATCGTAACAGTTATTAAACACGTCCACCATAAGAGTGGTTAGTGTTTCATTGACCTTGTACCCATTATCCTCGTAAATTGTGCTGTCTATGTACTGAATGACACCAGTACTATTAACGGCGACCTGGAAGGAAACATCGCGATCGTTACTGCTGCTGGTACAAAAAGAGAAATACTTTTAACCCCGACAAAAGATGATATAAGTTAGTTTGTAGAAGATTAGATAAATTAAATATTGATCATTTATAGTGGTTTAAGCAAAGCCTAGGAAAAAGGGTCAAATGAATCGATTCGAATCGATTTATCACTAAATCGCTTCGAATCGATTCATTTGACCATTAAGACCTCTAAGCCCTTTGCCAGAGAATGTCACCGAAGTGATTCGGTGACATTCTCTGGCAAAGGGCTTAGAGGTCTTAATGATTAATGACTAGTTTTATGCAATGTTGTTTTCTATTGTAGGAACAATTATTTTTCTTTTATCTGTTTTTTATATATAAACATTATTTTCTGTAGCGTCACGTGTAGCGAAAAAATAAAATTTATTTCTTCTTTTTCTTCAAATGGCCGATGACTGCAATACTGATTTAATTTAAAATAATAATAATGTCCTCGACGACCACAGCGGCCAATCTTTCGCAAGATCAGCTATCTACGCGGGAGATTTTATAGCGCACAAGTTCTTGCGTATCCACTAGTGCACTCTCTCTTCCTTTTACCTCTCACAATCCGATGGGACGGAAAACTGACACGACCGGAGAGAGAGCAGATGCAGGACCGATTTTTTACAGGCCCAACCGACGCATGGATCATCTTACTTTACAGACAATCAGGTGATCGGCCTGCATTGTCCTAGCCTGTAAGGAACACAAAGCTCCCCGCGGGATGCGTACCCGCGACCTCGTATTAAAATGTGTATAAAATTTAAGGGGCGATTGATTCAAAACGTACTGAAAAGGCTCCTCAACAAAGATAATTACAATACGTGTTTTATAAAGTTTATAAAACAACCCTTAGGGGAGCACAGGGATTAGTGAATTCTGTATGGAGAAAAGAAATATTATTACACTATTTTTGCACACCTCATCAAAAAGAACAGACCGGAAGTTCATAAGAAAGGTAGGTACCTGATGTAAGGGAGACAGACATAGCGAGAAAGAAAGGGGGAGAGTCTATAAAAAATGTTCAGAAACAGAAAAAACGTGTTAGTAAAAAAAAAAATACGGGCGAAGTTGCACGGATCATCTAGTATCTTATTTTTTTTTTTTCTTCTGCATGATGTTCCCTTGTGGTAACACCATATAAATTACAATCTAGCTTAATGGCTAATCAGCAATTTTACTTTAACCTAAACGAATAAATTATATTAGATTAAGAATGTGTCCAATGGCACTTTTCTTATTGTCTCTATTAAGGCGAAGACACTTTGTTATTGTGTTCTACACTGCACTATACTGCACTAATTTAACACTTAAACTAACTCAAAAGGTTTTGTTCTTTTCAGTCTTCTCACTATGTCCGTGTTGTCGAGGAGCTGGATAGCCTCGACATTCACATGATGATGAAGCCGACGCTCATGAGCGTCAGCGTAGTCCTTGATAACTTTGGCTACGAAATCCAATTTGAGGTCCCGATGGAGGTCGTTTGTTCTTATGTACCAGGGCGCATTTACAATTCCTCTGAGTACTTTATTCTGGAACCGTTGTATTATGTTTACATTGCTTTGTTTGGTACAGCCCCACAGCTGTATACCATAAGTCCATACTGGCATTAGGACTTGTTTGTACAGGAGTATTTTGTTTTGCACTGACAGCACGGAGTGTTTACCGAGAAGCCAGTGCATTTTCTTGTAGCGAAGGCCTAACTCTTCGCGTTTCTTTTTGACATGAGCCTTCCAGCGAAGCTTTGTATCGAGTGTCATGCCAAGGTATTTGGCGGTATTCTCATAGGGTATAACACAGACCGAGACACAGACAGAGATGTATACAGGATGATAGATTGTTTTTTTATTGGTGAAATCAATATGAACTGACTTGGATTCGTTGAGTTTTATTCGCCACTTTTTTGTCCAGTTACATATGGTGTTTACGGCAATTTGAACTTTTTCCACTGCTTCCGCGTGTGTAACACCTGTACCCATAATGGCCGTGTCATCAGCAAAGGTTGCAATGGTGTTGTTTTCTAGCGTTGGAATATCACAGGTGTATAGTAAGTACAGGACCGGACCTAACACACTTCCTTGTGGTACTCCAGCTTTGATGTGCTTAAGATCAGAATAAGAATCTTCCTGTCTTACTCTGAACATTCTTTCTGATATGTAAGACTCCAAGATATCGGAGAAATTCTTTGGTAACATCTTTCTTAATTTATATATAAGACCTTGATGCCACACCTTATCGAATGCTTGGGCTACATCTAGGAAAACTGTAGAGCAAACTTTTTTTTCTTCTAACGTTTTTTCAATAATATTTGTAATTCTATGAACTTGGTCTATAGTTGAGTGCTTTGCCCTGAAGCCAAACTGATAGTCAGGAATAAGATCTTTTTCTTCTATAATTGGTTTTAAACGTCTCAATAATAGCTTTTCGAATAATTTTGACATTACTGGCAACAGCGAAATCGGCCTGTATGAAGTTGCTTCATTTGGTGGTTTACCAGGTTTTGGTATCATAATAACTTCAGCCACTTTCCACATAGTATCTTATATGTAAGCAAAATCTTATACGGGATGTAAGGGACATCGTACCGAAAACCGATACCAGAGATTCAGTACATGATTCTGAACATTCTAGTGTTGATATTTTTCATCGGCTTTTTCATGCGTTTGAAAAAAAAATGCCGCTTTGTTAATAAAATTAGGCTAACATTATTATTGGTATAATATGTATTTGGTCCTAATTTCAATTTAAAAGCAATACATTACATATTTGTACAGAATTAGCAATCAACAGCAGCTGAAAAGTCCAGTGCTGAACAAAGGCAAAAATATACTACATTTTGTGACAAAGGTCTCTCCTGATCCAGGTTTGGCAGGCGGCTTTATTGAAATTAGCAATGTAATTTGAAAAATAAATATTATTACGCACGTATTCATTACATGCAGGTGCGGTCACAGCCAGTGATTTGGGGGGAGGGTGTCATAGTTGACGGGCCCGTTGGTCTAGGGCCCTGGCCGCTAGCCAATAGGTCGTGGGTTCGATTCCCACCTTGCGACTGAGTGTTCCAAGTGCTTAACCTATTTTGGATAAAATTGTTTAGTCGTTTTAAAGCAAGAATGTCAATTTGATGTGAATGTGTTTGAGATTTTGGGAGGGTCATGACGACCTACGATCCCCCCTCTCGGACTACCACTGATTACATTCTCAAACATTAACAAATTAGTAATTTGTCATTTTCCATATAAATGGTTTTTGTAATGTTGTAACGGACAATATGAGAAATACGTAGACCCTGACACCCCGTATATAACGATTAGTTTCTCACCTTATAATCGTTAAGACTCGCGGCCCTCTTCCCCATTGCTTTAGTGTTGGTTGTAAGCGGTTGAATGAAGCGACAAGGTCGGTTCAACTTGTGCACCACAAGACTGCAAGCGACCGCGGTATGGATGCTACGTGAGATCTTCATTCCGTAGCCGCCTCCGATGCGTCGGACATGGACATCGATTCTACACACGCAAAAACTCTACGCATTAGTAGATTTTATTTACCAACCGATCCCATAACGGTCATGCGTTCTAAATTTAATTTACCTACTGCATCACCTTCCAATATATTCACCATCATCAGCAGGCGAAAGTCGTTCACTGCTAAATAAAAGCCTCCCCTTAAGGCAGGGGTTGTCATAATCAAACGCTTACCAGGCGTCTTAGGGGTCGTGGTATATGTGGTAGGTAATTCAATACAAGGCCGCTGCTGCCCGTCTTCTTGCTTTCCCTTAGTCGCCTACCACAGAATTTGAATATTGTGATTTAAATAAATTAATAGTTTAAAAAACTAAAACCACGCGCTTTTATAAGGTATACCTACTTACTTACGATTAGTATTTACACTGTACTAAGTGAATAGAACTCTTTACGACAAATGAAATTAGCCCAAACTCGATAAGTTTACTAGTAGCCATCCAACAGTTGCCCGTGGGGTGTCCGGGTAAAAATAGCACCCTCCCATCTCTTCCCATTGGGTGTACGTAAAAGGCGACTTAGGGAAATCAAGAGGACGGGCAGCAGCGTCTTCTGTTTTTGTGATCCATCTCATCACTTATACTGCGATCCCCAAGACGCCTGCCAAGCGTGGGGATTATGGCAACCCCCCCCCCCCCCCTCCTACAATGACAGACAATATTTGCAGATGGCCCCCAGTCCCCGGCAGCTCCTCTATTCCTCGCTTTGGTAGCGGGCGGGGTAACTTTGGCCCTGGCATCACACAACGTCCGCATTCTTAGGACCGATGAGAAGATCATAGAGCTGGAGGAAGAATTGAGCAAGTTGGGACATCATGGGTTTATCTGAAATCCGACGAGAGGGACAGGATACGATAACCCTTGATTCCGGAAACTTGCTCTTCGTCCGGGAAGGAGATTAAAAAACCCAGGGTGGTGTCGGGTTTTTCGTCCGTAAGTCCCTTATTAACAACGCGGTAAAGGTCGATAGTGTGTCGAGCAGGGTAGCGTACCTTATACTCAGAATAACCGATCGGTATTCGCTGAAGGTCATACAGGTATACGCGCCGACCTCGGCACACCCTGATGATGAAGTAGAAGCTATGTATGAGAAGATAGCAGAAGCCATACATACCTCCAAAACATACTTCACCGTTGTTATGGGGGACTTTAACGCAAAGGTGGGCACTCGGAATGGCGATGAGTTGAGAGTGGCGTCGTATGGGTATGGGCGGCGGAACCAATAGGGCTAGCGGCTGGTCGACTTCATGGAGAAGGAGGGACTCTATGCGATGAACTTCTTCTTCAAGAAGCGACCATCCAGGAAGTGGACGTGGATAAGCCCCGATGGTTCAACCAAGATCGACTTCATCATGACGACCAAGAAGCATATATTCGATGATGTCTCCGTGATCGGCAGGGTGAAAACCGGGAGTGATCACCGTATTGTTAGAGGCACATTGAATATCAATGTTAAGCTCGAAAGGTCTCGTCTCATGAAGTCCACGCTCCATCCAGGATCCGCCCAAATCCAGAACCCCGAAGACTTTCAACTCGAACTGTATAATCTCTTCCAGTGCCTCGCCGAATGCGAAACTGCAGACGAGATAAACAATGGGTTGGTGCAAACTGTCCACGCAGTGGGGTCCAAGTTCTATAGGACCCCACGCCGTACAAAACCTCAAAAGCACTCCAATACAACCATTAAGATAATGGAAAACCGGACTGAGATGAGACTGCAATCTTCAGCTGATATGTCGGAATATGCTGAACTCAATAGACGAATCACGAAATCCATGCGACACGACTTGCGTTCCTATAATACAGAGTGTATTAATGACGCAATTGAGCGGAACCAAGGCTCTAAAGTGTTCGCAACGAATTCGTCTATTGGGCGTATCCATATGACAAAGCTGAAGATCGATGACGGCAGTGTCATCTCATCGAAACCGGAGATATTGAGAGAGCTCGAGAGATTTTACGGACAGTTATACACCTCAACACAGGAGCCCATTGCTAGAACAGCTCAGGACACCAGAGCCAAACTAACCCGACACTACACTGAGGACATCCCAGACATCAGCCTGTACAAGATTAGAATGGCTCTCAAACAGCTCACGAATAACAAGGCACCGGGTAAAGACGGAATCACATCAGAACTTCTGAGAGCGGGTCGAAAACCGGTACTTTTAGTCCTTCAGAAGTTATTTAATTCCGTCTTACTCGAAGGTACTACGCCAGAAGCATGGCACAGGAGTGTGGTGATTCTTTTCTTCAAAAAAGGTGATAACACTTTATTGAAGAATTATAGACCTATCTCACTCCTGAGCCATGTATACAAGCTGTTTTCGAGAGTCATTACGAACCGTCTCGAACGCAGGTTTGATGACTTCCAGCCTCCCAAACAAGCTGGGTTCCGAAAAGGCTTTAGGACCGTAGACCACATACATACGCACCGCCAGATTATTCAGAAGACCGAGGAGTATAATCGGCCATTATATCTAGCGTTTGTGGACTACGAGAAAGCCTTTGATTCAATCGAGACCTGGGCAGTATTGCAGTCTCTCCAGCGGTGCCACATTGACTATAGGTACATCGAAGTGTTGAAGTGTTTGTACAGCAAAGCCACCATGTTGATCTGACTACAGCACGAAACCAATCCCATTGCAGCGAGGTGTGAGACAGGGAGACGTTATTTCTCCGAAACTGTTCACAAACACATTGGAGGACGTTTTCAATCTCTTGGACTGGAACAGATTCGGCAAATCAATACGATGCTCAGAGACGTCAGTAGCGTTTCCCAACAGGTGGGTCTTAAAATGAACATGGACAAGACGAAGATCATGTCTAATGTCCATGTTGCACCCGTACCGGTAGTTGTTGGGAACGATACACTCGAAGTTGTTGACCACTACGTATACCTAGGACAAACTATCCAGGTAGGTCAGTCCAACATCGACAAAGAGTTCGCCCGAAAAATCCAACTCGGATGGGCGTTCGGGAAACTACGCGAAATCTTCTCGTCCAAAATACCGCAGTGCCTGAAGACGAAGATTTTTAACCAGTGTGTGTTGCCAGTGATCACATATGGTACTGAGACTTGGTCCCTAACTGTTGGCCTTTTGGATAAGCTCAGAGTCACACAACGAGCTATGGAGAGAGCTATGCTCGGAGTTTCTTTGCGTGACAGAATCCGGAATGAGGAGATTCGCCGAAGAACCAACGTCACCGACATAGCTCTTAAAATCTGCAAGTTGAAGTGGCAATGGGCAGGCCACATCGCTCGGCGAACCAATAACCGTTGGGGAAGAAAGGTTCTCGAGTGGCGACCACGAACCGGAAGACGCAGCGTAGGTAGGCCTCCCACTAGGTGGACAGACAACATTGTGCGCATCGCAGGTAATCGGTGGATGCAAATAGCCAATTGTCGGTCATTGTGGCGTTCGAAGGGGGAGGCTTATGTTCAGCAGTGGACGTCTGCCGGCTGGTGATGATGATGATCCAAGGGTTCCAGTATCCACCTTCGAGCTCCATCCTCAGATCAGCTCATTGATTCTATATTATTGTATTGTCACGGGTCCTTGACATAGGTATGTGCAAAATTTCAAACGATTCGAAATTGTAGAAGTGGGTGAAAATTGAGACGCAAGATTCCACCCAAACAAATTACATAAGTACATACAGTACAAGTTAAAAAATTACACAAATTCAAAAAAAATAGCTTGTAAAAAAATGCCCACAGCAAACGCTTCGCTTTTTTGTTCTTTTCAAACGTGCCTAGTAGAAGATGCCAAAAATAAATACAAATAAAATATATTTTAATACAAATAAAATACTCACTTATTTTCATCTATATTCAAAGCTCTGGATATCATAGTTTGGGTCCCATCGAGCCATTGTGTTGCTGAATATACCTCTAACCCTTCCTCCGAAGGTCTCGCTATACACACCAACGTTTCCATTGTAAAGTGATATTGCCCACGCAATACATTTGTTCCAGAGATCACCTTCTGTACATCAGTGCCTATATTCGTAGCTTCAGTGCTGGTATTTAGTGTGTTTCTGCTGCTGTCAGATCTAGCCTCTTTAATGTCTACTACGGGTGTAGACGTACTGGAATACGTGATTGTTACTAGTTTAGACGCTCTGTTGGCTATGGCTAGGGTTTCAGCTACTATGATTGCACAAGGTTGACCGTGATATTTAACAGTGCCATCAGCTAACACTTCTTCATTTGCACCGTAGAATGCAGCGTCAGCAGGTGTGAAGGAGTTTAGCCCTGGTATATCGTCTGCTGTATAGCAGGCTATCACACCTGTCAATTTCTGAAACAGAAATGAGATTTAATGTAATTATTAACCGACTTCAAAAAAGAAGGAGGTTCACAATTATTCTTAGGATATAATGGATGTTTCCCAATTACAGACTCTGACCGAAAAAATCTTGTTTTGTTTAAAAGGGTATACTTCCTAGGTGGTCCCAAGGGAACTCTTAAAATTTTATGGGCACAGTTAATAAAGCTTTATACCGCAATCGGTATATTTGAATAAAGACTACCCAAGAGAATATGACATAAACGAATAAAAAAATAAAATAAACAGTCTACAATAGACACAACACCAAAAAATGGAACATAATTAAAATACTATTGAAATTGCTACTAAATAAACACGGTACTTAATCTAACACCAGAATCGACTTACTAGCGCCATTTTTTGAAGTTAGCAAATCAACTTTTAAAGGCACTGTACGTAATTTTATTATTCATCTATACTTATAATAAAACTGTAACAGGTCCAATTCTGTACATTGATGATATTTTGAAAATTATATTTGGAGGGCATTCTATAACCGATACTGAGGCCGAAAATGTATTTTTTTAATTTTTGTCTGTCTGATAATTTATAATACGTGAGATAATTTATAATAGAACGATATGCGCAACAAAGTAATGTCAACTTCCGTCTATCCGCAAATTCGATGCGTCGCTTCACACCGGTTCATCGCGGTTGACGTTGTTAAGGCGTGGTTCCACTGCACCATAACCGACTACGCAGTATGAAGTTGTGTTAAGGTGTGTGCAGTTATATAACTGCTGTTACGAGTTATAAATAAATGTTCTATGTATGTATATCTTTATATATATAATTCTACTGTAAGTGTGTATGTCACTGAACTCCTCCTAAACGGCTGGACCGATGTTGATGAAATTGTTTGTGTGTGTTCAAGGGGATTCGAGAATGGTTTAGATTCACACTTGCGCGACCGGAGCTGCGCTGGTCAGCTAGTGTTATATATATACTAGCTGACCCGCGCAGCTCCGCCCGCGCTTTTATTACATTTTGCTCCCCTTTTCTCCCTTGATTTATTTCTCTCGCCATCTCTCTCTCACTTATAAGAAAAATCTAATTCTAATTCTCTCCTTTCTCTTTCCCCTTTTCCGCTTCGGTCCCCGTCACAGTCAACCTCTTCCTCTCCCCTTTGTCCCCTCTCTGAACCCCGTCCCCCTCTCTCTTTTCTCACCTTGCTCCCCCTCACTCTCCCCTTGTTCTACCTTAATCCCCCTATCCCTCACCCCATCACCCTCTCCTCGAATCCCCTCTCCCTCTCTCTCCTCTCTTGCACCCTCCTCTCGTTCTAAATATCCTCGTTAATCATGGTATCTGGTATCTGGGATTCTTACCCACTTAAACCCCTGCAGCTGTCGCATCACCATATAAGAGGGGGGACCTCCAGTGGGATCTGCACCAAATACCCCTCAGTGCGCATTATAGCCCCCGGGAACCTGGCACCATGATCACGGGGACGGGGCATGCAACCCCGTCACCGTCCTCCTCGGAGTCGCCGCCGCCCGTCACCTATCTATGTAATGACCTTGCCTAACGTTGCTAAACCTAGCGGCATGAAATATACTTTACGATTTTACTCTCAGACCTACCCAATATGTACACAAAATTTCATACAAATCGATTCACCCATCTATTTAATGACCTAGCCTTATGTTGCTTAACTTTAACCTAGCGGTATGAACAACATTCACAGCTTTTTTGTCATTAGTGTATATATTAGTGAAGTTTATGTTATATTGAAGAAGGGACAAATTCATGCTAACAACAATTTATTAATAGTTAATTATTTTTCTTAAAAAGTAAAGGAAAAAAATGGTTATTGTGGGTTATCTCTAAGAGATAAACATACCGTACCATCGCAAACTTTTTTGTAGACCGTGTTAAGGTGTACAATACTGTAGTACATTATTTTGATCTGTCTCATAGGGTTTAGCCAGCGTTTGCAATGTAAGCTCAAAAAAATGTGCTTATTTACGACATCACATTAGAAACCTCAAAAATTATCAGTGTTGTATTATACATATAAACCTTCCATAAGAAACACTATCTACTAAGAAAAACCGCATCAAAATCCGTTGCGTAGTTTTAAAGATCTAAGCATACATAGGGACAGACAGACAGCGGGAGCGACTTTGTTTTATAATATGTACTCAAACTCAAACTCAAAAATAGTTTATTTCAAATAGGCTTAACGCTAGCACTTTTGAAAGGTCATGGTTTTTTTTTTAAAAGAAGCTACCACCGGTTCAAAACGCGGCCTCAACTGAGAAGATCCGGCAAGAAACTCAGCGGGCTTGTCATTTTATCACTTTTTTTTAAAACAGTGTGTCATGTTACATTTAGATCAAAAGATCAAAAAAGACAGAAAAAAAAAAAACGACGAAAGTACAACAAACTAAAAAGCCAAAGGGATAGTAGTCGGACCAGTCCCCCCAAGCAGCACCCGCGCACGAGTTGACTCGAGCAGCAGCCATCACTCCCCTCAACCATATTGGAGGGAAGGGGGTGACCCGCCACACGAAGCCGCCACAAGCAAAGACTTTTCGATGGCGAGCATGACCGATCTAAGATCACAGTGGCACACGTCTAACATTTAACTTCTGCTGTTAAGCAGTGCCTCGTCAGGCAAGACACAAAGCACTTTAACATAAATTATTGATGTCATCAATTAATTGACTAGTGCAGCAACCATCAGTTATCCACCACTTTATATGGTGTTACAAATTGTAAGCCTTAAAATTCAAAGCTTGCATGAGTCAGGCAGTTCAAGCCCACGCAGCTTTATCCTCTAGGTAATCCGAGATTTTATAATAAGCCTTTTTCGACAATCGGCTTTTTATAAAAAAAAAAAATTAAATTTATTCAGTGGAAGATCTCGGATATCCAGTATCTAGATATATATATATAGATACTGATATATTAGTTACAATATTATAATATTGCCAGGCGAATATATTAGTATTACCTAATCTTGAGAAATATCGGTATTAACCCATCTTTACTCGCGTCTGAGCCGCGCGGGTATCTTACTCAAGTTACTCATAGATCTAAACTCCCCTCCCGCATGCGCACCCCTTGGTGACGCTCACTTCGCAACGGGCCGTGCAGCAGAAATCTTTTAATTTATAAGCAGTAATATTTTAATTTCGCCATAACTTCAAAACCAAATGTCCAATTTTAATCATTCAAAGATCAAATATTATCTACATAAACTGTACTTAATGATGAAATAATTTATTTTGATAAGGATTAATAGCATGAGTAGAATAAATGCGTTTAAATGTAGTCCAAACAAAATTCAAGATTTTTAAATAAAAAAATGGTTGTTGGGCCTCACTCAACATAGATACGTGCGTGTGCCGCGGACTTTTATGTAGATATTTATAAGATCTACAATTAATTAGAACATTTTATGGTTCTATCTTTTATAGTTTAGGCAGCGTACGCAAAATAAGTAACTTTTCTGGTTGATTTTTTACACCTTGTGTCCGAAAAAACCCAAATATCTTACGGAACCCTTTTTTTTTTTTCAAAATAAAATTTAGCCTATGTTACTCGTGGATAATGTAGCTTTCGAATGAAGAAAGAATTTTTAAAAACGGTCCAGTAGTTTTTGAGCCTATTCATTACAACCAAACAAACAAAGTTTTCCTCTTTATAATATTAGTGTAGATAGTGTAGATATAAATCTTTGTATATAATAAATTATTAATAAATAGTGAATATGTAGACAACGTAGTGTTTTGTTCAAGTTTGTTAGGGATAGGTAGGATAAATATATGTACAGAAATATACAATAAAATTAAATATAGTGATCGTTGTGGGGGTAGCCCACAAATAAAACATGCTTAATAATAATTAAACAAAAAGTGCGTCACAAAATGGTTCCAACTCAGCGAAATGCTGGTTTTGAACAACCGGTGCTGTCCGTTGGAACCGTTAAGTGTCGTCACGAACATAAATCACACAAATACAAAAAAAAAAAAAAAACAAAAAAAAATATTACAGTTACACACTTTGCCGGTAATTTTGTTTACGATGTATTCCTGATATAGGAGTGTGGTAATAATACTTCAGTGGTATGTAAGTTCTTGTTTTACTAAGATGGCCCAGAGACAATGGTTTCTGGACAGCTTCTCTTTTTTTTAAGTAATCCTACCTAGGTTTCCTAATACTAGTTTAATTAAATTCTTTGGTTTACATTTCACAGAATGTTTACTTACCATTGCCTCAGTGGCATCTATGCTTTTGATCGTTCCTACTGCTTGCTCGCTGAGAACGAAAGCCGCATATACTTCATTCGGGAATGTTGGCAGATCCTCGGTGTACTGTGCTTCTCCGGCGCATTGGATCTGTTTGCAATTAAAGGATATCAGACCTCCTTATTAAAAAAGACAAACAGAATAGTATTGCTACACAATATCATCTTTTAGTTAAGCTAAGTTTAATTGATAATATCAATATCTTTTCATTGAGTAGCAGAAGAACTAAGATGCGCCATTTTTCATGAATTTCCTGATGACACGACCCTGGCCAGGCTTTTATTAGCAGAAAGCTCTAGTACTATGTAAAAAATTATACATATACTTACATAATAGAGAAAATAAAAAATTATAGATACATAATACAGAAAACGTACAATTTGTTTATTGAAACAAAATATTTACATAATGTTGTCTTTTATTTACGCGAATACTAGACATTGTAATTAATCCACTCTTACGGATTATATCGCGATTTATTTTAATTTTCCCGACGTTTCGAATGCTTTGCAGCACCCATGGTCACGGGCGGACTGAGATGTTGAACGTCCCTGCGCTCTATTTATACTGTCATAATTTTCGGTGTACCCTCAGTTATTGTTGTTGTTTTTATTGATGTACCCTCAATTCCTATTGGTTATTATTGTTGTTGGTCCGACCTACGCAGTAAGAGCTTACAGTATCTTGACGCCGTGCAGTGTTTTGTCTGGTTTTGGATTTAATTATATTTATCACAGGATCCCAAGCTGGTGGTAACAGCCAACCATCTTCTCTATTGAAATTAGGATGTTTTTTGATTTCAATAGCCTCACGAATCATCCTTGGTTGGAAACGGTGCGGTCTTACTGCGTAGGTCGGACCAACAACAATAATAACCAATAGGAATTGAGGGTACATCAATAAAAACAACAACAATAACTGAGGGTACACCGAAAATTATGACAGTATAAATAGAGCGCAGGGACGTTCAACATCTCAGTCCGCCCGTGACCATGGGTGCTGCAAAGCATTCGAAACGTCGGGAAAATTAAAATAAATCGCGATATAATCCGTAAGAGTGGATTAATTACAAAATATTTACAGTTTATTTACAAATATGTACACTTAAACTAGGTAAAAAACTTCCTCGAAGTTGTCGCCGCACTGGGAGGGAAGGGTACCTAAAAGACTGGCGGCATTACCCCTTTGTATGGCCAAGCTTATACGTTGGCAGAAAAAGCTACCAGCCCGGCGGTCTCCTGAGACTTCGATAAGTTTGGATGAAATTTCTATTACCAAAGCGTGCGTCTCATGAGACCAAGGCCCCATGGTCTCCACCGCAAAGGGCGCAAATATATAGCTCGAACCTAGAGCTGCATACTTGCGTCGCTTTGCATCACTAGCGGTCGCCGCAGCCCCTCCAGCCGCCCTGCAAGTTGCCGGGGTGTGGGATGCAGCAAGTGTGTCGACACATGTCGCATCCCACACCAGCGGCTTACCATGTTGCCATGGTATTAAAGTGACACCATCAGGCCTCTTGCCGTCATCTCGTGTAATGCCGACTGGTTCCAGTACGGCAGGGACACCGGCAGTGACAAGCCCCCTGCGAATAATATCATTAAGGGCGGCATGGCGTGACATACGGCCAGCGCTACGCGAGCAAGACAGCCCGTGGTGACCATATTTATCTACGTACTCCCCACAGCGACAACGATGAGGAAGGTTGGTCCTGGCACCCACCCGCAAACAAACTGCAAGACTAAGTGTGGTGTTGGTCAATAAGGTACCAATATGAGACGATGGCATAGCCTGCAGCCAGTGACCGGACTCCTTCGCAGAGACAGCTAGCAACCGCGCACGATCCAAATCGTTAACGCTGGATGATAACGATATTTAAGATAATACAGATATTTTGTCTTTGACTTTGATTGAGTAGGCCATCTGCATGGGCGTACCCAGCGATTGCGTTACTTTTGTTAAGTATTAGCATGGATTAGGAAATCCATTCCTTCCAATAGTAACCTGCACTGTTTCTGGTAAAATTAACATAATATTAATAATAATTGTAATGAATTCTGCTCTTGATACTGAAAAATGGTTTCAGATTTTGCGTTAATTCGTTCTTATCTGTTTTCATGTAATTATTAGAGAATTATGTTTGCTATACTTACCAAACCTTCAACTTTTGCCATAGGCTTGCCAAGAGGATACAATGATGTGTTTGTTGTGTATGTCTGACTACCTTTCGAGAGTTCCCTACTGTCATGCAATTTGATGGAGCCACTTTTGTAACGCGACGATAATGTAGAAGATGGACAGAAAGTTAAGAGTGCCTGGAAATATGAAAAAAAAAGAAAGTTATCTTTAATGACCTACTTGTGGTAACTCCAAAAGCTTACACTTCTTCCTTAAGCTTCTTAAGGAGAATTTCTTGATGGTAGTCTCTTGTGTAAGGTTGGTCAACAAATGCATTACAATACTGCTTATCACCAGAGACATCAGTACATAATTATGTTAAATCCAGTAACTTCTCTAACTACAAAGTTTTTTAAACCAGAATGCAGCTATTTTCACTCAATGCTGTTCTCGAGGAAGACCAAGAACTTGGAATGGCTTTCGTGGAAAAAAAAACCATTCAGACGCAACTGTGACGACGTAGGTATTAACTTTGATGGTCGAAGAAAAAAGAAGCCCTTTGATGGCTGGAAGCGAGCACTAAATGATTTAGCAATTTATTGCAGATTGGGTCGGAAAGTATGCATAGGATTCTATATACATCTGACTTCCTCTTACAGTTACCGATAGTTAACGTATTATCTCAAAGAAGTTCAGAAGCAAGTTCAGATCAAATGAACAAATGAACATGAAATCAAAGTAAGAAGCAGGCTCGTCTCAGCGAGTTTAAGATATCATTCTGGGTGATAAATCATCAGTATGATCCATAAACCTAGCACCCGCAGGTGCGGTCAAAGTTTTGATTAGAAGTATTTTTTTTACTTTAATGACTCGGGTGTCGTGTTCAAAACAAGATCTTTCTGGACACCACAAACTTACAAATTTTTGACTAGCAGGTATTTAACAGTTGCAATGCACTCCCAATAGTGGAGATCCGTTCGGAGTAAACGATTTTAAAAATCATTACCTTATAGAACAACGCCTTCGCCAAGAATTTTCGGTATTCCACCGATGGTTCTGGAGGATTTTCTACGACTACTAATTCACCATCCATAACATTTAAAGCAGCCTGCAGGATGTCGTTACTGAACGGGTTTTTGCCAACCAAATAAGTCTCAGTGGCGCTGGCTCTGATGAAATTTGGTGAAAGAGCACCGTAGACAATTCTGCAGCTCTCAACTAAGTTGGTGCTGCTATTTATCTCCATCAGAAAACCAGCATTGACAAAGGCGTGAGCACTCTGTGCTCTGGGCATTATCTGTAATAAAAAAATGATTCAATAACTGTGTTTTTCTTATATACCTCAAAAGGCTTCAAAAAATATAAAAGTCTTTGAAACAAAAATACTTTTACAGATTATATCGTGGTTTATTTTAGACTTTACTTTGCTGACCAAATGCTTTGCAGCACCCATGGCATCGGGAGGAATGTACCTTCAGATCTTTTGTTATTATTGTTGGGCCGACTTGACAACGACAGCTCCATGAAGAACCAGGAAGATGCGTAACTAAACCCTTTAATGACATACTTATAATCATTAGTACATACATAGTACACATACATCCATTAGTTACTACAAATTTATTTTGTATACTTGGTATACTGAAATCCATACTCGTGTTTTAGTATTCATATCTTTGTGTCGAAAAGATAACTATGTATATGGTAATTAATTGACAATCGTTCTGTCACTACATCATCAGGATCTTCCAGGGCTGATAATTCCAAGGTCCGCCACGCAAACATTTATCATTTCGCTTAACTCAACAAACGCAGTTTAATTGATGTGTATTTAATTCAGGGCTGCTCCGTGTAATGCCATATTGTCATGGGGAACAAAAATAATTACCTTATATGTAACAAGATTGTAGGAGTCCGACAACGGTGGCAATAACACATTGTATATAACCTTCCCCGTCATGTCCAACTTCAAGAAAGCCTGCATAGATACCGTCTGCTTTACGCTGTCGCTGTCAACTGAAACAGAGTATTAACATCTAAATGATGGTCGTATATCAGTAGTAAGTACAAAATCATCAGTACACAAGTTATTAGTCAGCTCTGTGGTTTAAAAATATTTAGTAGCAGATAACAAGTACGTACCAATCGTCACTTCGGCGCCAACTGTTTCCAAAAGCAAAAATATATCGGATTGAAATGAAATTGATGCATGTTTGATCATCAAGTTACCACCTATTGTTCCTACCTAAAATAAGAAGAAAATAATATCACCATTGTGCTCATTTTAAATATTATTAATTACTACTAGTTTGATGAATCCAGGATAATAATCCAATCTGTTATCTATCACAATATAGTATTAAATTGTTTGGCACTAAAATCATCTTTGTACATTGATATCTTCAACGTATTGTTCAATTTACATAACTAATAAAGTGTATTTATTATTATTATTATCATCTAGCTTTATTATTTCAAGGGATTCTATACATATTTTTATTCTTCCTAAAACATCGTAATCTGATATTATACTCACATTTCTAACTGGTATATGAGCGACTACTTCAATGTGAGTGCACAATTTAGATAAGTAAGAGAAATTTTCTTGTGCTGAATACGTATTCAGAGTATCGAAGAACTCCGTCAGTGTTAGCGCAGCGCCTATCTCCAGGTTTTGATCTAATTCAATAACCTTTAATTCAGCAATATTGTTGATATCGATCAAAATTCGTGGGTACTGTTCAATAGGTGCAACACCTGAAAGAATAATTATACAAATTATAATAATCTAAATGCTGATACAGAAAATAGGACTACACTACTAGGTAAATAACAACATTGTCTGGTCGCAATTTACAGTATAATAGGTTCTTTGCTGTAAGGTAGACAGCAACTCACCAACTATTGGGAGGCCTGCCTACGCTGCATCTTCTGGTTCATGGTCGTCATTTGAGAAAGTTTCTTTCCCATCGGTTATTACGAGGCGATATGGCCTACCCAATGCCAGTTCAACTTGCAGATTCTAAGAGCTTTAACATTGACATTGGTTCTTCGGCGAATCTCCTTATTACGGAGTCTACCGCGCAAAGAAACTCCAAGCATATCACTCTCCATTGCTCGTTGTGGCTCTGAGCTAATCGAATATGTTTGTTTAGAAAAAACTTAAAGAACTATTTGATGGTGTTATAAATAATTTCACAATGGATCAATGCGCTTCTTACCATGATACTCATCGATACATTTGAATAAACTAGATAAACCTTTATTAACAAAATGACATCTTAAATATGGTCACGGGCCCCTTGACACGGGGTCGCTTATCTGTGATGGTAGCGGAAATGTGAATTAACGGTTTTATTATGATAATGACATGTATTTTGACAGTTTAATATAGACAGTAGCGACACTCCTATCGACAAAAATATTTTTGTCAGCCTGTGGCTTGTAAAGAAATAGCGACACAAGGTTTCTATTTCTGTGTGCCACTTTTCGGACCGTAACAGCTAGTCTAGTTTAAACATTATAACGATGGTGATACTAGCAAAGCCATTTTCTGACTTAGCTATAATATCTAGTTTGTTTATAGATGTTAGTGGCATTTATGTTTTAAGAAAAAAAATAACAATTACCGCACTCATTTTAAAATACTTGTATTGGGTATGATTTTTTTGTTACTTATAAAGTATATAAGTAATATGTACATTTTTGTTTAAAAATTACCTTTTGAAATGAAACTAATTTTACGGATTATATCGCGGTTTATTTTCGATTATTATTACCCGACTTTATGAATGCTGTTAGTTTCATTTCAATGTGTAATATTCGCGTAAATATCAGAAATCATTAAATTACCTTTTGCCGTATTTCCACCAACCAGCATATAAGAACTAGTCCCCTCGTTTGTGAATATATTAAATACCTCACTCAACGTAGTAGGCCTGTAAAATGTTCTCCCATCTTTTAATAAAACTTTTATGCAACTATCAGCCTCGTCATCAGTTCCTAACATGCACCACTCGTCTTCATCACAATTAATCTTTCTGCAGGCCTTTTTAGTTTTCTTGCAGATGTACAAGTCTTCTATGTCTCTTATTTTATCTAATTTAGATGCATCTGTTCCAAATTTCTTGAAAGCATCCATGATGGGCCTATAACCGGTGCATCGACACAGGTTGCTGCCGAATGCTTTTTCAATTTCGAGCATTTTCGGTGATGGATTTTGTTGCATAAATCTGTCAAACAAATACTCATGCTTTATGTATATAAAATAAGCTAGCGCACTTTTATATCCACGATTGGGTCACACTTTTCCTTCAAAAAATGATTCTAGTTCTAATGAGTCTGAGTCTAGTTTTGGTTTTGCTTCATTCAAATTAACATTCCAGGATCAACTTGAGTGTGTGTCTATCAGCAAGTTTTAGTAGGCAGTTAGTAACAATAATAATGTCCTCCTGGTCGATACAACCACAGCAGCCAATCTCGCATTAGATCTACGCAGGAGATAATAAAGTGCACAAGCACTTGCGTAGACACAAGTGCAGAGTGCACTTCCTTTATACCTTTCACAATCTGATGGGACGGAAGACCGACACGACAGGGGAGAGGTTAGGCGTAGGACAGACTTTTTACATGCCCATCCAACGCTTAGATTGTCTTACTTTACAGACAACCAGGTGATCGGCCTGCGATGTTCTAGCCAGTAAGGAACAACTACACAAAGTTGTTGTCCCCCGCAGAATTCGAACGCACAACCTCCGGATCGCAATGCAAGTGGTTGGGAAACCAATACGGAGGCTACTACAGGCAGTTAGTACACACTACAAGCTAGTTACCCTAACCTAAGAAAGGGATGCTTATCATCTTGGGTCGATTTTCCCCAACAACAAAGAATGATTTTGCCCGTGGGGTGCCCGGGTAAGAATGGCACCCCCCATCTCCCGTTGGTTGTCGTATGAGGCAGCTAAGTGAAATCAAGAAGACGAGTAGCAGCGACTTTCCATTGAATTACCTTCCGACAACACAAGGGCAAGACAAGACATGAACTGCGATGCCTAAGACGCCTTGCCCAGCGTGGGGATTATGGCAACCGCACCCTTCCCCTTCTTCTCCCATAATTATGAAATAATGAACTATGATAGCAAAGTTTAATTTAAGCCGTAAAAACGTTGTACGCAAGGAAAAGCGATCTAACGTTATTCAAATACTGTTTTGTGTAAGAATTTGTAATTTTTAGAATCAACAATATCAATTTGATATGGTAAGCTAGTTTATCAACCAATCAAAAAATCTATGAAAAAAATCCATAAATTGAAGATAATAACGATTTACTTAATTTTTATTGGATATTATCACTTGTCTATCATAGAAAAAATCGTGCCCTCCTGATTTGACGCTAAAAAATATTCGAAACACTAGGAAAATAGAAAAAAAACATGCGATAAGTTTTATAGTTTTCATTGCGAGTAGAGATTTGCACAAGAAAATTGTTTTAAATCAATACTTACCCATACATAGACATAACCCATCCAGGCGAACAGTACCCACACTGCGTCCCGTGATTCTCAGCCAACGTTTTCTGAATTGTATGGTAGCCTTCTTTCCTGTTGCCCAAGCCCTCGATCGTTTTGATCTCCCAACCATGACATTGTGTGATTGCTACCAAGCACTAGAATAATAAAAACAAATTATCTAAATTATATATGAATCCATTTAGATTGTCGCTTAATGGTTTCTAGAGAAGCCTTCTCCTCCTCCTTTATTTTATTTGTCGTCCACGCGACTTTATTTGCATTTCTAAGGATTTCCCGACAGAGAAACCCAACCCGATCAATCAATCAATCAAATCATTTTATTTGCGTAATATGGGTAAAAACATTACATTTTGATGTTACATTTTGGCATAGCACCTCCATATTCGGCCAACAGGCATGCAAATTATACTTATTACTACACTCCTTTGCAAAAAAAACGAGCACCTTACAGTCATTGGCTTTTCTATGGATAATATTAATATTTTTAGTATTTCATTAGTTTAGATGACTAGAAATGTCTTAATATCAATGAGAATATAGGTTTTAACACTTAAATCCTGGAATCGGTGTTTCAGTCAATGAAAACAAACAGCCGTGTTTAAATTGAACATTTTTATGGGTATAGTGAAATTAAGACTAAGAGAATTTTTATGGAATTTGAATAAAAAAAAGACATTAAATAATAAAAATTAATAATGAGTGTGACCTCCTCTTGCAGCAATTACGGCATGTAATCTTCTTGGCATGCTTTCCACTAGGCTTTTGATGGTGTCCTGTGAAATGTGTTCCCACTCAGCCGAGATTACACGTTTCAGCTCCCTGATGTTTTTTGGAGGTGGTTGGACAGATCGTACTCGCCTTTTTAGGAGGTCCCAGACGTGCTCAACGGGGTTAAGGTCGGGACTCCGCGCTGGCCAATCCAAACGACGAATACCGACCTCTTGCATATAAGCATCTACAGCGCCAGAACGGTGGGCCCTAGCATTATCGTACATGTAAATGGCATCATCACCAATTACAGCCAGTGCGCGTTGTGCATGTTGACAAATGATTTCTGTTATGTACCTTTGCGCATTTAGTGAGCCATTTTCAATGAATATTATCTCAGTACGATAGCTAGAACTTACGCACTCCCAAAACATAACGGACCCCCCACCATAAGGTGTGATTTCTTCAAAACACACGTGGGCATAGCGTTCTCCTGGTCTTCGTAACACTCGCCGACGTCGGTCCTCGCCATGCAGACAAATTCGAGCCTCATCCGAGAAGAGTACGTTACTCCAGTTACGTAGTGTCCAAGATAGGCAATTTCTAGCGAACCCCAATCGAGCAATGCGGTGCTCACGGAGTAACTTAGGGGCCCGCGCTGGTCGTCGACTGCGTATATCAGCTGCTAAAAGGCTCCTCCTCGCAGTCCATAGGCTAACTTGCGTTCCTCGCACCTCTTCAAGGTTTCTTTTGAGGTCTATGTAACTGCATTTGCGGTTCCGCAGCGCCTGAGTCACTAAAAAGCGGTCGTCTCGTGGTTGTGTGCAACGTTTTCTACCAGAACCTTGCCTTCTCTGTACGGAACCTGTCTCTTGGTATCGAGTCCAGGTTCTTTGGATGGTTGAACGACTCACGTTTAACCGCTGTGAGACGTAACACTGGCTACACCCCTCTTCCAGCAGCGCTATAATTTTACTAGCTCTTATTGCTTTTTTTGCCATTGCAATAGACACAAAGATATTGGTTTTAAGTCACAAAAAGGCAGGATTATGCTCCAAACATAAATTATTCTACTAAAAAAAACAAGAAGTTAATTTTAGTTACCTTATAACCTTTTACCCGAAAACCCGCGAAACGTAAGTAAAAATTCACAAACTGAAAAAGGGATTATTATTTTTTAGAACAAAGGTTTCGAATTTGGAATGAACTTTTGTTTCATACGCAGACTGTTTATTATGTGCCAGTAACATAGTTTGGCTATTAAAACCTCCTTAGAACTAAATTATTACCAATAATGTAGAAAAATCAAAACCGCCCGTTTTTTTTACAAAGGAGTGTATTTATACATTAGTTATCATATGTCAATTCAATAATACCAATTATTAATTATTATTAAATAATATAATACATTAAACATTACTAATCAATTTATATTATTCGATACCCACTGTAAGTATAATATTTACCATTTTCACAAATAAGTCTAATTATAATTCATTCAGTCATTTTATATTCACTAATTATTAGAATTGAAGATATGTATTTATTAGATAAATAAGTTTCAGACATTGCATGATTGACATGAAAATATAAAGAAAATCAAATGTTTTAAACTTGTATGCTACAGTCAGCTTTTATAATATCTACATTTTTTTTTATTTTTCATTTACATTCCAATTCAAATGCTTTATCTAAGACAACACATCGCAGAAAAATCTTGCAGCATCTATGAATCCCTTGCTTTTGTGCTGTGAAAACCAACAATGAAATCGGAGCTTCTATTCCACAGCTGGTATTTCTATGAAATGGACCTGATCACTAATGGAACGCACTTCGAGCCAGTTGGATCCAATATGCATGCCATAGCCTTTACTCTGTTGCTGACATATCGAAAAATTCTATAAGATACGCCATGATTGCGCCAGCTTAGAGCTGTATATTCATAAAGCATTTTTGTAAAAACATTATTATAGCTGATATAAAATCAGATGGGAAAATAAGAATTTCATAGTCCGTGAAGGATCCAAAATTTATCAAGCGCAAATCATTGAAAAATATTACTAATTGCTGTAAAAAGAATCCATTTTAATATTGAAGACAACTAGGATCTTGGGAGTAAATCCTAAACGAAGCTATTACAAGATCATACTTCTCATAACTAAGAATACCTGTTAGTATAACAGGCAGAATGACTTAAGTACCTTAGACATGCTGTGACTATGGGTGCTGCAAAGCAGATGTAACGTAGGGCATATACAAATTTCAAATAGAACTCAATATAATAATTAAACATAATTTTATATCGATGTTCGAAAGTAGCATACGATGAACGAACTGTCGTCGGATAAACAACTGTTTAAATATACTGTCTTACTGAATGACGAAATGCCCAGGCAAATTTCGTGAAAACAAAAGAACAATATATTTTATAACTTAAATGTCACAAAAAAATTAAACAGCTGTGTTTGATGTATATGAGATACATGAGTGAATTAAATTTCATATTATAATGAATATTTATTTTCATGTGCACATGTGCGGATCCAACTTTTTATGTTCGTTTTAAAGATAAGTTCATGGGGCCAAAAAACAATGCGATAAATGATATATGTACTGAATTGACCAATATTGACCAATATTGAGCCCGTGCGGCCGGTAGAGACGCGGCTATTCAAAGTCAAAATCATTTATTTCAAACAGGCTTAACGCCACAACGCTTCCTTAACTGAGAAGATCCGGCAAGAAACTCAGTGGGCTTGTATTTATTCCGTTTTAAAAAAAAAAGTGATCGTCTTGTTACAATTAGATTAGCATCAGCGACAGTGTGTCCTGCCGTTCAAAAGATCAATTAATAAAGCGAAAAAAATACGATGAAAGTACAACGAACTAAAAGGTCAAAGGGATAGTAGTCGGACAAGTCCCCCCAAGCAGCACTCGCTCACGAGTTAACTCGAGCAGTAGCCATCACACCCCTCAACCATATTGAAGGGAAAGGGGTTATCCGCCATACGAAGCCGCCGTATTAACATATCTCTTTACGTAATTTAACGAGGAGAGATGTCATTGTTACTCTAGCCTTCAATATTGGAGCATGGAGGCTTAGGTAAGGCCTCTGAGCTTTTAAGCTCAATTTTCGTGGGATTTAGTGTGCTGGAAATACATAGGTACATCACACTAAATTCCTATTTATACATTCCTATATTAAGTATGTACTTATAACGGTGAATAACCATCCCGACGTTATTCCATCAGCCCGAGGACTAAGCATTATTCTCTACCATTTATAACACGTAGACCTACCCAAGAACACGAATAGTTTTTCTTTATAGGCCTTGTTTTTTTATCCCACTGCTAGACACGGGCCTCCCCGAAGAGGATGGAACTTGAGCAATTGTCCACCACGCTGGTTAAGTGCGGGTTGGCAGACTTCACACGTCATTAGACATTTAGTTAGGCTTTCTCAGACATGCAGGTTGTTTTCTTTCATCGAAAGCTATATTAACGGTTTAGGTACTTATTTTTTTATGAAGAATGGTAGATGCGGAATGGTTTAACCATGTTTACTCTCACAATCCAATGGGACAGAAGACCGACAAGATCGGTAGGCACAGGACCGAGTTTTCATATACCCATCATCTAACTTTCTAGACAATCAGGCGATCGGTCTGCATTGTCCTATCCAGTAAGAAATAAATACACAAAGTTGTTAGACCGAATATCAACAATGGCTCTAAAAGGAAGATTGTGCCATGGAACATTCCAGTTCTGCGCCACAGTCATGGACTGAAGACTTTTTCCATTTTGTACCACCGTTAGTAAAACCAGTGGTACGATACTTACTGAATTAACGGCCACAAATGTAGAACTAGAGGGTTTACAAGCGGTGACAATGCAAGCCCCGCAGCCGCCCTCCCGACAGGAGTATTTGGTGCCACGAAGTTGGAGGTAGTTGCGGAGGTAATCCACAAGCATGACATCTGAATCGATTTCCGATCCCACTGTACATAAATAATAAACACATTAAAATATAATCACAATATAAGTTACGTTACGTTTCTTTCTAAAGTCGAAACCCCTCGGAGATAATTTGCCATTTGCCTGGGATTCGTCAAAGTTAGAACTCAGTGTTTTCACTAGTGACTACTGTAGATACTAGTTTACAGGATTATTGGAGTACATTAAAGGATTATTGCATTCTGTCAGCTAGCACTTAGATGCAATCTGTAGTTATCTACAGCTTAGCAAGTCTGTTTGACACTATAATTATCATGGCAGCATATTACTTTTTTTTTTGTTACGGGGAGTAAACTTTCAAACTGTACTCAGTCTCCGTAGGGGCTGAGGCCGGGTTATGTCGCATTTTTACCCTCTAAAACCTCCCTGATGGCCTTCATGAACGCTATGGAGACACTAGGCTTTCCGTTCGGACTTTCGCCAATCTCTCCAGAGCCAGACGCTCGCTAGAGCACGCCCGGGGGGAGCAGAAAAGTACGCCCAGACAGCCTCGCGGTGCTTGCGACGACGCAGGACTTACGTCGGATGCCCAGTGCTACCACCCTGTGCGGCACGGCAGAGGATACCTTGTCACATTTATATTGTCCGGATTGTTGCATTTACTAGGTGCCTTATGGTCCCTCATATATGCTACAGTCCAGTTCAGTACCACTATAATGTCAGATGTTCGGTGGAACTGCTGCTAGGTGGTGACCTAGCAGCAGTCCGAAGCCATTGCTTTCTTCCGGTTTGAAGAGCTGATTATGTGTCATGTGTCATCAAGTGGCTATGTCGTTTACCACCAGGTCTGATTGTCCCGTTACTAAGTATAGAGATATCTCACAATTTACGATTACTTCAATATTTGCTAGTAAATTTTAGTAAACACTTAACTCAATCTATAACTAAACTCCAAACAGAATAGAAGCCAATTATTCTAGGATTTTAAACTTGTACGCAATCAGTTAAACAAGGGATCAACTTAATTTGGTCCAATCTATTAAGTCGGCCATTGAAAAAACATTTTTAAATAGCTTTTGTCTAGACTATGTTTTGGTCTAGTCATCCCTAACTATATTAGTAGTGAATAGTTTCTGTTAGGCACATGGCATAATAGATTTTTGTAGATATTACGGCATGAGATGAATCTCAGTCCACTTTATGCAAATTTAGTATAAAAAGATATGTACCTATGTTAAATAACGAAATATCAGTGGCAAATTAATTAATAATTTAGTTAAAAATATTAAAAAAAAATCAACCGACTTCAATAACACTGACAAGCATAAAATAATTCAAATAAGTAATAGTAGTATTGAAGTTGGTGTTAGCGTACCTGCTGTGAATATTTGGCACCAGATTCAATAATATTTAACTTACTAGCTAACCCACGCAGCTCCGCCTGCGCTATTTTTACGTTAACTAAACTTTTAATAACAGACATTCGCATCGAATACATAACCTCCTTTTTTATAGTTGGTTAAAAACTGGGACCCACTTTTTACTTGCTCTCCGAAGCACGGACCCTTTTAGTTCAAATGGCGTTAAACGGACACCCATCTATTTAATGACCTTACCTAACGTTGCTTAACCCGATCGATTACAAAACCTTGATAACAACTCTCTATGAATGTTCCCTTACTAATATTTATTATATTATAAAGAAAAATTGATAAAATCGGACCAAGCGTATAACCAAGTACCCATTTTGACTTTAATCCCCTCTCTCAAAAGAACCGTGCTAGATTACGGGATAAAAAGTATCCTATGTCCTACCTCGTAGTAAGATCTCAAATCATGACAAGTTTCATTTGAATCCATTCAGTAGTTTCGGCGTGATGCGCAGCCGTGATATAGACAGACAGACAGACAAAAATTAAAAAAAATACATTTTCGGCCTCAGTATCAGTTATAGAATGCCCTCCAAATATAGTTTTCAAAATATCTTCAATGTACAGAATTGGACCTGTTACAGTTTTATTATAAGTATAGATTTTATACTTTTCAGTGATGATGAAGTCGGTTCAATTGTTTTTTTTTTAATGTTTTATTTTATACTGTTTAGTGATATTTGCATACATAAAGATCGAACCATCGAAGACGGTAAAATGATTTAGGTAGGTTATGATCACATTATCGTCTACATAGTTTTACAAAATAAATGTTTTTCAAAAACAATTTATCCGCTCGTAATGAAATTTGCATGGAATCATCATAGTAATTTACTCTCTCGAATAAAAAAAGAAGCATTAAATCGGTTCATAATTGTCAGAGTAATTAATGGAGAACATCAGTTTAATGATTTTTACCAGATAAATTCCCCCACATCGTTCATGGTCCCCCAGCAGGCTTAGCACGACTTGCAATCTTGACAGATAGGTGTGGAGTATGACGTAGTTTTCAACACCGAAACGTCATTTCTCTATACAAAAGTGTGAAATACTACGTCATCGTCGTACATGACGTCATACTCACACTTATCTGTCAAGATTTGCAGATCGTGCTAAGCCTGCAGGAAGTTCTTATCCGGTTGTGATAAAATTCATACAGATTCATTACATTACATCTTACGAATAAAAAAATAATCATTAAAATTGGCCAGAGTTATGACCATTTTTGCTCCTAAAAAAGCGACATAATGTCATCTTTTAAGCATTCCTGCAGGTTTCCTGCGCAGTCACCATTCTTGTTTTTTCAGAAACTACTTATTCCTAAGCAATAATGTTAATGGGACCCAATCAAAGGATTAAAGAATGGATGGAAGAAAGATTTTTGCAAATCAGTTCATAATTGCCAGAGTTATGCCCGAACATACATAGAAAAAAATATATTTACATACAGACGAATTGAGAACCTCCTCCTTTTTTGAAGTCGGTAAAAAACTAATAATACACACGCTTTTCTAAGTACTGCACTAAAACGCAATAAATAAATTATAGAGCACGTTGTCTTTTTCTATTCCGTTTTTTAGGTACGCATAATATTAGGTCCTTAGGTACATATGTAATTAGCGTTTTGTCGTACTGACCACTTTGATCTGAAATGTGACAGTTAGTGGCCTTGACTGACGTCCAGACAGGTTGAAAATGGTAAAGTGCGTTTTCTTAAGATTCAGTGCCAATCCATTCGTGTTGAACCAATAGCCGAGCTGCATTGCAGTCTCGTTTAGTTTTTGTTCCAAATAATCCACAGTAGGCGCTGTAACTACAGCAGCCACATCATCCGCGTACATCAAAATCTTAGCAGTATTGATTGAATCTGGTAGATCGTTCAACAACAGGGAGAATAGCAAATTCGATACTGATGATCCCTGTGCTACACCCATTGTAGTCGTCAAGGGGTCTGACCTTTCTCTCCCACCATCGGCCACTACAATCTGAGATCTATACGCAAGTAAGTTTTTGAGCAGAGTGAGCGACGGACCCTGCAAACCATAATTTTGCAACTTGCCAGTAAGCACAGCATGATCGGCCACATCGAAAGTTTTCGAGAGTTCACAGAATGGTATAGCAATCTGTTGATTGGTCTCTCGTGCTGTCATTATATGACGGAGCAGTTCACAAGCCAGAGATGTTGTGGAATGACCTTCACGGTAAGCATATTGTCTATCCGAGAGGGCTTTTGTTGAAGCTAAAAATGTAGTAAGACGACTGCTTAGTCCATTCTCGAATACCTTAGCGATCGTTGGAATTATAGATATCGGCCTATAACTATCCATCTCTCTCCTTTTTCCCCTGCCTTTATATACTGGAGCTACCTTACTGATTTTAAGAGGTACGGGATATGTACTTTCTTTAATACATTTATTAAACAATTCAGCTAATATACGCGCTAGACTGTGCGGCGCTGTTCTCAGTAGTTTCATACTTATGCCATACACATCTTTAGATACTTTTGGCGGCATACATAATGTAATAATCCGATAGACTTCTTTTGCACTAAATGGTTGCAGTCGTAGTGAGCGGTCAGCAGCCTTTCGTGCTGCAAACAGTATTTCGAGTGCTTGAGAGACGTTAGCGTTGAGGGAACCGCACGTTTTTGCCGCCCCTACAAATCTAGTGTTCGGGGCATTAATAGCGTCTTTTTTTGTGAGAAATTTTGTTCCATCAGTATCTACAATCACGTCAGTAACATCTAGTACCGGTGCATTATTTTTGCCTCGCTCTTTATTCACCACATTCCACATTGCTTTTGACGTATCATTGCTAGAGGTGATGACTTGAGAATAATACCTAGACTTATTCCTTCTAATTAGATTGTCATATTTAAATTTCATGTTATTTATTTATTTATTTATTTAATACTTTATGCACATTAGTACATAGGCGGACTTAATGCCTGAGGCATTTTCTGCCAGTCTACCTTAGGGTGGTCCAGAAAATTTACAAAGGTAGGTGCAATAAAAGGGAAAAAAAAAATTCATTGAAATTCTACATTAAAAAAAAAAAATGAATATAAAACTACAACACAATAAATAATTATAATACTAAACTATTAATACAAAGAAAAAATAAACTATATAAATATACAAAACAATATAATATATAAATAATTACCATAACATAGATAATAATACATAATTATAATTAAAACACATCATAATATATACTTATTAATATATATAAATATATACATATATAACAGACTAGTGAAGTAATGATTCCAAAGGAGTACTAATTATGTGATCTTTTAGAAGCTTTTTAAAAGATAAAGTTGTTTTAGCCATCCTTATGTGTTGAGGGAGTGCATTCCAAAGTAGTATGGATTGGACAAAGAAAGAAGAGTGTACAAAATTAGATCGGTGCAAGGGGCACTGGAGAAGAAGGTTGCTCGAAGAGCGAAGGCATTTATTATGATTAGAGGATAAATATTGGAACTGAGAAGACAAGTAAGTAGGAGAAGAAGTAGAATTAAGTAAAGAGTAAAGAGTGGTTAGCGCTCTCAAGGCTCTACGCTGTCGAATTGTCAACCACTTGAGCTGCGCTCTGTACTCAGACACGTGATCGTATTTGCGTAAATTGTGAACGAATCGAATGCAGTTATTAAGAAGCCTATCGAGTTTATTGAGGAGATCTGCATTCAGGTCATAGTAACACACATCAGCATAGTCAAGTAGTGGAAAAATTAAGGAGTGTACAAGCATTGTTTTTGTTATAGTTGGTAGAAAGTTCTTTAAACGCAGAAGAGACCGTAAAGACCCAGTAACTTTTTGGCTTACATAAGCTACTTGATCTTGCCAACTAAGGGTACTATCTATATATAAGCCAAGGTCTTTAACATTAGAGCTAAAGTTTATAATAGTCCCATTATATACCAGTGCAGGTAAAAAAGAAATGTCGACTTTGCTCAAGATTCTAGAGCTTCCAACTATTATTGCTTGGCATTTGTGAGGGTTTACTGATACACCAAATCTTTCAGCCCAATAATGAACAGCAAGCAAGTCTTGGTTTAAGTGATCAATGGCTTCAGACAAATTATTTACATGAGCTTGTGTATATAATTGCAAGTCATCAGCATATAGATGATACGCACACTGAAGTATTGGAGTTATAAGATCTATAAAGATCGAAAATAGAAGAGGTGAAAGAATACCGCCTTGAGGAACACCACTATTAAGTGACCTCCAATCAGAAAATACTTCGTCAACCAGAACTGACTGCTGACGTTCCCGAAGATATGATGAGAACCACTTCAGTGCATCCGGAGAGACCATAAGATAGGAAAGGATAGATAATAGGATATCGTGACAGACAGTTATCTAGTATGTCATCGATTATATTATTATTAGGATTCCTTCTACCTATTTCTATAATGTCGAATAGTAATGACTTAAATAACTTTATTTCTTGGCGTACCCATAATGCGTCACGCTTATTACTACGAAAAAAAATTTATAAGACGTCAAATAATGTCCGTTACAACATTACAGTAACCATTTATATGGTAAATGACAAATGACTAACTTATAAATTTTTGAGCATGTAATGAATATATGCGGAATAATGTTTATTTTTCAAATTACATTGCCAATTTTCTAAAATAATAATAGTTAATTGCCTATTAATTAATTGCCTATGCACTGTTTTTGTGCATAAAGAATAAATAAATAAAAAAAAATCACAAATAATTAATTTATTGTTTTTAAATTAAAATTAGGCTTTATTATTATACCAATAATGATGTTATATTAATATTATTTAAAAAAAATGATTTTTTTTTTTGGAAATTCATGAAAAAGCCGATGAAAAATTTCAACACTAGGATGTTCAGAATCATGTTCTGGATCCCTGGTAACGGTTTTCGGTACGATGTCCCTTACACCCGTTATACTTTTTCCGTAGTGGAAAACAAATGTCAAATTTATTTGAAATAATATTGATTATTATAGCTGTTGCAAGTTTCGTAGAGCACGTATTTATTCTAGTTATCTCACTCCAATCTACACTATCTATAGATGCGGCAAAGTTAGCCTGATTGTTATCAGAGAAACTTCTACCGTACCCAATTTCTGCAACGTGACTACTACGTACATGTATTTCAGTTCTTACAGCGAGGTGATCACTCAGATTAGTAACAACAGGCGTAACGCTAACCTGCTATTACAATGAGTACGAGGTCTACCGTGGCACCAGTGCTGCAGAAACAGCTCGAAGGATTAATGATGTGTACGGCGCTGGTGTCGCAAAAGAAAGCACGGTACGTTTTTGGTTTCAACGTTTTCGTTCTGGACTTCGACCTTCAGAACCAACAGTATAATACGTACAAATTTAACAGAACTTCATACAGTTGAAGCGCATACGTATTAGCAGTCATTTTAATTTGGTAATTATATATTGCTCACCTAATTAGTGCCGTTATTTCTGATAAGTACCTTCCTAATTCCATACAAATATCGGTTTCTAGGCAGTGTCGACGGCCTGACATAGCTTACGTTGACTAAACCTAAAGACATACATACATACATACATAAAATCACGCCTTTTTCCCGTAGGGTTAGGCAGAGCCCAAGGGCCGCTTTTCGCCTCCGTGAGAAATGAGACGTGATGGGTGGCGAACCACATCGCCGCCATTTTGGTTAATTTATATATTGACCATTGCGTTCTCACGAATAAGGAGGGAAAGGGAAGGATAGGTGTTGTGAAAAGGAAGATTGGAAAGTTAGAGATACATACTTAACAATCAAGTATTAGAGAATTCCATTCTATATATAATTGCATATAATCTAAGGTACCTAAGTATCCGGGATATAATATACCCGCCCCCCGCGGCGCGGCGGATTCAAAGGCAAGGCACTGAGAGAAACCTGGTACATCCCATCGGGGAGCCCAGGGTCCCCTCTCAAGTGCTTATGTGACAACCACGGGAGTTTTAGTGTGTCAGAATCTCAAATACCCAGGTTGTCTTCCCCACAGGGATCCGGGGACATATTGAATGTTTCCCCCGCCACCTCCTTAACACACCGGACAATGGTGGCAGATTCCCGGGGGGCTATAATGCGCCCCGGCAGCGGCTTCAAAGGCCCTTGCCTTGCACTGAGGGGTAGACGGTGCAGCCCCCTCTTTTATGTGGACAGCCGTGAGGGGTTTAGAGGTTAAGAATCCTACATACTGCAGTCGATCGCCCTCAGGATTGCCCTCCTGGCAGCCTATTGGAGGTTTCCCCCGCGATCCCCGTAACTTTGAGCATGGTGACAGGTTCCCGGGTGGCTTTATTTTGCCCCCCGGTGGCGGTTCACAAATGAGTGTCAATTGAATAAAAATACTTAGTAGACATGATGTGAAAAGTGCCCCACGCTTACACATCAGTAAATACTCGTATTATGCTTAATTACAAACAAAAAGATAAAGGATTCTATAATTTATTTATTGCTTTTGAGCGCAGTACTTATAAAAAGCGTGTTAATAATAAAAACCATTTCTATGCTCAGGGTGTCTACCACCATCTGTAAGACCAGTATTATTGTAATATTATAATCGCGAGTAAAAAGGGACAGGGCCAATTGCTGCATATATCTGCGTCACTATCTTATGGAAAAGTAAGATTATTTTAACAATGATGGTAGGACCTCTGGTCTCAAGGGAAGCTGTAGCTGGTGAAACTTAAAAAAGTCTCAAGTAAGCGGCAGTTTATGGCCACAGCTAAAAGGTTGTCGTATTGCTTTTTATCAAGCATAAAAAAACTAAAATAAAAAAAAAATATTTACCTGAATGCTCCACATCGTTCACCTTAAACGTGATCCGGCTCATGACTTGTTCGCGACGCTGTATGTAACAAACTGAGTCTCAGCGACATTGATGCTGGAAAATATAGAGAGAAAAAACTATGGAAACACACAGCACCATATTGCGCGCCTTGACCCGCAGAAAAAAATACATGACTGTGGATTATTATCGGAAAACGATCGGTATGGTGTTATACGTGTACGAGGTAATATAATAATTATGAGAAATAATTCTATCTCCGAAGATTAATTCATTGATGTCATTAAAGAAATGTCACCCATATGTGGTAAACAGGCTTTAAGACTAAGCGAACTGATTCTTAATTTTCAATAAGAATTACTAAGAACTGGAGTAGTTTTCCTAACTCGGTTTTTCCGCCCGATTATAATGTGGGTGTCTTCAAGGCCAGAGTGAATAGGCTATTAGAATATAAGCTAGTGGTTTACGTTCACCGATTGCATCGTCGCTTTCTATCAGGTGGGACTGCAGTCATGCACCGGCTTATGTCCTTTCTATGGTTGTCCATTGGTTCATTGTTAACAATTTAAAACTTAATGAGACCAAAACTAAATGTATAAAATTTGTAACTCCTAATGTGAGACAGCTGGCAACCAATGCAGAATTAAATGGAGCAGCGTTGGACCTTGAGGCGTTGACTGTGTTTTTAGGTACCTATAACAATTGACGCCAAACTACAATGGGGCCCTCAAATGAAGATGTTGTCGGGTAGGCCAGGTTCCGCGGCTTATGCAGTCAAGAAAATTAGACGTTTAACTGATGTTGAAACCGCTAGAATTGTTTATTTCAGCTATTTTCACAGTGTTATGTCATATAGTATATTACTGTGGGGATCTTCTGCAGAACTTAACACTATTTTTATTCTGCAGAAAAGAGCTGTGAGAGCCATTTACAATCTGGCTCCTATTGATTCACTTAGAGAGAAATTCAAAGAGATAGATATTGTAACGGTTGTCTCACAATACATATTTGAAAATTTTGTTTATATTCAGTTCTTTTAAAAATTATAGTGATACACATAATATTAACACGATCTTGTTGTACTTGCCACGCGTCTCCACAGAATAGGTAAATCGTTTATGGGCCAAAGTATACGCTTTTTTAACAAACTGCCTCAGGACATCCGAGATCTTCCAATAAAGAAATTTAAACCTTTGATAAAAAGCCGATAGTCAAAAAAGGCTTCTTATAAAATCTCGGATTACCTGGAGGATAAAGCTGCGTGGACTTGAACTGCTCAACTCATGCAAGCTTAGAAGTTTAAGGCTGACTTATGTATAATTTGTAAAACTGTTTAAAAAAAAATGTGCGTGCGTGGAGTCCCTCCGCGCGGAAGAAGTGAAACTTCATTCTCGCTCAGTCGATCGGTCGGTCGGTCGGTCGGTCCCTCCCTCACTCACTCACTCACTCACACACACACACACACACACACACACACACACACACTAACTCAACTCAACTCAACTCAACTCAACTCAACTCAACTCAACTCACTCAAACCCACTCAAACCCACTCAAACCCACTCAAACCCACTGAAACCCACTGAAACTCACTGAAACCCACTGAAACCCGCTGAAACCCACTGAAACCCACTGAAACCCACTGAAACCCACTGAAACCCACTGAAACCCACTGAAACCCACTGAAACCCAATGAAACCCACTGAAACCCACTGAAACCCACTGAAACCCACTGAAACCCACTGAAACCCACTGAAACCCACTGAAACCCACTGAAACCCACTGAAACCCACTGAAACCCACTGAAACCCACTGAAACCCACTGAAACCCACTGAAACCCACTGAAACCCACTGAAACCCACTGAAACCCACTGAAACCCACTGAAACCCACTGAAACCCACTGAAACCCACTGAAACCCACTGTAACCCACTGAAACCCACTGAAACCCACTGAAACCCACTCACCCACTCACTCAGTGACGGCGTCACATGAGCGCTTTCATAACCTTAACAAATTTAACGCTTAACGTCTATCACTTAACGTTTAACACCTGTCACTTAACGCCTATCACCTTCATTTAACGCTTAACGCGTTATGTGATAACATTTTTGGAAGTCGCATAAGAAGTTTCACTTCAATATGACAAAAAAATGACAAGCCCGCTGAGTTTCTTGCCGGATCTTCTCAGTAGCGGCCGCGTTACGATCCGGTGGTAGTTTGTAAAAAATATTTTTGTGTAAGTGCCTCCGTGGAGCCTATACATAATAAAGATATTTTGACTTTGACGTGACTTTGACTTATGTTGAAAAACTTTGGGACAGGCAGAATAGATTGAGATAAATAAAATTCTATACTTAAAAATGTGCGTTTATTGAAAAATATAGGCGCGTATGTTATACTAGCAGTACCCGCGGCTTTGCCCGCAGCCTGTATTTTTGATGAGCTCAAGCAATGTTAACGTCATTGCCAAGCAAGCAAGTGGTACACCGTAAGGCGCTCGTTTAAACCTCACCTTGGGGTGAGCCAAGGCCTTGGCTTGATTCAACTTAAGCCATTCCTTTTTTTAACGTGGAGAAATCCCAAGGGTTGCCCATACCATCACGGGAGTGACAGTGTGGGTTCAGTATGACTCCTACTGACTCAAACCCTTCGTGTCCAAATTCCGCTATGTTGATGGGCACCGGAAACGTGTCTATCTGTATACAATTTCGAGTCCCACCAGCGGCTGGCCAGCCCATCATCTTCCGTGGGTGTAAGTAAAGCCCACGGACCTGCCTGTCGCTATAAAAGGCCCGCAGAATCTCATCAGGTGGCATGCCGGAATACTTTAGCACGCCATATTAGCGATAGTGTAATATAGTGGTGCACAGGCAGCAGTTCCCCCTCGTTCCTGCTTTCTGCACATTCTCGATACGGGGGCATAAGGTTGGCTTTGGTCCGCCTTTTGCCCTTCAGAGTCGCGGAACGTTCGGGGTGTGGGCCCCAGGACGTCCATTGAGTACGGCGGCGACTCCGAGGCGGAAGGCGGCGGGGTTGCGTCCCTCGTCCTCCTGAGCACCGTGACAGGTTCTCGGGGGCTACAATGCGACCCCGGCGGTGGGCTGGTGCAAGGCAAGTCACTGAGGGGTTACCCTGGAGCAGATCACACCGGAGAGCCCTGGGGCCCCTCTCATGTGCCGATGCGACAACAGCGGGGGTTTTAGTGGGTAAGAATCCCATATACACCGGTCGAGCCCTACAGCTTCCGCGAACCTTTTGAAAGTTTACCCGCGTCAAAAAATTAAATGGCCCGCCTTCTGCGCCCGGGCCTCTTGCTATGTTCCGAATCCGCTCTGTTACATGAAGTTCGAGCTGCCTTTTTTCCTTCAAAACCTCAAACCTTTAAAGGTCCCTGAGATACTTTGGGGGATCAATCGATGAGATTTGTACAAGGTGCCCCTCAGTACCTTGCCTTTGAGCTTGCTACCGGGGAGCATATTACCCCCGGGTACCTGTCAAAGTGTTCACGGGGACGGGATTCGCAACCTCACCGCCGTCCTCCGAGTCACCGCCGCCGTACTCGATGAACGGCTAAGGTCCACATCCCAAACATCCAGCGACTCCTAAGAGTAACTGGAGCCATTCGACCCAGTTCGACCGACATGCAGCCTTCAGTGTCTGTCCCTGCAACTTTTTGCTTTGAGAACCATACGCTTACAGAAAAATTGGCATGTTCGTAGCCAGTTATTATCACTGTTCGCAAACGATCAGTTGGTTAAGAAACGTCATTCCTTAGATGGGTGACCGTTAAGGTATCATTTGAACTGAGCATTTTCATGGTTCGGCGGGTACCTAAGTAAAAAGTCAGTCCAAGTTGTCAGCTAGACAGCAGTCGATAAGCCAGGTCAGATGCCTAAGGGTAGCTTGAACTTTTAATTAAACTTTGCGCTTGACTCGTGTGTGTCATTTGAAAGGTGAATTAATAAATTGAGATGCTGACCTCTTAAAACACTACAGACTTTTGAAATTTCCTTATGTTCTTGTATACGTTAGCGAAACGTATAACTCATGCTTTTGGGCTCCTCTCTCTTTTTTCATGATCAGTGAAGTTAATAAGTAACGTATCTATGTATGTAGATAAAAACTACATACATAGATACGTTCTCACTTCTCTTCTTCAACTTTGACTAAGGTTAGCCATCCGAACGACGATACTTGGATTCATCATATGATGTCCACGGTAAAGAGTCTAATACTGTGCACATCAGATGACTACTGCCTATGTCTATACTATAGACATTGGCAGTAGGTATATAATCTGCAACGTATTCTGTTTAGACTGAGTATAACGCAGAGGGCCTTAGACCATTTGAACTGGACACGTCATTGTCACGTTCTTGTAACAGATAGAACACCAGTAGCGTCGACTGACACGCGTATGGCGATAATAATGCTGTGCTGCGGCACTATGGTGCTCACGTTGACAGGGAAAACTATGAACTGAAGTGCACGGAAAGAGCCTCTTCAAATGGCAAAATATTATATTCAGTTTAACGGGCGCAACCTGGCCAACAATCTAAGATATTTTGGTGATTGACCATTCCTTTCACTAAGACATGCAATTAACCGTGGCGGTTTCGATCATAACTGAGTTAAGCTTCACACTCGCCACTGTTACCAAGGAATCGATAAGTAGGTACACAGTGTGTACCACTTAGCAAAACAGAAGGTGCTTGTCCTTGTGAGGAGATGTTACAGGCGCAAGCTTCACTGTAGCGTTCCCAATCGCTTATAACTTACAATTTCCTTACTTGGTTACTTACTTTCTTTAAATCGAGATGCAGCAGTGGGAACTCATATTTTATAATCTAACTGAGACTATTCAAAAAATGAACATTTTAATTTATTTTATTAAAAATTTAAAGCATACCTATCGATTTAAGTTGTAGAAGTACCTCGTAATGTACCGATATGTCGTAATAGTACTATGAAAAGTAAAATAAAAAGGAAAAAAAAAGAAGAGTTCATCCGGGATCGAACCCGGAAACACAAAAATGTCGGAAGACCGTTCAACCGCTACGCTGTATCAGTCGTTAGGATACATCTCGAAATTCCCTTCCTTATGTAGCATTATAGATAGTTACTGCTTAGCTCCTTATGTTAATATAGCGTAATGATTTTAATTTTGGAGTTTAAATCCACAATTATTCTGTTATATTATAACATTACTCTAGTTTTTTTACAATTTCGCGGAAAAATTAAGATGAAGAAGTGCTTTTTACAATATTGCTCATTCCCTGTAACAAATAGCTTGATATTACTTATATTTAAGTCTGATCAGGTCTATAGTAAACGTGTCCGTTAAATATCAACTAAATCGGTTGAACAGTATGTGCACAAATCTTCAACACAAAATAATTTCACGGCAAATTTTAGTAGAAAAAGTACATATTTCGACACTGCTCATTCCCCGTAACAAATAGCGAGATAATTTATATTCTATAATTTTTCTAGGTTATCAATAAATATTTTTGCCAAATAGCAACTAAATCTGTTCAGCGGTTTTGACGTCAAGTCTACACAAAGCCACAGACATACAGACAGACAAAAATTCTAAAAATCATATATTCGGAATCAGTATCGTTCCTAGAACACGTAGCAATAAAAATTTTCAAAAAATATTCAATGTACAGTTTTTACTTTTCTACGATTTTATTATATGTAATAGATATACTACGTGTACGCTACGTGTTCTAGGAACGATACTGATTCCGAATATATGATTTTTAGAATTTTTGTCTGTCTGTATGTCTGTGGCTTTGTGTAGACTTGACGTCAAAACCGCTGAACAGATTTAGTTGCTATTTGGCAAAAATATTTATTGATAACCTAGAAAAATTATAGAATATAAATTATCTCGCTATTTGTTACGGGGAATGAGCAGTGTCGAAATATGTACTTTTTCTACTAAAATTTGCCGTGAAATTATTTTGTGTTGAAGATTTGTGCACATACTGTTCAACAGATTTAGTTGATATTTAACGGACATGTTTACTATAGACCTGATCAGACTTAAATATAAGTAATATCAAGCTATTTGTTACAGGGAATGAGCAATATTGTAATAAGCACTTCTTCATCTTAATTTTTCCGCGAAATTGTAAAAAAACTAGAGTAATGTTACAATATAACAGAATAATTGTGGATTTAAACTCCAAAATTAAAATCATTACGCTATATTAACATAAGGAGCTAAGCAGTAACTATCTATAATGCTACATAAGGAAGGGAATTTCGAGATGTATCCTAACGACTGATACAGCGTAGCGGTTGAACGGTCTTCCGACATTTTTGTGTTTCCGGGTTCGATCCCGGATGAACTCTTCTTTTTTTTTCCTTTTTATTTTACTTTTCATAGTACTATTACGACATATCGGTACATTACGAGGTACTTCTACAACTTAAATCGATAGGTATGCTTTAAATTTTTAATAAAATAAATTAAAATGTTCATTTTTTGAATAGTCTCAGTTAGATTATAAAATATGAGTTCCCACTGCTGCATCTCGATTTAAAGAAAGTAAGTAACCAAGTAAGGAAATTGTAAGTTATAAGCGATTGGGAACGCTACAGTGAAGCTTGCGCCTGTAACATCTCCTCACAAGGACAAGCACCTTCTGTTTTGCTAAGTGGTACACACTGTGTACCTACTTATCGATTCCTTGGTAACAGTGGCGAGTGTGAAGCTTAACTCAGTTATGATCGAAACCGCCACGGTTAATTGCATGTCTTAGTGAAAGGAATGGTCAATCACCAAAATATCTTAGATTGTTGGCCAGGTTGCGCCCGTTAAACTGAATATAATATTTTGCCATTTGAAGAGGCTCTTTCCGTGCACTTCAGTTCATAGTTTTCCCTGTCAACGTGAGCACCATAGTGCCGCAGCACAGCATTATTATCGCCATACGCGTGTCAGTCGACGCTACTGGTGTTCTATCTGTTACAAGAACGTGACAATGACGTGTCCAGTTCAAATGGTCTAAGGCCCTCTGCGTTATACTCAGTCTAAACAGAATACGTTGCAGATTATATACCTACTGCCAATGTCTATAGTATAGACATAGGCAGTAGTCATCTGATGTGCACAGTATTAGACTCTTTACCGTGGACATCATATGATGAATCCAAGTATCGTCGTTCGGATGGCTAACCTTAGTCAAAGTTGAAGAAGAGAAGTGAGAACGTATCTATGTATGTAGTTTTTATCTACATACATAGATACGTTACTTATTAACTTCACTGATCATGAAAAAAGAGAGAGGAGCCCAAAAGCATGAGTTATACGTTTCGCTAACGTATACAAGAACATAAGGAAATTTCAAAAGTCTGTAGTGTTTTAAGAGGTCAGCATCTCAATTTATTAATTCACCTTTCAAATGACACACACGAGTCAAGCGCAAAGTTTAATTAAAAGTTCAAGCTACCCTTAGGCATCTGACCTGGCTTATCGACTGCTGTCTAGCTGACAACTTGGACTGACTTTTTACTTAGGTACCCGCCGAACCATGAAAATGCTCAGTTCAAATGATACCTTAACGGTCACCCATCTAAGGAATGACGTTTCTTAACCAACTGATCGTTTGCGAACAGTGATAATAACTGGCTACGAACATGCCAATTTTTCTGTAAGCGTATGGTTCTCAAAGCAAAAAGTTGCAGGGACAGACACTGAAGGCTGCATGTCGGTCGAACTGGGTCGAATGGCTCCAGTTACTCTTAGGAGTCGCTGGATGTTTGGGATGTGGACCTTAGCCGTTCATCGAGTACGGCGGCGGTGACTCGGAGGACGGCGGTGAGGTTGCGAATCCCGTCCCCGTGAACACTTTGACAGGTACCCGGGGGTAATATGCTCCCCGGTAGCAAGCTCAAAGGCAAGGTACTGAGGGGCACCTTGTACAAATCTCATCGATTGATCCCCCAAAGTATCTCAGGGACCTTTAAAGGTTTGAGGTTTTGAAGGAAAAAAGGCAGCTCGAACTTCATGTAACAGAGCGGATTCGGAACATAGCAAGAGGCCCGGGCGCAGAAGGCGGGCCATTTTATTTTTTGACGCGGGTAAACTTTCAAAAGGTTCGCGGAAGCTGTAGGGCTCGACCGGTGTATATGGGATTCTTACCCACTAAAACCCCCGCTGTTGTCGCATCGGCACATGAGAGGGGCCCCAGGGCTCTCCGGTGTGATCTGCTCCAGGGTAACCCCTCAGTGACTTGCCTTGCACCAGCCCGCCGCCGGGGTCGCATTGTAGCCCCCGAGAACCTGTCACGGTGCTCAGGAGGACGAGGGACGCAACCCCGCCGCCTTCCGCCTCGGAGTCGCCGCCGTACTCAATGGACGTCCTGGGGCCCACACCCCGAACGTTCCGCGACTCTGAAGGGCAAAAGGCGGACCAAAGCCAACCTTATGCCCCCGTATCGAGAATGTGCAGAAAGCAGGAACGAGGGGGAACTGCTGCCTGTGCACCACTATATTACACTATCGCTAATATGGCGTGCTAAAGTATTCCGGCATGCCACCTGATGAGATTCTGCGGGCCTTTTATAGCGACAGGCAGGTCCGTGGGCTTTACTTACACCCACGGAAGATGATGGGCTGGCCAGCCGCTGGTGGGACTCGAAATTGTATACAGATAGACACGTTTCCGGTGCCCATCAACATAGCGGAATTTGGACACGAAGGGTTTGAGTCAGTAGGAGTCATACTGAACCCACACTGTCACTCCCGTGATGGTATGGGCAACCCTTGGGATTTCTCCACGTTAAAAAAAGGAATGGCTTAAGTTGAATCAAGCCAAGGCCTTGGCTCACCCCAAGGTGAGGTTTAAACGAGCGCCTTACGGTGTACCACTTGCTTGCTTGGCAATGACGTTAACATTGCTTGAGCTCATCAAAAATACAGGCTGCGGGCAAAGCCGCGGGTACTGCTAGTAAACTAATAAAACTAATACTACCTACTTGTCTGCAACCACTGGTGACCACTATAGAACAAAATTCCTAAGATTCAACAATATCCCTTCTTATAAGACTAGATATACATTATTGAGTCCATTACACATAAATCCCTTTCACATAGATGATCGTCAGCCACTAATCTCCCTATTAGGCCCATTACAGTTGTCGATAACCATTAAATCGTTAGCCGACACCCTAAATCAACAAAATTGTTGGTAGGGCGTGATTGGCCAGCGATAAACTTACAACCAATTCGCACTTAGCTGGTTTTAACGTAGGATTACAATGGTACAAGTTATTTACCAACTAAAGGTAGGCCTCAAAGGGAAAACTCGCTCAAAAATGGGTTAGTACCTACCTTCATGTTTTACTTCTGTAAAGCAGCCATTTAACCATTAGATTGTTGACAGGTCGGTTGTTCTAGTGGTTAGACACCTAATGGGTCGTGGGTTCGATTCCCACCAAATGTCTGGGTGTTATTTATCTATACAACGTGTTACAAAATACCCTGTAAAAAATATAATTAATTATCAAAGCCAAAAATTTTGCAACCCTAGTAAGCTGTCATGTCAGGGAATCAGATTATTTAACAGAAAGGCCTACGTACCTATTTTACCTAATAATTGTATACTTTAGTCGTTTTTCTATTTTTCATTCATATAATATAGATGTGCTATCTCAATACAAGGATGTTATTATACTCAAGTACTGGCTTCAGAAAATGTCACGTTGAAAAAAAGATTATATTGTCAATTTCAAATCTTCTAACTAATCGATATCCTACAACTGTTTCGAGTTTTTTTTTCCAACATTTGGACATTTCCACCAGGTTATAGGTTGTTTCGTTAGGTTAGGTATTTTAAAATTTTTGTCGTTCCGCAAATTAGGTAGAAATGTAGTACATTCTGCGTAGTTTTACTCTTTATTTTTACTGAAATAGGGCTCGCACATCAGTGAAAATAATAATATATTTTAACCTTTTTGGGGTATATTTTTTACGGGGTATTTTGTAACATCCTGTATAAGCATGTATTTACAAAAAAAGTATATAAGTATTAGTATCAGTTGTCTGGTTTCCATAGTACAGCCTAGTAGTTTGGGATCAGATGACCGTGTCCCAGGATTTATAATTATTGTAGGAGACACGATTGACCATAGACATAAGCATTACCCTGCCACTTGTCACCAAATATGTATTATCAGTTATTATGGTCTTTTGAGTCTAGTAATTTCTTCAGCTTTGCGCGATAAACCCCGGAATGCGGATAGAATTGCCGAAGAACTAATGTCACCGACCGAGAATCTGCAAGTTGAAGTGGCAACGGGCGGGCCAGATCGCACGAAGAATCGAAAATCGATGTGGAAGGTACTCCCGTGGCCACCACGAACCGAAAGACGCAGTATAAGTAGGCCTTCCACTAGGTGGACTGACGACATTGTGCGCGTCGCAGGTAACCGGTGGATGCAAAATTGTTATTATTAAAGATAGTTTCACAAATCGAGCTCAAATCTTGCCTGTACCAAATTCTTCTTACGCTATATAACATGAGTTTATTCCGTACATTATTTCTGCACTAAAATTCTATTTCTATTTTCCTTTGGGAATGGCTCGAGCTAATGGAATCTGCGGCCGGATGCCACAAGAATGCCAAGCCAGACCTTGAGACCGGCTCAGACACGAACCTGCCTTTTGCTAAAGATATTTAGTGGCATATGATGAGAGATATATTGTACCCGTCCTATTCACGTGACAGAAAATACCTATAGGAGCTGCTGGAGTATGTTTAACATACAGCTTGGCAAAATTATGCGTTTACGCTTTTCAATATAAATTGATGCAACCAGTGAGTATCATACAATTTAGTTTGCTATTTATTGAATACTTCAGGTGTTATTTTTCCTGTAATATTTACCTAAACATTGAATAACTAACCGTAAAATATTTTTCCTTCCACAAACTTCGAAGATAAGAGCAGAAAGGTATTTTTTAACCTTTTTAATTATCCCTAGAAATGCCCCGTCAACTGGTAGTTGACAAATTTTTAGCCTCTTGTTTCCCGGGGGGTCACGTGACAGACCCCCCAGAATGCTACGGGACATAAAATAAAAGAAAAACGAAAGCTTCATTTATGAACCTCACTAATAGATAGATTCACTTTAAAATTTAAATGCCCCATTTAGCCCTGTATGAAAAGAATATAAAAGACAATATTTTTTTAGGTAGATAAGTCACACCTATAAGCTCAGAATTAAGTATTTTAAATCATTAGAATTAGTAGTTGCTGAAATATATCAGTATAACAGACTGACATAATATAAAGTCGCATCACAAGGGTTCCTTTCTTACTTTTTAGGTACGGAACCATAAAAAGCATAAAATATTGAGAATATTGTATGAAATAAAACTATTTGTACCAGTTATATCCCGGTTTACTTTAGTCCTCCCTCCTCCCATAACCTTAAATGACAATTCCAAAACCGGAACATAAACGTCTTAAATAAGCCACAATCTTAGACCATTATGGTCGCAATACCATAATAATACAGCGCAAAAATATTTTTACCAGTGTGTAGCAGGAAGAAAAAAAAAATTGTATGGTGAGTGGTGACGTAGGTATACTCACCGCGAGCATTCGCGCGTAGTCATTCATCATCGTACCCAGTCATTCGTCGTGTCATGAAATTGTTTACTTACTTAGAACTTTATTTCAAAGTAGCTGACCCACGCAGCTCCGCCTGCGCTATTTTTACGTTAACTAAACTTAATAACAGACATTCGCATAGAATATATAACCTCCTTTTTTATAGTCGGTTAAAAACTGGGACCCACTTTTGACTTGCTCTCCAAAGCACGGACCCGTTTAGTTCAAATGGCGTTAAACGGTCACCCATCTATTTAATGACCTTACCTAACGTTGCTTAACCCGATCGATTACAAAACCTTGATAACAACTCTCTATGAGTGTTCCCTTACTAATATTTATTATATTATAAAGAAAAATTGATAAAATCTGACCAAGCGTATAACCAAGTACCCATTTTGACTTTAATCCCCTCTCCCAAAAGAACCGTGCTAGATTACGGGATAAAAAGTATCCTATGTCCTACTTCGTAGTAAGATCTCAAATCATGCCAAGTTTAATTTGAATCCATTCAGTAGTTTCGGCGTGATGCTCAGCCGTGATACAGACAGACAGACCGACAAAAATTTAAAAAATTACATTTTCGGCCTCAGTATCGGTTATAGAATGCCCTCCAAATATAATTTTCAAAATATCTTCAATGTACAGAATTGGACCTGTTACAGTTTTATTATAAGTATAGATATAAGTATTATAAGTATAGATGGCCATACAAAATTTTACCAAAATCTGAGAAGCTATATCTTTATGGAATGCTGATGGCAAAGAGACCTTAACTTAGGTACTCTCGCGCCCTTCGGAGTCGCTGGACGTTCGGGGTGTGGGCCCTTTGAACGTCCATTGAGTACGGCGGCGACTCCGAGGAGGACGGCGGCGGGGTTGCGACCCCGTCCCCGTGAGCACCGTGACTGGTTCCCGGGGGGCTACAATGCGCCCCCCGGCGGCGGGCTCAAAAGCAAGGTACTGAGGGGTTCCTGGTGCAGATCCCACCGGAGAGACCTGGGTCATCTCATGTGCAGATGCGACAGCCGTATTTTGATGTTTAACTATTAGTAGACTGAATGATCAAATAGAAGTCATGAGTTCGATTCCCGGTCAACCCCTTCCCTCTAATATGGTTGAGGGGAGTGATGGCTGCTGCTTGCGGGGGACTGGTCCGGCCACTGTCCTTTTCTTTAATTTTTTATTTATTTTCTTTTGATTCCGTTTTATTGACTTTTTTAAATTCCGATAGCAACACATTGGCACTGATAAAATTAAAATTAAGTATGTTTGTAGATGTAAGTGCATAGTAGGTATGTTGAAGAGAAAAAATACATAAAATAGATTAAAAATGACAAGTCCACTGAATCTTTTGCTGGAAGCCGCATTGTGGTAGTTTTTTTCTATAAAATATGACAATTCGAAAGTGCCAATTTTGGCCTATTAGAAAGAAACGATTTATTTTCATATAAAAGGAAATATTTGATATCGCTTCCTTTTTAACCGACTTCAAAAAAGGAGGTTCTGTATTCGACGCGTATGTATGTAATATTAATCAAAATGCGTAATATTCATATATGTTAGTCTATGTGGGCTTCTAAACAAATTTACCAAATTTTATGAGTGTATGTATGTATGTATGTAGGTTTGTCCGCGGATTTCTCAGAAACTACAAGTCCGATTTCGAAAATTCTTTTTGTAATAGTTAGAGTATCTTTCAACTTAGGGTAGAGTACAAATTTCATCAAAATCGGTCCAGTAGTTTAAGATATATAAACTTTTTATGTTTTCAGTAAGTTACTGTAATGTAGACGTTCGAGTTGCGTGATAGTGCTTATACCTATCTTGGTAAAATAAGTCACTAAAAAGTGTTAAATAAACTATTTTAAAAAAAATAAAAACCGACTTCAAAGTAAATTATCTAAAAAGCATAAAATAACGAAAATATTATTGAAGTTGGTGCAGAATATACACAGCAGGTACGCTAGCACCAACTTCAATAATATTTTCGTTATTTTATGCTTTTTAGATAATTTACTTTGAAGTCGGTTTTTATTTTTTTTAAAATAGTTTATTATTTAATTTACTTTACTTTGTGCATTTTCTAAATCCGCGTGACGGCATTTCACTTGACATTCAAAAGCACACATTACGTTCGTTCGTTACATTTTACCGACGCGGGCCTTACTGCTAGTTCATCACAGTTTGTGGCGCGCATTAGTAGGGATATAAAGAGGTTTTTAGTGGGTAAGAATCCCACATACCCCGGTCGAGCCCCACAGCTCCCGGGGATCTTTCGAAGATTTCCCACGCGTCAAAAAAAAAGTACTCTCGCGGTCACGAACGGTGTACGACCTTTAGGGCACGAGCTGGCACAAAATACGGGCGGAGTAAGCGCACGTAACGTCAGCACTACTTAGTTGTAGTAGAGAAATCTCGAGAGAATAATCAGTAGTAGAAGACTACTTCTACTACTGATTATTCTCTCGAGATTTCTCTTTCTGGTCTCTGATTCTTAGACTTCATACTTTTTTTTTACAGGTGCCCGCTAAAATGTGTCTTTCATTAATTAACAGCGAATTTTCTGTTTTCTCCTTCAATTCAGTAAAATTAACAACGAATTTGGTGTTTTGTGGCGGACGTGAGACAAGACTGCAATTATTTGTAAAGTTGTGTAAATATCTCCATCAGCAAACGAAGTGTTTCGAGTGTTTATTATATTGATATAAAGTTTAAAAATTCTTAATTGCTACTTATTTTATGCGTTACGAAATGGCAACTGGCATATGCACGATACAAGTTGGTTAACGTTTATGTATACGTGGTGTATAAACACTCGGGGTGTTTTTATTATCTACTTAAACACTAACTAACATACAATGCACTACTTAAATTAGATGCACTAGGTCCGTCTAGATGCATGTAATTTGGCACAGGAGTTCCTGATATAATGCAGATGAAATACAAATAAATTACTAGTTTAAAAAACTAAAAGTACACGCTTTTATAAGGACTACTGCACTAAAAAGCAATAAATAAATTATCGAAACCGTTCTTTCTTTCTTTCTACCCCGTGCTTGTAATTTATGGATTATATTTATGGCCTATTCCCAGTAGTTCTACATTTAGTTCTACATGTATGACTACTAAGAAAAAAAATTCCTGTTAGTTCTACACTCATGTAGAACTAGTAAGAATGCATTAAATATTATTTTTTCATTCCCAGTAGTCATACATGTAGAACTAAATGGAGAACTACTAGGAATAGGCCTTAAATATAATCCATAAATTACAAGCACGGGGTAGAAAGAAAGAAAGAACAGTTTCGATAATTTATTTATTGCTTTTTAGTGCAGTAGTCCTTATAAAAGCGTGTACTTTTAGTTTTTTAAACTAGTAATTTATTTTATACTTTTTAGTCTTAGCAATATTCGCCTAAACTACGGATAAAATTAGTCCAAGTATTGATTTGTTCGTAGCTTGAATCGTAGGCAGGTTGTGGCAAAACATATTTTAATTAAACTAGGTATTACGCGTAGGTATCTGATTGAGTGAAGAAAGCACTACGTATTTACCCTTTAAACAGTCGAAAGTACGCTAAAAGTCAATAGCTTCCCAAGTAGTAATCAAGGGTTCCGTTACCCAGTGGCGGTCCTATCAATATTTTCAAGGGGTGCGAAATCTAAAAGTGGCGCCCCTTCAAATATAAAACTGTACTCGATTTGACATTTGTCACACACGGTTTTAGTCGCCATAACCATACATTCGATGTATAAAATAATAACAATAAATTTTATGATTAACAAGTTTTATTTATTTTGTTCTATTCTATTGTTGGTGGCTAAAAATCGGGCCCGGTAACCACCGGAACGCTCATCGACCCAGTTGGATCCATTGTGCATGCCCTAGCCCTTACTGTATTGCTGGCGTGTCAAAGAGTTGCCTTAGTTATGCAACGATTGCTCCAGCTTGGAGCTGTGCGTAATCATCTGGTGTAGGATAGGCTACTCTCAGATGACCCAACCTACGTCTGGCAAGAGCGACGCAGCCACACAATATGCGTCGCATTGACTCTTTTTCACCTTTACAAAATCTGCAAGTATCAATAATACTTAGCCTCATTCTGTGAAGGTGCTCATTTGTACCGAAATGTCCCGTGAGTGCACCTATTAGGTGCTTTATTTGTGATCTGTTAAAGCTCAATAATTTAACCCCACAGTCCACCCTTGACAGTCTTTGTTGATACATAGTAGACCGCAGGTAAATTTTTATTAGTTTTAATTTACTGAAACTTCGTTCTCCGTTGGCGACAATAACAGGTAAGTAGGTACAGTAAGCAAGATACGAAGCGCTGTCCAAATATCAAGGAAAATATCTTGTCAATCATTTCTTCGTATAAGTTGAAGAACTGCTGATGGAAGATCTTTTAATAATGGATTCAGGCTCACAAGTTCTTCAACCAATTCATGTCCAGACATATTATCACATTTTTCGCCATCGGTTAAAATCCTCTAGTCGCAGTAGTCCGGTTGTTAGTCCGGTTGACCGAACTAGAGCAACTTTTCAGTAGCAGTAGTTCTGTTGAAATATATCACCGGACTACTGATACTCTTTAGTAGCAACAGTCCGGTTGTTAGTCCGGTTGACCGGACTAGTGCAACTTTTCAGTAGCAGTAGTTCGGTTGAAATATAGCACCGAACTACTGATACTATTTAGTAGCAACTGTTCGGTTTGTTTTATCTATCTATACTATAATAAAACTCAAAGAGAACTTTTTCTGTACATTGAATATTTTTCCAAAATTTCTATGTGGGGATACTATACTATCGACATAGAGGCCAAAACAATTTTTTTTGGAATTATTGTCTGTCTGTCTGTCTGTCTGTCTGTCGTTCTGTTCGTCCAGGTATCATTTGAAAACCCGTGGATGGATTTTGATAGGACTTTCACAGATGTGTTGTGTAGAAGTCAAGGTGTAAGTTGGTATATAAAACATCACGCTATGTTTCATAGGGGCTAAGCAGTGAAACATTCCCATATAGCACTTTTCGGTCACAGAATCATAAAAGCAGTAACACGTTGCATAGTTTCGTAACTGTTACGAAACATGGTTACTGTGTGGGGTTTGGTCTCTATGTGTGGTAACAGTTCGCACACAATGTGACCAGAATTTTTTTAGTTACTATGTGTAGTCTCTGTGTTCACACGTAACGTAATCATTTGTGTCGACTTATTTTTAAACACTATGTGTTTATGTGTAGTAACGGTGTGGTAACTATGTTACAAGAATAGTAATTTAAAATATATACTTACACGAAGTGTTGTAACGTTACGACATTGTTACTGAACAATATATTGCTAAAATGTAAATAAATAAGTCGTCATAAGTCACTGTTTTTCAAACTGTTCCTACAAGTGTAGTTAAAAATGAGTAAAAATCCGAAACGATTCCGTCTCACATTTTTTTATGGGACCCAATTAACGGATTAAAGAATGGATGGAAGATAGATTTTTTCAAACCGGTTCATAATTGCCAGAGTTATGCGCGAACATACATAGAAAAAATATATATACAGACCAATTGAGAACCTCCTCCTTTTTTGAAGTTGGTTAACAACACCAAAATTTAATAATATAATAACAATGGAAATTGGAAAATATTGGTATAATGGCATAGAGAATTGTTTAAAAGAAGTTTTGTCTCAAATGACCACAGAGTTGCCGACATGCATATTTTTGTCTTTCAACATAGACGGCTTACCGATAGCTAAAAGTACAAAAAATGAATTCTGGCCTATTTTGTGTAAAATAGACGGCATAGATGTTGCTCCATTAGTTATAGCAATATTTTTTGGAACCACAAAACCGTGTTTGGAATTATTTTTGCGTCCATTTGTAAATGAGCTCTTAAAGTTATTTCATGATGGATTACTTACTGGTTCAAAAGCAAATAGTTACCATCAAAATTCGTTGCTTTATATGTGATACACCTGCGAGGTGCTTTATAAAAGGTGAGTACAAAATTAAATATATAAGTAGTGTACCGGAGCGGAGGTACGGTGCGTTTTAAATAATGTAATATATAAGTATTTCGTGATATTTTTTATTTCAGGTACTTAACAGTTACCACGGATGCATGAAATGTACAGTAATCGGAGAATACGATAGAAGAGGTCGGCATATGAGTTTTCCCAGACGGACATGCCTTTGCGTACTGATGATTCATTTAGAAATCGATTAGATCCTGATTACCACTTGCCACACTTGCCACCACATTTGCTTGTAGTCGTCATTTTATTTGTATGGCCTCCAAAAGTTTGAGAATTGCTGGAAACAATATACCATTTTGTAAATTCGGTAACTTTATAACTACTTCTGATTTCGCGTCGACATATGTCGACACAGTCTCGTAATTTAGTGACCAGTTGTGACTTAAATATTTTCTTTAAATAAAAATATTTTATCCAATTATTTACCAACTTTATTGTGTATTCTTGGTTCCATAATATATAGTAAGTATTAAAAGAGATTAATCTATTAAAGCAAAAGCTTCCAAGCTCTGGGAATGTAAAGACTTTTCAGTAAAAATATTGTGTACATTGTACTACACAGGTGAAATTACATTAATATGATGGCGCGTTGATAAATTTCAAACTATTTCAACAAATTACACAATGAATTTCCTTTCCCATCTCTATTTGAACGATAAAAACCAAGTAATTTAGTAATAAAAACTTATGTTGACAAAACAATGATGGCCGATAACTTTTTCTTCTTATTATTTTTTTCATTTTAAAACTTCACTTCGCTTATTAAAAAGTGAATGAAAGAACCATGAAAGAACGAATGATTTCTGAGAAGTGGTCGCAGACTAAGAACAATGTTACCACACAGCAACGTAACTTTAAAACCAAATGTTACTGTGTCGACTGTTCCCCATTTTTAGTCATAGCGACGGAACACTGTCGACTCGGCGACCAGAAAATGTTACTAGAATCAATCAGTGTCGACACAAAAGTGTCGACTTGTTTCGTAACGGCTACCAAAAAGTGCTATATGGGTTACTTGCACATATTACCACGTAATTTCCTTTGTAAGTGAATAGGGTAATTATAGACTGATCAGTTAATCATTAAGATATGTATTATTACGCTATATACAATAGGGACTGATCAGACATTTAGTTTGCATAAGATATGGCATTGGCGAAGGGTCAATTTTTGTAAGGGGTAAGCCGGTCCGGTACACCCAGGACATTTTCATTAGATTTCTGTATTGTTCTAAGTACTTTGCTGATAGCAATATGACATTATATCTTTGAAAAGTTAAAATCTGTAAATCCCGAGCGGATCCAAACTAGATTATGTATGTATTACAGTCGCAACAATAAAAGATGCGGAAAACTTAAAACTTTCATTATCGAATATCATTAGACAGTAATTTACGATGTTAGCGTGATTTACATTATGAACAGCGCCATCTATCGGTGAAATTGAACATACAATAACTATAGATCTATATATTATATCAAAGAAAGTCGTGTTAGTTACACTATTTATAACTCAAGAACGGCCTAACCGATTCGGCTGAAAATTGGTGGGGAGGTAGCTTAGAACCAGTAAACGGACATAGGATACTTTTTATCCCGGTAGGTTAAGGTAAGGAACGTTAGGTAAGGTCATTAAATAGATGGGTAAACCGATTTGTATGAAAGTGTGCATATCGGGTAGGTCTGAGAATAGGTCATACAGTATATTTCATACCGCTAGGTAAAGGTTAAGGTTAACTTTTTCTTCTTATTATTTTTTTCATTTTAAAACTTCACTTCGCTTATTAAAAAGTGAATGAAAGAACCATGAAAGAACGAATGATTTCTGAGAAGTGGTCGCAGACTAAGAACAATGTTACCACACAGCAACGTAACGTAAGCTACATAAGGCAAGGTCATTAAATAGATGGGTGAACCGATATGTATGAAATTATGTGTGCATATCGGGGAGGTCTGAGAATAGGTCATAAAGTATATTTAATGCCGCTGATACCATGATTGACGAGGATATATAGAACGAGAGGAGGGTGCACGAGAGGAGAAAGAGGGAGAGGGGATTCGAGAAGGGGGCGATGGGGTGAGGGATCGGGGGAGTTAGGTGGAGTAAGGGGGGAGTGAGAAGGAGCCAGTTCGTAGAAGAGAGAGGGGGAGAGGGTTCAGAGAGGGGATTATAGGGTAGGAAGAGGGGGAGTGTGACGGAAACCGAAGCGGGCGGGGGAAAGAGAGAGGAGAGAAAGAGCATATAATTAGATTTTATTTATAAGAGAGAGAGAGATATGGAGAGAGATAAATCTAGGGAGGAGGGAGAAAGGGGATCAAAATGTAATAAAAGCGCGGGCGGAGCTGCACGGGTCAGCTAGTTAAGAATAAAATCGTACAATACACTTTGTTACTTTATTGTTATTTTAAAATGAACACACAGGAGGTGCATAATCTTGTGGCTTGTCTTGTGTGAGCATATGAATGTGGTTTAGAACTAACATGTCTATAGTAGACGTACCGGGGAAGCATAGGACGAAAGGAAGAGTCCTCAAGTCCACCTCAAATCCAATGTTCAATGTGATTTTTAATTACGCCCAGGATATACCTACCTACTGAGGATGTGGTACCTATTGAGTAGTGTAGCATAGCTACATTGTTTTAAAGTGTAGCCTAGTCGGCGAGCACAAGAAATAAAAAAAACACAAAAGGGAGGGCTACACAAATTTATTAAAAATACGTAAAATAAGAAGAAAGTTACGTTACAGGGGGAGGTCGATTACTAGTTAGCTTGTTCGCACGTATAACAAAAATAGCTGTAACTTAACTAGGGGTCGTTAGGGAACGCAACGGCGATTCCCGCGGTCTTCGGCGTCCTCCTTCTCCTTGGAGTGGCCAGGCACGCCACGGATGCGGAGTCTGGACTAGACCCGGTCGTCAGCAACACAGCCACGAACTTGTGGCCGGAAAAATGCGAAGCCTTTCGCCCGAAGGGGGAACACTCTTGCCCGAAGGGAGAACTTTTCGCCCGAAAGGAGAAACTCTTGCCGGAATGTAGAATTTCTTGCCCGGAAGGTAGAACCCTGGAACGCCACATAAGCGTTCCTGTAGACGCCGTTCCCTAACGCGACACCCTCCAAACCAGCTTTCAGTTGGTGGAGGCTGCCTCATCATGGAGACGTCTACAGGAATAAAAGGTACACCCTAACAATATAAAGTAAAACATAGGCTTAATAGTACCTATTCACATATGGAAGGATTACAATTAAAAAATCCTACAGCAGCGATTACAGAATTTAAACAACTTACCAGTAAATACTGGGTTCACTTCGAATATATATATACTCTAACTTAATAGACTGTTACTATAGTTGCACTATATAACAAAACCGTTGACAGAAAATACAATACAATTGAAGTGGTGATCGGCGCTCAGCTCGGATGGCAATGGCTGGCTCAACTACTGAGTCAAAAACGAAACCTATCGAGTGGAGATGGCGTCGAACCGTCTAGAAAAGCCAGTACCTAACTCGGTGGCCGCCTCTGATTGGACGTCACTTTTAGTTATCGGGTACCGAGCATTTATCGCATCGTCTCGCCCTCGGTAGACTCCGCCTATTTTAAATCAAATACCCCCTATTAAAAAGTGATTCTTACCTAGGTATCTAAATATTACCTATGGTTCTATCAATGAAAATAATAGGAATGCCTGATGCAGCTTTCATCGCCTATTATCAGAAATAACTAAAATAAGAGCATAGTATTCCCCAATCAATATAAACAGGTCGTATATTAATATAAACGCCTAGTCAAAAATTATTAGTAATAAGTAAGATTACTATGCGTTGCTATTACTACCATTATAGGCGTAATTCAACGTCCTGTTAAAACAGCTGTCTTTTACCTATTTATTTACTGAAATGAGTTTAAAACAATGTAGCTATGCTACATATCCCCCTCGCTAACTCCGGTTGCGCCTGGCCACTCCAAGGAGAAGGAGGACGCCGAAGACCGCGGGAATCGCCGTTGCGTTCCCTAACGACCCCTAGTTAAGTTACAGCTATTTTTGTTATACGTGCGAACAAGCTAACTAGTAATCGACCTCCCCCTGTAACGTAACTTTCTTCTTATTTTACGTATTTTTAATAAATTTGTGTAGCCCTCCCTTTTGTGTTTTTTTTATTTCTTGTGCTCGCCGACTAGGCTACACTGGCGCCAACGCGGTTTTTACTTTAGCTTGTTCGCAATTTTTTTCTCTTGGTGGCGGTTGTCATCATTTTTTTTTTCTTTTGTGTCGTGGTTGGAGATTTTTTTTCTTTTGCCCCTCCGCCGTGTGGTACCCGGCTTACTGGGAAGAATCGGTCCACCCCTACTCGTCCTAGGGTGTCGTAAAAGGCGACTAACGGAAATACCGTGACAGGTTTTCCACAAACTAGGTCTGCAGGCCTTCTGCCGCAGATTTAGCGTCACTAGAAGGGGGCCTAGTGACACCACAGCTCACCACCTACGCTGTGTTTTGTATTTTCCAAATTTTTGTTATATTTTTTTTTTAACCTAGTGCATTTTTGGCCTAAATTTTAATTAATTGAATTTATTTTCTGTGTGTGTTTTTACCCAACCACGACCATTAATTGTTTCGTGTGTATTTTTCTTGTATGTTCTGTGTATTTTGCAGCATATCTTATTTTTTGTATTAATCCGTATATCGAACTCGTTGGCAGAAAATTATTTTCCTACCCGATTTAGTAATTTATTTTTTCTCGTTGGCAAAGCCCTAAGGCCGAGTCCTAACGTAATTTTAAAGTTGAATTTGTATTTTGCAAAGTTACATTATAATGTTTTTTAGAAGTAATTTTAGTTCATTTAAACATCGGGTAAAGTGCAAACTCAGGTATCAGCTCAGACCTAGTACTATTATAATGTCAAGTAATTTTTATAGATTGATATTTTCTAACATGACAGTTTGTATCAGCATTTTTTTTTAGAATTTTATAGCATATAATACTTGACATATAAATAATTGACGTAATTTATAATGGTATTTTTTTTTGTAATGAATATTCTTTTTAACAAATCATATACTGGGGGCACAATTCTAGTCAGATGATAGTATTGTTTTTTTTAACACTCATGCTGAGCAGCTTTTCATCGCCAAACACTTTTTGCAAATTTTTTTTTCCCTTATGGAATGTCGTATATAACCGCCATTATGTATCGAGCCGGTCGCCGTAGCGCTCCTCAGCCATACAGAAATGCGGCTAAGACACAGAACTACCTACATTCTGACTGATATTTTGTTATCTGCTATCAGTCATACTTAACTCCGGTTGCAGTAATAGTCACTCACAGTTGACCATTAGGCTTATTTACATTCCGTTGGAAAACTAGGTCAACCGATAGTAGGTACGAACGAAGTAACGCACATACGTAACGTTAGTAATTCGTAGTAGAATGTAGTGTTTTTTTATTAGAGGAATTTTGGCATTTAGGTTTTTACTAAAATATGGTTGGTACCATCGCGGTCACGAACGGGGTACCAAACTTTCAAACGATTTTTTTTTTAACATAGTTACGTGCACTTATCAACGTATTTTAGGACGTATTTTAGGACAGGTACCATCGCGGTCACGAACGAGGTACCAAATCTTCAATCATTTTTTTTCTTTTTGATCATGGTTTCGTGCGTTCATTAACTTCGCACGTAGTTTAGGACAGGTACCATCGCGGTCACGAACGGGGTACCAATTTTCAATCAAAATTTTTATTTTAACCTGTTTTCGTGCGCTTAACAGTTCGCACGTATGTAGGGACGGATCGTGCGAGTGATTATCGCCTTAAGGTGTTACACCGTTTCTGACTGCGAGTGTACATAATTTTTTTTTCTCATTAAATTTACTTTTAGATACTGTTTTACAGTGAATTACTAATAGTAGGTAAAAACATATATTATGTTAGTTTTTTTCTCGTAGTAATTTTTTTTTTTATTCTTCACATATGTGATTGATTTTATAGTAGTTTAGAACAGGTACTACGGTATGTGTATGTCTGTCTATTTATTTATTTTTTCACACAAACATTTTTTTTATTTTTATTAGCAGACAGGACTTAATACGGCGTTAGGTTGTTGTATGTATGTCTGTTAGTGTTATCTCATAAACAATTTTTTTAATATTTTATATAGCATTACATCTCTAATGAGTGAATGCTATGGGGTGTTTTATGTTTGTGTGGACAATTATTACTCATAAACAAAATCTTTTGTAGTTGTTTTTTTTTAACGTTATGAGGTATTATTGATTTCTTCTTCCTCTTGATTCTATCCTTTTTATTTTTCTGGAGCGGGGGTTACGGACTCCAAACAAAAATAAGCCATCGTAACGTCTTTTCTATATACAGCGGGTGAATGACTGTCTAAATAAGCCAACATTATCTTTTCTTTTCCTCTAAACTTATACTATGGGGATATATATATTTTTTTACCAGAGTGTTCGTGCCACAATAAAAGTACGGAAGCGGGGTTAGGCCACTTCTCAAATAAGCCTTAGGCCAAAGGATATATATTTTTTATTTTATTATTAGGGGTTTTCTTAGGGGTTACTCATATCAATGAAGAAGTTCTCACTAAGATCCTATATTGACTAAATATTTTTATTTTCTTTCTTTTGTGTAGTCAACTGGTTGTTTTGGTGTCTTATTTTGGGGGAGTTTTAAATCGATGTGTATTTAAACTCGTTTTGGTGTCTTTTATACACCGTGTTTGGGGTGTTTTATACACCTTGTTGGGTGTCTTTTATACACCGTTTGCGCGCTGTGTCGACGCAGTTTTTTTTAATGAGGCATTTATACCGTTGATCTATTTACATTAAGAAAATATTTGGTCAATGTAAATTATTAGTATTAGCTTGGTACTTATCTCCAATATATATCTATATATTTAACACCATTGCACTGTTAGTATGAGCTCAAAATCTATATGATTTTGATATCTATTTCGACTGCGGGCGACAGGAATCGCTTTATATAAGATTACTGCCGCTACCATGAATGATGAATGAATGAAAGAGATGTATGTTTGCCGTAAACTATCAGAGTATTTTTTTTTTCTGGAGTTTTGTTCCTTAGATAGTATAGAACAAAACTCTTGGTAAGCGAGGGGGATATGTAGCATAGCTACATTGTTTTAAACTCATTTCAGTAAATAAATAGGTAAAAGACAGCTGTTTTAACAGGACGTTGAATTACGCCTATAATGGTAGTAATAGCAACGCATAGTAATCTTACTTATTACTAATAATTTTTGACTAGGCGTTTATATTAATATACGACCTGTTTATATTGATTGGGGAATACTATGCTCTTATTTTAGTTATTTCTGATAATAGGCGATGAAAGCTGCATCAGGCATTCCTATTATTTTCATTGATAGAACCATAGGTAATATTTAGATACCTAGGTAAGAATCACTTTTTAATAGGGGGTATTTGATTTAAAATAGGCGGAGTCTACCGAGGGCGAGACGATGCGATAAATGCTCGGTACCCGATAACTAAAAGTGACGTCCAATCAGAGGCGGCCACCGAGTTAGGTACTGGCTTTTCTAGACGGTTCGACGCCATCTCCACTCGATAGGTTTCGTTTTTGACTCAGTAGTTGAGCCAGCCATTGCCATCCGAGCTGAGCGCCGATCACCACTTCAATTGTATTGTATTTTCTGTCAACGGTTTTGTTATATAGTGCAACTATAGTAACAGTCTATTAAGTTAGAGTATATATATATTCGAAGTGAACCCAGTATTTACTGGTAAGTTGTTTAAATTCTGTAATCGCTGCTGTAGGATTTTTTAATTGTAATCCTTCCATATGTGAATAGGTACTATTAAGCCTATGTTTTACTTTATATTGTTAGGGTGTACCTTTTATTCCTGTAGACGTCTCCATGATGAGGCAGCCTCCACCAACTGAAAGCTGGTTTGGAGGGTGTCGCGTTAGGGAACGGCGTCTACAGGAACGCTTATGTGGCGTTCCAGGGTTCTACCTTCCGGGCAAGAAATTCTACATTCCGGCAAGAGTTTCTCCTTTCGGGCGAAAAGTTCTCCCTTCGGGCAAGAGTGTTCCCCCTTCGGGCGAAAGGCTTCGCATTTTTCCGGCCACAAGTTCGTGGCTGTGTTGCTGACGACCGGGTCTAGTCCAGACTCCGCATCCGTGGCGTGCCTGGCCACTCCAAGGAGAAGGAGGACGCCGAAGACCGCGGGAATCGCCGTTGCGTTCCCTAACGACCCCTAGTTAAGTTACAGCTATTTTTGTTATACGTGCGAACAAGCTAACTAGTAATCGACCTCCCCCTGTAACGTAACTTTCTTCTTATTTTACGTATTTTTAATAAATTTGTGTAGCCCTCCCTTTTGTGTTTTTTTTATTTCTTGTGCTCGCCGACTAGGCTACAGTAGTAGCTAGCATATTTAAAGCAGAAGTACCAGGGAAGCACAAGTGCTTCCCTGATCCTTCTGCTTTTGTGATACAAGGATATCTTGCCTCTTAATACATCCTTTACCTTCCCAGCCCTCACCTCTTACGCGACACCAATGAAAACCAGTAAGCCAGTACTCAGGATATCAAGACTTGAGGACTCTTCCTTATGTCCTATACTCCTTATGTCCTATGCTTCCCTGGTACTTCTATTATAAACATGTTACAGCTCTAGACCACATTCACAAGACAAGGCACAAGATCACACCTCCTGTTTCATTTTAAAATAACAATAAAGTAACAAAGAGTATTGTACAATTTTATTATTAATATTACAAACCGAACTGTTGCCACTAAAGAGTATCAGTAGTTCTGTGTTATATTTCAACCGAACTACTGCTAATTAAAAGTTGCACTCGTCCGGTCAACCGGACTAACAACCGGACTAACAACCGGACTACTGCGACTAGAGGGTTAAAATTATTTGCAAATCAGCACAGCCTTTTTCCGACATGGATATAATAATATCTGTAATTATTTTTATGTCGTAAATAAAATAAGGTATCACTGAACTTTGACAATTGTTGAAAACGGGTAACCAATGTACTTATTCTCAATTGTATCTATCAATTCATTTGCTTTGAATGCGTTTGCTGAAATAATGGTTAGCACATATTAGTCTCTTTCTTTACAATACGGCGGACGTGCCCCATCTCGGAGTCACCTTGGACTCCGCCATGACTTTCGGCCCGCACATTCGGTCCGTCCGCAATCGAGCGGCTTTCGTATTAGGTTGCCTGTATCCCCTTCTCTGCAAGCGGAGTAAAATGTCGCTTAGAAATAAGTTGACATTATACAAAGCTTGCATTCGCCCAATTATGACTTACGCGAGTGTAATTTTCGCGCACGCCGCCCGCACCCGTATCGATAGCCTCCAGGTTATCCAGAATCGTTTCCTCCGACGTGCCGTCGGTGCCCCGTGGTACATGCGGAACGTAGATCTGCATTCCGATTTCAAGTTAGATCCCCTTCGTAAGTTCCTCAAAGAAGCGTCGAAACGCTACTTTGAATCCGCGTCCCGTCACGCCAACAGTTTAATCCGCGCCGCCGCCGATTACGCCCCTAGTCCTTCTGACTCGCGCCGCAGACCACGGCACGTACTGCTCGACCCTCCTGACCCCATGACGGTCCTATTGGACCGGGATGCGCCGAACCCTCCCCGACAACCGTATGCTACACTAGCTATCAGACACCGGTCTCGCCGGCGAGGCCGAAGGGTCGTACGTATGCGACCTCAACGACGTGCATCACCCCACTGAGTTTCTTACCGGTTCTTCTCAGTGCCTCCCTGAGGTGCCCTTGAGCTCGTCGCTACTTCTGCCGTTAAGGCTAGAGCGCTTCAAGCGCTCGCCTCCTATTGTCCGGTGAAGCTGTAATGGCCATCTGCGGCCAACGGCGTCTATCATTCCAAAAAAAAAAATCGTCACAGTATCAAATTTGCCATTACTAAGAGTGTATAACATTTCAGATCCAGAGCTCCTTCTAAACGCCAAATTATTGCTTGCCAAGAAGAACACAATGGACATCATTCGTTCGAGAATAGCGACCCATCTCGATTTCTCATCTTCAGTCTGTTTTTGTATATGTTTGTCTTCCGCTGAAATTCTTCAATCTCATCGACGCTTCTACCCAACTGTTTATAGCCCAGTGATCTGGGGATGTTTCGTGAGTTTTGAGACACGATTCGCCGCACCCGATCGTCGTCGCGTCGTCGCGCGTTGGATGATTTTGGCGCCCCCCCTATGATGGCGCCCGGTGCGGTCGCACCTCTCGCACCGCCCTAGGACCGCCACTGCCGTTACCAACCTTCCGGGTCCATCAACAGGTCCACGTTATTAGGCAAAGTGAATATAACTCCTTTATACAAATCAAATGAGTCCAAGATCGATGGGTTTACTTGTAGCCAATCCAGGGTTCTGTCAACCACCTTCCTGTTCCATCATCAGGTTCTGATTATTGGGCAAAATGAATAGAACTCTTTAAAACAAATCAAATGAGCCCATACTTGATGTGTTTACTAGTAGCCAATCCAGGGTTCCGTCACCCACCTTCCTATTCCAACATCAGGTCCTGATTAATGGTTAATGTGAAAAGAACTCTTTAAAACAAATCAAATGAACCCAAACTCGATGTGTTTACTAGTAGCCAATCCAGGGTCCCCTCACCCACCTTCCTATTCCAACATCAGGACCTGATTAATGGTTAATGTGTAAAGAACTCTTTAAAACAAATCAAATGAACCCAAACTCGATGTGTTTACTAGTAGCCATTCAAGGGTTCCGTCACCCACCTTCCAGTTCCATCATCAGGCCCTCAGTAGTGGTCAAACTGAAAAGAACTCTTTAATACGAATGAAATGAGCCCAAACTCGATCTGTTTACTAGTAGCTATTCCAGGGTTCCGTCACCCACCTTCCAGTTCCATCATCATGTCCTCATTAATGGTCAAAGTGAAAAGAACTCTTTAAAACAAATCAAATGAGCCCACATTCGATGTGTTTACTAGTAGCCAATCCAGGGTCCCATCACCCACCTTCCTATTCCAACATCAGGACCTGATTAATGGTTAATGTGAAAAGAACTCTTTAAAACAAATCAAATGAACCCAAACTCGATGTGTTTACTAGTAGCCATTCAAGGGTTCAGTCACCCACCTTCCAGTTCCATCATCAGGTCCTCATTAATAGTCAAAGTGAAAAGAACTCTTTAAAACAAATCAAATGAGCCCACACTCGATGTGTTTACTAGTAGCCAATCCAGGGTTCCGTGACCCACCTTCCTGTTCCATCATCAGGTCCTGAATAATAGTTAATGTGAAAAGAACTCTTTGAAACAAATCAAATGAACCCAAACTCGATGTGTTTACTAGTAGCCATTCCAGGGTTCGGTTACCCACCTTTCTGTTCCATCATCAGGTCCTCATTAATGGTCAAAGTGAAAAGAACTCTTTAAAACAAATCAAATGAGCCCAAACTCGATGTGTTTACTAGTAGCCAATCCAGGGTTCCGTCACCCACCTTCTCCAGTTCCACCATCAGGTCCTCATTAATAGTCAAAGTGAAAAGAACTCTTTAAAACAAATCAAATGAACACAAACTGGATTAGTTTACTAGTAGCCAACCAAGGGTTCTCTTATCTACCTTCGAGCCCCAGCATCAGATCAGCTCGATGATACCATATTATTGTATTGTCACCGGTCCTTGATACATGTGCAAAATTTCAAATATTTTGGACGTGTAGAAGTGGGTCAAAATGGCATCGCAAGATTCCATTACCATCATACATACAAAGTTACATACATACATACATACATACATACATACATACAGGTCAAGCTAATAAAAGCGTGTTAATTAAAAAGATTTCAAAAAATGTAGATATAAATCTAAGTCTATGGTATTTCCTTAGGCGGTGGCGGTGCTCGATGGGGTGCTTAGATAGATAGTTGTAAGGGTTCCGTACCTAAAAGGTAAAAATAATAATATAAATAATATCTTTATTTGTCAGATACAAGATCCATAAAAATAAAAGTTCCATAAGAACATAAAAATAATACAACTACTTACTAACTATATAATAGTGTAAGTAACTATACATAAATGAGTAGGTACCTATATTACTCAATCTGGCTGCGATTAGAAAGCCATCGCTTGTACATGTCTGATAGGAATATCCTATCTGATATGATCCAGAGTTTATAGAATATCTTTATGGACGTAAAAATTATGGTTTAAAACTCTGGGTGTGAGAGTCCGACGGGCCCCTTAGACTTGCTTCAAGCCTCCGCAGCAGATATATATCGCGTTGCGGTTTAATACCTACTCAGTCAGTAGTAATATTAGCATTAGTATGGTTTCAATTCCCAGATTTCTCTTCTCGCCGTCTCAGAGCTGTCCTCGTGATGTAGGGCTTCCGGCTTTGCACCCGGTGCGCGGCCGGAAATATTCTTGGTACAATTTTCACACTTTTCATGGTCCTTAGTAAGTTTTTTTTTTCAAAGTCAAAGTCAACGTCAAAAAATTTTATTTTCAAATATAAGCCTATTTGCACTTTTCACTGGTATTTTTTTTTAAAAGCTACCACTTTTCTTTACTAAACTGTAATTTTCCACCAAATAAATAAAAAGACTTAAATCTGTAAATAACTAAATCACTTTCTATGTTTGTCTGTTTGTTCATTTTCATTTTTAGGCTTCCGTACCTATAAGGTAAAATAGACAGATGATGTCACATTATAAGGGGTCCCCTTATAATGTGACTTCATCTGTCTGTCTGTCTTTCACACCGATATATTACAGCACTTCTAAATCTTTCTTACTTAATCATCAAAAATTTACAAAAAGTATAGCAAACAAATTTTTATAACACAAAGAAAGTTGGAACCCTTGGCGCGTGAGTCTGACACACACTAAACCAGTTTTTATAAACTAATAAAATTGATTTTCATATTTATTGTAGACTAACTGACCCTCGCAGCTCCCTCCGCCCGCGCTTTGTTTACGTTAACTGAACTTTCATTAGTATACATTCGCATAGAATACAAAACCTCCTTTTTTAAAGTCGGTTAAAAACTTGGACCCACTTTGTACTTGCCCTCCGAAGCACGGAGACATTTAGTTCAAATGGCGTTAAACGGTCACCCATCTATTTAACGACCTTACCTAACGTTGCTTAACCTGATCGATTTCCAAACATTGTTAACAACTGTCTATGAGTGTTCCCTTCCAAATATGTATTATAATTATAATGAAAAATTGTTAAAATCGGAGCAAGCGTATAATCAAGTACACATTTTGACGTTAGTCCCCTCTCCCAAGGGAACCGTGCCGAATGTCGGGATAAAAAGTATCCTATGTCCTACCTCGGAGTATTAACTCAAATCATGCCAAGTTTCGATACAATCCATCCAGTAATTTCGGCGTGATGCTCAGCCGAGATACAGACAGACAGACAGACAAAAAAAAATACATTTTTGGCTTTAGTATCGGTTACAGAATGCCCTCCAAACATAATTTTCAAAATATCTTCAATGTACAGAATTAGACCTGTTACAGTTTTATTATAAGTATAGAAGACTAGCTATCTCGCGTAGCTCCATCCGCGTAATTTTCTAATTTTCCAAAGAAGAAAACTAAAAAAAAGATGTATGAAATCTGTAAAGCCGTTCTCAAGTTATGGCGTGACCATAGGAAATAGGGATTCATTTATTTATTTATACCTATAGATTTTTCCTGAAGGTTTAACACCAGCCACCACCATTACATTAAAATAATGATGTACCTATTACTTATGAATAGGATGAAGCTCCGTTAACTTACGGTGTAGATAATTACGTAACGAAACACTTTTCTAACAAGCTGCAAGCTGAAGTCTAAATGAAAAGCCCACACTATTCCCTGAGCCTCAGCGTTGATTTTCAAGAGTCATCATTGCACATTCACGACTAGCTTTCATAGCACGTGCGATACATCTTGCATTTGGGCTATGAAAACTGCGACAAATATAATTGCAATACTTACTTACCTTATATTTCGACGGGCCTTTTGGTCTAGTGGTTAGACACCCTGGCTGCTACCCAATAGGTCATGGGTTCGATACCCGCTCAGTTTCTGGGTGTTTATCTATTTAAGTATGTATTTACAAAAAAGAGTATATTATAAGTATTAGTAGGTATCAGTTATCTGGTTTCCATAGTACAGGCTCAGTACTAGTTTGGGATCAGATGACCGTGTGTGGATTGTCCCACAATATTATTATTATTTTTAATTATTACATTATTATATGCTCAGGACTCGACAATATCGTTAGAAGTTAGTAGCATTACGGTTACGTTAATACGTAACGTTAACATAAAATAGCGGTTATAAATATATCTTTATGTTGGTCTATCCATAATCTTTATTGCACGTCCACTGCTGAACAAAGGCCTCCCCTTAGAAGGGAGGGGGTAGCCATAATCCCCAGGCTTAGCAGGCTTCTTCGGGATCGCAGTATAGGTGGTAGGTAATCCAATAGAAAGACGCTGCTGCCAGTCTTCTCATTTTCTCTTAGTCGCTAGTCGGACACCCAACGGGAGTAGATGGGAGTGCTTTTTTTAAAAGCTTTTATTTAACTTGCAATGTATGTATGTATGTATGTATCTATGTATGTATGTATGTAATTTGTTCGGGTGGAATCTTGCAACTCAATTTTCACCCACTTCTACACGTTCAATTCGTTTGAAATTTTGCACATGTGTCAAGGACCGGTGACAATACAATAATATAGTATCATCGAGCTGATCTGATGATGGAGCTCGAAGGTGGATAAGGGAACCCTTGGATGGCTACTAGTAAACTCATCGAGTTTAGGCTCATTTGATTGGTCTTAGAGAGTTGTATTCACTTTACCTAATAATGAGGACCTGATGATGGAATTGTAAGGTAGGTGACGGAACCCTTGGATGGCTACTAGTAAACTCATCGAGTTTAGGCTCATTTGATTGGTCTTAGAGAGTTGTATTCACTTTACCTAATAATGAGGACCTGATGATGGAATTGGAAGGTAGGTGACGGAACCCTGGAATGGTTACTAGTAAAAACATCGAGTTTAAGCTCATTTGATTCGTCTTAAAGAGTTCTATTCACTTTTTGTAATAATGAGGATCTGATCATGGAATTGGAAGGTAGGTGATGGAACCCTGGAATGGTTACTGGTAAACACATAGAGTTTTGCCTCGTTTGATTCGTTTTAAAGAGTTCTGTTCATTTTTCTTAATAATGAGGACGTGATGATGGAATTGGAAGGTAGGTGACGGAACCCTGGAATGGTTACTAGTAGACAATTGGCTATTTGCATCCACCGGTTACCTGCGACGCGCACAATGTCGTCTGTCCACCTAGTGGGAGGCCTGCCTACGCTGCGTCTTCCGGTTCGTGGTCGCCACTCGAGAACCTTTCTTCCCCAACGGTTATCGGTTCTTCGAGCGATGTGGCCTGCCCATTGCCACTTTAACTTGCAGATTCTGAGAGCTATGTCGGTAACCTTAGTTCTTCGGCGAATCTCCACATTTCGGATTCTGTCGCGCAAAGAAACGCCGAACATAGCTCTCTCCATGGCTCGATGTGTGACTCTGAACTTTTCTAAAAGGCCAGCCGTTAGAGACCACGTCTCAGTACCATATGTCATCACTGGAAATACACACTGGTTAAAAACCTTCGTCTTCAGGCACTGCGGTATTTCGGACGAGAAGATATCGCGTAGTTTCTCGAACGCTGCCCATCCGAGTTGGATTATTCGGGCGACCTCTTTGTCGAAGTTGGGCCGACCTAACTGGATAGTTTATCGTAGTGGTTAACAACTTCGAGTGTAGGTTCAATTCTGGGACAATCCACACACGGTCATCTGTTCCCAAACTAGGCAGAGCCTGTACTATGGAAACCAGACAACTGATACTAATACATATATACTTTTTTTTTGTAAATACGTACTTATATAGATAAAACACCCAGACACTTGTTGGGAATCGAACCCACGACCTATTGGTCAGCAGGTAGGGTGTCTAACCACTAGACCAACAGGCCCGCCAACAACTACCGGTACGGGTGTAACATGGATATTAGACATGATCTTCGTCTTGTCCATGTTCATTTTAAGACCCACCTGTTGGGAAACGCTACTGAGGTCGCCGAGCATCGTACTGAGGACGAGGTCCTCCAGCGACTTTGCCATAGTGACTACATCATCGGCAAAACGAAGATGAGTGATGCATTCGCCATTAATGTTGATGCCGAATCCGTACCAGTCCAAGAGCTTGAAAACGTCCTCCAATGCGTTTGTGAACAGTTTCGGAGAAATGTCGTCTCCCTGTCTCACACCTCGCAGCAATGGGATTGGTTTCGTACTCTCGTCCTGTAGTCGGATCGACATGGTGGCGTTGCTGTACGAACACACGTACAAACTTCAACACTTCGATGTACCTATAGTCAATGCGGCACCGATGGAGGGACTGCAATACTGTCCAGGTCTCGATTGTATCGAAGGCTTCCTCGTAGTCCACAAACGCTAGACATAATGGCCGATTATACTCCTCGGTCTTCTGTATAATCTGGCGGAGCGTATTAATGTGGTCTACGATACTAAAGCCTTTTCGGAACCTGGCTTGTTCGGGAGGCTGGAAGTCATCATACCTGCGCTCGAGACGGTTCGTAAGAGTAATAGAGCCATGGAATGGCTACTAGTAAACCCATCGAGTTTGGGCACATTTGATTTACTTTAAGGAGCTTCTATTCACTTTGCCTATATAAGCGGAATTGATAATAGACTTGGTAAGTGGGTTAGGGATGTTAAAAAATAATCGATTTTTATTTTAATCGATTATTATTTTCTAATAATCGATTTTTTATTGTCGATTATTATAATAATATTAATCGATTTTTAGTAAATCGATTATATAAATTACGTGTTAAAATCGATTTTTAGAAACAGCTCGTATCTATGCGACCGATGAAAAAATCTTTTAGAAATTTAACAGAATAAGGTAGTTAACACATAGAACTCCAAGTACCTGATACGCAATGGATTTTTCTATTGGTATGTTGCCTGACGGCGGTTAAACAATAATTAACAGGGTTTTATTTGAATAGTTGCTCAAAACACGTAAGTAAATATAAATCCAATTTCTATTTATGTTATTAAACTTCGTGTTAATCTAAACCTGCGCTTACCTCAATTTCCTGTTTTACATTCAACTTTAGCCAGTACGATTACGAGTAAACCTGATTTAGTATCACGGGCTAATGCCTATCTAATTTATAAATAAAAATGATACTAATATTTATAAAAGAGATGTTCCAAAATGTATGGAGCCTGGGCTAGGACTTTGTACACTATACTCTAAAATAGGGAAATACACATAAAACAGTTTTTAACTATCCATTTACTTTAATTTGGCTTTATTTGCTTGTAAAACTTTACATTACATTACATAAAACATTTACAAATTGCAACACATAACAATAAACTGGCATGGCGGAAAAGTGTCACTGTCATGTGTCATTTTTATTATCAATGGCGTTAAAAGTATTTTTATTACAGTACTCTTTGTATTTTTGTTTCAGTTTTCTCATACATCATTATAATAATTAAAATATCAATGATAATCAATTCACTACATACAATACACTCACACAACCAATTGTGACAGCAGCAGTAGCTATTGACAGCTGGCCGGCTGACAGTTTAATTCGATATCAGTGAGACGCCATGTTGAATATAGATATAAAATAAATGATAATTATAATTAAAATTACTACAATAATAGTAATTTAAACGAAATATTTATATTTTTCCCGGATTCTATGGATTTTTCTTGATTTTTTGAGGTGGGGTACATATTCCTAGCCCAGTTTGCAACAACTCCTTTGTTTTTGAAAATGGATATGTGCTTAAATAGATGAAAAACATCCAGATTTTTTGCATTTTGCATGAACCTTTCAATAATACAAAAAAAAATCGATTTTTCGCAGAAATCGATTATTTATTTTTATTAAAATCGATTTTTGGCAAATCGATTAATTTTGAATATAGAAAAATCGATTTTTATTTAATCGATTCTTTTCCATTAATCTTACATCCCTAAAGTGGGTGGGTGACGGAACGGAACCCTGGAACAGCCACTGGTAAACCTATCGAGTTTGGTCGTCGTCAATACTATTATTGCAATTATTCAATAATTTCCAATACTTAGTTAATTATTTATTAGTATAGTAAATTGTTTAAACCAATTTTTGCATACCTAATAAGGTAGACCATAGAGGACATAATCAAAATAATAAAAACACCCATGTTAGTTCATGCATACCTATTGCCAGCAAATAAAGATGATTTGATTTGATTTGAGAAACCTATCCAGCAAAAACTAAAAAGTAAAAAATAAATTTAAAGTAAAAAACTTTTTAAAAAACAAGCTTTTATTTAAATGCGCTAAAAAGAATAAAATAAACTTTTCCTTTAAAACTTTTAATATCTATTTATAACGTCATTACACAATTTATATGATATAAAAGCTTGTCGCGAGATTTAACTATAAGAATATAAACAAGAAAATTAATAATTAGATTTTAATGACTTTAAGTTTTTAAATTTTCAAACTATGTAAGTACGAGTAGGTACTATAATCTCGCGACAAGCTTTTATATCATATAAATTGTGTAATGACGTTATAAATAGATATTAAAAGTTTTAAAGGAAAAGTTTATTTTATTCTTTTTAGCGCATTTAAATAAAAGCTTGTTTTTTAAAAAGTTTTTTACTTTAAATTTATTTTTGACATGGGGGACATCTTCAAAAGATCCCCAGGAGCTGTGGGGCTTGACCGGGGTATGTGGGATTCTTACCCACTAAAACCCCCGTGGCTGTCGCATCGGCGCCCAGGTCTCTCCAGTGGGATCTACACCTGTAGCCCCTCAGTGCCTTGCCTTTGAGCCCGCCGCCGGGTGCGCATTGTAGCCCCCCGGGAACCTGACACGGTGCTCACGGGGACGGGGGCCGCAACCCCACCGCCGCCGCCGTCCTCCTCGGATTAGATGCAATGTTCAGAACTCCAGTCTCACGCGCATACCTAACTATTGACCAGCCACAAAGATAATAACTCACTCACTCACTACTCGTTGTTAGTAAAACTGTTTAAAAGTAGGTACACTGAGCCGCAAAGAAATCGGGTCGTTAATTAAAACCACAGTATATTCCAAATTATTATTTATTCGTCTTAATACTTAAAAATAAAAAACCTTGATTTATTTCAAAGGATTGTATAAATATTTTAAAAGTTATGACATTTTTTAAACCAACCCGCTTTCTTTACGGCCCATTGTATTTTCGCACTGGTTTAGTGGCCTCGTCGGGATGAAATTCAAATCGGCTAACGTGTGCTAACGAGCGCTCGGCTCGCTTGTAACGAGGGCCATTCTGACAACCATGCTGAGGCGACCTGTCATTTCATAATACTCATATTATATTGTACTTTGATATTGTAGGTTAAATTCACTGTTTCATCTCCTATATCCTCCTCACTATAATTAAAATATGCGGCAATCGTGTGCCGCATTTGGCGGGCCTGTTGGTCTAGTGGTTAGACACCCTGGCCGCGGACCAATAGGTCGTGGGTTCGATTCCCACCAAGTGTCTGGTTGTTTTATCTATATAAGTATGTATTTCCAAAAAAAGGTGTTTAAGTATTAGTATGAGTTGTCTGGTCTCCATAGTACAGGCTCTGCCTAGTTTGGGATCAGATGACCGTGTGTAGATTGTCCCAAATTATTATTATTATTTGTTGAGTATCGATTGTTATTGTGGGTAATTTGTTATAACATTTTATGTATGCACCCTCGTCATTGCAATAAACCAGTCTGTTAACGCCCGCTCGTGTTTCATTACGCCAAATCCTACTGGCGACGAAAAAAAATAGATTTCGCGTAATAATCATCATGCCGTACGGTAAAATCGATTGTTTTGATTTGTCTTCGCGAAAGTGGACGACGTACGTGAATCGTGTAAAGCAGTTTATCCTATTAAATGAGATTAAAGAATCCTTGCACGTAGCCACGCTCATAACCGTAGTAGGGGAGCCTACCTATGATCTTATGTGCGACTTATGTGCTCCCGATTCTCCGGAACAAAAATCTTTCTCGGAACTGGTCACCATCGTACAAAAACATTTAGAACCCAGGCGATCCGACATCGCGGAAAGACATATTTTTCGTTTACGTCGTCAAGGACCGGGAGAAGAACTTAGCGCGTATCTGCAGAATTTAAAGCATTTAGCGAGCACTTGCAACTTCAGTGATAAACTGGAGGAAAATCTGCGGGATCAGTTCGTCTCCGGCCTGGCGAGCGACGAAATGCGAAGTCGTTTGTTTGCGGAGAAAGATCTAGACTATAAACGGGCGGTGGATCTGGCGCTGGCGCTGGAGGCTGCGGAGCGGCATGCGGAGGCGAGCGGCTCGTGCGGCGCCGCGCCGGGCGCAGGTGGGACGGCCGCGGCCGCGGGGCCCTCCGCCCTGCACAGGATCGGCGCACAGCCGCCGACTGCGGCGCCGGCGGGAGGCTGGGCAGCGCGGTACTACAGGCAGCAACGCAATTGTTGGAGGTGCGGTCGACAACATGCACCTGATAAATGTCGCTATAGGCGTTATAATTGTGATGAGTGCGGGGAAAAGGGCCATCTGAAGGCTATGTGTAAGAGTGCGCGTGCCGCCGGTGACGGTAGTGGTTTATCAAATAAGATGCGTAAAAATCAGTTCTACATCGAAATGGACTCGGAAAGCGACAACAGTGATTTTTTCAACATCGTCGTGGATGGACAGGACGACAAACCGTATGTAGTGAACATTTTAGTAAATAAAGTTCCAATTGATTTTGAGATTGACACAGGCAGTAAAATATCAGCAATTAATGAACGCGATTACCAGAAATACTTTAAAAGTTGTGATTTATCTAAATGTAATTTACGATTTAAAGCGTATACTGGAGGTAAAATATTGCCTATCGGTTTCATCAGTGTATCAGTGCGCTATGAGATGGCGGGAGAGGTTCGCGAGGCGCAAGCGCTTCCATTGTATGTGATACCAGGGGGCGGGCCGCCGCTACTCGGCCGCTCGTGGTTACGTCATTTAAAACTTAAAAAAATAGAAATAAATGTTAACAAGATTGACGGCCCCTGTAAAACTGATGAAACTAATAAGGCAATCGCTGCTTTAAAACAAGAATTTCCAGATGTGTTTTCCGAGGGATTAGGGACATGTACTAAGATGTTTACGTTAAAATTAAAAGATGATGAACCGATCTTCCACAAAGCACGCAATTTACCTTTAGCGTTAAAGGATCCTGTCGAAAAGGAACTGGAACGCCTAGTTAATGAGGGCACAATTGTAAAAGTTGAAACGTCAGAATATGGCACACCTATAGTGCCAGTTGTCAAGAAGTGCGGAAGTATTCGAATTTGTGGCGATTACAAGGTTACAATTAATCCGAAATTGAAGCGCGAACCGTACCCTTTACCACGCATTGAGGAACTTTATTCTTCACTAAGAGGGGCTCAAATATTTACCAAAATTGATTTGGCCCATGCATATGAACAAATAATTTTATCTCCAGAGTGCCGACCTTGCACCACGATTAGTACACATGTTGGCACATTCGAATACATCCGTACTCCATACGGGTTGAGTTGTATTCCAGAAAAGTTCCAAAAGTTGATGGAAGACGTTCTTAGAGGGGTCCCTATGACCGCCATATATTTCGATGACGCCTGTATAGGGGGCGTTTCAAGGGCGGACAATATTAAAAATGTACGCGAAGTGCTGAAACGCTTACAAGACGTAGGGCTCAGAATCAAAGTAGAAAAATGTGATTTTTTCAAGCCCGCTGTATCTTATCTGGGTCACATCATTGATAAAGATGGTTTGCACCCGGATCAAAAAAAAGTAAAGGCGATAATTAACGCTCCTCGTCCTGTCGATGTGCATCAGCTCAAGTCTTTTTTAGGGCTTGTAAATTACTACGGGAAATTTGTTCCTCAGTTAAGTAAAATATTATATCCATTATATAATTTATTAAAAGGTAAGGTACATTGGCAGTGGGACTCTGATTGTGAACAGGCCTTTAGGAAAATTAAAAATATTTTAAGTAGTGATCAATGTCTGGCTCATTACGAGCCATCGTTACCGATCATCCTTAGCGTCGATAGTAGTGCATACGGACTCGGCGCTGTATTGGCGCATAAGTATCCCGACGGTTCGGAGAAACCGGTTTGTTTTGTATCGCGTACTCTCAACGAGGCGGAAAAGTCTTATAGTCAGTTGGATAAGGAGGCGCTTGCTATTTTTTTCGGAGTGGTTAAAAATCATCAATATTTATTTGGCAGGTCGTTTACTATCCGAACTGACCATAAGCCTTTGTCTTATATTTTTGGAGACAAAGTTGGCATTCCTCAGACGGCTGCTAGCCGACTTCAGCGGTACGCGGCGCGACTAGCATCTTATGACTTTTCCATAGAGTGGGTGAGCTCGGCGCGAAACGGCCCGGCTGATTGTTTGTCACGCTTACCTTTAGCTCGTGAAGTACCTAAGTTACGCGACGCAACGGGCGACAAACATTGCGCCGTATCCTATTTGATGTATTTGGAAAATGAGTTTCCCATAAACCATAAAGACATAGCTGAGGCGACCAAAGTGGACCCTATATTGCGTAGGATCTATCAATATATTCTATTTGGTTGGCCAGATCACACAGATATTGAACAGGAAAAGGGTTATTTTAATCGTAAAAACAACTTATTTGTGGAACACGGTTGTATTGTATACAATTATCGTATAGTTATCCCGCCAAAATTTAGGCAATATATATTACGTGAATTGCATGAAGGCCATTTGGGAGTTGTGAAAATGAAAAGTATCGCGCGTAATTATGTTTATTGGCCGCGACTCGACTCGGACATCGAACAGATGTGCAGGGCTTGCGAGGCTTGCCGCCAGCAGCGCGACGCGCCGCCGCACGCTCCTCTCACTCCGTGGCGGTATCCATCGCGCCCGTGGCAACGCCTACATGTTGACTTTGCGGAATACAAAGGCAAACATTACCTTGTTATTGTCGATGCTCATACCAAATGGATAGAAGTTTTTCAAATGAACAGCACCACGTCTAAATACGTGATTGGCATTTTCCGAGAAATGTTCGCTCGTTTAGGATTGCCACTGCAAATTGTGAGCGATAATGGCCCACCTTTCACGTCTATGGAGTTAAAAAAATATTTCGAAAGTAATGCAATCGTACATTCGTTAACTAGCCCATATAGGCCCTGGGGTCATTCAATGGCAATGCAGGTCAAGAGGTCAATGACGACTCTCTGGCGGTGACTTCTGACGATGCTAGTAGCCCCGTGCGTAATCATGACGTTAATGAGCGTACATCGGATGTCCAAAGTGACATCGATAGTGTGCGCCAACCGAGTCCGAACGTTGATTACAGAGCGCGTCTGCGGCCTCTTACCCACAGGGTTCCTAAGTAAACGATTTTGTAAGATTCATCTAAGTATTTTAGTTAAGTAACAGTGTATTTCTGATATGTTTTATTTTGATGTTAATTAGTTAAGGAGGTGTTGAGTATCGATTGTTATTGTGGGTAATTTGTTATAACATTTTATGTATGCACCCTCGTCATTGCAATAAACCAGTCTGTTAACGCCCGCTCGTGTTTCATTACGCCAAATCCTACTTTATTAAACCACAGTACCGTTATTCGAAGCTTATAATGAGAGCGGCACTTCCGGTTTCCCGTCATATTTCTTCCTATTGGTCTACTTCACTGTGATTTAATCGGACGTGACGTCATATTGCCAGGCGGGTGGGGGGAGCTGTTGTAAAACACGCTCACTCCATTCGTGTTCATTGGCGTCTTGTTTCCCGTCACGGACACCCGTCCGAGGCTACAATATACAGCTGTTTGTGGAATTTAAATTAAGTTCTAAATCTAAATAATTCCAAATATTGAATAACAATATTTGCTACAGATAGTTGAAGCCGAACAAAATGCACGTAAGTACAAAACATTTTTAACGGTGTTTGCCGTTCGTTTTGTTTGTGTGTTCCTAATGAAATGTTTTATACTATTGATAATGAAATGTTTTATGCTATTAAATAGTGTGGTTTGAATATAGTGCAAGTAAATTGGGCTATGTTGGTCTAAAATTTGTATTAATCATTTTTCGTTTAGCCCATTGACAGTAATTTGTATATTTGAAAACTTTAAAAATTAATATTTAATACTTGTGCTGAATTTATATTTTTATTAAAGTTTAATGTGGGTAAGCTTATATGTACAATATTTCTAAGTAGATAAAGTAACACTTAGTAACGGACTCATAAAAATGTAATATTACAAATTGTAATCTACCTGCAGTTTAAAACATTTGCAGAACTATTTTGTAGCCAAGTCCTACGATAATATAGTACATCTACCTGCAGTTTTAAGCATTTGCAGAATTATTTTGTAGGCGAGTTCTACGATAATAATACATCTCTTACAGTTAGTTCTAAGCTTTTTTTCAGAATGGATGGTCAATTTACAATAATACAATCTGAACAGTGAAACAGTGACATTAGTTGTACTTGAAGAAAAGGCGCTCAGGCGTTATCAATGTGGTGTGATAATTGGATAAATTCAGTAAACAAGTGAGTTTTGTTAATATATTACTTTGATTGTGCGGTATCTGTAAGTTCACGTGTGCTGACAAGTAGAACTATACTCATAGGGTAACCTAGGATTGGGAATTAAAAGCCTAGATACAGTACAAATGGAGTATTTAAGTCTTATAATTGTAGCCGCCACCTCAATTTTAGAAACCATTTGCGACCATATTTTTTGATGTATCTAACAAAAAAAAAAAAAATGCTGCTAAAATAGCAGGCAATGATATTATATACAATATCATTGTATCATTGCTTGCATGACAATATTTCGTAGTCTTCTTGTGTGGGCTATGTAGGTTCATTACTATTATAGTCTGTGAGCGGAAAGGTGGAAATATAACTGTTTCAAAGTTAACTGAAATACAATTACGGTTTTCTTTAAAATCTCTTAGAACTTTTTCAATAAGTTTGTGCGACGCATCATTGAGTATTGAGAAACGTAGATGCTATCATATTAACAAATCTGTTTGTCTTGGAGAAATCCAGTGCATGCGTACGCAACGCAGTAACTTTTAGTGACTAATACACAAAATTCACGTATATATATGGCAAGCCTCATATGGTTACAATCAATATAAAGTACTATCTCATGGCACAAGTTGCCATCCATCGTTGCAGGATGGGTGCACAAATTATAAACCTCCCATCTCGGAGGCAGTACATGTACAGTTGCTCGTCGTAAAGCAAGCTCCTAGTTTCCAGATTTAATTTTGATAATCTTGTCAAAGCCTAAAAGATGTTGGCTGAAGTCTACTTCACCAGCATAGAGTACCATCGCGTGGTACGAGGTCTAATTTCTATTCTCCTTTGCATAACGTTTGCAAATATTATCGCCCACCCTCGCAGGATGGATATACAAATAATTAACCTCTCGCAGGATGGTATGTATCATCTTATGTATGTTGATCATGACCACGCACCTGATTCAGAATCAATTTTGACGATCTTGTCAGTCTGACCGTTGTTGGCTGACTTCTACTTCACCATCAGCATTAAGTACCATCACGTGGCATATTTTCTAGATTCATTTTAAATTGCATGGAGTTGCACAAACCACCACCCTCGCAGGGTGGTGCAGGGGCATATATGTATATATATATATAAATATAAATAATAAAGCTCCATCCCGTGATACATATGTATATAAGTATAGTTATTTATTTTATTTCTTAGTTGCTCATAAATAGCATGTATCCGGTTCTTAAAATAAATTTTGATTTGTCAATTTGGAAGTGGTTTGGCTGAAGTCTATGTCACCATCAGTATATTGTCCTTCGCAAGGACTGCACATTTTATTACTCACCCTCGCAGGGTGGATACACAAAGATTTAACCTCCCTTGCAGGGACAATAACATGTATAGCTCGTGGAGAGAGCACGTACAGTGTCCGGTTTTTAGAATAAATTTTGATTTGTCAATTTGGAAGTGGTTGGCTGAAGTCTATTTCACCATCAGTATATTGTTCTTCGCAAGGACTGCATATTTTATTACTCACCCTCGCAGGGTGGATACACAAAGATTTAACCTCCCTCGCATGGACCGTAACATGTATAGCTCGTGGAGAGAGCACGTACCTAATTTTCAAAATCAATTTTGGCATTCTTGTCAGTCTGAAAGTTATTTTCTGAAGTCCATTTCATTATAATAATTTGACTGGCCCGTCGTTCTCATAGACACCCTGACTCCTACTCAGTGGTCGTGGGTTCGATTCCCACCAAGTTTGTTACTATTTATCGATATAATAGTTGTATGGTTGCCGTTGTGCAGACTGTATCTGGTTTGGGATCGGATGGCCGTGTGTGGGTTGTCCCAGGATATTATTATTATAAGCATAGTGACATTGACGGTGTTTTTAGCAATTGCGTACCTCCGCAGGGTACCCCAATAAGTAACAGTTCCCTGCAGGAGTGGTAAGCAGTTACCCGCAAATGCAATATGCAGATATTGCTCTTCGAGAGAGCTTGTTTTTCTGTTAAATTCAGCAGAGATATTAAGACATTAACAGTGTGTGTGCCTGGCACATCGTCTTATTAAGAACCTTTTTCTGGGGAGTTTATTCTGACTATCACGCGCTCTCGCGGGGAGAGAATAGAGATTTACCTTTCAGAAGAAGGTTGCAGTTGCTATACAAAATTGCACGTACGTGATTCTATGAATCAATTATATATAAATATATAATTTTCATAACCCTGGCTTGCAGTCACGTCTTGGATCGTAATCATGGTCCCTTATTTTTACTGTCTTAAAATATCAGGACCAGTAGAGCGTAAACTGCTAATAGTTTATCAAAGTTTTGAATACAACATTTTAAGAAAGTTCTTCAAACAATGAATGGATATGATGTCCTTTAGACATGTCCTTTATTTGAAGACCACCATTACTTTTTCTATACTATATCCCATTTCAAAGTTAAAAGGTATGTACTCTTATAATTGGGAATTCTGGGGATCCATAATGATGGAATCATTCACGAGTTTCTATAAAAATATCAAACTCAATTCTGTGGGTGTAACCGGGTGTAAGTAACCAAGTTATGGCAAAAATGCATCACCTGTATTATTAGCCAAAAGTAATGCAGTCCTCATTCACAATTGCGAAGAACAGGCGTATAATTGTACGAACTGTAATTGTTCTAATGAGAATAAAGGTTCTTTAACCCCATAATTTAACTTCCGATCAATGTCGGGAGTAAGAAAATATAAAGAAAGCAGTTGCATTGCAACCAAAAGAAATATTTGCAATCCTGCTTACTATCTCTTGTAATTTCGCATTTATTACAAAGTGACAACACAAGTTTCCTTTACAGAGGTAAGGGAAACTAGTATGCAGACAGGGGGTGGGACCAACCATTCACAGATGCTTATGAATATTATATTTTTCAATTAGTTCTTTAATACAAATCAAATTTTATTGATAATATTTTATACAATACCTTCTAGAGACAAATAGTAGGATATATGGGGTACATAATGTCCATAAATATTTAAGGTACTTTGGAGCAGAAAGACTACAAATCATCCTCCATGTATGATTATTCGAGTATTCCGTGAACATATACTAACTCGTATTGGCTCTGAAGTATTTTGGTATAGATTAAATATATATTTAATCGTATTGGCCCTGAATTATTTCAGAGAGCAGACTCTGTTCTTGAACGAGTTTTGAGTCAACTATTCATATGACACAACTTTTAAAGAGTCCTAGTTTTCGCATACAGACAATAATCTTTCGTTCTGAAACTTAAAAATGTGAGTTTTGGTGATCCAGACTGGACTTTTCAAATCGAACCAAATATTACATTAAAAATTCACGAAGTAGTTTGGAATCATCATGAGCTGGTCTTGATTTTCTAAACTAAATAAAAATAACTCTCAATATTGCCACATTTTTTGCTAGTTTATAGCGGATTCGAGCATCAATCATTGTTGTTTGGTATTATTATTGCCTAACTCTGACAATGTACAATACTGATCAGTCCAGTTACTTGCTTGTCAATTCTTAGCAACATGTTCTTAAATCGATTTTACATTTAGGATATGATTTAGTGAGCAATTTTCAAAGTAGCTTACTTCACATGTAGAACACATACATGCATATATAGCAATGTATAGACGATTTAACATTTATAAAAAGACCCTGACTAATGACTAGAGTAATGCCTTAATAGAGTTTAGATAAAAATCCCATATAATTTATCTATTACTACACAAAGTGAAGTCTACCCTTCACACTGTTGCTTGCTGGATGCTAAAGATTATCACACTGCATAATAATTAGAGGTAAACATTGTAACATCGTCTAGTACTCTGTAAAGCATAGTCGTGTCCAACAAGTGCGTTAATCGGAAGGCCACGTACTGCAAAGTACACAACATCGCAGTACCTGGCATTGAGTGTTTAAAAACAAATTTTATATGTATTCAGTTATCTTATCTTTATTGATGGGTCAAAAAGACTAAAATCACGAACATAATTTAGCTTAATTAATTACCTATCATGCGTCACAAGCGTAGTGGTTTTTAATAATAGCTAGCACATTGAAATTGGAGATTTTTAATACATTTTAAACTGTATTATAAAGGCGAAGTCAAAAACACATCGCACGAAAAAAAAAAAAAAAAAAAGGTACTTTTGTACTGGATTGTTTAACAAAACACAATGAATAATTGCCATAATATTGATTTTAATGGCAGATACAGTTCTATTCTCCTTCTCTTCTCTTTCTCTGCTACTCGTTTCTAAAAGAAATTATTAGCATATACAAATATATATATAAGAATGCAATCTATTGAATTTTTATTTAAAATTCATACTTGGATATTTAAAATACATCCGTAAATCACATTGGCGTCATTAATCTACTGATATTACCAGGCGATAACAAACACGTCTCATTATAAGCTTCGAATAACGGTACTGTGGTTTAATAGCAGCGTTTTCCCTGAAAGAAAACGCATATTAAACTACTTACCTTATTCGAAGCTTACTTTTTAAACCTGCCTGGTATTTCTTCGACACAATGAACACGAATGGAGTGAGCGTGTTTTACAACAGCTCCCCCCACCCGCCTGGCAATATGACGTCACGTCCGATCAAATCACAGTGAAGTAGACCAATAGGAAGAAATATGACGGGAAACCGGAAGTGCCGCTCTCATTATAAGCTTCGAATAAGGTAAGTAGTTTAATATGCGTTTTCTTTCAGGGAAAACGCTGCTATTTTGTACATAACGTCATCAGCAGCCGAGAGACTTCCACTGCTTCAGCAGTAGGCTTTTGTTCACAAAAGCCTCCCGCTTAGAAGGGAGGCGTTGCCATAATCCCCACGCTTGGCTTGGGGATCGCAATATAGGTGGCAGGTAATCTAATAGTCATCCCTTACGTACACGCAACAGGAGGAGATGGGAGGGTGCTATTCTTACCCGGACACCCCACGGGTCCTATATAACATTATTTGTTCTGGGTATGGTCGGACATAATGAGCTAAAAGTTAGGAGAGAGTTCACACTCGTTCTATAATTGGCTAAAGTCATTAGAGGGACGATTCATAATCCAGATATCTTAGCGAGAGTAGGTTTGTGTGTTCCAGATAGGTATGTGTGGCGGCGGCGCCGACCACTGCTTCTCACAGTGCCGCGCGGGCGTACTAACTTACTGAATAAGGCACCGTTTACGAGGGCAATATGTACACTAAACAGCATAGCAAATGAGACGGACCTATATTGTTGCAATCTGAGTGAATTTACAAGAGTAGCATTATTTGTCATATGTTATAAGGATTGTAAAAATGTGGCTGCACTGTCGCATTAGGTCGTAATCCTGTAATGATAGTAGTAAGAAAGATAAATAAATAAAATAAAAAAATAAATAAAATAAAATGAAGTAGACGTAACGTAAGGCTAGATGAATTGCGTAAAACTAGTTGTAACCCCAAGCCGCCTGCCAAGCGTGGGATTATGGCAACCCTCCTCTTCTAAGGGCCTCCCCCTTAGGTCTTTCGTTCAGCGATGGACGTATTTCGACTGCTAATGATGATGACGTAAAACCTTAAAATGTGTCAGATATATATGTCCTCTTACTGCCGTTTGCTCGCTGCTCTATATTTGGATAAATCTTATGAATTTAAAACAAACAAAATCATAGATTTATGATTTATGTCCAGTTATAAGACAAGCGGCCAGTTGAAGTGGCAGTGGGTAGGCCAAATCGCGCGAAGAAACGATAACCGATGGGGAAGAACTTTCTCGAGTTGCGACCACGTGCCGGAAGACGCGGCGTAGGCAGGCCGCCCACTAGATGGACAGACGACATTATACGCGTCACAGGTAACCGGTGGATGCAAATAGACAACTGTAGTCGGGAGGCCTATGTTCAGCAGTGGACGTCTTCCGGCTGGTGATTATGATGATGATAAGACAAACAGACAATATTGCCCAGAAATGTTTGTTCTGGGTGGAAATTGAATCTAGGAAGAATAGATAGCAGTCAGGGTGTCTTACCACTACACCATCGTAAAAATTATGCCACTTTCGCCTCCGTTAACCCCCTAAGTCCTTACAACTTTAATGAAACACCCGGATACTATTAATATAATAAAATTGACGCTAACAATATTAAGATCACCTGTCTTCTCATTACAACCGCCTGTGTAGCGCACACGCGGAAAATTATCTTTTAATAAATCTCTTTACGGGCTGAAATTGTATTCTCGGTAAAATTATGAGACAGTAATTACCTGCGATAATTAATGTTTTAGTTAGAGATGATGACATACATTATATATATATATATTCAAATACATGGTCAGGGTAAGGGCGTGTGCCCACTCTAGTACACACTGTGCGTAGACTTGACAAGTTAGTAAATGAATCCTAATTTTTAACTAACTTCAATAAAATATTTTTTTAAATAAATTGAACCGACTTCAATATCACTGAAAAGTTTTAAAATTAAACTTTATAAATTTAAATATTATTGAAGTTGGTGCTAGCTTACCGGCTGTGTATATTTGGCACCAACTTCAATAATATTTAAATTATTTTATACTTTTCAGTGATTTTGAAGTCGGTTCAATTTTTTAAAAAAAAGATTTTATTTTAAACTTTTTCGTGTTATTTTCATATATAAAGATTGAACCATCGAAGACCGTAAAATGATCTAGGTAGGTTATGATCACATTATCGTCTACATAGTTTTATACATAATTCATGTTTCTTCGGAAAAAAATATTCGGTCGTAATGAAATTTGCATGGAATCATCATAGTAGTTTACTCTCTCGAATAAAAGAAGAATCATCGAAATCGGTTCATAATTGTCCGAGCAATGTAATGTCGAACATCAGTTTTATGGTTTTTACCAGATAAATTCCTCCTCATCATTCATGGTCTTCCAGGAAGTTCTTATCCGGTTGTGATAAATTTCATACAGATTCATGACAGTGGTTTCTTCTTTCGAATAAAAAAAGAATCATTGAAATTGGTAAATATTTGCCAGAGTTATGACCATTTTTGTCCTTAAAAAGCGACCAAAAAGTCATTTATATAGGTAGGAATACAATATGCATGCACCTATTGTACGTATGATATATAAATTTAAAGTAAAAAACTTTTTAAAAAACAAGCTTTTATTTAAATGCGCTAAAAAGAATAAAATAAACTTTTCCTTTAAAACTTTTAATATCTATTTATAACGTCATTACACAATTTATATGATATAAAAGCTTGTCGCGAGATTATAGTACCTACTCGTACTTACATAGTTTGAAAATTTAAAAACTTAAAGTCATTAAAATCTAATTATTAATTTTCTTGTTTATATTCTTATAGTTAAATCTCGCGACAAGCTTTTATATCATATAAATTGTGTAATGACGTTATAAATAGATATTAAAAGTTTTAAAGGAAAAGTTTATTTTATTCTTTTTAGCGCATTTAAATAAAAGCTTGTTTTTTAAAAAGTTTTTTACTTTAAATTTATTTTTTACTTTTTAGTTTTTGCTGGATAGGTTTCTCAAATCAAATCAAATCATCTTTATTTGCTGGCAATAGGTATGCATGAACTAACATGGGTGTTTTTATTATTTTGATTATGTCCTCTATGGTCTACCTTATTAGGTATGCAAAAATTGGTTTAAACAATTTACTATACTAATAAATAATTAACTAAGTATTGGAAATTATTGAATAATTGCAATAATAGTATTGACGACGACCAAACTCGATAGGTTTACCAGTGGCTGTTCCAGGGTTCCGTTCCGTCACCCACCCACTTACCAAGTCTATTATCAATTCCGCTTATATAGGCAAAGTGAATAGAAGCTCCTTAAAGTAAATCAAATGTGCCCAAACTCGATGGGTTTACTAGTAGCCATTCCATGGCTCTATTACTCTTACGAACCGTCTCGAGCGCAGGTATGATGACTTCCAGCCTCCCGAACAAGCCAGGTTCCGAAAAGGCTTTAGTATCGTAGACCACATTAATACGCTCCGCCAGATTATACAGAAGACCGAGGAGTATAATCGGCCATTATGTCTAGCGTTTGTGGACTACGAGGAAGCCTTCGATACAATCGAGACCTGGACAGTATTGCAGTCCCTCCATCGGTGCCGCATTGACTATAGGTACATCGAAGTGTTGAAGTTTGTACGTGTGTTCGTACAGCAACGCCACCATGTCGATCCGACTACAGGACGAGAGTACGAAACCAATCCCATTGCTGCGAGGTGTGAGACAGGGAGACGACATTTCTCCGAAACTGTTCACAAACGCATTGGAGGACGTTTTCAAGCTCTTGGACTGGTACGGATTCGGCATCAACATTAATGGCGAATGCATCACTCATCTTCGTTTTGCCGATGATGTAGTCACTATGGCAAAGTCGCTGGAGGACCTCGTCCTCAGTACGATGCTCGGCGACCTCAGTAGCGTTTCCCAACAGGTGGGTCTTAAAATGAACATGGACAAGACGAAGATCATGTCTAATATCCATGTTACACCCGTACCGGTAGTTGTTGGCGGGCCTGTTGGTCTAGTGGTTAGACACCCTACCTGCTGACCAATAGGTCGTGGGTTCGATTCCCAACAAGTGTCTGGGTGTTTTATCTATATAAGTACGTATTTACAAAAAAAAGTATATATGTATTAGTATCAGTTGTCTGGTTTCCATAGTACAGGCTCTGCCTAGTTTGGGAACAGATGACCGTGTGTGGATTGTCCCAGAATTGAACCTACACTCGAAGTTGTTAACCACTACGATAAACTATCCAGTTAGGTCGGCCCAACTTCGACAAAGAGGTCGCCCGAATAATCCAACTCGGATGGGCAGCGTTCGAGAAACTACGCGATATCTTCTCGTCCGAAATACCGCAGTGCCTGAAGACGAAGGTTTTTAACCAGTGTGTATTTCCAGTGATGACATATGGTACTGAGACGTGGTCTCTAACGGCTGGCCTTTTAGAAAAGTTCAGAGTCACACATCGAGCCATGGAGAGAGCTATGTTCGGCGTTTCTTTGCGCGACAGAATCCGAAATGTGGAGATTCGCCGAAGAACTAAGGTTACCGACATAGCTCTCAGAATCTGCAAGTTAAAGTGGCAATGGGCAGGCCACATCGCTCGAAGAACCGATAACCGTTGGGGAAGAAAGGTTCTCGAGTGGCGACCACGAACCGGAAGACGCAGCGTAGGCAGGCCTCCCACTAGGTGGACAGACGACATTGTGCGCGTCGCAGGTAACCGGTGGATGCAAATAGCCAATTGTCTACTAGTAACCATTCCAGGGTTCCGTCACCTACCTTCCAATTCCATCATCACGTCCTCATTATTAAGAAAAATGAACAGAACTCTTTAAAACGAATCAAACGAGGCAAAACTCTATGTGTTTACCAGTAACCATTCCAGGGTTCCATCACCTACCTTCCAATTCCATGATCAGATCCTCATTATTACAAAAAGTGAATAGAACTCTTTAAGACGAATCAAATGAGCTTAAACTCGATGTTTTTACTAGTAACCATTCCAGGGTTCCGTCACCTACCTTCCAATTCCATCATCAGGTCCTCATTATTAGGTAAAGTGAATACAACTCTCTAAGACCAATCAAATGAGCCTAAACTCGATGAGTTTACTAGTAGCCATCCAAGGGTTCCGTCACCTACCTTACAATTCCATCATCAGGTCCTCATTATTAGGTAAAGTGAATACAACTCTCTAAGACCAATCAAATGAGCCTAAACTCGATGAGTTTACTAGTAGCCATCCAAGGGTTCCCTTATCCACCTTCGAGCTCCATCATCAGATCAGCTCGATGATACTATATTATTGTATTGTCACCGGTCCTTGACACATGTGCAAAATTTCAAACGAATTGAACGTGTAGAAGTGGGTGAAAATTGAGTTGCAAGATTCCACCCGAACAAATTACATACATACATACATAGATACATACATACATACATACATACATTGCAAGTTAAATAAAAGCTTTTAAAAAAAGCCAAAACTTTATTGGTCTGTCTGTCAGTCAGGGTTTTTTTCTACAGGTTGGCTGGTGTTGGGGACCAACGACGTCAAAGTATCTTTACATAGTGTGAAACAAAGTCGCTATCCGAGCCTGTCTATATCCGATAGCACCTCCTAATCCACGCAGCGGTTTTCACCATCGGTTAGATAATTTTTCATTGAAGGTTTATGTACTTATATAGAAAACCTAATTAAGTTTTATGGGACTGAGCAGACATGTAACAAGAATATGATCAAGTAATTCGAATAATAGATAAATTTAAAGTAAAAAACTTTTTAAAAAACAAGCTTTTATTTAAATGCGCTAAAAAGAATAAAATAAACTTTTCCTTTAAAACTTTTAATATCTATTTATAACGTCATTACACAATTTATATGATATAAAAGCTTGTCGCGAGATTATAGTACCTACTCGTACTTACATAGTTTGAAAATTTAAAAACTTAGTCATTAAAATCTAATTATTAATTTTCTTGTTTATATTCTTATAGTTAAATCTCGCGACAAGCTTTTATATCATATAAATTGTGTAATGACGTTATAAATAGATATTAAAAGTTTTAAAGGAAAAGTTTATTTTATTCTTTTTAGCGCATTTAAATAAAAGCTTGTTTTTTAAAAAGTTTTTTACTTTAAATTTATTTTTTACTTTTTAGTTTTTGCTGGATAGGTTTCTCAAATCAAATCAAATCATCTTTATTTGCTGGCAATAGGTATGCATGAACTAACATGGGTGTTTTTATTATTTTGATTATGTCCTCTATGGTCTACCTTATTAGGTATGCAAAAATTGGTTTAAACAATTTACTATACTAATAAATAATTAACTAAGTATTGGAAATTATTGAATAATTGCAATAATAGTATTGACGACGACCAAACTCGATAGGTTTACCAGTGGCTGTTCCAGGGTTCCGTTCCGTCACCCACCCACTTACCAAGTCTATTATCAATTCCGCTTATATAGGCAAAGTGAATAGAAGCTCCTTAAAGTAAATCAAATGTGCCCAAACTCGATGGGTTTACTAGTAGCCATTCCATGGCTCTATTACTCTTACGAACCGTCTCGAGCGCAGGTATGATGACTTCCAGCCTCCCGAACAAGCCAGGTTCCGAAAAGGCTTTAGTATCGTAGACCACATTAATACGCTCCGCCAGATTATACAGAAGACCGAGGAGTATAATCGGCCATTATGTCTAGCGTTTGTGGACTACGAGGAAGCCTTCGATACAATCGAGACCTGGACAGTATTGCAGTCCCTCCATCGGTGCCGCATTGACTATAGGTACATCGAAGTGTTGAAGTTTGTACGTGTGTTCGTACAGCAACGCCACCATGTCGATCCGACTACAGGACGAGAGTACGAAACCAATCCCATTGCTGCGAGGTGTGAGACAGGGAGACGACATTTCTCCGAAACTGTTCACAAACGCATTGGAGGACGTTTTCAAGCTCTTGGACTGGTACGGATTCGGCATCAACATTAATGGCGAATGCATCACTCATCTTCGTTTTGCCGATGATGTAGTCACTATGGCAAAGTCGCTGGAGGACCTCGTCCTCAGTACGATGCTCGGCGACCTCAGTAGCGTTTCCCAACAGGTGGGTCTTAAAATGAACATGGACAAGACGAAGATCATGTCTAATATCCATGTTACACCCGTACCGGTAGTTGTTGGCGGGCCTGTTGGTCTAGTGGTTAGACACCCTACCTGCTGACCAATAGGTCGTGGGTTCGATTCCCAACAAGTGTCTGGGTGTTTTATCTATATAAGTACGTATTTACAAAAAAAAAGTATATATGTATTAGTATCAGTTGTCTGGTTTCCATAGTACAGGCTCTGCCTAGTTTGGGAACAGATGACCGTGTGTGGATTGTCCCAGAATTGAACCTACACTCGAAGTTGTTAACCACTACGATAAACTATCCAGTTAGGTCGGCCCAACTTCGACAAAGAGGTCGCCCGAATAATCCAACTCGGATGGGCAGCGTTCGAGAAACTACGCGATATCTTCTCGTCCGAAATACCGCAGTGCCTGAAGACGAAGGTTTTTAACCAGTGTGTATTTCCAGTGATGACATATGGTACTGAGACGTGGTCTCTAACGGCTGGCCTTTTAGAAAAGTTCAGAGTCACACATCGAGCCATGGAGAGAGCTATGTACGGCGTTTCTTTGCGCGACAGAATCCGAAATGTGGAGATTCGCCGAAGAACTAAGGTTACCGACATAGCTCTCAGAATCTGCAAGTTAAAGTGGCAATGGGCAGGCCACATCGCTCGAAGAACCGATAACCGTTGGGGAAGAAAGGTTCTCGAGTGGCGACCACGAACCGGAAGACGCAGCGTAGGCAGGCCTCCCACTAGGTGGACAGACGACATTGTGCGCGTCGCAGGTAACCGGTGGATGCAAATAGCCAATTGTCTACTAGTAACCATTCCAGGGTTCCGTCACCTACCTTCCAATTCCATCATCACGTCCTCATTATTAAGAAAAATGAACAGAACTCTTTAAAACGAATCAAACGAGGCAAAACTCTATGTGTTTACCAGTAACCATTCCAGGGTTCCATCACCTACCTTCCAATTCCATGATCAGATCCTCATTATTACAAAAAGTGAATAGAACTCTTTAAGACGAATCAAATGAGCTTAAACTCGATGTTTTTACTAGTAACCATTCCAGGGTTCCGTCACCTACCTTCCAATTCCATCATCAGGTCCTCATTATTAGGTAAAGTGAATACAACTCTCTAAGACCAATCAAATGAGCCTAAACTCGATGAGTTTACTAGTAGCCATCCAAGGGTTCCGTCACCTACCTTACAATTCCATCATCAGGTCCTCATTATTAGGTAAAGTGAATACAACTCTCTAAGACCAATCAAATGAGCCTAAACTCGATGAGTTTACTAGTAGCCATCCAAGGGTTCCCTTATCCACCTTCGAGCTCCATCATCAGATCAGCTCGATGATACTATATTATTGTATTGTCACCGGTCCTTGACACATGTGCAAAATTTCAAACGAATTGAACGTGTAGAAGTGGGTGAAAATTGAGTTGCAAGATTCCACCCGAACAAATTACATACATACATACATAGATACATACATACATACATACATACATACATTGCAAGTTAAATAAAAGCTTTTAAAAAAGAGTAGCCGTGGTCTGGAGGTTACGGAAGCGTCTTCTAAGCACAGCAGGGTCCGGGTTCAAATCTCTCTTTGAGATTGTTTTTGTGTACTTTAAAACTTTTTATTTTTGATCATTTTATTATTTTTTTATGCGGACTCAAAGGCCAGGCACTGAGGGACACCTGGTGCAGATCCCACCCGAGAACCCAGGTTTCCCTCTCATGTGCCGATGTGACAGCCACGGGAGTTATAGTGGATAAGAATCCCAAAAACCCAGGTTGACTTCCCCACGGGATCCCGGGGACATATTGGATGTTTCCCCCGCCACCCTCTTAACTGTGACAACGGTGACAGATTCCCGGGAGGCTATACAGGGTGTAAGGGACATCGTACCGAAAAAAAATTTATAAGACGTCAAATAATGTCCGTTACAACATTACAGTAACCATTTATATGGTAAATGACAAATGACTGACTTATTAATTTTCGAGCATGTAATGAATATATGCGGAATAATGTTTATTTTTCAAATTACATTGCTAATTTTTTAAAATAAATATAGTTAATTGCCTATTAATTAATTGCCTTTGCACTGTTTTTGTGAATAAAGAATAAATAAATAAATAAAAATAAAATAAAAACACAAATAATTAATTAATTGTTTTTAAATTAAAATTAGGCTTTATTATTATACCAATAATGATGTTATACTAATTTTATTTAAAAAAAAGGGATTTTTTTTTTGGAAATTCATGAAAAAGCCGATGAAAAATTTCAACACTAGGATGTTCAGAATCGTATTCTGGATCCCTGGTATCGGTTTTCGGTACGATGTCCCTTACACCCGTTATATAATGCGCCCCCGGCAGCGGCTACAAAGGCCCTTGCCTTGCACTGAGGGGTACACGGTGCAGCCCCCATCTTTTGTGTGAACAGCCATGGGGGACACATACCGCAGTCGATCGCCCGCAGGATCCTGGGGGCATATTGGGGGTTTTAGTGGGTAAGAATTTCCCGGTTGACCCCCGTTTAGGTCTTAACGATGAAACCGAACAAGGAAGCGCGTATTGCTTCCATAAATTGGTTTTAAAGAAATGGTGTCCTGTTCCTGTCCTTAATCCACCTAAATTGTGCACCGGTACACGCTTGCAGTTTCTAATAAAATTATAAATTTATACAATTAACAAATCACAAGCTCAGAGATTCAACGTTGCAGGCTTAAACCTAAGCGTTGAGTTCTTTGCTCATGGACAGACAGCTATTCGTAGCCCTTTCACGCGTCACTTCTAAACAAAATTTGTTCATATTGCGTTACGAAAAGTCAGCTACAAACATTATTTATGAAGAAATTCTATAATCAAAGGCAGTAACTTTAAATTATTCACATCTTTTTTTATTCTCAATTACACCCGTGCGAAGCCGGGGCGGGTCGCTAGTTATAAGTATAGAAGACTAGCTATCCCGCGTAGCTCCATCCGCGTAATTTTCTAATTTTCCAAAGTAGAAAACTAAAAAAAAGATGTATGAAATCTGTAAAGCCGTTCTCAAGTTATGGCGTGACCATAGGAAATAGGGATTCATTTATGTATTTATACCTATAGATTTTTCCTGAAGGTTTAACACCAGCCACCACCATTACATTAAAATAATGATGTACCTATTACTTATGAATAGGATGAAGCTCCGTTAACTTACGGTGTAGATAATTACGTAACGAAACACTTTTCTAACGAGGTGCAAGCTGAAGTCTAAATGAAAAGCCCACACTATTCCCTGAGCCTCAGCGTTGATTTTCAAGAGTCATCATTGCACATTCACGACTAGCTTTCATAGCACGTGCGATACATCTTGCATTTGGGCTATGAAAACTGCGACAAATATAATTGCAATACTTACTTACCTTATATTTCGACGGACCTTTTGGTCTAGTGGTTAGACACCCTGGCTGCTACCCAATAGGTCATGGGTTCGATACCCGCTCAGTTTCTGGGTGTTTATCTATTTAAGTATGTATTTACAAAAAAGAGTATATTATAAGTATTAGTAGGTATCAGTTATCTGGTTTCCATAGTACAGGCTCAGTACTAGTTTGGGATCAGATGACCGTGTGTGGATTGTCCCACAATATTATTATTATTTTTAATTATCACATTATTATATGCTCAGGACTCGACAATATCGTTAGAAGTTAGTAGCATTACGGTTACGTTAATACGTAACGTTAACATAAAATAGCGGTTATAAATATATCTTTATGTTGGTCTATCCATAATCTTTATTGCATCATCATTATCAGCGGCAGCTGATAGACGTCCACTGCTGAACAAAGGCCTCCCCTTAGAAGGGAGGGGGTAGCCATAATCTCCAGGCTTAGCAGGCTTCTTCGGGATCGCAGTACAGGTGGTAGGTAATCCAATAGAAAGACGCTGCTGCCAGTCTTCTCATTTTCTCTTAGTCGCTAGTCGGACACCCAACGGGAGTAGATGGGAGTGCTTTTTTTTTGACATGGGGGACATCTTCAAAAGATCCCCGGGGGGCTGTGGGGCCCGTGGCTGTCGCATTGGCGCCCAGGTCACTCCAGTGGGATCTACCCCTGTGGCCCCTCAGTGCCTTGCCTCTGAGCCCGCCGCCGGGTGCGCATTGTAGCCCCCCGGGAACCTGACAGGGTGCTCACGGGGACGGGGGCCGCAACCCCACCGCCGCCGCCGTCCTCCTCGGATTAGATGCAATGTTCAGAACTCCAGTCTCACGCGCATACCTAACTATTGACCAGCCACAAAAATAATAACTCACTCACTCACTACTCGTTGTCAGTAAAACTGTAAAAGTAGGTACACTGGGCCGAAAAGAAATCGGGTCGTTAATTAAAACCAGTAGCGGACTAACGGGGGGGCGGAGGGGGCGGTCCGCCCCGGGCCTCGGGTCCAAGGGGGCCTCCAATCTCTAAAACTTATTTTTAGTTATGAGGTATTTAAGTACCTACTACGTATTAGAGAGTACTTCATACCTAGATTATTTACGAGTTCCGGCGTACAAACTCTGTTAATCAATGACAATGCGATATTTAGATCAAATGTAGATTGATATGTGACAACTGAGTTTGTGCGTCGGAACTCTTATAGCTTGTTTAAAATAATCTAGCCGATATGTACCCTCAGTTAAATCTCAAAGACGGTCATGATGTTACGTGTTGTAAGTATTAGGTAGTTTGGAGTTGAACCAAAATATACCTATTAAAGAATGTACCTGTGGTACCATAGTGGTCTATGCAGCATGGAATTTACACAAAATGTATACTGTAAAATGATGATAACCCAATAAATTAGTGGTTTGTTAAAGAAGAAGAATTAAAATATACCGTGTGTGGATTGTCCCAAGATATTATTATTATTTATACTTATACAAAATTGACAAATTAAATGAATGTAGAATACAAAAAGCTTATATAGAGTAGCCAGCAAAATCATGTCCAGCCAGCGATGTGCTGGCTGGACATGATTTTGATTTTTGGATATGAATCACTATGCCAAGTACACAGATGCACTTATCTGAACCAAAATCATTTACTTCAAATATGGTCAGCGCTAGCACTAGCTACCATCGGATCACAACGCGGCCTCAACTGAAAAGATCCGGCAAGAAACTAAACGGGCTAGACTTTTTTTTTTTTAACAGCTTGTTTTTTCTTATTACAATCATACCATCACGACAGCGTGTTTTGCCGTTTGAAAGAAGAAATGAAAAAAAAACGAGACATCCGTGCCCTGGGAGCAGGAATGTGTGTTCCCTCTAACACGCTCATGGTACTCCCAATGACGGATGCAGTTCTTACCTCGAACGCATCGTCACCTAACAAGGGGTCGCATTTGGACGTCAGAATAGTCATATTCTGAGGATGGGACGTACAGAGCACCCATCTAGTGTGTCCGCAACCTACGAGGCCTCTTTACTTCGTCTCATTGACCATCTTCTGGGACATTAGCGTCTCACCGAAAGACCCTTCACATCGATTTCTCTGCCAATATTGTAGATACTGTACTGCTGCTGGCAGAGAGTAGTCGTCTCCAATCCGGCTAACCAGTATCCGCCGCTCTATGTCCCACGCAAAGTATACTTGGAGAGCATGTTGGGTGCAAGCCCAGTCCCCACCATAATGATGGCATGTCGTTGTCACCGCTCGCCTTATCTCACTCAGATAATCACTGAAACGCCCAGATTATCTAAGTGAGTCTACAGGTTATTCGCCCACTTTTTTGTTGTTTGCTTTCCACTGCCAGCGTCAAACCGCGACCGGGCAGTTGAGCAGACGGAAACGCGAATTGTGGGACGAGGTGATCCAGGCGTAGCAGATTCGTTGGGAACGCGAGGAGAAAGGAAGGGAGCTGCATCTGTACTTTCCCGATGTGGCGGCACGTTTGAGGGCGCACTGGGTGGAGCCGGACCATCAGACGTCCCAGATCCTCACGGGGCACGGATGTTTTAGGAAGCGTCTGAATGAGATGCGGTTAGTGGAAGATAGTCTGTGTGCATGCGGTATGGAAGATGAGGACCTGCACCATGTAGTGTGGGCCTGTCCCCTGTATGAGGACTTGCGTGAAAAGATGATGAATGGTATCGCGCGCGATGAGGAGGGTCCGATGTACTACGCGGATCTTGTGAGCACGCCGGAGAACTTCAGGTGGTTGCGGAGATTCGCGCATGAGTGGTTCGACCGAAGGAACAGAGAGGAGAGTTAGATGGTGGATACACCCGGCGACGGAGTCCATCACGCGTGCTGTCCGCCCCAGAAAGGGGAGAGTGACGACAAGGGACACGGGCGTAGAAATAATGTGTAGGGAGTCAAAATTGCGCGCGGTGGACAGAGCCACAGAGCAATACCGCGCGCATCTACCGCGATTCGGCCCATATGACCGGACGGTCGGTGGGGCCATGGGTTGGTGGAGGGTCATGTCAGCGTTAAACGCGTCCTCAACTTCTTTGGCCACACGGGTAGGAGAAAATCGGAGAGCCTAGAGAGAGGCTCATCGTGACAAGGATGGCAGGAGAAGCATGCCGATGCGATGGGCAGACACTATCACAGCGGTACCAGGAAAGCATACATAGAGCTCAAGATCGAACAGCATAGAGAAGAGTAGTGGCAAAACTCTGCATTTAATAAGTCATGAGGTCACGACTAAGAGAAAGAATATCACAATAATTTGCGTAAATATTGTCTGTTGACATTTAACGTTTCCACCCTGTACAGCCTTTATTTATCACTACCACAACTAAGACGAATCTGACGACATATCACAAGTCAAATCCATTGAACCGTTCAGGCTGTAGGCCGTGCCGAAGAAATAGACATACATAGGTACCTAATCTCGAAATACATAGCCTTCCTTCTGGGGCAGTCAGGCAAAAATACGTCACTTTCTAACCGGGGGCCTCATTACTGTTTGCCGCCTCGGGCCCCCGATAGTCTTAGTCCGCCACTGATTAAAACCACAGTATATTCCAAATTATTGAAGTGAAACTTCTTATGAGACTTCCAAAAATGTTATCAAATAACGCGTTAAGCGTTAAATGATAGGTGATAAGCGTTAAGTGATAGGTGTTAAACGATAGGCGATAGGCGTAAATTTGTTAAGGTTATGAAAGCGCTCATGTGACGCCGTCACTGAGTGAGTGGGTGAGTGGGTGAGTTGGGGTGAGTTGGGGTGAGTTGGGGTGAGTTGGGGTGAGTTGGGGTGAGTTGGGTGAGTTGGGGTGAGTTGGGGTGAGTTGGGGTGAGTTGGGTGAGTTGGGGTGATTTGGGGTGATTTGGGGTGAGTTGGGGTGAGTTGGGGTGAGTTGGGTGAGTTGGGTGAGTTGGGGTGAGTTGGGGTGAGTTGGGGTGAGTTGGGTGAGTTGGGGTGAGTTGAGTTGAGTTGAGTTGAGTTGAGTGTGTGTGTGTGTGTGTGTGTGTGTGTGTGTGTGTGTGGATGAGTGAGTGAGTGAGTGAGTGAGTGAGGGACCGACCGAACGACCGATCGACTGAGCGAGAATGAAGTTTCACTTCTTCCGCGCGGAGGGACTCCACGCACGCACATTTTTTATTTATTCGTCTTAATACTTAAAAATAAAAAACCTTGATTTATTTCAAAGGATTGTATAAATATTTTAAAAGTTATGACATTTTTAAACCAACCCGCTTGCTTTACGGCCCATTGTATTTTCGCACTGGTTTAGTGGCCTGGTCGGGATGAAATTCAAATCGGCTAACGTGTGCTAACTAGCGCTCGGCTCGCTTGTAACGAGGGCCATTCTGACAACCATGCTGAGGCGACCTGTCATTTCATAATACTCATATTGTACTTTGATATTGTAGGTTAAATTCACTGTTTCATCTCCTATATCCTCCTCGGCAATCGTGTGCCGCATTTGGCGGGCCTGTTGGTCTAGTGGTTAGACACCCTGGCCGCGGACCAATAGGTCGTGGGTTCGATTCCCACCAAGTGTCTGGTTGTTTTATCTATATAAGTATGTATTTCCAAAAAAAAAGGTTTTTAAGTATTAGTATGAGTTGTCTGGTCTCCATAGTACAGGCTCTGCCTAGTTTGGGATCAGATGACCGTGTGTGGATTGTCCCAAATTATTATTATTATTATTATTTTGTACATAACGTCATCAGCAGCCGAAAGACGTCCACTGCTTCAGCAGGAGGCTTTTGTTCACAAAAGCCTCCCCCTTAGAAGGGAGGCGTTGCCATAATCCCCACGCTTGGCTTGGGGATCGCAATATAGGTGGCAGGTAATCTAATAGTCATCCCTTACGTACACGCAACGGGAGGAGATGGGAGGGTGCTATTCTTACCCGGACACCCCACGGGTCCTATATAACATTATTTATTGTTCTGGGTATGGTCGGACATAATGAGCTAAAAGTTAGGAGAGAGTTCACACTCGTTCTATAATTGGCTAAAGTCATTAGAGGGACGATTCATAATCCAGATATCTTAGCGAGAGTAGGTTTGTGTGTTCCAGATAGGTATGTGTGGCGGCGGCGCCGACCACTGCTTCTCACAGTGCCGCGCGGGCGTACTAACTTACTGAATAAGGCACCGTTTACGAGGGCAATATGTACACTAAACAGCATAGCAAATGAGACGGACCTATATTGTTGCAATCTGAGTGAATTTACAAGAGTAGCATTATTTGTCATATGTTATAAGGATTGTAAAAATGTGGCTGCACTATCGCATTAGGTCGTAATCCTGTAATGATAGTAGTAAGAAAGATAAATAAATAAAAAAAAAAAAAAATGAAGTAGACGTAACGTAAGGCTAGATGAATTGCGTAAAACTAGTTGTAACCCCAAGCCGCCTGCCTAGCGTGGGATTATGGCAACCCTACTCTTCTAAGGGGGAGGCCTTTCGTTCAGCAATGGACGTATTTCGGCTGCTAATGATGATGACGTAAAACCTTAAAATGTGTCAGATATATATGTCCTCTTACTGCCGTTTGCTCGCTGCTCTATATTTGGATAAATCTTATGAATTTAAAACAAATAAAATCATAGATTTATGATTTATGTCCAGTTATAAGACAAACGGCCGGTTGAAGTGGCAGTGGGTAGGCCAAATCGCGCGAAGAACCGATAACCGATGGGGAAGAACTTTCTCGAGTTGCGACCACGTGCCGGAAGACGCGGCGTAGGCAGGCCGCCCACTAGATGGACAGACGACATTATACGCGTCACAGGTAACCGGTGGATGTAAATAGACAACTGTAGCCGGGAGGCCTATGTTCAGCAGTGGACGTCTTCCGGCTCTTTGGCATCACCTCGCAGTGCTTTACGCAATCTCCATAAATTCTCTGTATCACTTAGCTTGCACAGTCGTGTGGATTCCTCATAGGCACTCTTAAAATGTAGCCACTCAACACAGTCTCCACTGAAGAAAGGTAAGTCACGCGGTGTAGCCAGGCGGCTGAGCAACCGGTCTTCGTGCTGTGCTGACGACGTGATCATCATATCCTTCAAGGTGAGTGCTAATTGTTGTATACTGTCATTAATCTGGGCTTGGCTGGCTATAGGCTGTTGCGCATGAGTGCAAGAAGGCTCGGCTTGAGCTTGATGTAGCCAATCCTCGACGTTACTTCGCGCATGTTCATCGAGGGAACTGGCTTCGCTGCCATTCTCACTTTGGGACTCTTCAGCGTCAACTGAACTGATTGCCAGCTGAATTTTAGCATTTGCTTCAGCGGCTTTTAACTCTAGTTCCTTACGTCTAGCGACCGATGAAGCCGTAGAACGTTTTGATTTACCCGATTTTATCGACCCACTTTTCACTGATGTGTATGGGGTTGATTTCTTTGTATCTTCCATTTTTACCCGTTCCGACTCCTTTACATGTTCCAAATCCTTCGGCGGTATGGTACCATCGGTGCGGAGGACTGAAGATTTCACTATAGGTTCCGCTGGTGCGTTGGCTGATGTAGACGCCATTTGCATTTGCACGCGCTCTAATTCCCGTTGTTGTTTACGAGTTACTACACGCGGCGGAGTTTTAAACATTGCACTAGTTAGATTAGCACGATCGGGCTCGAAGACCAGAAATTGAGTTGTAGGGGTTAGAAATAAGAACTCCGAATTTTAGTATAAAATGAACAAGAGCGGTGGTGCGAAAACGGTTAGCCAACGGCGGCGGGGCAGAACGGACTACTGACTCACTAAAACAAAGCACGCTCATTGGCTGTCGTTCGCCACCAACCTTCTTTTCATAAACTTTACTATAAAAAATACATATTAGATGGCGCTGCATTGCCCATATTAATATTAAAAGTGCGAAAAAACAAGCGTCGCCTACAAACATATAAATCAAAAAGTGTTAACATTAAGAGAAAAAAGTAAATAAAATAATTTTTTTTGAGAGAAATTAATTGACTCAAAAGTTTCTAGGGTTGAAAAACACTGTAGATCATTATTCAGAAGTATTGTTGCGTTAGCAGGAAAAGGGGCTAAGCGAGGGTAACTCCGCCACTGCGTGCCAGTTGGGTAAATAACTGGGATAGAATTATTCATGTTTTCATCTGCCTATAGTGAAGGAAAATACGTTTTAAAGTTCTTGTAGCACCTCTAGATTCCAAAGCTTTCAAAGAAAGGAAACTCTTTGAACTACTTTTCAAGACTTTAAATTGCCCACGCAAGTTTTCAGTTCAACCGCATCGTATACCTCAGTAGATTCAAAGAGATAAGCTTTGCCGATCACACTGTGAAAGCATATATTTTATAAAACCAACACCCTAGTAGTTGATTGGTAGTCGGTAAATTTTTAAGAAAGATGAGTCAAGTGAATACAACAGAAGTATGCACAGCTGTTTATATTTCTGCGTCGTGAAAAATAATAACTTGCACGAAACGAACTCATTAAATTTTGCAATTCAAGATTATTTCAGTTATACGAATAAAAATCTTTTCGTGGATGATGGATTTCGAGATTCATCTATTGAGTTCGGCATATTCCGACATATTACCTGAAGATTGCAGTCTCATCCTAGTCTGGTTGTCCATTAACTTAATGGTTTTGTCTATGGCTGTGGCTTCTGAGGTTTTTTACGGCGTTGGGTCTTAAAGAACTTGGACCCCACTGCGTGGACAGTTTGCATCAACTCATTGTTTATCTCGTCCGCAGTTTCGCATTCGGCGAGGCACTGGAAGCGATTGTGTAGTTCGAGTTGAAAGTCTTCGGGGTTCTGGATTTGGGCGGATCCTGGAAGGAGCGTTGACTTCATCAGACGAGCCCCATTCCCCTTTCGAGCTTGACATGTTATATTCAATGTGCTTCTAATAATGCAGTGATCACTACCGGTTTTCACCCTGCCGATCACGGAGACATCATCGAATATATGCTTCTTGGTCGTCATGATGAATTCGATCTTATTTTTGGTTGAACCATCGGGGCTTATCCACGTCCACTTCCTGGATAGTCGCTTCTTGAAGAAGGAGTTCATCGCATAGAGTCCCTCCTTCTCCATGAAATCGACCAGCCGCTGGCCCCTTTAGTTCCGCTGCCCATTCACATACGCCCCCACTATCAACTCATCGCCATTCTGCATGCCCACCTTCGCGTTGAAGTCCCCCATAACAACGGTGAAGATTTTTTTGGAAGAATATATAGCTTCTGCTATCTCCTCATACATAGCTTCTACCTCATCGTCAGAGTATGCCGAGGTCAGCGCGTATACCTGCATGACCTTCAGCGAATGACCAGTATTCGCTGAAGGTCATGCAGGTATACGTTATTCTGGTTATTCTGAGTATAAAGTACGCTACCCTGCTTACTTACGGATGAGAAACCCGATTTGGGATTTTCGGTCTGCTTCCTGGAAGAAGAGCAAGCTTCCGGAATCAATGGTTATCGTATCCTGTCCCTCACGTCGGATTTCAGATAATCCCAAGATATCCTAACGTAACTTGCTCAATTCTTCCTCCAGCTCGATAAAATAATCGATAATCTTATGGTCGGTCCTTGTCGCTTGGTAGGCGTCTTGGGGAACGCAGTATAGGTGGTGGGTAATCCAACAGAAAGACGCTACTCCCCGTCTTCTTGTTTTCCCAGAGTGGCCTCTTACGGACACCCAACGGGTCACCTGCGGCGATAGGAATATAATTATAACTATTTACATTTCTGTAAATAATAAAATAAAAAATCGTTTTTGTAGTTGACATTTGTATAAGCTTGAGTACCAATACATATATGTATAGATACAAAATTACTTATATAATAATGAAAGGATAAGGTTGCGGTTAAGACAGCAGAAACTAATTTCCTGAGTTAACGAAATACAATTTCAATTCTACGGTAATAACAATGATATTATTTCGATCGCATTTCTTTATTAAACCCACTGAAGCGACTTTATACTATCGTAAAAAAAGAGTATTCTCATTATTTTGTTGGTTTCGTGTAGAAAAGCTTTTTATTTAGTGTAGCGGATAAAATGGCGACATCGTTATGGCGGATAACACAGGACCTACCTTCGTTTAAGAATACCTACAGAATATAATAATAATATTCTAGAACCAGCTACATACGGTAATTCAATCCCAAACTAGACACAAGCCATCGACACTGCCTCGAAACCGATATTTGTATGGAATTACAAACCGGGTAGCCGCAGGGTGGCGGCAGTGTCAGGGGGCGCCAAAATCATAATATATCTAATATGATTAAAAATAAAACACAAAGCGCCTAGCATACGGAAGCCTGGTTGGCTCACCTTCGAACACCACCACAAGTGAACTTGTGATGCCGATTTGAGATGAGTTTTTTGAAGTGAAACTTCTTATGCGACTTCCAAAAATGTTATCACAAAACGCGTCAAGCGTTAAATGAAGCACCTTAACGCGTTATCGCTTAACGCGTTGAGTGATAGGTGTTAAACGATAGGCGATAGGCGTAAATTTGTTAAGGTTATGAAAGCGCTCATGTGAGTGGATAGTGAGTGGATAGTGAGTGGATAGTGAGTGGATAGTGAGTGGATAGTGAGTGGATAGTGAGTGGATAGTGAGTGGATAGTGAGTGGATAGTGAGTGGATAGTGAGTGGATAGTGAGTGGATAGTGAGTGGATAGTGAGTGGATAGTGAGTGGATAGTGAGTGGATAGTGAGTGGATAGTGAGTGGATAGTGAGTGGATAGTGAGTGGATAGTGAGTGGATAGTGAGTGGATAGTGAGTGGATAGTGAGTGGATAGTGAGTGGATAGTGAGTGGATAGTGAGTGGATAGTGAGTGGATAGTGAGTGGATAGTGAGTGAGTGAGTGAGTGACCGCCGACTCCGCCGACTCCGACGACTCCGTTGACTCCGTTGACTCCGTTGATTCCGTTGACTTTGTTGACTTTGTTGACTTCGTTGCGCGGGGAGGTGGAATAGAAAGAGACAGAGCGAGACTGAAGTTTCACTTCTTCCGCGCGGAGCGACTCCACGCACGCACATTTTTAACCGACTTCAAAAAAAGGAGGAGGTTCTCAATTCGTCTGTATATATATTTTTTTTTTTTTTTTTTCTATGTATGTTCGCGCATAACTCTGGCAATTATGAACCGATTTGAAAAAATCTTTCTTCCATCCATTCTTTAATCCGTTAATTGGGTCCCATAAAAAAATTATTGCTTAGTAATAAGTAGTTCCTGAAAAAACAATAATGGTGACTGCGCACTGAGACCTGCAAGAAAGCCTATATAGATGACGTTTTAGTCGCTCGGACTCGCTCGGTCGGACAAAAATGGTCATAACTCTGGCAAATATTTACCAATTTCAATGATTCTTTTTTTATTCGACAGAAGGAACCACTGTATTGAATCTGTATGAATTTTATTACAACCGGATAAGAACTTCCTGGAGGACCATGAACGATGTGGAGGAATTTATCTGGTAAAAACCATAAAACTGATGTTCTCCATTACATTGCTCTGACAATTATGAACCGATTTCGATGATTCTTTTTTTATTCGAGAGAGTAAACTACTATGATGTTTCCGTGCAAATTTCATTACGACCGGATATTTTTTTCTGAAGAAACATGAATTATGTAAAACTATGTAGTCGATAATGTGATCATAACCTACCTAGATAATTTTACGGTTTTCGATGGTTCAATCTTTATATATGAAAATATCACTAAAAAGTTTAAAATAAAATCTTTTTAAAAAAAAATTGAACCGACTTCAATATCACTGAAAAGTATAAAATAATTTAAATATTATTGAAGTTGGTGCCAAATATACACAGCAGGTACGCTAACACCAACTTCTTTAATATTTAAATTATTTTATACTTTTCAGTGATATTGAAGTCGGTTCAATTTTTTTTAAAAAAGATTTTATTTTAAGTAATTTCTCAAACGCTGAAGGGAGGGGCGAAATATCAAGGTTCTGCCCTGGTTCGAAAAAGTCGTAGATGCATCCAAGATAGCATCTATTCTTCATCGAGTGCGTTCAATGTCCAGGTTTCAATCTTATTTAAAGCTCCCGATTTTGACTAACTATGATTTTTTATTTTATATTTCCACCGGACCTCAACAGACAAACTCGGGACCTTTCTCCTTATTGAAATAGCGATTTTCGATGCAGCTTAATATGGTCAGATATATCTGTAAACTCCAACTTGTTAAACTTAAACAGCACATGGCACGCTATATAGCATTTCTCAACGGATAACAGCTGCTATTCGACGAGGATTGCATCTTTTTATTCATGAAGGTGTTCTGGGAGCCGGGGCACAGATCCCCTTTTAGCGCAGTAGAAAATTATGTGAATTTTGATAAACTAGGATTTCTAGCCGGGGATAATAGGATAGGTACCAGTTCAGTTTCACGATGTGTTCTTTGGACGACAATAATAATACATTTTCAATTTTAGGAAAATACGAGAATTATAAGATATCTAGAGGAGGACGGCGGTAGGGTTGCTATCCCCGTGCCCGTGAGCACCATGTCTGGTTCCCGGGGACTACAATGTGCCCCCCGGCGACGGGCTCAAAGGCAAGGCACTGAGGGGCTCCTGAAGCAGATCCCAGCGGAGAGCCTTTGTGTCCCCTCCCATATGCCGAAGCGTCAGCCGCGGGATTTTAGTGCGTAAGAATCACACGACACCGGTCGACCCCACAGCTCCCGGGGACCTTTCGCAGGTTTCCCCTGCGAGAACAAAAAAAATAAGATGATAGGTAGTTTGTGTCCCCTTCGTGATCGTCGTGAGACGTACTCTTGCGGCCACGAACGGTGTACCACCTTTAGGGCAATAATCGCTTCCACGAGCCGGCCCAAAATACATACATAGGTACGGGTGGGGTAAACGCACGTAACGTTGTTCAAACGATTTTGATTGAAAACTGGTAGTGGTGGTACTGGCGGCACTTGACAGATTAGTGTATGACGTCAATATGACGTAGCATTTAACATTTTTTGTATAGAGAATGACGTTTCTGCGTTGAAAACTACGTCATACTTCACACCGAGAAGTCAAGAGTGAGTCGTGCTAAGCCTGCAGGTCCATATTACTGCTGTGTTTATCTATCTAATTTTTTTTCTAGATTCTAATAAAATGTGCTTCATTATTTTCCGGTGGGTGACCCGTGACCTGTGGGGTGTCTGGGTAAAAATAGCTCCCTCCCGTCTCCTCCTGTTAAGTGTTCGTAGGAGGCGACTAAGGGAAAATAAGAAGACGAGCAGCAGCTTTTTTTTATTGGATTACCTACCACCTATACTGCGATTCCCAAGCCGCCTGCCAAGTGTGGGGATTACCACAACCCCAGCCTTTAAGGGTAGATCTTTTGTGCAGCAGTGGACATATTTCAGTTGGTGATAATGATGATTTTACAGTGTTCATGTTCAAATGGTTTTTTTTCTTTCTTCTTTCTTTTACATTCCTGAGAAATCCACACACAATACTCTGATCCCAAACTAGGCAGATTGGTTTAACCAGAAAACTGATCCAAACACTTTTTTTTTATAATACATATACTTATGTAGACAAATAACACCCAGACGCAAGGTGGGAATCGAACCCACGACTCATTAAGTAGCGCCAGGCGTCTAACCACTGGACTAATGCTATGGCCCGTCAAAATTTGACTGGTATTTATTTCTCCAAAGATTTCATTGTGATGACATTAAATTACTCGTGTAAATTATTTAAGTATAAAACTTATGAAGTATAAAAATGTCGCTGGTGAAAAATAAGAATATTAATTAAATTGACGTGTAACAAAACATGCTGCAAATTGAGGCAGTTGTGCTAATAGGAAATTTTCAAATTATTCAGTTCAATAAAGTAACGTAATGTATTAACTTTAAAAAGGAGATATTATACTACTTAATTATTTTATTAAATACGTAATTTTCGATGATTTTAGCAAGGGTTCTTAATATCCTCATCATCAGCCGCTAAAACACGTCCACTGCTGAACAGATGCCTCCTCATTAGAATTGAGGGGTTGCCAAAATCCCCACGCTTGGCAGGCGGCTTGGGGATCGCAGTATAGGTGGTAGGTAATCCAATAGAAAGTTGCTGCTGTCCGTCTTCTTATTTTCCCTTTTCGCCTCTTACGGATAACCGAGGGGAGAAATGTGAGTGCTATTCTTACCCGGACACACCACAGGGTATACATGTACGTGGAATATTTACCTACACATAATATTTATACAATATACAGGTTCTGTCTAGTTTGGTATCAGATATTTATATTATAGGTAATTACAGTGCAACTGAAAACCAATGGGGGAGAAAGATTCACGTGCGGTGACCACGAACCGGAAGACGCAGCGTAGGCAGGTCTCCCACTAGGTATACTGACAAACATTGTGCGAATCGCAGGCAACTGATGGATGCAAATAGCCAATTGTCGTTCATTGTGGCGATCCAAGGAGGAGGCCTAAGTTCAGCAATGGAATTCTTCCGGTTGATTATGATAACATTTAGGCGTGTTGTCTCCATATTGAGTAATAACGTACTGGAATAATCCACACACGGTCATCTGATCCCAAACTAGGCAAAGCCTGTACTTTGGTAACCATACACCTGCAAGATCTTTGTAAGTCTCTTACTCTAACTAATCCAGTTTTTTTAACGCGTCCGATTTTTAAATTCAGGTTAACCCCTGCCATGTCCCGCCTAAGCCTAAGTTTACTTACAGCACATAAAATTTAATCAAATCTTATCACGTAGTTCTGAAGTTGATACTATTTCGTAATTGACTTTGGCAAGAGACGACACTGAACGAGCAAGGGGTACACTCGAATTTTCCATAATGAATTAGTTCAGACATAAAACTTGATAAATTGTTCGAGACTTGAAATTAACCTATTTTCATTCGCTACTTTTATGTTTGCTTTTCTTACATTCTCGAAGTTTCAAGTTCTTTGCAGAACTTTCAAAGCCTAGAGCAAAACGCAAAGTATCAAGCCTCTCGAATACATTTTGGAGTGCACGCAGGAACGCGGACGACGAGACGCATGGTTGGGATATACTCACCATTGGTATAGTACATTATACCCTAATGCGATAGTACATTATTGTCAACGTTCCATAAGTCCGGATTAAGCGATTTGCTTTAGCACAAAGGTATAACACGTACAGCTAAGTTCTGGAATAGTTTGTCTGCGTCGGTTAACCATTCGATTATAATGTGGTTGTCTCCAAGGCTAGTGATTTCATTGTGTTTTTTTTTACCTTGCCAGAAAGTGGTTTTTTACTACATATAATCTACTACATCAAGTAGGTTATATGTAGTAAAAAAGAACTTTCTTAACCATAGTTACAGAAGTATCTAGTTTCTTCAGAGTCGCTGAACGTTTGGGATGAACCCTCAACACGTACTACATCGAGTACGACGATGACTTCGAGGAGGACGGCGGCGGGGTTGCAAGTTGTGTCCCCGTGAGCACCGTGGCAGGTTCCCGGGGGGCTGAAATGTGCTCTCCGGCGGCAGGCACTATAAGCCAGTGCTTGATTGCAGTCCCACCTGATGGAAAGCGGCGACGCAATCTAGGATGGTAAAGCAAACTGGCTTATTATAAGCCTATTCACTCTAGCTTTGAAGACACCCACATTATAATCGGGTGGCAAAACTGACGCAGGCAAACTGTTCCAGTCCTTAGCTGTCTTTATTATGAATGCCGATGCAAATCGCTTAGTTCGGACTGAAGGCACGTTTACCACATAAGGATGTGTGCGCGCCGTGCGTCTCGTTGTCCGATGATGGAAGCCCACATACCCACATTCTCCGGTTAACCCTCACAGGGACCTATTGTTTCCCCCATGAGAACAAAAAGTTTCTGCCTCGTGTGTAGGATCTCGCAGGATAATTATTATTAGGGTTTCACCAGTGATATTTTACTAAAGATAATGTTATATCCCTACTAACGCACGATAAAAGTTGTGTCACTTGTAGTTAGCTATAACTAGCTATATATTTTCCTACCTATAGTCTGACAAGGACAGAAGCATAACAACAAAAGTAAGAGAATACGAGATGGCTATATTTTGTGCGTTCCGTTGTCAGCATTGGTTAAACGCTTGTCAGTGTCATCTCGTCAACTGACACATTCAATTTTCGGATTATTTCTTACAATATTAAGAAAATTGAAATACTTTACAAAATCAAATTATTTTTTCAAAGTTACATGTGCTATATTATCCCTGACTGTTTATTTACTTTTGCCTGGTAATTTGTGCACATATTAAATACGCAGAACGGCATTTTCATTTTTTATGATAGACATTACGATGTCGCATTAACTACGCGGGACGGCGTGCGACTAACTGCTACAAAACCCAGTTGGGGGATACTCGCTGAACGTCTGGCGTGCGCTAATGGCATATCTATTGTATATAATATCATTGGGTTTCACAAAATATCTCAGTTACAGTATCTTGCCAATATTTGTCAACTATAAGATGGCCAGGAGGAATTAAATGACCAGCTAGTCCTGCCGTGGCTACCACTTCCTACTCTACTAAAAATGTTACACAGTTTTAGACTTATTATTGTGTTTACAATACTGCTTGTGCCTTCACTACCCGCGACGATCTCACTACATCCGAACAATGACTGCGCCCTAATATTGGACGCTTTTGTCCGCGCCCATCGCGATGTACTTTATGTGTTGCGTGAGGAATGCTATACCATACCACAATGTTATTGTCGGAAATATTTTATTACGGAATGTGTGCCATAAAACACTCTATTCTGCTGGCAGTAAAACTTGGGCTTTTTTCTCATTATTGAGTGTATGAAGGTGATGAAGGTTAGATTGTTTATGGCAAATTTTTCATTACGTAGACTCGTGTGGTTGTAAATGGTACCTACTAGGTGTAAAATACCATTTATGTAACGTATAGATAATATTTCGTGTAGATAATATATTTTTTTTTTGTGGAATGTAGATGCCTGAAATTAAGGTTAAAGTTATTACAAACTTAAAAAAATGAAGAGGTCCTCAATTCGTCATTTTTTTTCTATGTATGTTCGCGCATAGCTCTGGCAATGAACCGATTAGAAAAATTCTTTCTTGTGCGAATAGGCCGCTCCACTGATTGGGTCCTATAAAAAATTATTACTTATGAATAAGTAGTTCCTGAAAAAACAAGAATCGCGTGTCAGAAAAAAAATGTATATACGCCTAAAAGATGAAATTTTGTCGCTTTAGTCATAACTCTTTCAAATATTTACCAATCTCAATTATTATTTTTTTATCCGAAAGAAGGAACTATTATCATAAACCTGTATGAATTTTATCATAACCGGATAAGAACTTCCTGGCGAACCAGGAACGATGTGACGCGTTGTGATCCGGTGGTAGCTTTAAAATTACTGACAAAAAGCTGCTAGTAATAAGCCTTTTATAGAGAGTTACATTTCAGATATCAGTTTGAAATTAAAATATTTTGAATTATCGCTGTTTATTTTTGATTTTTACTGTTACTCAGGGGAGGAGTGTGATCTTGAACTTCCTTATAATATTATTATGTAATACCAGTAATTACCGGTGTGCGGTCATGTCTTCTGTAGTTATTACTGTTAGTCCGATCTAAAAACTGCTATAAATCAAATATTAACCATGATATAATCCGTAAAAGTACCTAGCAAAGTAGTTGCTCCCCGCGGGATTTCAACCCGTGACCGCCCGTGCCCGCCCGTGACCGCCCGTGCCCGCTTTACAAGCGGTTTCTCGCTGTGCCACGGAGGTCACCCAGAGGATGCAATCTAATTATTATTTAGAACCAGATCAAAGATAACTTAATTAGCTGTCAAAAACAACTAGACTTATCGTTGAGTGTTTAAAGTTATCATGAAAAAGAGCCGAAGCCTGAGGACTATCAATAATAACATCAATAGGACAAGCTACCAAACTTTGAACATGTTTCTTCCAAAACACTTACTCCTTCTCGAAAACCAAAAATTCTTCGCAAACATATTGCAACAAAATAAAATGCAGGCTATTATTCAATTGAAGGGCTTAGAGGGACCGAAAACTGTTGGAACACCTGACGTTTCCCAGTCCACGCATGCGCTAAAAGTTGGGCCAGCCGTGCTCGTATCAACTGCCTTCAGTTATCGTATGCTTCGCGTACCAACCGCGTACCGCCCGCGTACTCGGCGTACTGAAATACGGCGCGAATTGGTGCCGTGTCATTTTGAAATTCGAAAGAGTTTGTGCGTTTGAATTGCGATTTGTGCGGTGTGTTCTGTGCTGTTATGGTAAGTTCTAATTATGAAATTTGAATTTGGAAGTATTATTGTTTTATTAACGTTGTTGATATTTGAATTTGGAAGTGTTATTGTTTTACTGATGTGTTTGTTTGGGGGTCTATTTGAATTGAATTTGGCAGCTGACTTGTTTGTTTGTAAAACAATGTTATGCGGGATGGTAGAACCCTCATATTAGTGTGAATAAATTTCCCTTCATTTCATTAAAGTTATACTTACATTACGAGTAGTTATTATTCTACTCGCAAAACGCAATAGGTATTACTTACGTAAATTATGTTCACTACTTTTTATGACTTACTCTATAAGTTTATTATAAACACGATAACTATAAAAAAGTGATTTTAAATCATAGAGTTTATGTATGAAGAACAGAGTACGCGTTTGTCTATGGCCCCCCCTAAACAAATCATATTCAGCTTAGGCAGGGTGGTCCTTTCTCCAAGAGGCAGGTGAACTATTTACTTATATTGGTATGTAACTGACAAGTATGACGGCTTTGGTCTGTCACAAGCGCAAATGTCGATAACTACAGCTGACGGCAACTCTACCGTAAACCGGAATTAGGTAGTCACCTATTTCCGTATATATGATATTATTATGCTTTTCGATGATCTTACTCGTGCCTACGGTTCTTTCTTGAAGATAGGCATTCTATAGTAAGTACTTGTACTTATACATATTTTAAGGATTAAATATATGATCCAAAGTCCGCTTAATGGGAGAGGTATTATACCATACAATAAAACAATTAAAAAAAATTGAACCGACTTCAATAACACTATTATAAAGATATCACTATAAATTATAAAATGAAACAAAAAAAATGAACGGACTTCAATAACACTAAAAAGTATAAAATAATATAAATATTATTGAAGTTAGTGCTAAATATACACAGTAGGTACGTCAACACCAACTTCAAAAATATTTAAATTATTTTATACTTTGAAGTCGGTTCATTTTTTTGAAATGTTTTATTTTATACTTTTTAGTGATATTTTCACACATAAAGATTGAACTATCGAAGACGGTAAAATGATCTAGGTAGGTTACTCAGAGTAATTAGAATGGAGCTAGTATCGCGTACTTTTGCGGGGTGCGGGAGGCGAAGTAAACACACACAGATACAATTTCACGCATACCCACACTATAATAAACTCGCAACACATTCAAAAAGATACGCACACAAATAAAGAATGACCTGAACATATGAACAAAATTTGGCAGAGGGGTTAGCGCATCATGCTCTCTCCAGTGATATCTCCTCGAAGGTAGGTTATGATCACATTATCGTCTACATAGATAACTAAGTAAGAGTATGTATAACCATACTCTTACATACGTTTTTACATACTACAAGAACACTGTATCCGATCGTAATGAAATTTGCATCGAATCATTATAGTAGGTAGTTTACTATCTCGAATAAAAAAATAATATCTCCATTAGGAGAACATCAGTTTTTTGGTCCTCCAGGAAGTTCTTATCCGGTTGTGATAAAATTTATACAGATTCATGACAGTGGTTCCTTCTTTAGAATAAAAAAAGAATCATAGAAATTGGTAAATATTTGCCAGAGTTTTGACCTATTTATATATGAACTATTTATTCGTACGCAATAATTTTTTATGGAACCCAATCAGTGGATCGGCCTATCCGTACAAGAAATAATTTTTCAAATCGGTACAAAATTGCCAGAGTTATGCGCGACCATACATAGAAAAATTATGTAATATATACAGTCGAATTGAGAACCTCCTCTTTTTTGAAGTCGGTTAAAAACTGACATCACCGTTTACAACTGTCACATATTCAACTTTCACTAAAATATAATATATGTAAATACTTAGAATAACTAACTAACACTTAGTAGTAAATAAAAGTGGTCGCATTCAGTCGTTTGATCATAGTGAGGTTTGTAGTTTCGCAACACGTAATTAGCTTAATCTTTTTACTTAAAATTGTTTACTTGACAAAAAAGAAATCTTACAAAATGATACATACTGTAATGATAACAATATATACATCACGTTTTTATATACACGTGTTTGATATTTTTTATTTTATATATAACACACGTGTTCGATATATACACGTGTTCTACACTTTTGTTTACTCTAATAACATTGTTTTTATGATAATTAATACCAAACGGTATTTACAATCTGGCTTCTTTATTAACGTTATATACATTGCCAAAAAAAACTAAATTTATGGTCACCTCTCTTGAAATTTAGGCGCTTATTATTTTATTTATTTATTCAAGATAAGCTAGTGCTTGACTGCAGACCCACCTGATGGAAAGTGGCGACGCAATCGAAGATGGTAAAGCATACTAGCTTATTAAAAGCCTATTCACTCTAGCCTTGAAGACACCCACATTATAATCGGGCGGGAAAACCGACGCAGGCAAACTGTTCCAATCCTTAGCTGTCCTTATTATAAACGAAGAGGCAAATCGTTTAGTCCGGACCGAAGGCACTTTCACCACATAGGGGTGTGTATGCGCAGTGCGTCTCGACGTCCGATGATAGAAGGGGGATGGTGGAATCAAGTCATGAAATTCCTGCGCACACTCTCCAAAATGCATCCTTTAGAATACCGAGAGGCTGGCTACTTTGCGCCTGTGCTCTAGGCTTATGATACGCAGACCACCATTGGTTATATAAATGTCACGCTGATACGAAAGCAATTGGTTATATAAATCCAAGGGCACCTCAGTGCCAATAGGCCACAGATAATAATAATAATATGATGAAGGACGAAGTTGTGATGACGAACAACTACCGGAAATATATCTTGAGGGACGGCACCATCGACATTTGTCTGGCACGTCATCGCCCTGGTGAATCCCTCAGGCATATTATTTCCGGCTGTTCGCGTCTCGCAAATGGTGAATACTTGCACAGACACAACCAAGTAGCCAGGATAATCCACCAGCAACTTGCTTTGAAATACCGCCTTGTGACGTCAGAGGTACCGTACTACAGGTATGTACCAGAACCAGTTCTGGAGGATGGCCATATCACGTTATACTGGGACCGATCTATCATCACAGACAGGACTATTGTCGCCAATAGGCCTGATATTGTGCTGATAGATCGCACCGAGCGTCGTGAAATAATTGTAGACGTCACTGTCCCCCATGACGAGAACCTCGTGAAAGCGGAGAAAGATAAATAATGCAAATATCTTGATCTCGCGCACGAGGTTGTCGACATGTGGGATATTGATAGGGCAATCATTGTACCTATAGTCGTTTCCGCCCATGGCCTAATGGCCAAGAGCCTCGATAAACACCTCAAGAGGCTCGCGTTAGACGGCTGGATCAAGGGCCAGATGCAGAAGGCAGTGCTCCTGGATACGGCACGCATTATGAGGAAGTTCCTCACTCTGGAGCCTTAACCACCGTCTACTATGACCCTGTTCCCGCAGCCGGTTGGAAGGTGTTTTTTATATTTTTAAATGTATTTGTGTTTTATATTTATATTTAAAAATGTAAAGAATAGTTTTAAAAAAAATGGAATAATATAATAATAATATCTTGGGACAATCCACACACGGTCATCCGATCCCAAACTAGTCAGAGCCTGTACTATGGAAACCAGACAACTGATACTAATACTTAAAAAAAAATGAAATGCTGGTGGTGAAATTAAAAAGCATCCAAATTTCAATAGAGAAGATGGCTGGGTGCTACCACCAGCTTGGGATCCCGTGATAAACATAGTCAAATCCAAAGACAAGCATTCCACTGCAAGACCTCAAGATACTGTAAGCTGTTTCTGCGTAGATCGGACTAGCAATAATAATTAGAAGACCTGAGGGTACCCTAAGACAACTATGACATTTGGACTGCTACCACCTCAGTCCGCCCTTGACCATGAATGCTGTAAAGTATTCGAAACGTCGGGTAATTAAAATCAAAAATAAACCGCGATATAATCCGTAAAATTAGTTTCATTTCAATGTGTAATATTCGCGTAAATATCAGAAATCATATCAAATTTTTCTTGATAAGCCATCTTTACCGTGACCGTAAAATTTGTTTCATTTCAAGAAAAAATTGATTTAATGGAAGCTTATTTTTTAAATAACAAAGATGTGAATCGTGCTCTGCGGTGGTATGGAGAGAGATATCGAGATCGACAGGCACCAACTCGGATTGTACTGAAAAGAATGGTAGAAAATTTAAAGAATACGGGTAGTTTCAAAAAGCGACGGCAAACTCTTCAGCAGAACAACTTCGATGCTGTCGAAGTAATTGGAACAACCCATACTCGCGTACTTAAAAAGTATAAGTTTAAATGTTATCGCGATGGTCGGTTGGTACTAAAATTGCATCCTGGGGATTGTGAGAGACGACTACAATTTTGTCAAGATATGCTAAGAGAAATTGAACGTAACCCTATTTTTTGAGTAACATTGTATGGTCTGACGAAACCAACTTTAGCAATAACGGCATGTACAATCACCGCAATAACCACTATTGGTCTCGAGTGAATCCTCTTCGTGTTCACGAAACTAACAGTCAAGTAAGATTTTCTTTCAACGTTTGGTGCGGAATTATGAGAAATATGGTTGTGTTAGTCCATGTGTACGAAGGTCACCTAAACACTGTCAAATATTTAGAAATACTGGATTTATTAAGATATGAGTTAAATGGTTTCCCCGAGGAAGAGCGAAACCAAATAATTCTACAGCAAGATGGCGCTCCAGCCCATAACAGCAGAATCACTACTGCCTACATTAATAACCATTTTAATACCTGGATTGATTTGGTGATAGTGGTACAAACGGCACAATCAGATGGCCTGCGAGATCACCAGATCTCACCCCTTTAGATATTTTTTTTGTGGGGATATGTAAAAAATCTAATTTACATTAAATCTTATGAGAATGTAAACGAGTTGAGAGTTGAAGTTAAGAATACGATTTATACCATTCACCACAACACGTTATTAAAGGTTAATGAATTCGTTAGAAGAATAAATTTGTGTAACCAAGAAGATGGAGCCCATTTCGAGCAATTAATTAGTTAGTTTACCATTTTTTGTAAATAATTAAAATAATTTAAGATTTAATTGTTTTCCTTTTATTTAATTTATGAAGTTTGTTAGAGAGATTTCATCCTTATAATTGACCCTAACGATCGATGCAATAAAAGTACAGGGTGCAACATTTAGAGATTTTAGTCGGTTAGATTACCGGGTGCGGCAAGCGAATTTCTAAAAATCTTCGAATGCAGTTTTCTTTCTTTTAATAAATAAAGGAATGTTTTCATTTAGTAAAATTTTATATCTACAGTATTAAGAGTACTTCCCCTTCAGGTGGCATTACAAAATTCCAACATGTATATCCATATATATCCAACTATTTTTTTTCTTCAAAATTTATATTTCACGTCGTACATTTTTAAATGCTGACTGTTGATAGGTATATTTTCAATATTTTTTTAAAATAATTTAGTATATCCTTTTAGAGAAGCTCAGAGTCACACAACGAGCAATGGAGAGAGCTATGCTCGGAGTTTCATTGCGCGACGGAATCCGAAATGTGGAGACGAAGAACTAAGGTCAACGACAAAGCTCTCAGAATCTGTAAGTTAAAGTGGCAATGTGCAGGCCACATCGCCTGAAAAACCGATGACCGTTGGGGAAGAAAGATTCTCGAGTGGCGACCACGAACCGGAAGACGCAGCGTAGGCAGGCCTCCACTAGGTGGACAGACGACATTGTGCACGTCGCAGGTAACAGATGGATGCAAATAGCCAATTGTCGTTCATTGTGTACAGCGCAGAATTATTAGGTACCTTCGGAGTCCACTGAGTACGGTGGCGACTCCGAGGAGGACGGCGGCTGGCATGCGACCACCGTGTGTCTGGTTCCCGGGGGGCTATGATGCTTCCCCCGGCGGCGGGCTCAAAGGTAAGGCACTGAGAGATGCCTAGTGCAGATCCCACCGGAGACAAGTTTCCCCTCTCATGTTTCGATGCGATAGCCGCCGGGGTTTTACTAGGTAAGAATCACACATACCCCGGTTGACAAGCACAGGTCCGGTGACCTATTGAACTTCATTACCATCGTCACCAGTCAGAAGACGTTCACTGCTGAACATATGCCTCCCCATGCGAACGCCGCAATGAACGACGTTATTATTTACCTACCAAGGTCCCGTGTGCAAGGGATCGTCCTGGTAGGTACCACCGCAGTGTCAGATTTTCTACCGCCAAGCAGCAGTGTGTTATAATTGTTGTGTTACTATTAACAAGTTGCGATTGTGCTTTGACTACTGAATTCGCTTATTTTATTACATTTAATTAGTATTCGAACTCTATACTGGCCAGAGTAACCAGTAACCACAAAGGTTTTTTTATAATAATATTCTGGGACAATCCACCCAAGGGTATCTGATCCCAAACCAGGCAGAGCCTGTTCTATGGATACTAGACAACTAATTACTAATACTTTTATATACTTCTTTTAACTACATACTTAAATAGATAAAATAACATCCAGACACTTGGTGGGAATCCAACTTACCATTACTATTGGGTTGCTCGCAGGGTGTCCAACCACTAGACCAACAGGCCCGTCAAATGTCGGCTAATAGCTGCAACAGGACTACCTAGTATAAGTATAAATAAAAAACGTGCTTAATTAATAATTTAATTATTGATAAACAGAATAAAGAGCAATCAAGTGAGAGAGTAGTCGTAAGATTTTCAATTAAAAGCTCTAATTAAAAGCGTAAAAACGAGCGAGATAAATTTACGATCGGACTTTAAGCACAGCTCGATAATCCGCGCATAACCCGGATAAAGACAATTAAAATATACCGGGCCGAGCGCGGGTAATACCGACCGGGTTAATACATACCTACGAGGTAAGTATATACTCAATGCGGGCTCAATAAAACCCATGAAATACACAAATATTTTTCAAGCATAAAGGGACAAACATATAAGGGTAAGAATACAAAATTTTCGTTAAAAATATATGACTGTAATATGTATAGATCACAAATATGGTATCGAGTTTTCTTCGTCGAGTCATTAGCTCACTGCTGGGTGCCGTAGTGACCTCTCGACACTAGTGTCGGCCTGTAGCATACGCGTCAGATATCTTTGTGTTCGGGTGTTCTGACAATTAAGGCACACCAAATGCGTCGACGTAAGCGTGCACATGCATGTACCATGACGTTGTAAAGTCTGGAACTTTATGGGACATGGCACACCGGTTGCGTGACTTTTTTTTATACTACCTAGTTGGCAAGCATGCGGCCCGCCTGATCGCATCGCCGAACATCGCATAGGACTGTGCCCTTTTGATCTCGTTTCTTTGACTTTGCCGGTAACTGTGAGTATATTCAGAAGTTTTTAAAATTATATACTTAAAGTTTTGCAACACCAAACAGCTCTCTTAGAATAGATACGTTGGTCCTTCGGTCCGTCCACGGAATGCGTAACATGCGTCTCCATTGAGTAATCAATACGGCATTTAACGGCACTCGATGGAGTCTCTTAGGCACGTGACACTGAAAGCCATGGAATAATATAATGTAGAACAATGGAAGAGGTGGTCGGCCACCATCGCGCATTCCATAAAGTATTATTTTGTTCTCGCTGGTATATATACCAGCTGAAGGTATACCTTCAGTAGGGTCTCGGGATCTACTCGAAATCGCCGCCGTAGGACTCGATGGTCGTCTAGGATGTAGTTTGTCTCTTCGGGGTCGCTGGACGTCCCTGGCCCTAAGACGTCCATTGAGTACAGAGTTGACTCTGAGGCGGACGGAGGCAGCCGGAAACCCTCGTCCCCGTGAGCACCGTGACTGGTTCCTCCGGTGCCCCGGTGGCGGGCTCAAAGGCAAGGTGCAGATCCACCAGAGAGCCCTCATGTGCCGATGCAACAGTCGCTGGGATTTAGTGGGTAAGACCCCCACAAGTCCCGACTTATTAATATCATTCTTTACATACAGAACTATAAAAGTCCGGTTAAAACCAAGGCGGATCGCTAGTGTTTAAATCGAGAGTTCTTATTATCTTAGGCTGTGGTAAAACTATTTCACACATCTTTAATTCAAAAGTGCCTTATTCAACCTCACTTTGATCGCAAAATAACAACGCCCCGGCTGCCTACTGTTTGTTCAAGCAAAGAATGTAAGTGTGTACTTAACATTTTCATATCAAAAGCACAAAGAACAGCTGCCTGTTTATTTAGGTTCGTTACAAGCGTCACTAAAATTACTTGTACGCGTGTATCTACTGTATATTTTACTTAGTGGGAATTACTAACCCTGTAGTGCTATTCTATAAGCAACACAGCGTCGAGCTCGACGCCGCGGCAGCGGCGAGTTGCGATTTCGTATTCATTAAGTTTACTTAGGGCACCCGTGGGGTGCTGGGTTAGAATTGCATCCCCCTATCTCCTCTCGTTGGGTGTCGTAAGAGGCTGCTAAGCGAGAACAGTAAGACGGGCAGCATCGTCGTTCTTTTTGGATTTATTTTCCACCTATACTGCAATCCCCAAGCCGCGTACCAAGCGTGGTAATTAAGGCAACCCCTCCCTTCTAAGGGGGAGGCCCTTGTTCAGCGGGTGGACGTCCACCGGCTGCTAATGAAATTTGCTTACGCAGCACTAGCGCCACGAGAATTAACGGTTTTCAGAGGAACTTCTTAAGGTCGAAAAGTTTGACAGTTAGTTCCTCGTAGAGACGAAATGCGATAGTGAATACGGATTTTAACAGCGTAAGGCTCGCCGTCAAGCTCGCTATCGAGCACAGCCTCGATAGGTTAGGGTATATAATAAATAGTGTTTATGAATAATTCATTTCTGTGTTCCGGTGTGAAAGGCACTGTATCTGGTAAAATTACCGGACCTATGAGACTTAATAACTAATGTCTCGAGCGACGAGTGGTAGTGTAATTCAGCGGTCTATGGGCAGGTGTGTTGCTTCCCATCAGGAAAACGTCTTACTTATCTCGTCACTAGGCTGAATAAAAAAAAAACAATTTCATACTTTCTATGACGTAGGTATAAAGTTTGTTTCCTACTCATCTTCTTCTTTTTTGGTTTGGCGGGGAAACCTTCGATAGGTCCTCGGGACCTGTGGATGTCAACCTGGGTATGTGGGTGTCGAGTCGGCCCATGAGTGGAGGAGGGGGGACCTAGGCTTGCCGGTGGGATCTGCTACTACTCGTCTAATACTTCGGATAGCAAAAAGATCAACGAAAAGTTGTTTTTGCAATTTTTATTAAAAGTTCAGAACTATGCGAGATAAAATTCAATAAAAATATGTTTTGTAACATTATGCAAATAAAGCCCTTTCGTCTATGATACCCCACTTGATCTAGTACTTTTGCTTTGAAATTCGGTGCCCAATTTCAATCTCTATTGAAAGGAAAATAAAAAATAATCCTTTGCGATTAGGTTGACTGAGCAAGATTTAAACCTATTCTAAACAAATTGATTATATTAGTAAGTAGCTGCTGAAATACGTGTGACAAACAGACAGACGAAGGCCCATAAGCCTTTTAGGAACGGAACCCTAAAAACAATTTCAATAGTTGTATAATCACTTTTATCATATGCAGGAGCACGTTCAGCTTGTATCGATATTCGCTGCAATATGTCTCGATTCGAATGTCACGAGAAATTGGTATCGATTTCATGCGAGGCACCGTAATTGTGTCTTCGGTAACACGTTGAGAGTTCTCCTAATGGAGGGCATTCTATAACTAAATTGCGTCTACTCTTACCATCACGCTCCACATACCTGTAGGTACTGAAATAGTATATGTAGAGACAGGTAGGTATAATCAGTAAGTACTGTAAATACTTGCAGATTCTGTGAAGATGAAAATGTCAACGTCAAAGTCAAAAATCTTTATTTCAAATAGGCTTAACGCTAGCACTTTTGCATGGTATTTTTTTTAAAGCTACCACCGGATCACAACGCGGCCTCAACTGAGAAGATCCGGCAAGAAACTCAGCGGACTTTTGTCATTTTTTCACTTTTTTTAAACATTGTTTGTTTTGTTACAATTCAATCGACATTAGCGATAGTGTGTCGTTCGAAACATAAAGCAAGGGAGAATAAAAAGAAAACAATAAATTACGACAAAAATTACAACAAACTAAAAGGCTAAAGGGATAGTAGTCGGACCAGTCCCCCCAAACAGCACCCGCGCACGAGTTGACTCGAGCAATGTTACGTCTTGCAAGACGTAGATTGAGTCATCTGAGTAGCCTATTCTTTGAGTCCTTCAGACACGCGCCGCCGTCTGCGGTACGTATTGTTAGATCCTCCAGATATCCGCCTATCGGCTCTATTGGACCATGACATTGAGCCTGCCCCTCCCCGTCAACAGCATGCTACACTATCATACAGATACCGGTCTCGCCGGCGAGGCCGAAGTGCCGTACTTATGCGACCTTAACGACGAGCATCACCCCACTGAGTTTCTTGCCGGCTCTTCTCAGTGGGGGCGCGTTGTGAACTGGTGGTAGAATCAGCCCTCTCTAAGCGACAGCCCAAGCCGAGGCTGTGCCTCCCTGAAGTGCCCTTCAGCTCGTCGCTCCCCTGCCTTTCTGGCTGGAGCGCTTTAAGCGTTCGCCCTCTTGAAGCTGTAATGGTGAATGTGTTCCCAAAAAAAAAGCCTATTCTGTACCCGATAATTATGTACAGCTGGCGCAACTTGTGTGCGTGCCTTAAGGAGTTTTTTGCTATGTCACCAATAGAGTTAGGGCTAGAGCAACAAGCACCATGGATCCAGATGGGTCGAAGTGCGTTTCGGTGGTAACCCGGCCCAATAAATAGCCACCAACAATAGAATCCCGTCGGGTTAGGAACAGCACCCTCCCATCTCTTCTCGCTGGGTGTGCGTAAGAGGCGACTAAGGGGAAACAAGAAGACGCGCAGCAGCGTCTTTCTATTGGATTACTTGTCACCTATACTGCGAGCCCCAAGCCGCCTGCCAAGCGGGGATTATGGCAACCCCTCCCTTCTAAGGGGGAGGCTTTTGTTCAGCAGTGGACGTCTATCGGCTGCTGATGATGATGACGATGAATAATAGAATATGTGCAGGACGGGCGGACCCGAATGCACGAGCCACTGACGTCCTGTGTGTCTGTAGCTATCGCTGGTACGGTATGAACCCGCCGAAGAGTGTTGACGCTGTTGGTTACAATGTAGGTTGGTTACAAGGTGTCCGTGAAATAAGAACTCCCAATTTGATAGCAAGCTTGATAGTGGCTCCGACGGTGGCGCTCTTCGTACTGAATATTCTTTTCTTCTATTTATATCTTGCTTTTAGTTCCCGCGTCGACCGCTTGCTTGTTCACCGACAGTGGCGCCGAATGCGCATTTACTATCCTTGCAGGGAACTTTACCGTAACGAGAGCCCCACCGAGGCAGCCACTAACGTTTAATTTTTATTATCAAAACTGTACATTTTTACTTATTCTACTTAGGCTATTCTAGACGCATACATGATACCTATACCGTTAGAAAGTGCGTGTAAGCAGCTTTCTAACGGTGTACATAGGGTTTATCTATTTATTTCTGTTAGGGAACTACAGGCCGATAAATACTGTAATAGGGGCGCGACGACTATGCTTTGGCCGCTTGTCACTTCGCCTGCGCCCTGCCCGTAGCATCCACATGCCCACAAATAGTACCGATAGGTAGCCTGCGATGTGTACTATCTGTATATCTATGATCTAGACCACCTAGGGGCCTAGGTCATAGCAAAAACCCTAGAAAACATGATATGCGATAGAACAACTGCCTATAACTATGGAAATATGTACAGCAGTGCTGTTTAGGCACTTAGACCCACCAAGGCGGACCCAGATCTAGGTCCTGAGTTGGTTCCTAGATTTGGGACCTAGCTGCAAATAGCTATTTGCCGTTCATATATGTGCTTAGCACATCTAGGGCATGTGGGTACTTCTATTATACTATTACCCTACGCTAATTACAAATAGCAAGTACTATGAGACCTAGGCTAGGCTATCTATAACTGATTCAGCTCACCCCTCCTCGGGATAGTGAGCTTATACACAAAACTATATTATAATTTATTAGGAAATTAAATCTAGGCTCTTAACTATCGCTATATATATATTACTATAAAACACAACACTCTGTAACACAAACACTATTTTGTCCTTTCTTCCTATTGTAGTCGTCCTGAACAGAATATAATAATCATATAAGTTACACGAAAAGAACAATGACTAAGAATAGCTTACTATACTGTGACCCCCAAAATGCCTGCCAAGCGTGGGGATTATAGCAACCCCTCCCTCCCTTCTAAGGCCTTTGTTCATTAGTGGACGTGATGAACAAAGGCCGCTGATGATGATAATGATAAGCTCTAAACCGAGAAATAATATTTTTGAAGAAAATATGGTTAATTTCATCATAGAATTTAGGCATATTTTCATTAAAAATCTTGAAAAAGATCGTTGTTTGTTTTCATAAACATATATTTTATATTTTTACTGAAGCATTTTATATATAGTGATGAATTTTTATAGGAAAAAAAAATCTCAAGGGCAATTATTTAATCTCTTTGTATAGTAACCATAATTCTTGGCGAGGCGGGGTCAACTAGCTATTTACGACTCTGAGACTACTTTGACTAGATACTAGTCTTACACATCAATCTAGCCTCGAAAACGCTTAATTATTTTGAAGCCAGTTTTTAATAAATTAATTAAAACCCTACAGACGCGTTCTCATTAATTTTAACTGAATTGTTAAACAAGTAATCTAAACTTCGTTTCGTGTTTAACAATCATAAGTAATTCACCTTCCTCTGTAATTTCCGCTGTCTTTATCGCCAATAAATATTCTTTACCGATGAATTATAAATTAATCGAATCGGAATTTAATTCCGTTTACATCTGACGGTCTTCCTTTCGTTTATAATTTCATATTCAATTAAATACCGATTTTCGGGGAGACCACCAATTGACATTATACAGACTGCGATCAGTGGTACAACTCTATATGGTTTTTACTAACTTTCTCTGGTCCTTGAAGTCTTAGAAATATTTTTACGGTTGTATAAGTAAGGCAGATAGTCGAGTCCTTCCCATAAAATTCAAAACATAAATATAGAATAGAAGATAATATAGAAAAATAATCTTAATCAGGATGATTAAGACTTTCGCTTGATGGAACCCAACAAGCTTGATCATAGGCAGTTGCACTGCAACTACTGCTCTTAACGTAAGTTAAAAGTGTTCAAATCTCTTGCTCAACCACAGTACTCTTCACGTGGGAACAGAGCAATGCTTACCTTTGCGTGTCAGAATCCGGAATGAGCAAAATTTGCAGAAAAACCAAAGTCACCGACATAGCTCTCTGGATCTGTAAGTTGAAATGGCAATGGGCAGGCCATATTCCTCGAAGAAAATATTGTCGAGGCGACCAGGAACCTGACGACGCAGGTCTCCTGCTTCGTTAGTCCACCTAGGACTAACGATATGTAAATAGCCCACTGTCGTTTATTGTGGCGTTTCTAAGGACGGAAGACGAAACGTAGGCTTACGTTTAGCAGTAATCGTCTTCCGACTGATTATGACGATGACGCACACAATATTTACTGCAACAGAATAATTAAATAAATTAAATCACAAAGAAATATGATCTTGCGCTGGGGTATTCTTTGACCGATATTAACCAATGGTTGCTTTTACCAATTTTACCATTAAACAATATTGCTGTCAAAGTACAATTTTAATCCGCTCTCACTGAGGCTGTACATCATAACAAACATAACAACACAGTAATATTATTATTAGTGTCTCAATTGATGCCAGAATTAAGGGGCGCATACAAACTATGTTTATGGAAATTAAGTCCCTTTGATGATACACCATGTATTTCCCTCATTTTGAAGGGTTCCTATGGGCTTATGATAATAATTTGCCTTTGTTGTATTATTGTTAGTAAACCTATACAGAATAATTAGGGAAACCATATAACTAAATGCTATATTATATTTAAGAACATTTGCTTGTAGCCAGCATAAATTCAACATCAGGTTTATAAGATCTTTATTTTCTTTTTTTGTTTCGTTTTATAAATTAAATACTTATCATCATCTAAGTAGTTAAATCCATTTTAAATTCGGAGACAATACAAGTTCTTATACCTACTCTCTCTGGTGAATGATTCTCTGTTTGGTCCACTTTCTGTCTATTTAGAAGTTTTTCTGTTGTCACCGTTTTTCTGTTCTAGTTCATGTGTTTTTTCAGCCTGCTAGATAATTAAGTAGGATAGCAACCAAATACTAACTTAAATAAGAAATACAAGTAGGTACCTAATGCAAAACAATAATCATTTTGCCCGCCACCATTGGAATCAAATAAACACGTAATACCGTGATCAACACGTCTCAGATTTGATATGATAAGTAAACGAGAATTCTAATTCTGTAGAAATTAAGCCGCTTTGATTTCCAAGAACAAACTCATGGTTAAATCGCTACCTCTTAAAAATTTTGTATCTATGTAATAATATTTTATTTTATATGCAAATGGGAAATAATTCAAATACTATTTTGGACCTAAGGGTGTACTAACTAAGTTACTTTTACCGGCACTGTTCGTCAAACGGTTGGTTAAGCAACGTCAGACAAGGTTTATAAATAGATGGGTTACCGTTTAGTAGCATATGAACAGAGCATATCCGTGCTTTGAGCGGCACTTAAGTCGATCCAAGTAGTTAATATCTAGATCGCAGTCGATAAACCAAGTCAGAGGCCGACTAAGCATATGATATGGATGGACTAAATTATTAGAGAACAAAGGGACCAGCTATCAGAGGATTTGCTACAATGATACTAAACGAGACAAAGTGGTGTCTCTAGCACAAAACCGACTTGTGACTGATTGGCTGACTGAACGTCAAAATATAGCTTAAATCGGACTCAGATCTGGAGGACGCATTTTTTTACAATACGAAGAAACATTAAGTAAGGAGTTTTCAAAATCCGCATTGTAAGGGTTTAAAATGTTGGCGATTTACAAAAAAAAAGTGGCAAATGTAGAGACTGTTTAACAGACAACGTGCCTGAAGATATGAAGCTTGATGGAAGTATTTTTTCCTATAATTCAATTCAATGTTAAGAAATGCACCCGATATTTCTGTATTCACCACATATGGGGATATGACGTAATTGTAGGGGACTGCTAAAAGATTTTCTTCTGAAAGTAAGTGCAAATAAAATACAATGTTTGAATTAGGAAATTGATGGAACATTTTCCGACAATCCCCCATTTCATTTTCAAATAAATTTGTCGAGAGCTATCGCCCAAATTTAATTCATTTCACCATGTCCTTTTCTGATACACAGCGTGTTTGAGTTTGATTAGATAATTTACTTAGGATGCTACAAAGGATGCTGTGTGGATGTTTGATAATCCCCAGTAAGTAAAAAAACCATATTGTAGGACAAAATAATTGCAAGATACGCACACTTTGATTATTGGACAACAGATTTATGTATTTTCTTTTGGCATATCTCCGACACACGGTGCTAATAGGAGACAAATTTTTTATTCGACCTTTAGGTAAGTATTTACATTTGTCTAATATTTTCATCAAGTTAGCTAAATACATAATTTTTAGAAATTCTGAAATACTTTGTTTAATAAAAATTTGTTCTTAATCATAGCGAATATTGTACAGCGTTCAATGTACTTCCAGTGGTACCAAGCTACTTGTGTCAACCATTCCGTTAATGTTAAGATACTGTCCTTAGGTTTATTTATTTTTGAAGCCTAATATATACCACGTTAAAATATTTTTGATTGTTACAAATTATATTTACATAAGTCAACGATACTTTTACGAATATGCTAACAGTAACACATCGAAAATAACACATATTATCAACATATACTAAAGTTTTGTAATGCATACAAATTCCGCACCCTAACTTTCTCTCATTTCAACTTCACCCCCTTATTGGGCGTAAAGTTAAAATTTAATTTCACTGAGACAATTCCTCTTCTTATCGTTGCCACAATGCGGCTACATTTATTTATAAACTTGGAACGGATTTGATATCTTAGCGATCGGATGCGGGGAGCGTTTCGCTTGAACGTGGCCTAGATTACATTTCGGAAATTGATTTCAAGATTTACTTAAACGACGATCACAGTTTACGTGGTGAGACAATCTTGTCAAGGTGGCAACAACTACTTCCATCTAACAGAATAATATTGTCCTCCGGGCCACGACCACAGCGGTCAAACTTTTGTACTTTTGTGCTGTACAAGTGCACTATCTCTTCTTTTACTCTCGCAATTCGATGAGACGGAAGACTGACATAACCGTGGAGAGATAAGATGCAGGACTTTTTACATGCCCATCCGACGCATGGATCATCTCACTTTCCGCACAATTAGGTGACTGGCCTGGCCTGTATAGTGCTATCCAGTACGGTACACACACAAAGTAATTTCTCCTCGGGGATTTAAACTCACGACCACCAGTTTGCAAAGCAAGCAGTTTCCTGTTGCGCCATGGAGGATACATAAGATGTATACAGAATAAGACACTTTTGAACAGTATTTCTTCAGCAGTTGCTCTGGTAATGTTTCTCCTGTAAAATTGCCATTGCTTCTATGGGGAATCTGTGTGCTGGTCTCCGCAACTGGCGAAATAACATAATATCTGCCGGGCACATATTGAACGTGCCTCCAGTCTAGACTAAGATATTGGCTTCTTCATTTTTTAAAAACAGACAGCTAAGAACTATAACAGTTTAATTGTGTCGGTTTTCCAGCCCGATTAATGAGTCTTCAAGGCTAGAGTGAATAGGCTTTTAGTAAGATCCTTTAGTGGGGTTGAGTGGGCTTTACCTTCGTCTACTGCATCTCCGCTTTCTATCAGCTGGAACTGGCATCAAGTCTGACTTATGTTAAGTAAAAAAAAAAACAACCGGACATCGCTGATTGCCGAATCTTTTAACGACAATATCAACTTCGTAGTCAAAGAAGAGGACTGTGTAGGCAGTAGAGGGGATCCTTGCCATGATTTTATCTACTAATACAGCACAGCATTTTATCTTACTCAAAGTCTTATTGCTATTCATAAACATAAACACCAATAGATCCAATATTTTTTAATTCCTTGATTCGAGAGAAAAGCCTAGATCAAGAAACGAAGAACCAATGGAAACGAGAGACTTGTCTGTAGAGAATAAAAGTATGCTTTATACAAATGTATAAAGCACATGTATGCATGCATATAAATCTTCTATTTTTACGAACGAAGTCCGCGGGAATCATTTCCTCGCCTGCGTAGGCTCTGATGAAGGCCAATACCATGTACTGTTAGGGAAAATTAAAATAAATCGTGATATTATCCGTAAGAATAGATTGATTGCAATGTCTAGTATTCGCGTAAATAAAAGACAACATTATGTACTGTAAGATTTATTTTTTTAATAAGATGGCTGAGATATCTCACATTTAAAGTAATATTTTCAGTGCATTTCATCATACAGATTTACTACAAAATTCGCCCCAGCTTGGGTGTTACTAAGAGAACTTTAAATAACTTTAACCCAATGATTTAGTTTTAATATTTTCTACGTAACATCGCTATTTGACGTTCAAACTACTGCTAAACTTAGTCTATTGGTTATAAATGATTTTAGTTCTAAATTGAAGGTACCGTGTTTGAAAATAATTAACAGACCGGCTTTAGTTTTACCTTTTAGCTTTACTGCTAAACGCTTTTACACTTATATTTTAAAACAAAACCCATTAATCAAACTTTATTTAGTCCGTAGGATAACATCGGGATTTAACTTTTGAAATATTTAACTATAATTTATAATTATACTTACCTAGTGGCACTATTTTACGTCACCTCTTGTAAAATGGCATTTTTTAACCAAAGGAAACAGATATGCTTTCATACAATCTAGGGCCTGGGTAAAAATAAGATCGAATTAGATGAAAATGATAATAGTTATAGGCTAATACTTCAATAAACCATTACTAAAAATCCCAGTGAGGTAACCAACCTGAGAGCTGAGTTATAAGAGTTTTAATAAGTGATGGTGGACATTTTTATAAGCGGATGTTTGGAGTGTTATTGACTTTTTATGTTTGGTTTCTTATAATTCACTTTAATACACATTTAGCGTATGATCTCTGTACAAACAAAGGATTATTATCAATGAAACACAATCAGAACACAAAAATGCCCAAAACAAATCAAGATATTCATTCCACAGCTTAGAGGAGATACCACTGGAGAGAGCATAATGCGCTAACCCCTCTGCCAAATTTTTGTTCATATGTTCAGGTCATTCTTTATTTGTGTGCGTATCTTTTTGAATGTGTTGCGAGTTATTATAGTGTGGGTATGCGTGAAATTGTATCTGTGTGTGTTTACTTCGCCTCCCGCACCCCGCAAAAGTGCCACGAAAAATTTGTTCGGGGAATCGACGCGATACTAGCTCCATTCTAATTACTCTGAGTTCCACAGCATAGAATATCGTGCAGTCGCGAGTTGTCACTGTCAGACTGAATCAGATGTCAGCATAGACTAAAAATACGGAATCGATCACAGCACTTAATCGATTCCTAAATGCGAGTAGATTTTTTCCTATAGCTGGTATATGACTTGAAATTCTTGAATACTAGGTTATAGAACTATTTAATAGGTTCCTTTTATACTTACTGGATTTAATTTGTTTGATTAAATTAATCCTGGCTAACTCCCTAGATAGCCTAATTTTTGTACTTAACCAATTCACATTTATTGACTATCGATAATCGATTATGTTTGTATTGTGACTAAAACGTATTTCTCAGTTATCTCATTTCCAAGATTAATAAATGTGTTGATTTCTTGCCAATAGATATTGAAAAAAATTGCCCTTTTTTAAACCTTATCTCATCTTTTTCGACCACGGAATTATCTTGGCCCAGAAATATCCACCTCCTTTATGAAATTTTTGTTTTTATTTGAATTACTCTTTTTATTCTGTAAATGTCAAAATACTGCAAATCTCTAATAGCAATATGCACAATGTACTTGGTCAATATCTGTCTCATATAATATAAAGGTTGATTTTTTTCAAGTGGGCGTGGATGACCCAAACCTATTATTAATGAATACCAAAAAATGCTCAAAGGAGTCACGGGCCAGATTTGGATGAATAATAAGATCACCATTGGATTTAAAAAAATATTTCGAGCCAAATATTGACCCTGTTTATTTAAATTAAACACAATTGTAGTTTGCAATAAGCCATTGCTTCGTAGAATTTTATCCTTACTAGCAACGCTATCGGATATTCATTATTTATTTAATTTTAAAATTTATGTACACACAATAACAATACATACAGGAAAGAATAGTACAAAGTATTTTTCAAATTGGCATTTTAGTTTTTATTGAATTGGCCTCGAGACTTTTCTCAGTATAATTCTCTTTTCCTTAAAGTTATGACTGCAAGATTCAGCCTGTATACAGTTAAACAAACAACTTGCTCGATTTTTTTATCCTAAGGCATAATCTATCGTTTTGTAATTACGTTTTCCCACAAACATTTACTTGACATGATATATATTACTAATAACATAGCCTCCCGCCGCGATCGTCGGTATTCCCTATATAAATTATCATAATAACTTTATTATATTTTGTATGAAAACTCGGTGTATAAATATAAGATGGCGGTGCGGTCCGATGGGATTTATTGATGGCAGGTAATGCTTTCAAATGGTAAAAGAGAGTAATCAGATAGTTAAGCGCCATCCCTTGGGTTTCCGTGAGAAGCCATTATATAAATTAACAGTATTAGGAACGTCGAAGTATTATAGCTGTAAATCTATACAACAGATTAAGTTTTTTTGTAATGAGTGGGGGGTGGGGGTGCCATATTATTAGGATCTGATAGTAAAGGCAGTCCTTTCTAAGTAACAGTCCAAGCCAAGCCTGTGCCTCACATATGAGCATAGGTAACTCCAGTGAATCTTACACAAATACCCCACAAAATTACCATCGTTTCTGTAACTCTAAATTTAAACTGTAAAATTTATTTACAAACAAAAGCAAGCTATGTATATTAATCTTTAAGCACATGAAAATAAGTACATACTTGGTATCTATTATTTTAACTCAAATACAGCTGAAGAGATCTCTGAGATGTCTTCAACTTGGTTATATTACTTGTTTACATAAGCATACCCAAAGACATCGATACAATCTAAATTGTTTACAATACAACCGTATTTAGGTAGCTCAAGGACGAATTTTGATAGTTGAATTGGGTCAACCAACATTCATATTTCTGAGTGACTTTTTTCTGTAGGCATTTTGTTAAGAAAACCTAAACGCTTGTATAAAACTTTATATTTCTTATGTGGCTGAAATATTGTGGCTTTGTACGTACTTTTCTATTGTGTTGTGACCTATTTGTATTTTATTTCAAAGAAGTGGATGAATATATGTGTCCTTGACAATAAGCTCAATACTATTATATGTAAGTACTGGATTTATGATCGGTAGGTACTGCTTGGGTGAAGTGATGGAATACAAGCATTGAACTGTGCGATTGTCCTTATCTCCAACAGGATGTACCTAAGTGTGTGCACAAACATCTAAAATTACTCTGTATAAGAAAAAAAAGATATATAATATTATACAGTCGAATTGAGAACCTCCTCCTTTTTTGAAGTCGGTTAAAAATGACCGTTCACGCATTTATCTAGGATTTACTATAGTTAAACGTAATCGTTTATTTATAGGAAACATATTATACAGAACAACAGAAGTTTTTTTCATCAACTTTGTGAGGCCATGGTATGCGACACAATTTCAATATTGCAAATAATATTTACATATGTATTACTTTACTGACAGCCCCGTTGGTCTAGTGGTTAGACACTCCGCCCGCTACCTAATAGGTCTTGGGCTCGATATCCACACAGTGTCTGGATATGTTATCTATACACGACTGTATGAATTTCTACAAAAAAAGTATAATTTTAAGTCGTGTCCGTTTGGGCTTTACCTATTTTGGAATCAGATGACCGTGTGTGGACTGATCCAGGATATTATTATTGCTGCTTGGCTGTAGAATATCTGCGATGCGGGCCCTGCAAAAAACCTACCACATGGTAAAACTAACTTTTGCAATAGTCTTTAAAATGTCAAGTCTTTAGAAAGAGTAAAGCTCAAGTTTAAGAGCTTATATTTAAAATAACTGAACACGCAGCCTGAACTTACTCAATTTAACGCCTCATCGCATTTTTTGAATAAACAGCCAACAGTATAGTCACTGAGTCGGAGCGATAGATGACGGGACATCTGTAGAATTAGTCTCTTGTTCTTTTACTTCGTACAGCAAAGGGAAATAAGGCATTATATCCATTACGCGGGGTATCTCGGCGTTTTAAAATTAACATCAACACATTTTGATATTTTTTAATAGCTTTATTTTAGGGTAAATGATTGCCCATATTATTATTTAGAAATAAACACATTTTATGAAATAATTCCATTTGATACATGTTACATAAGTAACATCTAGCTATCAAGTCCAATTCGAAATTATTCTCTGTAACATTTTAATAGAATGTTTTTATTTGTTAATGTGGGGAATCAATTTATGTTAGGCGATTACTATACTGGGTACCCTATCATCATTTCAAGCACCACTTAGGTACCATAGGTAGGAGTGCAGTTAAGCACTAGCTTATATAAAGCAAAAAAAATGTGTTTTGTTGGGGTTTTGTAAAATATTTTTTTTCTTTTAGTAAAGCTGACAATGACTGACTACTTAGATATCTCAATTAGAGCCTTGTATCATCTCATTGATGCTGATTACGTTAAATGGATTCCAATTTAATTTTTGTACAAATCAAGATTGAAGTTCAGGTTTTCCTAAGCACCGGCTTCCACCTTCAGATAATACCCATGGTTGTCAGGCGTCTTGGAGATCGCAGTATAGGTGGTAGGTAATCCAAAAGAAAGACGCTGCTGCCCGTCTTCTTGTTCTCCCTTAGTCGCCTCTTACGACACCAACGGGAGGAAATGGGAGGGTACTATTCTTACCCAGATAACTATCTCCATTGTACGAAACTACTGAACATCGCTACGAATCGTCTAGTCTAGTACCAAATTTTATAGTTCAATCATTCGGGACCAATGTTTAGCCTGAATAAATACCTATTGTGTCGGAACAAGTTCACAAACATTTGCTCCAATAAGTCTTGCGTGGAGAATACGCTAGTAAAGGAAATATCCGAACCGAAAATAGGGTCTAGTTACGGTACATGTTTCGTTAGATAAGGACTCTAACGCATGCCAATTTTCTCAAGATAGGTACTTAAATAAAATTATAACCCTACTTAGTAAAAAATATATATATTTTAGTTTTAAAATAATGCAATTCTGGTCTTGTATAGCAATTGTAAATCTCGTATCATATAAGAAAATAATCCCCGTAATGTGTCGTTTTAATGTATTCTATAGATAAAAAGTTACCTTTCTTAACTCAATATAAGTCAGTTCTTGACTACAGTCAATAAGTAGGCGGAATTGCAATCCCTCCTGGTGGAAAGCGACGATGCAATCAGATATAGTATGGAGTGCAGGGTATTTCTAGATAGAGTGTAGGCTTTTACATTGCCGCAAGTTAAACAAGTTGTTTGGAATTATGTCGTCGCTAGTAAATTAGAAATAGACACTGTTTCACCAACTCTTATAAGTTAGACTAACTTTCATATAATTTATGACAAATTTTCGTACTTGAAAATACAGGGACTAAACAATAATTACGCATAACAAAGTTATTAGCCTATTAGCGAATAAAATAAATTTGAATAAATATAAATTGTTATGTTGTTAAAAATAGATCACAATGTAAAAGGAAAATAAACTATTACCAACTGTCCATAATTTTATCAATTTAAGGTTTCTTCATGCCATGATAGTTGTCTGGGAGAAATCGCTATTAGTGACACCGCCGCTTGTACTGAACATTATTTTGTTTAATTTACTGTATTTTAATTTGATGCACAATGAAGTGTATTCATTCATTCATGTTTTAAATCAGCAGGAAAAAAATGACGAACCTCTTGAGTTTCTTGGCAGATTTTGCCCAGTAGTAGATTTTTTAATAAACTATTTTTGTAAAATAAAAACCGACTTCAAAGTAAATTATCTAATAAACTATTTAAAAAAAAATTAAAACCGACTTCAAAGTAAATTATCTAAAAAGCATAAAATAACGAAAATATATTGAAGTCGGTGCTAGCACATCATGTTAACTAACACTAGCACCAGCTGACACCGACTTCAATATATTTTCGTTATATTATGCTTTTTAGATAATTTACTTTGAAGTCGGTTTTCATTTTTAAAAAAATAGTTTATTTAACACTTTTTAGTGACTTATTTTACCAACAAAATAGGTATCACGCAACTCGAACGTCTACGTTACAGTAACTTACTGAAAACATAAAAAGTCTATATCTCTTAAACTACTAGACCGATTTTGATGAAACTTGTACTCTACCCTAAGTTGAAAAATACTCGAACTATAGCAAAAAGAATTTTCGAAATCGGACCTGTAGTTTCTGATAAATCCGCGGACAAACCTACATACATACACATACATACATACACTTATAAAATTTGGTAAATTTGTTTAGAAGCCCATATAGACTAACATATATTAATATTTATTACGCATTTTTATTAATATTACATACATACGCGTCGAATAGAGAACCTTCTTTTTGAAGCCGGTTAAAAATAATGTTGATTATTGCCATTTTTGGCCTACTTAAAACAAATTATTTGAAGCACCCGTTGGTTTAGTGATTAGATGCCCTGGCCGCTACCCAATAGGCCGTAAATTCGATTCCCACCCAAGACACACATTTCTGTGCTAGATCATGTCCGTCTGTTTGTTTGTACTGTGTCTGGATGTTATTTGTTTATAAGTAGTATTTACAAAAGAAAATGTATGTATCGGTTGTCTGGTTACCATGTACAGGCTCTCCTTAGTTCCTTCGGAGTCGCTGGACGTTCGGGGTGTGGGCTCTTTGAGCGTCCATTGAGTACGGCGGTGACTCCGAGGAGGATGGCGGCGGGGTTGCGATCCCCGTCCCCGTGAGCACCGTGACTGGTTCCCGGGGGGCTACAATGCGCCCCCCGGCGGCGGGTTCGAAGGCAAGGCACTGAGGGGCCCCTGTGGTGCAGATCCCACTGGAGAGCCCTGGGGAGAGTACCCTCTCATGTGCCGATGCGACAGCCACGGGGGTTTTAGTGGGTAAAAATCCCACATACCCAGGTCGAGCCCCACAGCTCCCTTCTTCTTTGGAAGATTTCCCCCCAGTCAAAAAAGAAAAAGTCTCTCCTTAGTTTTGGATCAGATGGCCGTGTGTGGATTGTTCCGTTATTATTATATGTCATGCCATCCAGGATAATAATACAGGTATTTTTTTTATGGAGTGCATATATTGTTACGTATCACGTAATCAGTATCGTTAACAGATCATATTGAAACAATAAAAAACATTTAATTTATCTACCACAAAATTACGGAAAATGTATTCACCATTTTCCGCGGGGCAGGTGAGGTCACGCGCAGAGTGATCTCGCGTGACCTCAGCATGCTGTTAACACCCGTGACCACCGTTGTTATACCTTTCAAGTGTTACCCCAAAAAAAGACGCATCTTTATTTGTCAACAATCTAAGGCCTCATTTACGGAGACGCGGGGCGTCACGCGTCGCGTGTGACGTGGCGTCTCGCGGCGTCTCGCGGCACGTCGGACGTTTTTATTTTTTACGTAGCGGCGGCGCGTGAAGCGGCACGTATCATTGCACCCGTAAACACAGATTTATAGCAATATATGATGTAGTTTATAGAGACGCGAGGTGGGAAGATGGCGGTGCCCGCAGCTGCGCCCGCGGCGGGGGCCGCGGGCAACGGCGGTGCAACTCACTTTTTAACATACAATTTTCTTCTAAAAAAAATCGATCATATCATACTCCATTGCGATGGTGACTACGTCTGAGTTGCACGATTACCAAATAGACTGCCAGAAGGTTCCGCCACAGGCATCGCTTCATCGAGAATCGCCGCTGCGTGCGCCGCTGCGTGCGCCGCCGCGTGGGACGTGACGATGCCATCCGCGGGCTCCGCCGTAAAACACGCTCCATTTCAAGCAAACGCGTGTAAAATCGCTTCTCCGTAAACGCACTCATCCAACGCCCTACATTTGAATTTAGTGCGGGCCGCGCAGCTACACGCGACGCGCGACGCCCCGCGTCTCCGTAAATGAGGCCTAAGGGTATGCAAAATTTACACATACCAAAAAAAGTTAATAGGTACCCAGACGCATGGGTACCTATATTGTCTTAAATTGTAGGTACGAAACTCTATCTTTAGTGAGCAGTTGTTTAGACAATGGTTTTAAGATGTCACAACTCAATGAGTTTTGTTGTCGCTATTGTACAATTTGAATAGATCTATGCTTTTGTCTATAATGTCCTTATTAGATGCCTTTCGCCTGTAAACTAACAGGTATTATCTCTTTCTATAGAACTTCTATCACAACTACTTAACTGATATAAATCCAGAGTATATACGAGTGAAAAAGATCTCTAATAAAAACTAACTTTATTACAAAAAAATAAATAACTACGTTTAGTTAAGAACATTATTAGAATTGAAAACTTCAAAGCACTTACGGAATAGGGACGTATCGTTGGGTATATAACTAGAACAATCCGCACACGGTCATCTGATGCCAAACTAGGCAACGCTTGTACTATGGTAAATTGACAACTGATTCAAATACTCTCCTATATACATTGTTTTGTATAAATACACAATTAATAAAGAACAGCCAGACTAAAGATAGATATATTCAAGGACACAAATGTTTTTTATGTATGAAAATAAAACCCTTGACCTATTAGGTAGTGGCAGGGTGCCGAACTATTAGAAGAACTAGTCCGTCATTGTATATTTGAAGTATTTCGATGCATCTGCGTCTTTTATGGCCTATGGGATGAACCGGTAAGAATATCACCCCGAATCTCTTCCCGTTGGGAAGGAAAACCAGGAAGACGGGCAGCAGCGTCTTTCTATTGGATTACCCACCACATATACTGCGATACCCAAGACGTACATCAAGCGTTGGGATTATGACAACCCTTCCCTTTGTTTAGCAGTGGACTTCTTTCGACTGAAGATGAGTCTTTTATTAACCGGCTTCAAAAAGAAGTTTCTCTATTCGACGCGTATGTATGTAGTATTAATAAAAATGCGTAATATTAATATATATTAGTCTATGTGGGCTTCTAAGCAAATTTACCAAATTTTATGAGTGTATGTATGTATGTATATATGTATCTATGTGTGTATGTATGTATGTAGGTTTGTCCGCGGATTTCTCAGAAACTACAGGTCCAATTTCGAAAATTATTTTTGCAATAGTTATAGTATTTTTCAACTTAGGGTAGAGTACAAGTTTCATCAAAATCGGTCCAGTACTTTAAGAGATATAAACTTTTTAGGTTTTCAGTAAGTTACTGTAACGTAGACGTTCGATTTGCGTAATAGTGCTGATACCTATTTTGCTAAAATAAAAGTCACTAAAAAGTGTTAAATAAACTATTAAAAAAAAACCGACTTCAAAGTAAATTATCTAAAAAGCATAAAATAACGAAAATATATTGAAGTCGGTGTCAGCTCGTGCTAGCCTTAGTTAACATGATGTGCTAGCACCGACTTCAATATATTTTCGTTATTTTATGCTTTTTAACCGGCTTCAAAAAGAAGGTTCTCTATTCGACGCGTATGTATGTAATATTGATAAAAATGCGTAATATTAATATATGTTAGTCTATGTGGGCTTCTAAACAAATTTACGAGTGTACAATTTTATGAGTGTATGTATGTATGTATGTATGTATATAGGTTTGTCCACGGATTTCTCAGAAACTACAAGTCCGATTTCGAAAATTCTTTTTGCAATAGTTAGAGTATTTTTCAACTTAGGGTAGAGTACACGTTTCATCAAAATCGGTCCAGTAGTTTAAGAGATATAAACTTTTTATGTTTTCAGTAAGTTACTGTAACGTAGCCGTTCGAGTTGCGTGATAGTGCTGGTACCTATTTTGGTAAAATAAGTCACTAAAAAGTGTTAAATAAACTATTTTTTTTTAAATAAAAACCGACTTCAAAGTAAATTATCTAAAAAGCATAAAATAACGAAAATATATTGAAGTCGGTGTCAGCTGGTGCTAGTGTTACTTAACATGATGTGCTAGCACCGACTTCAATATATTTTCGTTATTTTATGCTTTTTAACCGGCTTCAAAAAGAAGGTTCTCTATTCGACGCGTATGTATGTAATATTGATAAAAATGCGTAATATTAATATATGTTAGTCTATGTGGGCTTCTAAACAAATTTACCAAATTTTATGAGTGTATGTATGTATGTATGTATGTATGTATGTATGTAGGTATGTATGTATGTATGTATGTATGTATGTAGGTTTGTCCACGGATTTCTCAGAAACTACAAGTCCGATTTTGAAAATTCTTTTTGCAATAGTTAGAGTATTTTTCAACTTAGGGTAGAGTACAAGTTTTATCAAAATCGGTCCAGTAGTTTAAGAGATATAAACTTTTTATGTTTTCAGTAAGTTACTGTAACGTAGACGTTCGAGTTGCGTGATAGTGCTGATACCTATTTTGGTAAAATAAGTCACTAAAAAGTGTTAAATAAACTATTTTTAAAAAAATAAAAACCGACTTCAAAGTAAATTATCTAAAAAGCATAAAATAACGAAAATATATTGAAGTCGGTGTCAGCTGGTGCTAGTGTTAGTTAACATGATGTGCTAGCACCGACTTCAATATATTTTCGTTATTTTATGCTTTTTAGATAATTTACTTTGAAGTCGGTTTTTATTTTTTTAAAAATAGTTTATTAGATAATTTACTTTGAAGTCGGTTTTTATTTTTTAAAAAATAGTTTTTAGATAATTTACTTTGAAGTCGGTTTTTATTTTTTTTAAATAATTTTTTCTAGTTAGCAATTTTTCCAGTTTCAATACGCAAGTATAGAGTCAGTCTGCCACGTCACGGGGTGAGGGATCGAAGTCCCGGACAGGCCCGGCGCGGCGCACAGTCCAGGAGCGGGGGTTGTTCCGCTAAGTTTCACACCCCACTACCCCGTGCTTTGATTTTCCACAACGCTGCGTACACTTCAAATAGAACAGACAGCTGGCTGCAACGCGCAGCATACATATCACCACTGTACCTTATTATGGGGTTCAGACTGGATTATGGAGTGCTACCCTTATCTATTCACACAGAGAACACAATTTATTAAATAAATTTGTCTCGGTAGAATACGTTTTCTATGTAACTTCCGTAATAAAGTGGAAAACCGTATGCTTTGTAAACCGGAGACAATAAGGGCAGGGGGTTCAAGTATCGTAGATAGCAACAGCTTTGTATAATTGTTAGGGCAAAGTCAACGCAGTCCGATTAACTTTGGAATGTAAGATGACCAATGCGTTTGGCTAACCCGGAGGTCACAGGCTCAAATCCTCAACAAGGATTGTCGCCTAATTGTCTACAAAGAAAAATGATCCATGCATCTGATTGGCATGTAAAGAGTCGGTTTTCTTCCCAGTCATGTCGGTCGTTCGTCACATCGGATAGGAAGAGTGGGAGTGCACTCGAGTCCTGTGACAGGGACCCTGTCAATCATATCTGTCCTGGTTGCGAAAGGCTTGGATGTATTTCGTAAAACCATCTTTTTTGTTAATATTAATTTAGTTACAAGACAAGCATGGCATTGGCCAGATGTCACAAAGGGTCACGTCTGAGCTGCACTACTACTAAATCGTCATATGAGACATTTGTTAATAACTATCATGAATTCGATAATTTTACAGTTCTCTTCAAGAATCCAGAAATTTTAAAATCTGTTACATCTAATTTCGACCTCTATTTACCTCTCTCAGTCATAAACTGACGTAAAACACATTTAAATCATGTGAAGACATCTGCCGTAAGCAATAAAATTGAAATGGCTCACTTAAAAGCGCTACTTATAATTACTTAAAATGACAGTTTAAGCTAACGAAGCGCTTATTACGGACGCTTCAAAGGCCATAATCTCTTGTAATTGCTCGCAATAAACATGTTACAACGGCATTTAAGCTTTATTAATTCGCTGGATTTATAGAAACACAAGAGTTTTCAACTGACTATGTTTATCACTATGACTATTTTGGTAATGTTATACAGAATATTACCCGTGGGGTGTCCGGGTAAGAATAGCACCCCCCCATCTCCTCCAGTTGGGTGTCCGTAAGAGGCCACTAAAAGAACTAAGAAGACGGGCAGCAGCTTCTTATCAGCCACCTATACTGTGATCCCCAAGACGCTAGCCAAGCGTGGGGATTATGGCAACCCCTCCCTTCTAAGGGGGAGGCCTTTGTTCAGCAGTGGACGTGTATCGGCTGCTGACGACGATGAATGAACATTCGCAGTGATCATTTGTCACGGTACTCACGGGGACGGGGGTCACAACCCCGCATTCACCGCGTCGTCCTCCTCGGAGTTAAGACAACTGCAACTAGTAAACCTCTTCATACCTATATTTTCGTTAATATAACTTATGTTTTTTTTAACCTTAATGGTAACTAAGATATAGTTCTAATTTCAAGCTAGATACCGAGTTAGTTTCGTTAAGTTTTATAGATTTAATTAATTGCTAAACCTGTATATATCGCCCCTTTGACCTGACCGTTTTAAAAAAAAGGCACTTAGTATTTTAAAAGAAATGGCTCGCATTTTAACTAAACTTAATGGATACACGTTTGATTAAAGTAAATAATAATAATCCAGGGATATCTAAGGTCATCACCTTATAAGCTTGAGTTCGAATCCCTAGGTGGTTAGTCGGTTGTGTAAGGAATCGTCCAGACCACTGCAGTTAGATATTCCACTGCCAAGCAGCAATGTGTAAACATTACTGTTCTGGTGTGAACGGCACTGTGGTTAGTGAAATTACCGGGCACAAGACCCTTGATAACTAATACAATACAATACCCATGGGGTGTACGGGTAAGAATAGCGTCCTCCCATCTTCTTCCGTTGGGTGTATGTAAGAGGCGATTAAGGGAAAACAAAAAGACGGGCAGCAGCGTCTTTCTATTGGATTACCTAACACCTATACTGCGATCCCCTAGACGCCTGCCAAGCGGGGGGGATTATGGCAACCCCTGGGAAAAGCTCTAAGGGAAAAGCCATAGTTCAGCAGTGGACGTTTTTTTGGCTGTTGCTGATAATAATGACCATGATTACAATATACTACAATTCAACACGTTTTATTGTAAACACCTTTATAAAGTATTTTTTTAAATCTCATGAAAATATTCTAATGCTACAATATGGACAGAATTTAATAGGATATTACTCGATCGCGTTCGAGTAAATAAATATTACAAATCATAAGATCTGTTGTTTTCAGAACACGGAGAATTTATGCATTTTGCATTAAACAACAGATTGTTAACAAACAAATCCAATTCTAATTCCCTAACGACGGTTTTCAATAGACTTCCGGCCGACTTAACCTAAGCCGTACTCGGATAAAGCCCGAAATGAACGACAATAAGAATCCTCAATAAGTTTAGTAGGAATGTCTAAACTTTGAGGCCAGACGATAAATTTGCATAAACTTATATTCTAAGTACTGTACGTTTAAATTAAACACCTCAATTTTTTGAATCTTTACCTAACTTGAAATAAACATAACAAATTCTTATATCCAACAGTGTAAAAGTCTTAACAATAACCTTCGGAATGAAACTAATTTTACGGATTATATCGCGGTTTATTTTTGATTTTAATTTTTTTTTTTTATGTTCAGGATCGCACCCGTCATTGTATTAGATTTGACAAACCACAAATCCTCGCAAAAGAACAGCGCTACCTACCAAGGATGTTTCGTGAGGCTATTGAAATTAAAAAGCATCCAAATTTCAATAGAGAAGATGGCTGGGTGCTACCACCAGCTTGGGATCCCGTGATAAACATAGTCAAATCCAAAGACAAGCATTCCACTGCAAGACCTCAAGATACTGTAAGCTCTTTCTGCGTAGATCGGACTAACAATAATAATTAGAAGACCTGAGGGTACCCTAAGACAACTATGACATATGGACAGCTACCACCTCAGTCCGCCCGTGACCATGAATGCTGTAAAGTATTCGAAACGTCGGGAAATTAAAATCAAAAATAAACCGCGTTATAATCCGTAAAATTAGTTTCATTTCAATGTGTAATATTCGCGTAAGTATCAGAAATCATTAAATAACCTTCGGAAAACTTACTCAGTAACATACTGTTAGTGTGATTGTAAAACTCTATTTTTAAGATCACAGATTTAAAGTTCTGTGTCAGGTAGTTTTATAATTGTGAACTTGTTGAGGGTATGCAACTCAAAATAGTTTGAGATGTATTTTAAAAATAACAATCTGGAAGGTAGTACGAGTATTTGTAATGTGTTATGAATTAATAATAATAATAATAATATTATCCTGGGAGAATTCACACACGGTCATCTGATCCCAAACTAAGCAGAACCTGTACTATGGAAACCAGACAATACTAGATACTAATACATATATACATTTTTTTGTATTCTAAGGCGCTATTACCGCTTTTAGACTATGCGGATGTCTGCTTCTTGGATGCTAAGGAGGAACACCTTGATAAACTCGAGCGACTGCAGAATTTGGGTATCCGCTTCATTTTCGGTTTACGAAAGTATGACCATGTATCCGAATACCGTAAGAAATTGAAGTGGCTACCTATTCGGCAGCGTCGAGCCACTCATATTCTTTCTCTGCTTTACTCTGTTCTTAATAATCCTAGTTGTCCTTCTTACTTACGTGAACGCTTTGAGTATCTTGTTCCTCGAGGTAAACCCTGTCGATCTTCCTCTTCTCTTTTACTTCGTTTTCCCCAACACTCCTCCAGTCGTTATAGCGGCTCCTTTAACGTTGAAGCGGTTAGGTTGTGGAACTCTTTACCTCTCAGCGTACGAGAAATTCCTTCTGTGGATGTCTTCAGAGGAAGAACAAAAGAGCATTTCCTTTCTATTGTTAATAGTTAATATATTTGTATGTTTAAGTATTTTATAATTTTATTTATTATATCATATTATTTATGTAATTACTGTGTGTATTCTTATGTAGGTTTATATAGGTAATTTATGTAGGTGCCAACTTTACTTAACTTTCTATTCTACCTATCCTTCTTAGTTGTTGTACATTTCACTTACTCTCACACTTTAATCTTCTTTTCCTCTGCCACTCTGGGGTTTGCTGGTAGAAAACTCAATTATGAGTTAAGCTCGCCTTTGTACTTTTTTCATGTATTGTATTTTATCTGTGTTTTGTGTGTATGTGTACAATAAAGAATTAAAGAATACTTTTTTTTTGTAAATACATACTTACATAGATAAAACACCCAGATACTTGGTGGGAATCGAACCCACGACCTGTTGGGTAGCAGCACTAACCACTAGACCAACGGGCCCGTCGTCCGTGGTTGTTTAATGACATTCAATGTGGTGGGAGGAAATGTCTAGTAGTATTTAAGGTGGAACCTCATTGTATTCTATTCATTTGTGCGCGTGTTGGAATAAAGACGTACCACGTACTCCAGTGTTTTACACAGAAATTATAATTAACAAAACGTATTTTTTTTTTCAGTGCCGAAAGCACTGAAAAAAATATATACGAGTACATATTAGAGATTATAGAGAGAGAAATAGAGATTATATTAGTTTATTTTATGCATATTTATAGATTGTTGAAAAATAATTATGCGTCTTTGTCTTTACCAAGGTACCTTGGTACAAAAATATTCAAATAACTTCACTTGAAGGATCCAACAAATAGCGCAATGATCATGGTCAAGGGCGTTCACCGCTTGCAGAGTTCACCTGCCGTGCATGGTGAATACATTTTCCGTAATTTTGTGGTGGTTAATTTAATAAATACAAAAAAAAATAGTAACGATACTGATTACGTAATAAATATATACGCACTGAATAAAAAAAATAACCTGTATAAGAGGCGATGGCAGAAAACCACTAGCTATGCAAAACGGAGGTCGTGGGATCTAATTCCGCGGAGTGCAGCAAATTTATGTAGATGTTCCTTCCTTACTGGCTAGTACAAAAGAGGCCGATCACCTGATTGTTTGGAAAGTAAGATGATCCATGCGTCGGATGGGTATGTAAAAATTCAGTCCTGCGCATGACCTCTCCTTGGTCGTGTCTGTCTTCCGTCCTATCGGATTCTGACAGTAAAATCGTGCACTTGTGTCTACGAAAGCAATTGTGCACTATAATATATGTCGCGTAGATGGATGATCTTATAAAAAATTGGCCGCTGTGGATAGTCGACAAACGAACGACAAACGAACGGGACGCGGACGTGCAAAACCATGAAATACTTTAGATATCAAAATTCATCAAAATTTACACATAATAACGGCATTCAAACAGTTTCAAAAATAAACTTGCCTGAGCCGGGTATCGAATCAACTAAAATGGCAAAAATATACAGCCACTATTTTATTGTAATAGGGAAAATGATAAGGATTAAACTATGCAATCAAAATAAAATAATGTTTGAAAATATTTTTGAAAATAAAAGAATATTCCCTTTCAGTGAATTTTGACATCTTTATTATTTAATGTACTTCCCCTCCGTTTCCCTTTCATTTGTTCCACCCTGTATAATGCGATATACTGCATATAAAGTCGGACAATACACGCGTTTGCTATATTTTAAAATTAGAACAACAAACTTTATAATATCATCGCAAAACAAGTTCTATGGCAAATCGTGGCGTGGTTAAACTTCGGCCGGTTTGGTCCGAACTCTCGAAATTTCCCCCGAGTCGCGGAGACCCGTATATTTTTTCAGCGATTTACAGTCCAGCGGGTTATGGGCCACAAATTTCAGCGTGGTCCGACCCGATTCGGGTCGATTCACTGCGATCGCTCGTACATTTTGTATGAACCACTTTAGTGGCTGTGCGGGCTCATTGCTTAGGTAACTGTCTCGATAGAGAAGCTTTAAATTTGTAGCGATTTGTGGTCAATCAATGCGTACAGTACCTAAATTTTGTATCAGTGTTTAAGCATTGCGATGTATTTTACTTACTTGTTGGTCTCTTGTCCAAGTCAATCGCAATGACAGATATGGTAATGCTATGTTCCAGTGCTCAAGGCACTGTAGCTGGTGAAATTACCGGGCTTAATAATTAATATTTGTGTGTTGCCAGTGATGACATATGGTACTGAGACGTGGTCTCTAACCTGACCTGGCTTTATTTATTTATTTATTTTATTTTATTCGGGGAGCTTACGGCTACATTTACAAAATAAGAACATTATAAGTTATTACATGCCAGTTACAAGCTTCCACAGATAGGATTCTATTCAAAGTTAGGAAAATAAACATAAATAATTAACCTATGACAAAATATTTGGATCATCATGAATGATATGCTTGACACTTAAAGTACACATATCAAAAGTGTCTAGGGATCAACATATATTTTTGCAATAACTTTTCTCCTGATTGATATTAATTAAAATTTTCTTTAAGGATTCATCAAATAAAGTGTTTTCGTTTGTCACAGTAACGATAAACCAAGTCACCTTTGCATTAATAAAGAAATTTGCCATTTTCCTAATAAAGGGATTTTTGACATTTGAACCACTAACACAAAAGTTCGAAAAAAAGACTGAAATAACAGTTTTCTTTAAAATCTTATTGGGTAACTTAAACAATTAATAATCCGTGTTTCTACCGCGAACACTAACAACACAAGAACATCGGTTTGGCATACTCAAAATGAGTTCATCCAAATCACGCTGTGGAATGGCCGCCCTTGTTCGTTGCAACAACAAAAAAAGGTCTTCTTGCGACTGGATACCCTCCATATTCGGCAGAGCTCTTCTCTGTAGCATATCCCATGCATGCTCAATCGGGTTCAAGTCTGGCGACTGAGCAGGCCAGGGCAGGACATTGATGTTAGCTGCGGCGAGAGTCTGTCTTACAACTCTTGCGGTGTGCGGTCGTGCATTATCATGCATTAACTGAAATAAGGGACCGATTTGCACTTGTAGAGGAACGATGACGTCTGATACAATCGTCTCAGCATAAATTTGAGCGTTGAGGTTGCCTCTGATCCAAATCAACTCAGTTCTTCCGCCGATCCAAATACCCGCCCATACCATGATGGTTCCACCACTATAAGGATGGACTTCCTGGCAGGATTTTAATCGCTGTTGGCGTCCAGGGGTTCTCCAGTGTCGTATACGTCTTGTATCCGGTCTCATACCAAAACGAGACTCATCAGAAAAGCACACGAAACGCCATTGTTCTTCTGCCCAATTTCTGTGTTCAAGAGCCCATTGATATCGAATCCTACGATTGTGCATTGCTATAGGTGGTACCCGTAGCGGTCTTCGGGAATGAAGGTTCACTTCATGCAAGCGGTTTCTGACTGTTTGGTCGCTAATTAAGTTCCCTGAAGAGTGATGAAGCCTCACGGCTAACATCATGTCAGTTATTGTTGGAGCTCTTCGAGTTAAGATTTGAATATATCGGTCTTGTCTCCGTGTGGTGCAGCGATACCGTCCTCCATGGCGCTCAGCCACGGTACCAGTGCTTCGGTAACGTGTCCAAAGTCGACTGATAACACTCTGACTTGTATTCAGAGCTAAAGCCACAGTACGTTGCCGGGAACCAGCTTCTATCATTCCCACGGCTCTGAGCATTTCTTCCCTGCTTAAATGACGTCGCCGCTCCATAATAACGTTGGTTTTAATCAGTAGTAGGGAAACAGTAGCACTGATAATGTCTTCAATGCGTTGTATGTTTTTATAGGGAAAATATTGACAGCTGATTTTCATCTTTTACTCGAATTTGATTCACAGTTCCTGATTCAAATTATGAAATGCACCAAAAAGGATCCATATAAATTTATAAAATCATAAATTTATTACAAAGCCACATCTCAATCTCAAGAAATCCGCTTAAAAATGCTTGATCCCTAGACACTTTTGATGTGTGTACTAGTACAAAATAGATCTATGCGTGAATCTTGGCTCAATTTGTTGAAAGAACGGAATACTCTTGGTAAGTAACTGTTACCTCGATAATTACTGTGACAGGAGAAGAGAAGGTGTGTGTAGAGAAGTTCAGGGTCACACAACGAGCCATGGAGAGGAAATTGGGAGGAGATGGGTGGGTGCTATTCTTACTCGAACACCCCATGGGATAAGTAGGTAATTAGTGAAAATATAAATTCAAAGCAATGAACCGGTTCAAATCAGACCCTTATGCAGACCGCATGGTAAATTGCTTATTAGGGAAATATGACTCAATGTTCATGGGCTCTTGTGTTGTAAAACGTGTAGAAGATTATATCACTAATTAAAATCACGGCAAGTAGCCTGGTCACCTTCAAATAACAATGAGTCCAAACAAAATCCCTGACCGCCACAACAGCCTAATATCATTACCCGCTGAACAAATAAGATACAGGCCCGCGGGAGCAAAGGGCCCTGATTTAAATGGATTAGCCGTACATTATGTATTATTTGCATGTAAAATGGTGTTAGAGGATATGATATGGGAGAGTTTTATTTATGCTAGCTTTGTAAGTGTTTCTACTTTATTTATTTATTTATTTTATTTATACTCTTTATTGTACACACATAAAAATAAAAATTAAAAGGACTTGAAGAAATTTGTACAAAGGGCGGCCTTAGCGCTATCCGCAATTTCTTCCAGGCAACCTTGGGATGGAAAAAAGATTGCATGGAATACGAAAAGTGGGGTAGTTAATATGTGAGACAATATACACTAATAAAAATACATATAATAATTTTACCTATTTACATATAATATATTAATATACATACAGATGTCTATAAATATTTCTTACATACCAACATATATTCAATATACTTATATATATTTATATATATAGAGAACTATAAATATATGTATTATATAAATAAAAATCAATTCTGATAAATATACAGATAGCACTCCGAATTCATAATAACGACCAGTAAAATAGCAATGAGCTACAAGGTAAGGTAATGAGCTATTACAAGATTTTTAAAAATGTTTAAAGATTATTCCTTTACTTTGACTTTATTCCTTATAAAAGACCATCTAGGTGGCAGGTGGCTGGAACGTCTCATGGTAACTGGGAAAATAGCTGGTAAAAGGCCCAGGGATCGCTGTCCCATGCGTTGGGTGGACCAGATCCGCAAGTCTACTGACACCAACATCTATAGTGCGCTACACTTTGCCGCTGACAGGAAAAGATGGTGTCAAGTTGTCTTGGCTAGTGTGTCATTTGGGGGTAATCACGACCCTCAGCTATGAGGAAACACAACTCGAGGAGGAGGAGGAGGTGGCAGGTATTATTCCGGAAATCAGCAATTACTGATCTCGAAAGACTTATCTACTAACAAATAATATCCATAGCTAATATCTTAATTTTAAAAAAAGCCAAGCTAAAAAAAGCCAGTAAATAAAGAAAGCCAATACCTAAAAAGTAAAAAGCACTTGTGCACTATATCTACGCGTATCTACGCGGGAGCTATTATAGTGCACAAGTAGCCATCTGGCTGATCTTGCGAAATAATGGCTGCTGTGGCCGCTCAGGAGGACATAACAATTATAACAGTAATAGTAGTTAACTTAAAAGCTGTTAGCGATAACAAGTTATTAATCCCTTTTCTGCGTGGTCCTTCGGCAATTGAATTTGACTTTAACGAAGGATTCAATATCTAGGGCAGCTCCAACTTGTAGTGGGACATCGATCAACAACGTCGCGGCTACCAATTTCGTTATAATAATGAATTTACAATATTGTAATGGTTTCGCTACTTAGCTAATGGAAGAAAAAAACAACGACGGCTCGGGGATTTTCACCTTTACCGACAAAGGATTGGTAGATCATAAAGGTGTTTCCTCAATGCAATTCGCGCGTAATAAACATTCATGTCTGAAAACGGAAGACCGAACTTTAAATAGCTTTCAATAATATTAAAATAAGCACTTTCGTTCAGTTCGCATTGTTTTATTTGAAAACCAATGCTCTGTTAGATAAAATTGTAAACGTTGTACCGTCTGCACTGTGCTGTCGATCAGGTTACTTTTAGTTCACAATAATGGATATTTTAAGTTTTTTTCTTTTTCATAAACCTTAAACCTTCTCATAAACCTTTGAGCATAAAGAGCAGTTGTATGGTGAGTGGCCAACCTGGAGTTAGAGTCGTTCAAGCTGCCCCATTAGGCCACTGACTCGGCTTGCCGACTGCTGTCTAAATGAAAAATACCGGGACCGACGTTTTAAGTGTAAATGTGGTAGACATGTGACCGGAGTACAGACATAGGTGCGTATCAGGCAAAAAAAATCCTTAGAAAATGTATAATATGTACCGTCGACCCGTATCCGGTGGAATCCGGCCGTGCCATGCACGTTACTGTCAACATTCGATAAATGTCTTCTGAATGGCAGCTGACGCTTCCGTTCCGCTACGTGGTATGCGCGGTTTTGTCGCGCGCTGCCTACTTTCACACCGCCATACATTAGATCGCACCATGCATACTTTTTTTATTTTTGCCACAGTTACATCGCAATTCGCCATTTTTTTAGAAATTCAAATCTGTATATCGCGTAATTCTTTAGTACAGTTACGTTGAAAAAAAATATTTTGAAAAACATGCTGCCATGATAATTCCATGTGTTGTAACACATAGATGACATTTTTCTTATATTACCACAGTCAATCTAATACTGTCTACATTTTCTGTCTGTGTGTGTACTTAGATCTGTTGGTTTCAAGTATATTATTTATACTGTGGTACAGTCGACAGTTATTCTTTTTTGCCACCTTGCTTGGTGTGTAAAAAAATATTATCTCTTTTAGAGGCAATTAATTTAAATACGTTAAGTGGAGGTCTTTATTGTTTATGCGCTATATCAGCGCTATTCCATCTCATTTACTTCCTACGACTACACCCACCATGCTTTATTGATTTTTGGGGGGCATCCATTAATTACGTGACGTGATTTTTCGACTCTATCTCCCCTTGGTGAGATGTCGCAAGATTTTGCTCGATCCCCTTCTCCCTCTCCTAAACTCACGTGAGATTTTTCAAAATGCGTAATTAGTGATCCTAACTAATTACAAAAAGAAAACTGTTTCGAATCAACTAACAAGTAACTGTTAAGATTGATTCAAGTTCCACGCGGAAACTTAGTTGGTAACTATTTAGCTAAGTTAAATGTGATCGATATTCGTTAGTAGAATACACTTCAACTTCAGTAGTGACCTAGTTTACATAGTCTTGATTTGGAGACGTAGAGTAATCCTATGAAGAATCTGAATCGCGCTAGCGTTAAAAAAAACGCTGACGTTTATAACAGACGGACCCCTTAGTTGATCTAGTACTTAGATAGACGATCTAGCTGCTACTTTATAGGTCCTCCTGCTAGGGCATTCGGGCAAAAAAAAAAAGAATTTAAGATAGAAGAATTTAAAATAATTTACTATATCGGTTGTCTGGTTACTATACAATGGTACTATTGTTTCCATAGTACAGGCTCTGCCTAGTTTGGCATCAGATGACCGTGTGTGGATTGTCCCAGAATATTATTATATTATTCATACAAATCATTTTGAGAAATTAATTTTATTAATTACACCCGGGATTTGGAATCGAGATGCAAGAATCAAAGCAGAACCGTTGTACCTACTTCATATCAAAATAAAACATTCATAACCACAGCATCATATAAATTAGATTATTATATGACAAAATTAATGCCATAATATCGCATTAGGCGTAATTAAAAGGCACTCTTGCCACCCAATATTAATATTAACGTAGATGTAACTGCGAACACGTAAGGGTGGTTTTCCTTTGACGCAATATCCTTATTTCGCCGACTCAGCTCAAGCGTACAACCCGTAATATTCTAATTAGCTTGTTTTATTACCGAAATATAATTATGTGAGTTCTCTGTAATCGTAAATGTAAACAAGCAATACACGGTGTGTAAATACGACAAGAATGTCGTAATTCATAATAAACCACAGAAGTGGGATGGGGGCACGGCAGTGAGCCAGCCAAGAAATCAAGTAAAAAACACTACGTATTTTTTGTCTCTCCACAAACGGTGCCTGCATAATTAATAATGATTATTGAAAAAAAAAACATACACGAAGAATATTTTGTAGTCGGTTAAAAATGGCAGGCCTGTTGGTCTAGTAGTTAGACACCCAGCGCTACCCAACAGGTAGTGGGTTTGATTCGCGAATTGTTTCTGAGTGATTCATTTATATACGTAGGCATTTACAAAAAATGTATACGTTTGTATTAGTTAACTTGTTACCATAGTACAGGCTCTGTCTAGTTTGGCATCAGATGACCGTAAGTGTAGATTATCCCAGAAAATTATTATTAAATTATTTAATTATGTTTTCGAAATACCTTTCTAGTAAAACAGTAACTAACGTTTCCATTACCAGAACATCTTACAGTTTATGTCCCACTGCTGGGCAGTGGGACATAAATTAACTGAAACTAATTCAACTTGTTTCATTCTCAAAAAGTAACTTGTGTAAGTTACTGAATGGACTATTATACAGATGTTACACTATCGCGTTCAGATACGTGCGCACGTCGTCTAGTTCCGAAGCAACAATTATAAACTACCTACCTCTTTATCTTGTACGGATTGTGATCTGATTTACAGACTTACTCAAAGGTTTTGAGTTTAGCGAATCAGTGCGGGGTCGTACTGTGCGCGGGTAGCGTAACTTAAACAAGCGTTTTAAGTAAATTACTCGCATCTAACTAATTACTGTCTGGCGATGGGCGGACACACTGGGGGTAGGTGGGGGATGCCTCAATGAGATAAAAATTGTTTTGATTTTAGGTAAGGCATTGAATCTACCAACGGAAGAATAAACATCAACACTGGAAAATTCTGAAATCACAAACGGATACATCGAGTTTATAATATATGTAGTGATGTATGATTTGTTTATTAGTGGATCAAATTAAAAATGTCTTGTTTATGAATGGAACCACAAACAGAAAATTTTCAATTTCACCGCATATAAAGCACTAATACCCTCTATCGGCGCATCCTAACGGCGGGATAATAAAACTAATAAAAGATGCTATAATTTAACTGCAGTTTTCTGTAAAGTAGAGGAACTATCCCAGCCATTTTCCTTTATTTTTAACGGCCATTTTCATAACACTCTACTATTCGTACATCCTTTGAGATGCTGTTGAAGACTCGATATTAAGGTGACACAGGCTTTGCGTCTTGGAATAGATAGATAGATAATACTTTATTGTTCCACCATTATTAAAAAACACAAATATACAAGAAAAAAAACGGTAAAATATAATGAAACAATGGGCGGCCTTATCACTAAAAGTGATCTCTACTAGGCAACCTTTGGATGGAGAGGAACTATGAACTGCAAGGCGGGGTTGTTTATAAAAACCAAATAAAAGAGAAAAAAAAATACATAACTATAAACAATAAAATACGTAACAGCAAAATAATATATATATAAATATTAGTATAATACATAAATATTATATTTGATAGAATCAAATATAAATAACCAACAATAATAAATAAATAAATGCAGTCGGCTAATATCAATATAAAATTCATAGGGACAAATAAAATGCTTTCAAACGATCTTTAAAGATAGGCAGAGATGGTGCATGTCTAACAGTGACCGGTAAGGCATTCCACAGACGAACAGCTTCTACTGTGAATGACTTATCGTAAAACTAACTATTATGAGAAGGGAACATAAGAGTGAGATTTTCTGATGACCTCAAACAGTGGGAATCATTGCCGAGAAAATCAAAACGTTCCTTTAGGTAACGCGGAGAAAAAGAATTAAATAGTATATTATAAAGAAGAGACAGGATGTGCGTATTCCGAAGAAGACGAATAGGAAGTCACTTGAGCTTAGAACGAAATTGAGAAACATGATCATATTTGCGCAAACCAAATATAAATCGTATACAAAAATTTTGAAGACGGTCAAGTTTATTAAGCTGGTCCTCTGTAAGATCTAAATAGCAGATGTCAGCGTAATCAAGAATTGGAAGTAATAGGGATTGAGCTAGAACAATTTTAGTGGCAGTGGGAAGAAAGTTACGGAGTCTTTTTAACGAGGCTGCAGCAGCAAACAACTTCTGGCTAGTAACTTGGAGTTGAGGAACCCAACTCAAGCAGCGATCAATTAAGATTCCTAATTTTTTACACGATTCACTAAAAGGTATTAAATCCCCATCTAAATTGACACTAGGAATCGTTCTCCAGTTTACCCTTGAAATCAATCGCGAACTACCCACTATCATCGCTTTAGATTTTGCAGGATTAACTTTTAAGCCAAATTTTTTGCTCCACTCGGTTATAAGGAAAAGATCATTATTAACTACCCTAATACACTCTGGTAGTTCATCCAATGAAGCACTAGAATAAATTTGTAGATCGTCTGCATATAGGTGGTACGAAGAAGATAGATTTTGGGAGACAGAGTTTACAAAAATTGCGAAAAGAAGTGGAGAAAGGACACCACCTTGAGGGACGCCAGCAGTCGTATCACACCAAGAAGAGAAATCCTCATCCAGGCGAACCCGCTGCCTGCGCCCATAAAGATAACTGTAAAACCAATCGAATATGTAATTTAGAGGCAACTTTACTGCAAGCAGCTGACAGTGGGACCAAACCTTTCTAACTACTAGCTGTAAATATGTTTGCCGCGCCCCGAAACTTCTACCTTGTATCAAAGTCGGCTTGCCCTTAATAATCTCGTATTCACTACTGTAATGTAGAACTTTCCAGGTAACTGAAAAGGTGGGATTAAAGTACTTTGAGGGGCAGTAGAGAGGGTTGCCGAATGAGGTTCATTTATATGTGTGTTTTCATAATTAGTGTAAAGTTGAAATTTGGTTCATGAACTCTCGTGTATTCTCTGTATCTTTTATAAGCAACTTCGTGATAAAAATAAAGAAAATGTTTGCCTGATGGTAAGGGACAGGTCTGACCATAAACAGCTGCAATGCCCTGGAAATCCTCACCCTAGATATTGAGATAGAGTTACTGAACATTTGACAACGGCGACAGTACAATGGAATAGTCTATGGGCTAGGCGTGCCGGTTAGAATCACATATGATTAAAAAGTAAAATTTTGGAAGCCTTAATCTTGCATTGGGAATGGAATCTGCAACCACACGATCACAGATTCATCTAGTCCGTAACATTAAGAGCAACATAATCTCGTTACCACTTCTAGCCAATGATATTATTAGTAATAGATACGTTAGCTACTAAGCAATCAGTGATAACTAATGAAATATTATTTATTAATTTCTAGAAAATTTGTTTGCGTATTTGGATAATTTAAATAGTAGTATTTTGTATTTTAAATTATTTTTATGCGATGTGCTACTGATTCAAGTTGAATTAATTAGCTGACCTTTTTTTCCGCTAATTTCGGATCGCCTGTAAGTTATCTACCTGTGGCTGACTGGGAGACTGGGAATAATCGCCCTTATGATATTATTACTCCTGGCAGATAGAACAACTAAAGTTATTATCTTTTTATAACAAAGGTAACATTTTCAAACTATAATTTACATTTAATTAAAGTACTCGTATGTTTTGAAACACAAATTCCAGTCTGAACTTTGTTAAATATTTTCCAGTGCAACAGACCAAATATAATGCTACGTGACGAGGGTATGTAGTTGTTAGAACTTTTGTATTAACTTGTTAGAACTAGAATAGTTTTAATAACGTAATGTTAAAATAGTGTCATCGTAGCCATCATAGGCCTTTCTATGCATTCTTCGTTACGGTAAATTATTTTAAATTGAATATTAGTTTTATACAGGTAAGTGACTTGAGGCCCGATTCTACAGTTTCGTCGCAATGGGCAGTTACGCAAGTTTAAAGTTTCTTGATATGACTAGAAATCATTGTGTATGATGTACCAATAAAATTTCCATGTGCCATTTATCCCTCGTACTTAATAAAATTATTATTATCAGCAGTCGAACGACGTCCACTGCTGAACAAAGACCTTGAAAAGACAGTGTTGCCATAATCTCCACCTTGACAGGCGTCTTGGGGGTCGCAGTATAGGTGGTAGGTAATCCAATAGAAAGAGGCTGCTGCCGGTCTTCTCGTTTTCCCTTAGTCGCCTCGTACTACGACACCCAAAAAAATGAGATGGGTCGGTGCTATTTTTACCCGGGCACCCTACGAGCAAATAAAATTAAATCCTACCAATAAAAGCTCGCATATCTCATAATCTTATATAGATAATTCTTCATTTTTAAACAAGAAAAATACCTAAATCCAGCAAATTCTACATTTATTATAATAAAAAATACAGTTAAGTGATGGAATCTATTGATTTTAATTTAATTTAATTTATAAAGGATCGCCAACATTACATACATTATCAAAAATGAAGAACATGAGCACAGAACATGAGCTAAATGTTGTAATAATTATAGGTGACCACGACATGCGCAAATAAAAAAAATAATAATAATATCTTGGGACAATCCACACGGTCATCTAATCCCAAACTAGGCAGAGCCTGTACTATGGAACCAGACAACTGATACTAATACTTATATACATTTTTTTTTGTAAATACATACTTAAATAGATAAATAACACCCAGACACGTGGTGGGAATCGAACCCACGACCCATCGGTTAGCGGACAGGGTCACTAACCACTAAACCAACGGGCCCGTCAAATACAAGTGCGATAACAACCTGGATAATAAAATAGTGATAATAATAGTAATATTTTGAAATATGAGCAAACGCCAAAGTCATTAATAGCATTTTAGCCTTTAGAAAAGTATCTTTTTCATGGAACATGTTTAATTATTGATGTGTTTGTGTGGAATGGAACTCTAATTGCTTTGTCGAGTCACGTATGCTCGAGCTTCAACGAGCTTTATCCCGCTTAAGCTACAAGTTGTAAAAATAAACGCTTCTTAATTGTTCCAGGCGCCTAAGCGGTGGCAAGGGCATTTTTGTTTGGATTTTAATTCAATGGTTTATATAAGGAGTTTATGTCTGCGATTTGGTATTTACCCATACTTCTTTGGTAGTTTCATAATATTGTAATAGACAGAAATATTATTCAGTCTAATGACATTTTTCGGAAAATGTTAATATATTTACCATGAACTAGCTATGCTCGGAGTTTCTTTGCGCGACAGAATCCGTAATGAGGAGATTCACCGAAGAACCAAGGTCACCGACATAGCTCTTAGAATCTGCAAGTTGAAATGGCAGTGGGCAGGCCACATCGCTCGAAGAACTGATACAGAAAAGTTCTCGAGTGGCGATCACGAACCGGAAGACGCTACGTAGGCAGGCCTCCCACTAGGGGGACCGACAACATTGTGCGCGTCGCAGACAACCGGTGGATGCAAATGGCTAACTGTCGTTCATTGTGGCGGTCTTAGAGGGAGGCCTTTGTTCAGCAGTGGACGTCTTCCGACTGATAATGATGATGAAGATTTACCATAGGCAGAAAGATTTACATCTTCGTAAGACTTTGCTTTCATCATTTTCAATTCCGTCACAGTTCCATTTCTCCAAATTATCACAGTATAGGATTTATGGTGCCAATAAGAAACTGTTTCTCGATTTGCTAACAAATAAATAATTCTGTATGTATCTATCGTACTAGGAGTTAAAAATAGATTCGGGTTTTATAATTAGAATATTATCAAGTGGTTTCTTTACGATGTATTACTTTAAGGAAATCCACAATAGTTACATAAATTATACATTCACAGTTTCCTAAAATCTTGAAAATTTTAACTGACTGTTTCACAAGTTGTTTATAACTTTTGTTCCTAGTATACATTGTTTTATCTAATATCGTTACTTCTACAACGTTATTGTACAAGACATCGTCAGGCCCGAAATATTTCGCCGTTATTGTCTAAAAGTGAGCTTTGTTAACCAACTTGTCAGTTAGGACAAGTTTTTGTCCCTTATCATTGGTCCCACGAAATTCGCTGTGGAATTTTCCACGTAGAATCGAAAAGTCGTAAAAAATCTTTACAGCGAGAATGGCCGATCACAATTTTTGTAGCCCGTTGAGTAAGCACCTTCATCGTTTAAAATATTGGCAGGGTGGCATTGTATTCTTACAGCGAGAAAGATTTGGCAGAAGGGAATCCGTTTCATCCTTTTTTGTGTCAGTGCAGCGGTACTTTTAGTTCTACCTAATGTTTCCAGCATTCACGTTAACTTCTCAATTTACCAACTGGTGGTATTTTTATTTTATTACATCCAGTTCGTTCATACTACGAGTATATGTGTAAACTAAACATGCATATAACATATGCAAAACTTCAACAACTGCAACATTGTTATCGAAGCATAACTTAAAAAAATGCAGTTTAGAGTGCTATTTCTACTGTTGACAAAGTGGCAGATTATTATAACTAGACGAAGAAAGTTAGTGTTAAGGCTATCGCTATGATGGCAGCAGATGTGACGAACGAAGACCAAAGCCTCCTCCCCCGCCCCTGCCAGCAACATGACTTCTCACAGGTTGCCAGTGGGCAACCTTGCTCCCAGCAGATCACACTTCAAGACATCTTCACACTTTAAGTAAGGTGATCCATGTATTGGACGGGCATTTAAAAAGTTGTTACTACGCCCAAATTCTCTCCGGTCGTATCGGTCTCCCGTCTTCATCGCATCGTGTGGGTAAAGGAAGAAAAGGTACACTCTTGTCCTGTGTAGATGACTGTGAAAGATTAGCCGGCATAGTCGCAACGGTCAAGAGGACATCATTACTTCCTACGTCCGGTAGCTCGAACTTCAAGCGATCGTTCACAGTTGGTTTTAATCCCACCTCCGGGCTTATGGAATCACTTTAGAAGATTAGCCAGACTCTCCATTAATAATGAAGTCGATTCGAGTTTGAAATCTGAGTTCCGAAGTAAGGGCCCGTAGTACAGCAATACCGTTTCAACATAACGTCTCGGATAATAGCTTTTATAAGTTGAGCGTAACTTCTATATACGTTTACATGGTTGTTGCGAGTTTGCTAGGAGGGGTGACTATGAGATGCTGTCGTATATTGTACATTTTATTTATAGTTTAACTATGAAAGAGAGGGGAGGTTTAATAGTATGCATTATATTCACAAATATTGTATTCCAAGTGTGAAGGTCACCGTAGCTTAAAGAATTCCTAGGCTAATTGAACTTTATTATTTTTCATAGCGTGTAAAAATACATTATTTTATATACCACCAAGGTGGCACCGCAGCCTATAAACGTTAGCAACACCAGAAGTATCACAAGCGCGTTGCCATCCTTTAAAGCATTAGATATTAAGTCTTTTGGGCCGACCCTTAAGACATAACGTATTAATAGTGCCCTTCACACTGGAACATAGCAATGTTAACACACTGCTACTTGGTGTCACAATATCTGACACTGCGATGGTATCTACCTGGACGGTTCCTTGCACAAGGAACCTACCACCTAGTACCTACACTACTTACTTGCTACCATTAAGCGAATGAAACGTTGCATCATTAAGTCGCGTAAAAATGATTTTTATTGACCATAATATTGGGCTTCTAGTCGACCAATTCGTCACAGCAATAAATCTGATTCCCTAAACATATATTTTTTCTTATCCAAATTTGAACATGACCCATGTCAAAATAGCTCAAAGCCAATATTTGTCGGACTTGCTATCTAGGTCGTACAGAGTTCTTTGCGACTTATATCTAAATTGATTTAATATCAAACTGTCCTGTTTGCCCACGAGAATATTGCCCTCGCAAGATATGTGAATAGGATCTATTTATTTTTAGGAATCTCTAGTCTGGTGTTGTGGTTCAGTGTTTTCAAGTGCAGCTACTGAGATTTGACGGCATCGAGTTTGATTCGTGGTAGTGTATACTGATAGAAGGTGATTAAGGTGCGTACTACCTCACAGGAGCCTATATTGCTACTGACATATGGTTTCCTGCTAACCAACGGAAATATTTGACCACCTTTGTATCAGTATGGGAACAAACGTTTCGGTGAAAAGCGAAAGTTAATGCAAACCAAAGTCTTTGCTTTTGCTTCGTCTTAATTAAAACGCATGACTGATACTCATGAATATGAAATCAGCTTGAAGTAAGCATTTATCAATACGCCAATAAATAATTTATTAAACAAAAATATATAATGAGACATTTTAATGGATTATATAGCGTGTAAGATAGATTGGTTATATAAAAGAGGCTTTCAAAAGTTGTCAAGGACAAAGTGTCACCATTAGGAGTACATTCCCCTTCTATTGTGTTTTCAACAATCTAATGCCTTCTTTATTTATAAGGAATGTGAAATTTTATTAGTCCTATGTATCAAATTGATGTGGAAAATAAACTATACATTTTTTTAGTCAAGCATTTTGTGAAAGTTCGTTTGACAATGGCACAAGTATAAACTTGCAAAGGTCAATATCCTAGAAATGCATTTCAAGAGTCGACAGGTCAACAAACTTATTTCCTAAATGTCACATCACAGTTTTTTTTTCAAATGCCTGTAAGAAAAATGCTAAAGATGAGTTGGAATAACTTTATCTTACCAGATATTCTTATATATTTTACTTTATAATAATAATAATATCTTGGGACAATCCACACACGGTCATCTGATCCCAAACTAGGCAGAGCCTGTACTATGAAAACCAGAAAACTGATACTAATACTTATATACATTTTTTTACCATTTATTTCAAATAGGCACTTTTGAACGATCAATTTTTTTTAAAAGCTACCACCGGATCACATCGCGGCCTCAACCGGCAAGAAACTCAGCGGGCTTATTATTTTACTTTTTTTTAAACAGTGTTTCGATCTAACGTATAAGCTTGGCTATACAAAGGGCTAATGCCACCAGTCTTTTAGGTACCCTTCCCTCCCAGTGCGGCGACAACTTCGAGGAAGTTTTTTACCTAGTTTAAGTGTACATGTTTGTATATAAACTGTAAATATTTAGTTTCAATAAATTTATGTATAGTGTTTGTCTTGTTACAATTAGATCAGCATCAGCGACAGTGTGTCCTGCCGTTCAAAAAAACAAATAAGAGAGAGAAAAAAATACGACGGAAATACATTATCATCACTATCACCAGCTTCCGGCTGGTGATAGTGATGATAGGGCCACTGCTAAACATTGGCTCTCACGCTTGGAGGGGGCCATAATCCCCGTGATTGGCAGGCGTATTGTGGGGTAGAGATTTGTCTTAAACAGAAGCCACTGCTGCCAGTCTTCTGGTTTTCTCTTAGTCGCCTGCTATGATACCCAATGGATGAAGAAGTGTTATTCTTAGTCGGACACACCACGGGCCCAAACCAAATAATTTTATTTTATTCTTTATTTAAATGTAGTCCACCAGCTTAAATAAAGAAGCAAATAACATAGTTAGAAAAAGAGAGCATTTAAAGGACCACGCGGTTAGAAATACAATATATCACTCATGTAAGGCAGAAAAACATGCCATTAATACATTATTCAGTAAAAAAAAACGATTAAGCATCATTACGACACATTGAACGTCTATGATATCATAACTATAAAAAAACATATACAGTCGAATTGAGAACCTCCTCCTTTTTTGAAGTCGGTTAACAAAATTACGAAAATGACATTTTTCGATTTTCAATAATATTTAAAAAAAAATAAGGTTCAGCTGCTTCCTTGTCGAAGGGATATTAATAGAGAAGGGATCAAAAGAAAACTCTTTGCATATCATATTGAACTCTATATTCGTACGCACCATGAACGTGTTTTGCCTGTAATTTGTGTTACATGACGGAATACTAAGGGGGATTAAACCTAAGAAATCTTAATTTCCTGCAACAAGTCAGAACTGTTGAATTCGTTGGAAATAATTGTATTTGCTGCTCGAGTCAACTCGTGCGCGGGTGCTGCTTGGGGGGACTGGTCCGACTACTATCCCTTTGGCTTTTTAGTTTGTTGTACCTACTTTCGTCGTATTTTATTATTTTTTTTTTCTGTATTATTTGATCTTTTGAACGGCAAGACACACTGTCGCTCTGATCTAATTGTAACATGACACACTGTTTAAAAAAAAAAGTGATAAAATGACAAGCCCGCTGAGTTTCTTGCCGGATCTTCTCAGTTGAGGCCGCGTTGTGAACCGGTGGTAGCTTTTTAAAAAAAAAAAAATACTTGACCTTTCAAAAGTGCTAGCGTTAAGCCTATTTGAAATAAACTATTTTTGAGTTTTGAGTTTGAATTTAGTAGTGAAAATCTGCTATCCGTCGTCTGTAAAGGATAATTTCAAAATATTACCTATTAACAAACATCAGATATCACAATATTCGTTTCTGATATTGCGATATCGGATTATTAAAAAAATAAAAAAAAACTTTATTTCAGACCAGACAGATCCATAGTGTTAGTACAAAAATCTAAAAAAACTAGTGTTAAAATTAAATAATATAAATTATAATACATCCACATCTAGGAAGGCCATGAGCTAGAGCACTGCACACCTAGCTACAGGCGAATGTAGCTGCATCCAATGCTCCAGCACAGGGCAGTCCCATCTATCACACAATGTTCTCAGGATGCTGTGAGGGCTGGCACGTACCCTCTGCTGGAGGGAGGCACAGCTTTTTCGGATGACGGCATGAAAGCCGTCAATCCCAACATCAGCGAACATGCCTGATGCACTGCAAAATCTGGGCAACCCTAACAGCACCCTAAGAGCATTATTGTACTGAACACGCAGGCCGCTGTATGCCCTCTGCGTATACCGAACCCACAGACTGCACGTGTACTGTACAGTATGCTTTAAATAGCGTGATCTTAACTGGTGTGGTACATCGTGCAAATCTGCGGGCCAGCATATTGCATCGGACAGCCAGCGCTCTGCGTGCTCTTTCAATGTCAACATTGTCACTTAAATTATCCGTAAGCCAGTGACCCAAGTACTTGAATTTAGTTACTTGCGTCAGGGGCTCATCGTATAATGTTACTTGTGGCTCTATCGAGTAACCTTTGTTGCCAGTTTTAAACACAAGTAACTCACTCTTTTTGTTATTGTACTTGAGCCCATGAGCCACGGCATACGCCTCACATACCCGTAAGAGGTGTTTCAAAGCAGCGATAGATGGACTCAGCAACACCATATCGTCGGCGTAGCTGATATTGTTCATACATATACCATCAATATGACATCCGACGCTGGTTTTGCTGAGCACAACAATCAGTCTATTGATGTACAGGTTAAAAAGGCGAGGAGATGTAATCCCCCCCTGCCTTACTCCACATTTCAGCTTGTATTCATCCGACAAAGTTCCAGCCCACCTAATATGATTGGTTTAGTTGTTATACCAATATTGGAACAAAGAGGTAACTTCATTTCCCACAGTACTTTCATTTCGAAGATTTCCCACAGAATTTTATATGATACCATGTCAAAGGCCCGGGACAGATCAAGAAAACAGGCGTTCACAGCGGTCTTTCTTCGTGTATAGTATTGAACAATCTGCTTAACGGACAAAATGACACTCTCCGTAGACAGCCCAGGCATAAAGCCAAATTGTGCATCATATAAATGAATATGAGAAGCCATATGCACATCAAGCAGACTGTCCAACACTTTCGCTATAATAGTAGCGAGAGAAATGGGCCTATAATTTGAGGAATCAGCTGGATCACCCGTTTTATTTTTTACAATTGGTACAACTATGTTTTCATTAGGTCGTGCGGCAGGTAGGAATGTCCTAAACACAGTGTATAAAACATAGCCAACACTCTCGGTAGATGTACACCGGCAAACCTAATATGCTCAACACTGAGGTGGTCGTGCCCTGGAGACTTGCCTCTTACCATCTTTTTTATTGCACTAGCCACTTGAGTGGCAGTAAAACGCACATTTAATTCCACGGCAGCACACCCAGTATTAGGCATCTCAATCAAAGATGTAGAATAATAAAAAATAATAATAATACCAGCCCTTGTTTATGTCCCACTGCTGGGCACGGGCCTCCCCTCAAGTTGAAGGGGCTTAGGCCATAGTCCACCACGCTGGCCAAGTGCGGGTTGGCGGACTTCACACGTCTTTCGAATGCTAGTTAGGCTTTCTCAGACATGCAGGTTTCATCACGATGTTTTCCTTCACCGAAAGCTAGTAACAATCGCACAAAGACGATTCGCACATGATTAATTACATAAATCAGAGGTGCGAGCCGGGGTTCGAACCTGCGCACCTTGTTTCCAAGGCAAGCGCTCGCCCACTGAGCTGTTACAGCTAAGATGTAGGATTTGATGAAATTAATGGCTCGACATTGAACTGGTTTTTGAAGATGTTAGCTATGGCTGCGTGATCGTACTCACCTGCCACACTCCCTGGTTGGCTCGGCTTGGGGTTCAACTTATTAGTACATTTCCAAAACCTTTTGAAATCATTTGACTTATGACTCTCAGCTATTATATCCATTTTAATTTGTGTTTGATTTTGACGACACCATTTCAGTTTGTTTTTAAAAGCTTTTCGTGTATTACACATGTTATTATAAACATTCCCGGTCAAAGGGTGATTACACAGATTCCACACCTGAAACGCAAGCCGAGCCTCATGATGGGCAGATTTTACGTGTTTATTCCATCCCGGATTATATTTTCTTTTCATAGTGGCTCTGGCTGTCCTTTCAGCACTGTCAGTAAAAATACTAATCATTTCACTATACATATGATCTAATACGGCTTTATGGTTCTCGTCACAACACATTTTATCCGCACACTTAACCATTTCAAGGGGAAAATCTAATTCTCTTAGCCTCGCGTTACATAATTCTGTATACTTATTTTGTTGTTCGACATCCCTATCGCCCCATATAACATTACTTCTACATAAGTCAAATAATATAATCCTAGGCTTAACTAACTTTAAGTTACATTCCAACTGTATAGGAAAGTGGTCAGATGCGTACGTATCGTATAATACATTAGCACTAGCAAGCGTACGACGTGCAGCCTCGGTCACTACACAGTGGTCGAGCCAGCGCCTACTCCCATGCGCATCGCTAATAAAGGTATATGAAAGATCCGGCAATAGTTCAAGATCCGCACAACACCACGTCTGTTCTTCGCAGAAGTCTATTAATTCACTATAAAAGAGTTCATTAGTGTGTGCATTGAAATCACCAAGTATAAAAACAGTTTCAATATTATAACTCTCTACTATTGCATTTATATCACTCAAACAATTAGTGAATTCAATAAGGTTTTCATTACAATTAGTAGGTAATATACACCGAGAAAACTAATATATCCCGATCTAATAACTGTAATTTAATACACGCAAGTTGCACATTATTACATTGTATACTAATCACCGATGTAAACAAAGATTTCCTCCAAAGCAGAGCTACACCGCCATAGGGCCTACCTCTCAATATCCCTACTGACGTATCGACAGCAGACGTTCCCGTTGCATTGAAATCACTGTGTATGTTTCCTAAAAATTGCAAATCATGTGGTAGAAACCAAGTTTCTTGCAATGCTATAATGTCCGCCGATACACACAGTCGTCTAACGCAGTCAACAGAGGTTGTAATAGACTTACAGTTAAAAGTATTAATTTTAATTATTTGATCCATATTTATTTTTTGTTAACGCATTTTCCAAATTTTCCCGAACTATGGTATTTCCCTCGCCTTTTTGCTTATTACCAAAATTTATAAATTGCCTAAAAGACACTCCTTCTGGCCAAAAGTCTAGTCTAATCTTGGGTGCGAAGATTTTATAACTGTCGTAGTCTTTAGGCATTTTCATATTAACTTTCTCTACCTTATTGTGTAGACTAATTATTTTATTTAAATCAAATAGGTAAATTTTACATTTAAATAAACTAAACTAAATAAAGTTAATACCATAGTGATTTCTTGTAACTGCAACTGATTCAGATACAAAACATTTGTCTTCGCCCATCACTACTTCACGCCATCGGGAACACGTCCCCTGGTATGTCATGAACTTCATCAAATAACACCGTCGACACCTACTATAAATCTTATTAAATGTATATAAGGTCTATATTCGATTAGTGGGAGCAAAGTGGAATAGATTCCTATGAATTAAAGTTGCTGGACGTGGTCTCGTAAGATTTGGTTTCGGAAAAATATATTAATATCTACATTTCAATTCAAGAACAAGTTGTTTTTTGTATTCTGTAAGAGTTTCCTACACTCTTACTGGTAATCATCTTAATAATCTTAATAATTCAATAATATTAAAGGTATGCGATACATTGACAAGCCTATAAAAATGTGGGGACTCCCCCAAGTGGTCTCCACCAGCCCCTACAACCACACCAAACGCCAACTCTTGGTCATCATCAGTTATCCACTATCATCATCAAGTATCACTTATATCACATAATAATATTTAGTCAATAATAATCTACATATTAATTATTAAACAAATAGATATAATATTGGGTTGTCACTTACTCAGCGAATGCATCAAACCTCATGATGCTCGTCGGTTGCATCTCAATCATCAACGCAGTTCCTCAGATGGCACGTCTTTGATAATCTTTGATAACCTGCCAATCAAACTCACAAACATTATAACACAGCAGCCGTCCCACGGCCGCTCGCCACATATAATCTCACAATCACTGCTCACTACGAAGTCCCACAATCAACTGTCCATTACGAAATCTCACAATTGACTGTTCATGTTGGCGCGTCGCGCCATCTTTATATCAGACGCCGAACTTTATTGACGGTAGTCAGTCTAGTCAAAATAGCAACTGTGATACGCAAATACCCACTTAATTATTAATTTAATATAAAGATCTATTTAGATACTTTCACATTTGGCTAAATTGTGATAATTAAAACATAAATAAATAAAGCGTCGGTAACAATTAGATGAACGAATTGCTATTTACAAATGCCACTGGACGGGGTAGTTATGGTACTTAAACTTAGACTGGCACCGTTTCCATTTGTCACTTGACACTTTGATCAGTATGAAATTTCTTTGACCAAACTATGTCAGTCGCCATTTTTATATTTTTTACATCCAAAAACATCAATATGGGTACTTAGCGGAGATACCACTGGAGAGAGCATGATGCGCTAACCCCTCTGCCAAATTTTTGTTCATATGTTCAGGTCATTCTTTATTTGTGTGCGTATCTTTTTGAATGTGTTGCGAGTTTATTATAGTGTGGGTATGCGTGAAATTGTATCTGTGTGTGTTTACTTCGCGTCGCAGGCAACCGGTGGATGCAAATAGCAAATTGTCGTTCATTGTGGCGGTCTAAGGGGGAGGCCTTTGTTCAGCAGTGGACGTCTTCCGGCTGGTGATGATGATGATGATGACATCATAGCCAGCCTTAAGGGGTGTACGAGTACCTCCCGCACCCCGCAAAAGTGCCACGAAAAATTTGTTCGGGGAATCGACGCGAAACTAGCTCCATTCTAATTACTCTGAGTATAGGTATTAAAATAAAATTAACAAGATAAATCGAAATATCTAACACCCGTGGGGTGTCCAAGTAAGAGTAGCACCCTCCCATCTCCTCCCGTTGGGTCCATAATAGCCGATTAATGGAAGCATGAAGACGGGCAACAGCGTATTTATATTGGATTAGCTACCACCTATACTGCGATCCCCAAGACGCCTGCCAAGCGTGGGGATTATGGCAACCCCTCTCTTCTAAGGGGGAGGCCTCTGTTCAGCAGTGCACGTCTTACGTCTGCTGATGATTATGATGATATCAGGTATGTATACCTACGTTTTCTGTACTTATGTATAATGTAAAAAATATAAGACTATATTCTTTGATCGCAGTCGGGATTTTAGTATTTCTATAATTTATCGTCTCAAAACACATAGCCTTTCCAGAGAGATGGAGATCTTTGTAAAATAAAGTGTATTAAAGTTGGGTCGTCGGCGTACTTAGTGCAGGAAATGTAGCTCATCGATTAGCACGTTAGTGCAGGTTTGATGCCTGCGCGACGATCAACCAATGAACTGAAACTTACTGCTCATGGTAGCTATATTTTTAATTATCAATTAACCACTTCAATTATTTAACATAAGTCAGTGCTTAACTGCAATACTACCTAATGGAAAGCGATTCGCCGAAGAACTAAAGTCACTGACTCAGCTCTCAGAAGCTCTCGGGAGGGAAAGTGGAAGAAAAGTCTCGAGTGGCGACCACGAACCGGAAGACGCTGCGTAGGCAGGTTTCACACTAGGAGGACTGACGTCATTGTGCGATTCCAAGCTATCGGTTGATGCATTCATTGTGGCGTTCCAAAGGGGAGGCTTATGTTCAGCAGTGGTCGACGGCTGGTGATGTTCATATTAGACACTAAAACATATTGAAGATATCATCATCATCATCATCATCAGCAGCAGCAGCAGCCAACACACCACCACTGCTGAACAAATGTCTCCCCCTTAGAAGGGAGGGGTTGCCATAATCCCCACGCTTGGCAGGCGGCTTGGGGATTATAGGTGGTAGGTAATCCAATAGAAAGACGCTGCTGCCCGTATTATTGTTTTGCCTTAGTCGCCTCTTACTGGCCTACCTAACCCAACAGGAAGAGATGGGTTGGTGCTATTCTTACCCGCATACCCCTCCGGCTAAATATGGTCCAAAATATGGCCTTTCAATAATGGAGATCTTTATCAAACCAATACTCATACCAAGATTCACATTAATGCCTGTCTTCGTTCCGCCGTGGGTAATAAAATAGGATCCATTATGAAATCAAAGGTAGAATTCCATCGGTTTTAGTAGCGAATATTATCTTTTGAAATAACTGTTAAAAGGAGACGGACCGGAATGGATGTTCGATAATGTCAACGGGAATCGGAAAATTAATTATTAATAATTCGTCAATCGGCCGACTAATTGATTGACTGTACCGGGAATTATTTCTTTTTGTTTAATTTAAGCCGTGGAGTAAGAATAGAACCCTACTATCTCTTCCCGTTGGGTGTTATAGGACTAAAGGAAAACCAGAAGACGGGCATCAGCGTCTTCTAATATGTTATATCGAACGACACGTATACGCCTGCCAAGCCAAGTCACGGGGATTATGGACCCCCGTCTAAGGGAAAGGCGTATGTTCATGATGATAGATATTGGTATGATTAAACTTCTCTAAATATTTCCACGTTGTTACGATATAAATTATAACCAGCTATTGTTCTATCCCACCCAGCTATTACGTCACCCAAACAGGTGAGTGGTCACGTGACAATATTATTGTCACGCTAATTAGTGCGCTCATGGTACAAATTTGTAAGACAGGTCACTTTTCGTGTTAAACTGTTCTGCTATAAGGTAAGGCCCCCAGAAATTGACATACACACTCAATTCGCCGAATTTAAAAATGGATCCACGGGAAACATTTTTAGGTCGAAACAGAGACGTTATACTTACGAAGTCGTTAGTTAATCATTACCAGGTAATTCTCACGTGTCGAGTGGCGCCAGTGGAACAAAGCGCCCTCGAGCGCCCATCCGCGCGGAATGGGCGCCACAACGCGCACAATGGTGCGGAAGCTGTGTGAGTACGTCGTAGTGTAGTGTCACGGGAATGATTAATGATATACCTACAGATGTTTATACGATTACCTTGTGATAAAGGAGATATAGGCATAACAGGGTGGAAAAAAAACGGGATACGGAGGGAAAGTAAATTCAATATTAAAGAACAAATTTTACTCACATTATTTTGCTGTCATACACATTATATGAATCATGGTCGAATTTCAACCAGCGAGCGACCATTAAACCTGGACGGCAGGTACTTGAATAATGTACCCTCGACCCTGTAATAATTAAAAAAAAAATAGTTCTTAAACACTTGCAAATTGCTGGAAACTAATTCAAAACCACTAGACTTAAAATATCGACATATAAAATTTTGTTCTTACTTGGGAAAATAGATATTTCTTTTTTATTTTAGTTTAGATTCGAACGAGATTAATCCCCTTTTTGATTGGCTAGGGGTTAAACCAACAAGTAGTGAATCAATTTTCGCTGCCGAAATGAGCTCAGATAGTGATCGACTCGACGAATCCAAGTTTGCCTATCTGTATGTTCCAGCTCACTGACACGCGCCCTGATGTGTGCCGACTTCATTCACTACCGAAAAGATAAACATATTTTTTCATATTTTCCGAAAAGTACCGACATAGATGTATTTCATTTAGGCCCACTGAGGTGTAGCTTCGTAGAAGCATGTTCGCTATTATATGCGTCTGCTTGCTGCTTGCATACAAAACTATATCGACGGATCAGCTAAGTCGAGCTCACGTCACTAAATGCAGGCATTATACCTCCTTCAGGGTCGCTAGACGTTTGAGATGTGAGCCCAAGAAGTCCATCGAGTACGGCGGCGATTCAGAGTAGGACGACGGCGGGGTTGTGACCCCCGTCACCGTGAACACTGTGACAGGTGCCTGGAAGGCACGGAGGGGTACCTACCTGGTGCAGATCCCACCGGAGAGACCAGCCCCGCCCCCTCTTATGTGCCGACACGACAGCCGCGTGGGTTATAATGGATAAGAATCCCACATATCCCAGTTAACCATAAATTTTAATATGGATTTACTTAATACTGTCTACCATACTTACAGTCCATTAATAAAATCATTATCTCGTCACTTCAGTTTAAATTTCCATACAAAGTCTTTACTTAGGGATAAAGTAATGACACGATTAAGAACTCTGTGTGAGTCAGTGATAGAAAAAAAGCAAAAAACTTGATTGCGTTGAACTCTTCAGTGCGGTAGTACTGACCATGACTAACTTATATCATAAATCGTAAAGTTACTTTGGTACGCATATAAAAAATGGTATTTCTGCTGGATGCAGGTAATTTACGGTACTATGACGTCATAGCCACTCAAAATACACGAACACGAAATGCTCCAGTTTACTGCCAGTCATAACTTGAGGTGTGAAAATTTTACTGCTTTCCCTTGTTAAATTAAAATATCTTTCTCTTTGCTTCGGTCCGAAATGTGGTTGTTTTTTTTTGTTCCGTTAGATGAAAGTTTATAACAGTGTTTTTTGTTCCGTTTACGTCAAAACTTGCTTGGACTGATGACATTGTGCGGGTCGCCGGCAGGCAACCGGTGGGTGGATGCAAATAGCCAATTGTCGTTCATTGTGGCGTTTTAAGGAGGAGGTCTATCTGTGTTTAGCAGCGAGCGTCTTTTGGCTGATGATGATAAGAACTTGACCGCAATACCATCTGATTATGTAGTATGTATGTTTACTACCCGTGGTGTCTCCGGGTAAGAATAGCACCCTCCCATTTCCCGTTGTCCGTAAGAGGTAACTAAGGGAAAACAGGAGACGGGCAGGCGTCTTTCTATTAGATTACCTACCACCTATACTGCGATCTCCAAGATGCCTGCAAGCGTGGGGATTATGGTAGCCCCTCCCTTCTGAGGGGGAGGCCTTTGTTCAGTAGTGGACGTGTTTCGGCTGCTAATGATGATGATGATGATCCTTAATATAGATTTTTATTATTATCATTTTTATTATTACCTACTTGATTCTACTATCCGTCTCTATCATTGGACGATGAGACGCACGGCAGCTACGCACACTTATGTTCTGAATATCATCAGTCCGGACTAAACGATTTACTTCGTCAGGACTGGAATAGTTTATTTGCGTAGATTTTCTCACATGATTATACTTGTATTGTGTGTTTGCAGGCAGTGGTGTGCACAGAGGGTAGGCATATAAACTTATTCGGTTTGTTTAACCTACTTTATGTATATTAGTGTACCATTTTAATTACCCATATGTTAGCAAATTCTATAGACATATTAATTTGCATTTAAAAACTGTAATAAGGTTATTCAGTGGCTCCGTATACACAAAAAGACTTTGCCTACCCTACGATTTCTCTAAATAATCTTACTTTAAAAATATTTTGTACTGACATGGTATTAACGTGATGTTTTTAAATGTGAATAGATTGGCCTATAATGTAACTAACATTACAGGATATTTGTGGTGGCACACTAACAAATAGCTTAGAGTACAGATAACTCGCAGATATTTTTGCCTACTTTCTGTGCACGCCACTGTTTGCAAGGCTAGGGTGAATGAATGAATAACTTTATTGTACACCAAACAAATAAAAAAAGGAAATGGAACAACTTAATACCAACTAAGTCTGAGCTTCTATAAAAGGCCAGCAGTTATATATTTTCGTCTACTTATGCTTAAAGGTTGTTCGTCTTTACCATATAATCTATCCATCACAATTTCTTATGATGAAATTAAATTGAATATAATCATTCGTACTGAGAAAGAGAAATTAAAATCAGAAATATGTTCAAATTAAACCTCGTCCTTGAAAAAAACCCCGCAATGTCCGCCCCCTGGCGATATAAACAAGGCGAGAACAATCTAAGTCTTTGTTTTATTACACCACTCTGTAATTTGTGTCCTCTTTTACACAAAACTTGTTCTGAATGGCGATGTACTCCTGCTTGTTACCATTTTAAATAAACTATTTTGTGCCACGATTTATGTTTAGGATGATTAATTTATGAATATCCGTGCCGGGTTAGAATTGCATCCCCCCATTTCTCTCGTTGTGTATCGTAAGAGGCGACTAAGATAAAACAAGAAGACGGGCAGCAGATTTTTCAATTGAATTACCTACCACCGATACTGCGATCCCCAAGACGCCTGCCTAGCGTGTGGATTATGGCAACCCCCCCCCCCCCCTCCCTTCTAAGAGATAGGTCTTATGTTGAGCAGTGAACATCCTAGTTTTTCGGCTGCTGACGAATTGTATTTTAAATTGAACTACCTTTCATTTCATATAAAATTTCTAAATAATTATGACAAAGCGTATTAATCACATTAAAAGTTTTTGTCGTTGTTTTGTGGTCTATTTATCTTTCTATATTAATAAAATATTCCTAGAAGATACTGGTAGATCATGTTAGTTTTAAGATATTCAGGTGATTATCTTGTATTATATCCAAAGGATTTGGACCAGTAACCTCCGCTTTATAAAGCAAACAGCTTCTCGGTGCGCTACGCATAACTCTACATTAGAACTACAATTAAAAAGATTGTATTTTAATTAATGTAATGTACGTAGTCACACAAATTGATAATAAGATATAAAATGGCGGCTGATTTGCGACCAATTCTATTTCACCAAATAGTTTACGTATACCTTTACCTCCTACACATTTCATGACAAGCATGATAAATTATATCATGTAATGAAACATTTTACAATCGAAAGAAAAAACGAATGTAATAAATTCCCAGCAAACATCGATGAAACTCTAAAAAGTGTAACAAGATATGTTATACTGAAATATAATTTCCACAATCTGACTTGAACAAATTTGAAGGGCCCTGAAAATAGGCATAGGGCGGCCGATTCATCCCCCTCAGCTTATTTAATAACGTTATTGATAAGAATACCGTTATATTTGGGCTTGGGGACATCAATTTATATCTCTGCTTTTATGTCCTTCATGTATTTTTATAGGTTATTGATTCTAATGAAATAGGGCATTGCATTTAGATAGATAACATATTGAATTTCAATTAACTAAATTATTATATTAAAATAAGAATATCTATACTCATAATAAAACTGTAACAGGTCCATTTCTGTACATTGAAGATATTTTAAAATTTATATTTGGAGGGCATTCTATAACTGATACTAAAGCCAAAACTGTATTTTTTTTTCATTTTCATTTTTGTCTGTCTGTCTGTCCGTCTGTCTGTGTATTTGTCTGTATCACGGCCGCGCATCACGCCGAAACAACTGAATTAAACGAAACTTGGCATGATTTGAGGTAATACTACGAGGAAGGACATAGAGTACTTTTTATCCCGTAATCCAGCACGGTTCCCTTGGGACACGAGATTTAAGTCATATTGGTACTTGGTTATACGCGTGGCCCGATTTTATCCATTTTCCATTACAATTATAATAAATAATAATAAGGAGACACTCATAGACAGTTACCGTTGTTATTGATATTTGACAATCGATCAGGTTAAGCAACGTTAGGTAAGGTCATTAAATAGATGGGTGACCGTTTACTCAGTCAGTGTGCCAGTTTTTAACCAACTTTAAACAAAGGTTATGCATTCAACGTAAACGGATGCTATTCAAAATTTAGCTAACATAAAAAGAGCGCGAGCGGAGCTGCGCGGGTCGGCTAGTATGCTAATAAATATATAAAAAATAAAAATATTATCCATACAGATTACATAATGGTATATAAATACATACAAAATACATTAGATATAATCATATGGTAAGAACAATCTAAGTCTTTGTTTTATTAGTGAGTAAGCCCATGACGCATAGCTCTGCACTAAAAAAAGACATATTATCATCATCATCATCAGCCGGAAGACGTCCACTGCTGAACATAGGCCTCCCCCTTAGAACGCCACAATGAACGACAATTGGCTATTTGCATCCACCGGTTACCTGCGACGCGCACAATGTCGTCTGTCCACCTAGTGGGAGGCCTGCCAACGCTGCGTCTTCCGGTTCGTGGTCGCCACTCGAGAACCTTTCTTCCCCAACGGTTATCGGTTCTTCGAGCGATGTGGCCTGCCCATTGCCACTTCAACTTGCAGATTCTGAGAGCTATGTCAGTGACCTTAGTTCTTCGGCGAATCTCCACATTTCGGATTCTGTCGCGCAAAGAAACTCCGAGCATAGCTCTCTCCATGGCTCGTTGTGTGACTCTGAACTTTTCTAAAAGGCCAGCCGTTAGAGACCACGTCTCAGTACCATATGTCATCACTGGCAACACACACTGGTTAAAAACCTTCGTCTTCAGGCACTGCGGTATTTTGGACGAGAAGATATCGCGTAGTTTCCCGAACGCTGCCCATCTGAGTTGGATTCTTCGGGCGACCTCTTTGTCAAAGTTGGACCGACCTAACTGGACAGTTTGTCCTAGGTATACGTAGTGGTCAACAACTTCGAGTGTATCGTTCCCAACAACTACCGGTACGGGTGCAACATGGACATTAGACATGATCTTCGTCTTGTCCATGTTCATTTTAAGACCCACCTGTTGGGAAACGCTACTGAGGTCGCTGAGCATCGTATTGAGGTCCTCCAGCGACTCTGCCATAATGACTATATCGTCGGCAAAACGAAGGTGAGTGATGTATTCGCCATTGATGTTGATGCCGAATCCGTACCAGTCCAAGAGCTTGAAAACGTCCTCCAATGCGTTTGAGAACAGTTTCGGAGAAATAACGTCTCCCTGTCTCACACCTCGCTGCAATGGGATTGGTTTCGTGCTCTCTTCCTGTAGTCGGATCGACATGGTGGCGTTGCTGTACAAACACTTCAACACTTCGATGTACCTATAGTCAATGTGGCACCGCTGGAGGGACTGCAATACCGCCCAGGTCTCGATTGAATCGAAGGCTTTTTCGTAGTCCACAAACGCTAGACATAATGGCCGATTATACTCCTCGGTCTTCTGTATAATCTGGCGGAGCGTATGTATGTGGTCTACGGTGCTAAAGCCTTTTCGGAACCCGGCTTGTTCGGGAGGCTGGAAGTCATCAAACCTGCGTTCGAGACGGTTCGTAATGACTCTCGAAAACAGCTTGTATACATGGCTCAGGAGTGAGATGGGTCTATAATTCTTCAATAAAGTGTTATCACCTTTTTTGAAGAACAGAACCACCACCAAAAAAAGACATATTATAGTAAAAGATATTTAGTCAATCCTCCAGTCTAAGATAAAGTTTTAGTCAAAGTCCAAATAAATGACGCATGGCATAGAGTTCAAATTATAACCCCTCTGTTTTGCATCGGCATTTAGTAACCTCTAAAAATGCCCAACTAAATGTTCTGCCAATTGTGTGTGGACCTACTTTACTCATATAATACGTAAGTGTTAAATAAACAATTCTGAATGCTTAACCCTTCCATAATTTACTACTATATCTACATCCTACCTTAATTCTCATTTTCTTCTAGCCTTTTAAAAGGCTGTAACGCCTACCTTTTTACCTTCATTAGCATAAACGATCGTTACTTTCCCTAATCTCTGTGCCCGGCGTCGACGAAATGAAGATTTTACAGGTCATTGTTAATCTGCAACGGTTATGATGAAGCCTTAAAAAAGGTTAGTGCCGTGGCTTTTAAAACTACATAAAGGGAAACATAAAAATGTTGAGATACATTTGTTTTATCGCTTTTTAACGTCTTTTTAGTAACGTGAACTTGAGTGGTATATTAAAGCTTATTTTTTTGCGGGGCAGGCAGAATCTACCAATAGGGTCTTTTTCTTTATTTATGCGTATCTTTTGTCCTACTTTTGCATGTGAAGGAAAATAGTCTGGTTGTCTCAGTAGTCTGGTGCTTGCGAAGTGTGGCTACTCAGGTTAACGAACGTGCAATTAGCGTATTAACACAGAGTGACCAACCAGCAGTTTAAAACTTTGACATACAAACTTAGTTATGTATGAGGTTTGGTCTTTTTGCTACCCGATCGTGCAAGACACTTGAGACTAACATAAACATAGGCGCGGAGTAGCGTAAAATGGCCGCAACACAAAGAATCTAAAGATAGCACGAAACCCTGGGTGCACGAATCCAGCTCGCACTAGACCGCTTTATTTTGACTACCACCGGATTATAACGCGACCGCTACTGAGAAGATCTGATAACAGACTCAGCGGGCTTATCTTTTTTGGCATACTTTTGTTATTTTTTAAACTGCCAGTCCTAGTCAAGGCAGGATCACAACGCCAAAATAACTATTTTGTCACGGTCCTAATCTAATTAGGGAAATACAACATGCACCCGTGTCCGGCTTAACTAGAATTCGGTTATTCAAATCACTCGACAAGAAGGGTTGACCAAAAACTAAAAGTGACTTACCCAGGTTATTATCCCACCAAAACGTCGATCCAAAATAAATCACGATCGGAAATTTTAGGGTCGCCCACTCCTGTTGAATATTGAACGTCCTCCTAGAAGGACATAATTCCAATGAGTTTCATGAATTATTTAAAAAGACGGACTAGTCCCCTGGGTAACGAGTTGGGCGTACCGTTACATTTTTCAGCTGGCAATCGTTAATTTTAAAGTTAGGTAGAATGAGGTTTTGTAGATCTGTTTAACAGCAAGTAAGATTTATTTTGTATCAATCCCAGAGGAGCACTTACGTAGAGTCATTGTATTAATTCACGTTCGAACGGTGTGAGTTACAGTGAGAGACTTTCGGGGGTATCACCTTTAAGACGCTAACCGCTTGCACTAGCCGGACAAAAACACATGTAGGCGAGGCAAGCGTACGAAACATCGTTCATACGATTCTATTTAAAAACTGGTAAAACGTTCGTAATCGTTATATAATACATTTAATCGCGTCTATGCGTTTTCTGATCGGATACATCCGATCATGTGAATTGTTATAGAGATCCTAATACATATTTGGACTGCTATTGATGGTCGATTGTCGATCATGACAGAATCAATTTAGAGATTTTTACTGTTCTGTGATTCAGAGCCTCGTACTGAGCGCCCCTAGTTACTGTATACTATAACCTAACCACGTCTTGACCTTAATTTACACCTAATTGCTCTTTACCAATGAATGCGCTCGGTTTTTGCCTAGACATGACAGTAAACCCGTAATATTAGTGCTTTGGTATTTTTATTTGGATTTTAATAAGCTAGTGTGATTTACCATCCTCGATTGCGTAGTCGTTCTCCATCAGGTGGAACTGGCTTATATTTAGAGAACAAGTACAAGTATAAATTCTAAAAACATAAACTGCCCGATTGTGAATAATCAAAATAGGCTTAAATTACACTATACATACGTACATAAAACGTATACACATACACAAATTTGAACTCGCCTCATTAAGACCTTTTATTTGATACCCATATTTGGTTTTGGAAATAAAAAAACATACAAATTGGCGACTGACTCCCGACATATTAACTTTAAAAAAAAAATATAGCCTATGTCACTCCCACAACTGAGACGAATTTAAAGACATTACTGTCTTATTAATAAAAATCGCTTATTTTTCTCTTACTACAAAGTTACATCGGAAGTAGTTAATTCTAGACTAGTCACGGAATAGCTACGTCTTAATAACGGTATTAATAAATACGAAGTAGGTTCGGACTAACAATACAATTCTTACACTGAGACTAAGGTGTATGTTATGGCAACCCACTGAAATTAAAAGTAAAAAAAATGAACAAAATGACTAAAAAGACACTGGCAGTTAGGTAAATTTTGATATTTGACACTTTTATTTGACAATCACAACTTTCACTCTATATTTATCTTACATCATAATATTCTATATTTCTCTTACATCATAATATTCTGTATTTCTCTTGTTGAATTCAAGATAGTGGTTTTAGAATTTGTGTTTTTTTATTAGCAGAATATTATCTATAAATCAAGAAAGTATATAACAAGTAGGCCGGGGATCTAGCCTGTTACACACCGTCCCTAACAAGAAACTACAGTGCACCTCAAAAAACGCGTGTAAGAGCAGAAACCACGGTGGGCCTTAAGCACGAGCCGGCGCGTGTAATGCAAAACTTGCTGACAATGCAACCTATCCAAGAACAGAAGGGCTATTGTATGGACGCATCCAGCATGTGTACCGAAAACCAGCTGATGACGCACAACTAGATCCATTGTATGGACCCATAGCGACGGAATCGGCTCTTCACTTAGCTTCTAACATCGAAGCGGTCACTACATACTTAAATTAGATATTAAAAATGTAATTTAAATTAATAAAAATTAGTTTTAAAATCTGTTCTAAGTTATTTCTGAATCATCCGGCTGTAGCCTACATAACTAGCCTAATAGTTTAGTTTATTGAGATAGTTTATTTACCTCTCCACGAGCCCAAGTCCTTTTTGCAGCTAAAAGTTTCAAGTGAGGTGGTATAAAGCCTTTTTTTTTTTTGACGCGGCGGAAATCTTCCAAAGATCCCCGGGAGCTGTGGGGCTCGACCGGGGTATGTGGGATTCTTACCCACTAAAACCCCCGCGGCTGTCGCATCGGCACATGAGAGGGGAGACCCCAGGGCTCTCCGGTGGGATCTGCACCAGGGGCCCCTCAGTGCCTTGCCTTTGAGCCCGCCGCCGGGGGGCGCATTGTAGCCCCCCGGGAACCTGTCACGGTGCTCACGGGGACGGGGGTCGCAACCCCGCCGCCGTCCTCCTCGGAGTCGCCGCCGTACTCAATGGACGCTCAAGGGGCCCACACCCCGAGCGTCCAGCGACTCCGAAGGTTGCCCGTTGTTTATAGCCCCGGGCTCAGGGCTGGGGAGCGAGACGTTGGGCGGCCGCTTGACGCGGCCTGCGCCTTCGTCGCCGAGCGGGATCAGCGCGTTCGCGTTCCCGCTCAGCGGCCTCCTTCTGGGACATGACAGTCTCACAGAAGGCGGCCATCGCTCCCCACGCCGCATTCCCGGACAGCATAGCCGACACTACGCTGCCCAGGGAGAGGTCCGATCCGATGACTGCGACCAGGTCTCGACGCTCCAACGACCACGCGGGGCAAGCCTCCAGCGTGTGTTGGGCGGAGTCAGACTGGTCGCAGTGGAAGCATCTCGTCGTCGCTTCACGTCCGATCTTATGCAGATAATCACCGAAACAACCGTGACCGGTGATTATCTGCGTAAGCCTATAGGTGAGTCGTCCACTCCGTCGCTGAATCCAGGCTTCGAGAAGCGGCAGGAATGCCTCAACGACGCGTTTGCGCGCTATGTGCTCCGGCTGGAGCCGCTCGCGCCAGTGGTATAAAGCCTACTGCATCTCCAGCCAAATCATTCTACCATTTCAGTAATGTAATATGCAGTTGAGCGTGTAAATCTATATTTATATTTAAACTCGTCTTCAAGGTCTTCAAAAGGGATATTGCGAGGTTTATACAATTAGGTTATGTTTAGTATATATAATTATCTCAATGGAAGTTAGAATACAAATCTATGCTTACTCAAACGTTAAACCATGGGGCTCCGCGGAGTAACTTTTACTCCGGGACTACATTTTGATTAGTTAACTCCGTCCTTACTACTAGTTTATTAATACCATAATTGCCTATTATTTGCATAAGTCTTGGAGTAAAGTTGTACTGACGCTAATCATAGTTTATTAATAAGGCTGTAAAGTATAAGTCAAATTCCATCAAGCCATTTAGAGTGTAGGCCGTGCCAAAGAAATTGAGGTACTTACGTTTGACGGGCCCGTTGTTCTAGTGGTTAGACACCATGGCCTTTATCCAATAGGTCGTGGGTTCTTCGATTCCCACCAAGTGTCTGGATGTTTTATCTGTATAAGTTATGTATCTTAAAAAAAAAGTTTTTAAGTATTAGTATTGGTTGTCTGGTTTCCACAGTTCAAGCTCTGCGCAGTTTAGGATCCGATGAGCAGATTATTATTATTTTTATATAACCCACATTCTGGGACATTTGGGCAATAAAATCCCTCCTTCCGGAGCAGTCGGGCAAAAAAATGCCAGAAAGAATAGCCATCCTATATTTCCTTTATAGTCTGAAAAAAAAGGAAAACTCGTAACTACAGCAATAGATTGCGAGCTGCAGGCCGCCAGACAATCCCCAACTTGGTGTGTAAATCACCCTGGGTTGTGGATTTATATATCAACTTGTGCACCTGTTGGTCAACAGACCATATTCCGACTTAGGAGCTGTTCTGTTCCAAATAACAATATTGGAATTTGTTTTGGGGAGTTTGTGTTGTTGTGTTTGGTTAAAGAAGGTAAGCACTCTTTTGTGTTTCTAGTCGGCTGCCTCAGAAATAGTGTTGTCTCTGGTGTAAAGTTTAAACTATTTGTTTTCATTTTGATATATATTTGGTCATGGTTATGGTCAATATAATATGTATTTATAATATAATAATATATGTATTTGTCTTCACTCATTTATCATTAATTATTGTTATTCTAATTATTTTCACTCTTAGAGCTGTTTATGCTTATTTTCTATTATTGAGAGGGATAGTCAATATCACTACTCACTATCAGAGTATTTTTTTATGCAATCAAGGTGGCAAGCAAGCGTACTGACCACCTGATGGTGAGCAGTCACCGCAGCCTAAAGACGCTAGCAACACCAGAAGAATCACTAGCGCGTTGCCGACCCCTAAGACATTATTTACTTAGACTTTTATATGATCAAAGATTAGATATTAAGTCTTTGTGTCCGGTAATTTCACCAGATACAGTATAAAGTATTAATTTGCTATGAATCCGATTCCAAGAACTGGATTAATGACCATTAACTCAAATTGCCTTTTGTAAGTGCGTTAAACTTGTAAGGGATAGTTTGTCTAGAACGATAAGAAAACGGTGAACAAATATTCAAACATTTTCTCTTTATTAAAACATTTTCTCTTTATTATAACACCTGTTGGTGATGTGGACTTATACCGACTGCGGCAAAAACTATTATAAGTTTGGGCATCGCTAGCAGTCAGACCATTAAGGAAAATGGAGCGGAAAATCCAATATGGCGGCACCAAGGTAATTAATAACTTAATGAACAAGGGTTCTTATACGGTGATGAAAAAATATTCATTACTAGTTATTTATTTCTGTGTTGTAATGTTACGTGCCTTCGAGAAGACTTATCTTAATTGTGGATGTAATTAGAAATAATATTATTTACCGTAGTGATTTCGATTAGCTCACACAAAAAGCTACTGATGATCATTAAATGTATGTGATATTGTATGAAAGTGTGTGTACATATAAGTATGTATGTGTAGTTTTTGTGAGTTCGTGTTTGTGTGTGTACCTATGTGTGGACGCCGTGTATCTGGGTGTGTGCATGTTTGGGTGTATAGTGCGATATCTTTACTAAATAATTATACACAAAAATGACTATTTCATAATCTTGTCACTACGTTTCTCCGTATCTCAAAAAAAGCTTGTGACCAAATAAAATCCCAAAAATAAATTGTTCTTAAAAAAGTACAATGTACTTCAATAACGTCGTGAAACGAAGTATTTTTTTTTATAAAGCTCTGGCTAAAAATTTCAAACTTAACCCCCACCTGTACGGAGTGTAATTGATCAAATTAAGTTGAATCACGTCACCTTCAGCAGGGGCAGGGTTGACCCTGGAACTCAAGAGTAAATTCGAACTTTGGATGGGAATCCAACCTATAACTATTAAAGCACCTTAGAAAGAGTAATTTATTTTCAAATTTAGTTTTTAATTAACTAAGTTTTGTACGTACAAGTCGAGACGGTGGAATTGTTTCGATTTTTTTTCTTGATTGCTTCTAAATAGGTAATACACTTTAAGCCTAAAAAGGTTTTTTTTTAATAGTAATACGCTGAGACACTGATCACTAAGCAGTGCCTGTACTATAATAACCAGTCAACTGATAAAGTACTTATACAGGGTGTAAGAGTTAGACGTCAACAGACGATTTTTTCGTAAATTGAAGTGATATTACAAAAACTGAAAATGATATAGAAACTATATAAATACCCTAATGAGTGATATTGCATTATTAGCTAATTAAATAAAAGATTTTAAAAAAAATTGAACCGACTTCAATAACACTAAAAAGTATAAAATAATTTAAATATTAAAGAAGTTGGTGTTAGCGTACCTGCTGTGTATATTTGGCACCAACTTCAATAATATTTAAATTATTTTATACTTTTTAGTGTTATTGAAGTCGGTTCAATTTTTTTTTAAAATAATTTATGTTATACTTTTTAGTGATATTTTCATACATAAAGATTGAACCATCGAAGACGGTAAAATGATCTAGGTAGGTTATGACATCATTATGATTTCACATTATCATCTACATACTTTTAAATAATTCATGTTTCTTCAGAAACTCAGAACATTTTATCCGATCGTAATGAAATTTGCATGGAATCATCATAGTAGTTTACTCTCTCGAATAAAAAAAGAATCATCGAAATCGGTTCATATTTGTCAGAGAAATGTAAAGGAGAACATCAGTTTTATGGTTTTTACCAGATAAATTCCTCCATATCATTCATGGTCCTCCAGGAAGTTCTTATCTGGCTGTGATAAAATCGTACAGGTTCATTACAGTAGTTACTTCTTTCGAATAAAAAAAGAATCATTGAAATTGGTAAATATTTGCCAGAGTTATGACCATTTTTGTCCTTAAAAAGCACCATAAAGTCATCTATATAGGCTTTCTTGCAACTTTCCTGCGCAGTCAACATTCTTGTTTTTTCAGGAACTACTTATTACTAAGCAATATTTTTTTAATGGGACCCAATTAACGGATTAAAGAATGGATGGAAGAAAGATTTTTTCAAATCCGTTCATAATTGCCTGAGTTATGCGCGAACATACATAGAAAAAAAAAAAATATATATATACAGACGAATTGAGAACCTCCTCCTTTTTTGAAGTCGGTTAAAAATAATCCGGAAATATCCAAAATTTCAAGTTAAATTCGTCCAAACATTTATTATGGCATTGAATATGCGAATTTTACCTTAAGAAAGACCGATGTACCTATTATAATTTTAAACTGATATCGAAAGTAGTTATACTGATTATGAAAAATAAATACTTAACTTTCATAAAACTTTTGTAGGTTTATGAAAGCACTCAAAAGTCTAAAAATCACCACATTCATTATAATACTATTTCAATAAAAAAAACAGTAATTTATTCCAACCATCATCATCATCATCATCATCATCAGCATCAGCAGCCGTAATACGTTCACTGCTGTATAAAAGGCCCTTAGAAAGGAAGGGTTGCCATAATTCCCACGCTTGGCAGGCGTCTTGGAGATCGCAATATAGGTGGTAGGTAATCCAATATAAAGACGCTGCTGCCGGTCTTCTTGTTTTCTCTTAGTCGCCTCTTACACCCGACGGAAAAACATGGGAGGGTGCTATTCTTACTCGGACACCCCACGGGTCAATAACCCAATAATAATAACGATAATTAGAGCTATATGCTCCAGGGGTGGAAGTGTTAAAGGGCATAACGCCTCGAGTAACTACGAATAAAGCGCTGCACACCTCTCGACACCCCTGAGCCACTCACACCGGTGTTGCACTCCGTCGTCTACTGACGGCTATATGGAGAGCCCATCTAGTGGGTGGCAAGTCACCACTTGTCAAAATATAATTAGTATACTAATTATGGCAAGTGACCCCGGCCTTTCGTAAAAGCCCATTGTTCAGACCACCAAATGCTCACTAAAAAAAAAATCTAGAAATCTTTCCACATACTTACAATAGTCTCTACACCTGCCAGAGTCAACTCAAAAACTCAAACTCAAAACTCAAAAATAGTTTATTTCAAATAGGCTTAACGCTAGCACTTTTGAAGGGTCATGTTTTTAAAAAAAAAAGCTACCACCGGATCATAACGCGACCTCAACTAAGAAGATCCGGCAAGAAACTCACCGGGCTTGTAATTTTTTTACTTTTTTTTTTAAATAGTGTCATGTTACAATTAGATCAGAGCGACAGTGTGTCTTGCCGTTCAAAAGATCAAATAAGACAGAAAATAATAATAAAATACGACGAAAGTACAACAAACTAAAAAGCCAAAGGGATAGTAGTCGGACCAGTCCCCCCAAGCAGCACCCGCGCACGAGTTGACTCGAGCAGCAGCCACTGCTGTTTATATCTTATTTCCAGCAGTTGATCCTGGCAGGTGTGTTTCATGCTGAGGTTTCATGTCATTAATTCCTTCCAATAGGCCTCTACGTGTCCTCACGCAAGCCTTCTAATAGTCCGGGTGTAAAAGCCCGAGAAAATAAAATAACAGGTAATAATAACAATAATAATAACGGATCACTGGTCGGATGTTCCAACCAAATCAGCCTAAATAAAAAAAATATGGTTCTAGATTCAAAAAATTGTACATTTCCTTTAAATTTTAAAATTAAAAGACGGCCACTTATTTAATAAGCTAGCACTTGATGGAAAGTGGAGACACCATCGAGGATGATAAAGCACCCTAGCTTATTAGAATCCTATTTACTCTCACTTTGTAAACAGCCACATTAAAATCGAGTTAGAAAATTGTCGATAATGTCGACTTTAATAGTTAAACTCTTTAATTATAATTAGTGTGAACTTAATATTATATTAATATGCGATAAATAACACGGATTAACCTGGTTTTAATTAAACAAGCTCCACGGCCTGTAAGCGAGCTATTTACTAAATTATAAACTTCATTAGAAAAACCGTTTGTTTTTGTTAATAAGAGCAAATTGCGAATGTTCTAATTTAATTAATAGTAAAGTCTCTAAGTATGTATGTAATGCTAATTTGATAGCAAAAAAAATTCGTGTTAATTATTCCGATTCTTATAAAGGATGATTCGTGTGGCTATTCATGGGCTATTATTTTTTACTACCTAGGTGGCAAGTAAGTCTGCGGTCCGCCTGATGGTAAGCAGTCACCGCAGCCTATGGACGCTAGCAACACCAGAATAATCATTAGCTACAGGCATTAGATACTAAGTCTTTGTGTCCGGTAATTTCACCCGATAAAGTGCCCTTCACGCCCGAACACAGGTGCTTACACACAGCTCCTTGGCGGCAGAATATCTGACCCAGCGGTGGTACCTACCTGGACAGATCCTTGCACAAAGAACCTACCACATAGAAGGTATAGTATAGTCATCATCAGCAGCTGTAAGAACTCCACTGCTGAACAAAGGCCTCCCCCTTAGAAGGGAGGGGTTGCCATAATCCCCACGCTTGGCAGGCGGCTTGGAAATCGCATTATAGCTGGAGGTATACCAATAGGAAGACGCTGCTGCCCGTCTTCTTGTTTTCCCTTAGTCGCCTCTTACGAACACCCAACGGCAGGAGATGGGTGGTTGCTATTCGTAACCGGAAACCCCACGGTGATACGGTATAGTATAGTTAGTCATGAGCTATTTAAATTATAAACAGAAAATTGCTGGATGTTATATTAAAGTTAGGATTACTTCTAAGTCTCAAATTGTACCACACTGAACACCTCAAGATTTGTAAGATCTTTCTGTCATCTTTGAAAATAACAACAAACTCTGCTTGTTTGGTTAGCTCTGGTAGTCGGGGTGTTATAAAGGACTGATGGTCGTAACATCCCAGTTCAATTCCCAGGATCGAACTGATAAATGACGAGGGAATCGTTCCTGATAAGAAAATAACATGAGATAAATTCAGCCCCGGATCCAAGGGGGGCAAACCCGGGGCACCCGCGCCCTGCCACCGCAGTTTCAGGGGGCCCTTAAAAAATAAAAATAATAAACTTGCTTCACAAAACGACTTGCATACGAAAGCCTGATTGGCTCACCGTAGACTTGTAAGAAACGGCGCCACGCAGGCCCACACCACAAGTGAACTTCTAGACTCAAGATGCTTATTTGAGTTTTTTAAAGTAATTATTTCAAACGCTGGAGAGAGGGCGCCACTATCAATTTTCTATCCTAGATCGAAAAAAATCGTAGATCCGGGGCTGGATAAAGTAATAACATTGGATCAAACATAGGAATAATGTTCTCCTAGCCGATATGACCACAGCAACCAATCTTTCACAAGATCATCAGACCGAAATACGTCCACTGCTGAACAAAAGCCAATTAGAAGGGAGGGGTACCCCACGCTTGGCAGGCGTCCTGGGGATCGCAGTATACGTGATAGGTAATCCAATAGAAAAACGTTGCTGCCCGTCTTCTTGTTTTCCTTTAGTAGAGGAGATGGGAGGCTATCCTAACACCCACCCACGGGTCCAAAGCATGGCAAAAAGTTTCCAAACGAAGATGGCTCGTGATGTCATATATGTATTTAGAATCTCGTACGCATATTACAGTAGTTATAATAGGAGGCCCCGTCTAGACGGACCTCAATTAGAGGCCCAGGCGACCCTTGACCGTCTAACGATGGGCCCGGGCTCATTCCCTATTAGCTTTGAGACTATTTGTCGTTTAACATTTTTATTTAAATTGTCCTTTGACCAATAGAATAACAACAAAGAATAAAAAAAATGGGCTGTATGTGCTACGGAGCACCGCAGTCTGGGCGGATAGGGCTACAGTAGGTCGTGAACTGTTACGTCAACGTCTCGCGCTGATATTTTTGTGTAAGGCATACAGAGCGGTTAGACACATTTTGGCTGCTGATGATAAAAAATAATAAAATGTAGTTTTATTATTTTTTCATGGTCATGTTTTAAAACAAAAGTCTCGACATAGCGATATTACAGCAGAACTTCGCTAATCAGTGTCCGGACACTGGTCGACACGAACTTGGAATTTCAGACACAAAAACACGTGCTCCCTAGAGCTTAGCCAAGTTTAGTCTCGGCTTTGTTCGCTAAGATAGTTGGAGTTTACTTAAAAGCCAATGTCGCTGTCTAGAGATACATATTGGTGACCTAGATAGCCCTTTAAAAGTTTTCAAGAATTACAGACTAGTCAGTCACTTTTAAAGTTACTTCAAATAACTTGATTTAAAGGTTTGATTAGTTGTCAAATTTAAATATCTTATAGCCTAAGAGACGGCGAAGATCTGATAGCCAGATGAGACATATTTTTTTATCAAATGTTATTGATTTATAAACACGCCTATGATAGCTTGCCAATCGAAAAGTGTTCATGGCTATTTTTAACTAAATTCTTTTTATTCATATTTTTACACAACCTTCACTTTTGATAACAAATGTAGTTTCAACATGGAGAATATGCCAAAGTACATTTGCGTACTTATTTCTGTTCATACCAGGCAAATACTTACTGTTACTTACATGTTCAAGGTAAGTCAATATAGGTAACAACACCGACCTTCGGAGTCGCTGGACGGTCGGGGTGTGTGCCCTAGGATGTCCATAATAGGAATTGCATGGTACATAACTAAAATATCATCGAGCAGACTTATCTTCAAAATTGTTTTATTAGAGTAGAAACTCAAGACATGTCTCACAAATGCCCACGAGCAGCCGTGGACTAGCTTACTATTAGAAAAGATCTTGCGTATCTCACTAAATTAGTATGTAAATATAAAGTTAAAGAAGTTAACCACCAACTACGAATTACAAGTAGAACCATTTGTAGAGTACAGTTAGTTAGAGTTAGGTATTTTTAGTAGAAGTTAAAATAAGTAAGTCACCAATACCTGCTACCTATAAAGATATCTGATTATCTGGAGCTGCCTTTCATTACTTACTCGAGTCGAGGTCGATGGAATATCGTCTCGATTCTGTTTCTACACTGAGAGCTATGCGATCATTTAATATACTTACACAATTATCTACTGCCTTGAATATTCCAAACGTAGTGTACCTTAAGATTCGCCAGTACATGTTAGTTCTATAGGCAGATATACAAAAGCTGGATGCTGGCTCTCTTCTGCAGTAAGGGCTAAAGGGCGATAGTTTCTTTTGACGCCAACAAAGTGTTATCTCTAACACAGGGATACCTCTATCTCTTATCTGTGCAAACATTGCCGTGCAATGCAGCTGTCTTTAGGCAGGCGTGTCGCTTACCATCATGAGAACGTCTTCCTTGTCTCGTCACTAGGTAAAATAAAGTAAAAGAAAATCATACCCCTAATGAGTTATACAAACTATCCAGTATAGTAGTGTAGGACAAACTATCCAGTTAGGTCGGTCCAACTTCGACAAAGAGGTCGCCCGAAGAATCCAACTCGGATGGGCAGCGTTCGGGAAACTACGCGATATCTTCTCGTCCGAAATACCGCAGTGCCTGAAGACGAAGGTTTTTAACCAGTGTGTGTTGCCAGTGATGACATATGGTACTGAGACGTGGTCTCTAACGGCTGGCCTTTTAGAGAAGTTCAGAGTCACACAACGAGCCATGGAGAGAGCTATGCTCGGAGTTTCTTTGCGCGACAGAATCCGAAATGTGGAGATTCGCCGAAGAACCCAGGTCACCGACATAGCTCTCAGAATCTGCAAGTTGAAGTGGCAATGGGCAGGCCAAATCGCTCGAAGAACCGATAACCGTTGGGGAAGAAAGGTTCTCGAGTGACGACCACGAACCGGAAGACGCAGCGTAGGCAGGCCTCCCACTAGGTGGACAGACGACATTGTGCGCGTCGCAGGTAACCGGTGGATGCAAATAGCCAATTGTCGTTCATTGTGGCGTTCTAAGGGGGAGGCCTATGTTCAGCAGTGGACGTCTTCCGGCTGATGATGATGAATGAGTTATAACATTGCCTACTTAATTACTGTCGTTTACCTATTTCATAACCTTATTTATAAGAGTAAAAAAATCGCAATATCTTATCTTTAATAGGAAGCTCGTCCTAACAGCGCTATCTTCAAAGCATAAAAATTACAGGTCGCGACACACGTTAAAATGACTACCTTACAGGCGCGTGATGGGACTCGCATGAAAGCTTACGCGTGCCATTTGAATTTAAATTCTCATTCGAGCATACGGATTTTATTGATTACGAATTTCTACAAATACATTAAAATATTTTTTCTCGCTGCGCGTTTTGCAGATATAATATGTATTTTGATTGATCTTGATTCTTTGAGAATATTATTTCTTGCCTATGGACTTTTATTTGCATTGAATGGAGATATGTATATCTTTGAGAATGTATGTGTGCGTATTTATCTCTGTTACAATTGTTTAGAGCAATTTTATTACGTTGTTTTTGTTTGAAAGCTAGTAACTAAGTTATTTGTTTAAGTGACTATTAGTGATCGGAACAGCCAAGCCTTGAAACCTAATTTAAGACTTATTACGATCATTGATTTACTACTAACAACAACAACATCATCATCATCATCAGCAGCAGCCTAAAGATCTGCACTGCTGAATAAAGGCCTCCCCCGTAGAAGGGCGGGGTTGCCATAATCCCCACACTTGGCAGGCGGCTTGGGGATCGCAGTACAGCAAGTACAGGTGGTAGGTAATCTAATAGAAAGACGCTGCTGTCCGTCTTCTTGTTTCCCTTAGTCGCCCCTTACGGACACCCAACGGGAGGAGATGGAAGGGTGCTATTCTTACCCCCCACGGGTACAAGATGCATCGCTTAAAATTAATGTTTTTAAACGTTTAGTTACATATTTACCTGAAAAATTTAGTTACATATTTACTTTTACAGCTTAGGAGAGACTTGCATATTTTAATAGTAAAACGACTTAGTTATAAAATTTCATCTTTTACATGCCCATTGTATTGACCTCTTCATCTTCACCTTTGAACTGACGTTTTGAATTTAATTCCCTATTACCAAATTTGTATAACTTAATGAATAGAGGTAATGATTGATAATACTAGAGTTTCCACGTCAACTGGTTTGTTGAATTATTAAACTTAGACTAGGAGCTGGTTGTACAACGAAATATAGGTACTCTTTATAAAGCCAATGCAGAAGTATTTACTTTATTGAGTAGTATTAGTCTTAGAGAATTGGATTAATACTCAAAGAGTATTAGTAGAACATTCGGTCTATAATATGATTAGCGAGGCGTTGGATATGTTATGTGAACGTAATCAATGAGATTGTCTGTTACTGTTCTTAGGGTTCTATATCTAAAAATCAAAAAAGAAACCCTTATGGTGTGACTTCGTTCGTCTGTCTGTCTGTCACACCTATATATTTCAGGAACCACTGATGCTATCGATTTGAAACTTGGAATAGTTTTAGTTCTTACTTACTCAACCTCATTTCAAATGAAAAAATAAAATTATTTTTATTTTCGTTTCAATGGGTGTCGAAATGGGACGTCAAAATTGTAAAGTGAGCCTACTATAATATTGAGTGGGATATCATATTACACACACACACATTACTAAACTGATATTCGATCGATGATTTTTGATTCGATTATATTTATTCACTAGCTGACCCACGCAGCTCCGCCCGCGCTGTATTTACATTAACTAAACTTTCAATAATATACATTCGCATAGAATACAAAACCTCCTTATTTAAAGTCGGTTAAAAACTTGGACCCCCTTTGTACTTGCCCTCCGAAGCACGGAGACGTTTAGTTCAAATGGCGTTAAACGGTCACCCATCTATTTAATGACCTTACCTAACGTTGCTTAACCTGATCAATTTCCAAACATTGTTAACAACTGTCTATGAGTGTTCACTTACAAATATTTATTATAATTATAATGAAAAATTGTTAAAATCGGAGCAAGCGTATAACCAAGTACACATTTTGACTTTAGTCCCCTCTCCCAAGGGGACCGTGCCGAATGTCGGGATAAAAAGTATCCTATGTCCTACCTCGGAGTATCAACTCAAATTGTGCCAAGTTTCGTTTCAATCCATCCAGTAGTTTCGGTGTGATGCTCAGTCGAGATACAGACAGACAGACAGACAGACAAAAATAAAAAAAAATACATTTTTGGCTTAAGTATCGGTTATAGAATGCCCTCCAAACATAATTTTCAAAATAACTTCAATGTACAGGATTGGACATGTTACAGTTTTATTATAAGTACTAGCTGACCCAAATTTTTAATAACAGACATTCGCATCGAATACATAACCTCCTTTTAACCTTATAGTCGGTTAAAAACTGGGACCCACTTTTTACTTGCTTTCCGAAGCACGGACCCGTTTAGTTCAAATGCCGTTAAACGGTCACCCATCTATTTCATGACCTTTTTTTTTTTTTTTTACACTGGGGAAATCTTCGAAAGATCCCCGGGAGCTGTGGGGCTCGACCGGGGTATGGGATTCTTACCCACTAAAACCCCCGCGGCTGTCGCATCGGCACATGAAAGGGGAGACCCCAGGGCTCTCCGGTGGGATCTACACCAGTGCCCCTCAGTGCCTTGCCTTTGAGCCCGCCGCCGGGGGGCGCATTGTAGCCCCCCGGGAACCAGTCACGGTGCTCACGGGGACGGGGGTCGCAACCCCGCCGCCGTCCTCCTCGGAGTCGCCGCCGTACTCAATGGACGCTCAAAGGGCCCACACCCCGAGCATCCAGCGACTCCGAAGCTATTTAATGACCTTACCTAACGTTGCTTAACCCGATCGATTACTAAACCTTGATAACAACTCTCTATGAGTGTTCCCTTACTAATATTTATTATATTATAAAGAAAAATTGATAAAATCGGACCAAGCGTATAACCAAGTACCCATTTTGACTTTAATCCCCTCTCCCAAAAGAACCGTGCTAGATTACGGGATAAAAAGTATCCTATGTCCTACCTCGTAGTAACATCTCAAATCATGCCAAGTTTCATTTGAATCCATTCAGTAGTTTCGGCGTGATGCTCAGCCGAGATACCGACAGACAGACAGACAAAATTTTTAAAAAATTACATTTTCGGCCTCAGTATCGGTTATAGAATGCCCTCCAAATATAATTTTCAAAATATCTTCAATGTACAGAATTGGACCTGTTACAGTTTTATTATAAGTATAGATAGATATGAACGCAATATAAGCATGAATATAGAGGTGAACCCGGAGAAGAGTGCCACGGTGGTCTTCTCCCGGGGACCCGCCAATATGTTCTCCGCGCGGAGCCTTCGGCCCAGCAGACGACTGGCCCCAATATCCTTATTCAATCGCCCTATCCCCTGGACTAGGAAGGTTAAGTACCTTGGAGTCACCTTGGACTCCGCCATGACTTTCGGCCCGCACATTAGGTCCGTCTGCAATCGAGCGGCTTTCGTATTAGGTCGCCTGTATCCCCTTCTCTGCAAGCGGAGTAAAATGTCGCTTAGAAATAAGTTGACATGATACAAAGCCTGCATTCGCCCTATCATGACTTACGCGAGTGTAGTTTTCGCGCACGCCGCCCGCACCCGTATCGATAGCCTCCAGGTTATCCAAAATCGTCTTCTCGCCCCGTGGTACGCGGAATGTAGATCTGCATTCCGATTTCAAGTTAGATCCCCTTCGTAAGTTCCTCAAAGAAGCGTCGAAACGCTACTTTGAATCCGCGTCCCATCACGAGAACAATTTAATCCGCGCCGCCGCCGATTACGCCCCTAGTCCTTCTGACTCGCGCCGCAGACCACGGCACGTACTGCTCGACCCTCCTGACCCCATGACGGTCCTATTGGACCGGGATGCGCCGAACCCTCCCCGACAACCGTATGCTACACTAGCTATCAGACACCGGTCTCGCCGGCGAGGCCGAAGGGTCGTACGTATGCGACCTCAACGACGTGCATCACCCCACTGAGTTTCTTGCCGGTTCTTCTCAGTGGGGGCGCGTTGTGAACCGGTGGTAAACTCAGCCCTTTCTTAAGCGACAGCCCAAGCCGAGGCCGTGCCTCCCTGAGGTGCCCTTGAGCTCGTCGCTACTTCTGCCGTTAAGGCTAGAGCGCTTTAAGCGCTCGCCTCCTATTGTCCGGTGAAGCTGTAATGGCCATCTGCGGCCAACAGCGTCTATCATTCCCAAAAAAAAAAATATATATATAAGCATGAATGAACAGGATACCTGTTTTTTTATATATTTTACACAATCACGAGGCTATTAGGTACCTATTCGGGAGTCATTACCAATGTTGTTTGGCAGGAGAGATATTATTCAATTAAATTTGTTTTACAGCAGTCACCATGGGCTAGCTTCTGGCCTAATCGTCTACGGATCGTATTCAACGCGCTGTCAGTGTCCTGAATAATGAACTAATGACGTCACATTGTCCCAACTAACGGATTACTGTGGGACGTCGTCAGACCGAGGTCACCCGACCGAGGAGCCGGACCGAGACCGGAGAGGACCGAGGAGGTTATAATTTTGTCTATTTTTAGTGCTTTGTAGGCATATTATTAGCTAACAATAGCAGTACCTTTTCAGGGGTAAAGGTTGTTTTGTAAATTTTTAATCTGGGGTAATTATTCGGTGGTTATTTTTTTCAGAATCTATACTTATAATAAAACTGTAACAGGTCCAATTCTGTACATTGAAGATATTTTGAAAATTATATTTGGAGGGCATTCTATAACCGATACTGAGGCCGAAAATGTATTTTTTTTAATTTTTGTCTGTCTGTCTGTCTGTCTGTCTGTCTGTCTGTCTGTCTGTCTGTCTGTCTGTCTGTCTGTCTGTCTGTATCTCGGCTGAGCATCACGCCGAAACTACTGGATGGATTGAAACGAAACTTGGCATGATTTGAGATCTTACTACGAGGTAGGACATAGGATACTTTTTATCCCGTAATCTAGCACGGTTCTTTTGGGAGAGAGGATTAAAGTCAAAATGGGTACTTGGTTATACGCTTGGTCCGATTTTATCATTTTTTCTTTATAATTATAATAAATATTTGCAAGGGAACACTCATAGACAGTTGTTAACAATTTTTGGAAATCGATCAGGTTAAGCAACGTTAGCTAAGGTCATTAAATAGATGGGTGACCGTTTAACGCCATTTGAACTAAACGTTTCCGTGCTTTGGAGGGCAAGTACAAAGTGGGTCCAAGTTTTTAACCGACTTTAAAAAAGGAGGTTTTGTATTCTATGCGAATGTATATTATTGAAAGTTTAGTAAACGTAAACACAGCGCGGGCGGAGCTGCGTGGGTCAGCTAGTAGAAAAATAATAATGTGAACAACTAATTTTGCAGACCGTGGTATAACTAATATCTAGTTAAGGTATTGTAATCGGCGCTAGTGCTTATTAGCGTGGAGTTTGTTTGCTCGTAGTTGGCAAAGACAATGTCTAACCTTCGAAGTCACAGGGTTTGGAGTGTGTGCCCGATAAGGGCACAGGGGTTGCGACCCCCATCCGGTGCAGATTCCTCCAGGAAGCCCAGATGCCCAGATGCCTCTCATGTGCCGATGCGATTGCCGCGGGGGTTCCCGCCACAAAAAAAATATTATAATTACACGACCAAATAAATAATGTAGTTTTAGCAACATATGTTGCAATGTTCATAATTCGCTTTAATCAATTGCCAATGAGAGCCCGTAAGGGCCCAAAACGTCTGCTAACTGTTTTAAAAGTCTGTGCACGCCTACGCATCTAATATACGTAAATATACGAATAAAATACGCAATGCTAACGGTATGAGCTTATAGTTTGGTGCGTAACCCTAGATGGTTTTTTGTTTTCAATGACACGATCACGTGTCGCTTCTATCGGTTGATCTTTGATTAATCGCGGTTCGAATACAAATTGAGCGACGAATCGTGATTTATACGGCCGGGCTAACATCACTGTGACATAGGTTATGTTTAACGTACATTTTTTAAGGATTTATCGTTCGCCTGCTATCCCGACAGACAACCGGCATTGTTACGTAGTTTTAGCAAAACGTGTATTTACCTGACTAACCCAAAGGGAGAGTTATGCCTATTTTTTAGGACACTCCGCTCGCGGTCGTACATATATTATATATTTTGATGAATTTAACATAATTAAGAATGAAATGAAAATGTTTATTTCAAGTAGGCCAAAAATAGGACTATCTAATTCTCATTTTTTATAACACTACCAATGTATTACAACTTGGCCTTAAATGAGAAGATGCGATAAGAAGGGTTTCATAATGCATCTTACTACTGGGTAGTCATTCTTTCCTTTATTTTTATGCATAATATTATTTATCCATTTTTAGTTAGATTCTACCTAATCGTAAGAGTGACATAGATTATTTCACAGAACATAAATTACCTACGCCTCCGCGGAACATATGGCAATAAAGATATCTTTATTTCAAACCTTTTTCCCTTACAGCATAAATAAAAAAAATACAAATATTACAATATCTTCATAAGATACATGTCAAATAACTCATCCCTATTGTGACAAGATGTGTAACAGAGGACACGCTGTTATAACTAATATGAAACGTGAACATTCTACTCGTGATGGAGCCTATTGTAGGTACATTGAATTTGCGTAAGGATTTTCAAGGATAAACGACGTTCACACAAGTCAGGTCTTGGATGCTATTTTCCTTAATGCAGCTCCCGTGAGGTAACATCATATACAAGTAGTTTGATTTCAATGTGTAGTATTCGCGTAAATAAAAGACAGTATTGTTTTTAACCATTTTAGCATTTCGATGACACATTTGAGCGCTACTAACGTGTTGATCTGTGGTTTAGAATTTTTGATTGTAGCGGAGAGCAGGTGAAGAGCGGTGGCAAGGCGGTTATGTGTAATGCAAGAATCATTTAATAGTACCTATGTAGCTAACCTCCACGTCCAAATCAGTAGTATTATATGTATAAACGAGCAAATCTAACATTCCTAATAACTTTTATCCTTCCATATTACACCATTGCAAAGGTTACCTGGAAGAGATCGATTTTAGCGATAAGGCCGCCCATTGTTGCATGTCTTATTAATTTGTATCTTATTCTTCTAGGAGCTGTTTATTTGTGCGCAATAAATAATGGTCTATCTATCTATCTATCATTGCTTTTGAATATATTGGAAACATGGGAAATGAATGAGAAAACCAATCAAAACTTGCACAGTCAGCGTAGTATCATTTATCAGATTAACTCTTGCCCAGTCTCTCCTTCTGCCGCTTTTAGACTACGCTGATGTCTGTTTTCTTGACGCAACGGAGGACCTCCTCAATAAACTAGAACGCTTGCAAAATTTATGCATTCGTTTTATTTACGGCCTTCGAAAGTATGATCACGTGTCGGAATTCCGACAGCGTCTTAAATGGTTACCTATCCGGCAGCGTCGGGATTCTCATGTTCTTGCTCTTCTTTTTTCGGTCCTTCACAATCCTAAGTCTCCAACATATCTTCGGCAACGCTTTGAATATCTCGCCACCAGTGACAAACCCTCTCGTTCAGTCTCCTCTCTACTTCTAAGTTTTCCTAATCATAGCACAACTCGCTATGATGGATCATTTACTGTGCAGGCAGTACGTCTCTGGAATTCTCTTCCTCATACTATACGTGAGAGCACATCGTCGGATGTATTCAAAAGAAGAATTAAAGATCATTTCCTATCAATGTAGCAGTTTATATATATATATATATATATATATATATATATATATATATGTACCTATGTATTTATCCATGTATTTATATAAATATTTAAATATATATTATCACATACAACATTATATGTACTTATTTAATTTTATTGTATATTATATGTGTATGTTTGTTATTGTATTATATATAACATTTATTACATAATTTACTTTGTATTTTTGTATGTAGTAATTTGTTGTACACTTGTTTGTATCCTTAACAGTATTTAAATTTTTCTCCATATTCTCCATCACTCAAAGGTTAGCTGTCAGAAAACTCAATGTTTGGGTTAAGCACGCCTTTGTGCATGAATTTTCTTTATTTTATACTAATGTGTAATATTATTGTGTGCAATAAAGAATAAGAATAAGAATATCATGGACAAAACTTTTAAACTAACTAATTTGTTTCATTGCAACCCGTAAAACATCCTAAATTTATCTAAAAGCCGAGATCATTAGCCTTCCACTGACTCCGCGAAGCATCCTCAAGCGACAGATGATCGATAGTGCCATTAAGCCTCGCACTTGGACCGCTAAAGCACTCGGCCGGCTCATTTATCTTGGCCAGTCTATCACATGACACGTGGAAAACTTTTTATAAGTTAGTCCGGTATGAGGAATTCGCCAAAGAACAAAATTCACCGGCATAACTCTCAGAATCTGCAAGTTGAAGTGGCAATGGGTAGACCACATCGCTCGATAACCGATGGGGAAGAAAGGTTCTCTAGTAGCGAAAGAAGAAGCGTAGATAGGCCTCCAACTAGCCAGATGGACAACATTGTGCGAGTTGCAGTCAACCAGTAGACGCAATTAGCCAATTGTCGTTCATTGTGGCGTTGCAATGAACATTCCTGTCAACATCATCAGCAGCTCAAAGAGGTCCACTGCTGAACAAAGGCCTCCCCTAAGAAGGGAGGGGTTACCCTTAAACATTTTTCTCAGTACCTACTACCACGTTTAAAAATGGTGTTACCCTAAATCCAGTTGAAAATTGTGAAAGATGACGCACGTCATTATGTTAATGTGCCCGAAGCCCGGGGATTTTGCGGATTCAGTCCCAGGCCGGGTGCTTTGTGAATAGTTTACGAGTTATTGTGTACGAAATAGGTGAGAAATTCTGATAGGTATATCACCGATTAACGATTATTTGAGTTTACATTAAAATGGATTTCTTTTATTGGGCTAATCGTACTCCTCCCACATGACATCAGTTCGAAGTCACCAGCTATAGTGTCTAATAGTCGAGGGTTTGATTTAATTTTTTTATGCAAACACAACTTGATGTATTTGTTGTTTACTTGTTGGTTAGATCGTCAAATGGATACAAAAAAGCTAAATGTGTGGTCGGTGTGGACGTGCCTCGGTATTGTTCGGGCGCACGTTGCCTAGGCTGAGCGTGCCATGGGGTCGAACCGTCGGCTATTGCTGTTCGTCCGGTGTGGATAGTGGTTTTTTTTTGGCTCGCGAGCCAGCCTTTACGGAAACAGCCTCGTCAACGTCTGATGGCTCGGCCTGCCTGGCGAGCCAGGCTCGGGGTTCCCGGGCAAACTACTGAAGTTGCCTCTCTAGCGCGCGCGTTTGGTGTGGATGCACTTATTGCGTATATTTGTCACCGGTCGTAACAATGTTCAATGCGCAAATGCAGAAAGCATGTTGTCAGGTTGATGTGACATTATCGCTCAAGACTCGACATTATTAGTCTTCAGCGATAATGTCACTCGACAATATTCTGTTTTTCACTTAAGTCATACAAAGGAGTCAGTTGCTGAGTCATTATTACAACAAAATACATTTAACTAGTTAGGACTAGACCAGCCATCATCATCATAAAAATAAATACATGCCGTTGTCCTGATCTTCTGCTTTTCATAAACCTGCCTTGGATTTTCATCAAAAGTTTATTAGGTACATTACACGTGTAATGGGTTAATAGAAACTTGCATACGAAAAATTATATTTTTGAAAAGATATGCCTAATTTCTATAAAAACAATACTGAAAGATACTACACTTTATTTTCATATGCATTTAGTATATTAATAATATTCTGGGACAATTCCACACACGGTCATCTGATCCCAAACTAGGCAGAGCTTGTACCGAATGAAAACCAGATAACTAATACTTACGAGTGGACATATACTTTTTTTAGTAAATACATACCTAATTAAATAGATAAATAACACCCTGACACTTGGCGGGAATCGAACTCACGACCTATTGGGTAGCCACCACTAGACCAACAGGTCCGTCAAAATATTTACTGAAGGATTTAATAAAAAATGTAAAATTCTTAGTTTTAGTATAAGAAAATATCTAAGGCTATATTTTTATCTCTTTTGTTACAACCAAAGTATTTTTTTAGCCATGATAATATAACGAAATCCATAAAAACAATAAATTGGGTTTAGCTTTTTATGTAGAGTGCATGCAAACTATTTTTTTTTATAATTTCAACAGTCATTACATGAGTATACTAAACATCATAATCTATAGCTGAGTCTCCGCCACCGGCCACACGGGCTCGAGAGCCGAGCCAAATGTGCGGTCAGCAAAGGTATTAATCAAGTATTATTAAAAGTAGTAATAATATATTAATCAAGTTGCTTTAAACGTAGGATCTATGACAGCAATCATCAATTTCTTATCCCAAGACCATAAGCAAATGTAAAAATTCTGACTATTTTTAAGTTAATTCAGATTAAAATATCGCGTTGTCCAAAGTTATAACAACGAGATTGATTACTTTTGTTGAGAAAACTTTCGAATCGAATTGAAACTTATTTCTTGATTTAAGCGATTACTAGTTGATTACATTAAATTCACCGTTCAAGAAATGATCCAAAATAGTAAAGAAAGCGTAAATTAATGTACTTGCTATGTGCAATTCTGCCGCACAATTTAAGAACGCAGTGAAGAACATGGGAACGGTTTTGAGAAAAACGCGGTCAAACTTGAAATTTTTCTTTTTGTTGCCTGCAAATTGTTACTCAAAAATTTGTAAAAATATATATATGCGCGCAAAGAGCAAATTAAGAAGATGAACTTGGTATTGGGTTTTTGCTTTTTAGTTAATATTTTGTGTATAAAATATTTAAAAAACTGTTCATGTTATGAATTCACATAATTTTCACATGATACTTAACTACACATGAATGCAGTATGAGTGTTGCTTACTGCATTTATCTGTAGTTTCCTGTACTTACGGCACATATGTTAGATGATTCAATGTAATGGTAGATTTTACAACATTACATACATGCCGTATTTTTACAGGTTACTGCATTTATGAGTAGGAACATGAAATGAAATAACTCAACAAAACTCTTACTGCACAGTAATATTACAATTATACTGCGTTTATCATATGTCAATATCGCATTTACGTTGAACTTTACCAAATGAGCAATGAGTAAATGAAACAAGGATTACAAATAATTGCTGAAATTTCTGTATTTAATAAATCACAGACTCATTTTGTTTGACTTGGTACATAATGGCACCAATCTCAGGTTTAATGAGTAGGTTATATCGCTTTAGGAAAGTACCTAACTAATAAAAAAGGTCACAAAAATATATTTTTTATTTTGCGACGCACAATTATGCGCCCACAGCACTACGTTTGGAATATCTTGATGAAAAGAAAAGAAGGCACGATATGCAAAAATAATGTCTTCTTGGCGTCTTCCTGATACTGTTTCAGGCCAAATCATAGATATAGGTAAATGTTTTGAGCCTGAGCCCAATGGTACAAAACTTTCATTAAGGTGCTAATAGCGGTAAAATGCCTGAATTCTTGTTATTTTAAGTTAAGTATTTTTTCTATACAGATTAAATTTACAGTTATTGTGAACATTTACAATAACTGTAAATTTAATCTGTATAGAAAAAATATAAAACGTTAGATAAAGTTTCGATAAATACGTTTACTTGAATAAAAATGTATTTTTGATAACCAGTTTTTAGGAAAAAATCTAAAAAGGACCTATTTATGTCATAATTTGCAAATGTTCTCTAAAACCCCTCAAGCTATGGTGTTGGCGTAAGCTATGATTCTTGGACAGAAAATTGCGGCTTTGTATTGGCTTTGTCCATTCTCGGTATTTTCGCATTCTTCATGAACCACCACCACCTTTCTGGAAACCTTAAAATCTGGATATTCGCAACAAAAGTCCTCGTACATAGATTTTATAGTAATATCACTGGGCAAGTATAGGCGATTGCATGTTCCCGTCCGTAATGAGATATCATTGGTCTGTATTTTATTATAAGTCAATATTTTTTGTTCTTGTATAAGATCCCTTCTTATTTTTCTGATCACTAACTGACTTCTTTAGTACTGAAATTAAATAAAGTTAATACTAATAATTATTATAATGAAATGTGTCGATATTGATTCTAAATTATATGAAATGTATTAGATATCTAGTCAAACGTTAAAGTTAGTTTATTTTACCTGATATAACTCTTCTATCGATGCTTGATTTAAAGCCTAATGTAGTAGTAGGACAAACTTTTTGCAAACTGGTATTTTTGATAACACTTCCGAAAGAAAGTGCTAGTCATATGTTGTTTTTCGTATTAAAATAATAATCGCTTTGAGGTAAAGAAATGCGCGCACGTACCATAAATGCCGTAATTGTCTGTTACTGCGTTCATAACATGTTGCAGTTTTACAACAGTCCAGAGAACCTTAATATGTACGCAGTATAATATTGTAGTTACTGCATTCATATTAAGTACGAGTCATCTGTTTTTACTATGGAACTATATCTTTAAGTGGTTAAGTGAACTTACTGCGCTTATACTATGTGCAAGATTAAATTAATAATTGTAGAAACATAACAAGAATGACGCAAATGGCACATACTGCATAACTGTTATGTTGCAAATTCAGCAAGTATGAGTATTCACGTAATATTAAGTTATTAAGTGCTCTTACTGCGATTATACTATGTACATAAACCTAAAATCTGCTCTTTACTGCGTTTATGATAATACGTTTTGGCCTTTCTAATAAAGATAGAAAAAAACGGGTTTTTGATTCTTATAGATTGTAATGTCAGCATCTCAAATATCTAATACAACCATAAACGTGGTACTTACTGCGTTCTTAAATTGTGCGGCAGAATTGGTAGTTCGTGTAGCTTCGATGGTGCAAATAGTTTCAAACCAATTTCATGAAAGTAAAAAATATTGTGTCCTTACTACTTTCTCTCCTTTTTTACTTTCCTTTGGCCTCCACTAACTAGGATCATCACTTAGCACACTCCTAAATGCAGTTAATTGCTTGTTATGTTATATGGTTAAAGTTCGTTGTAAATTCTTTATAAATAAACTCCTTCAGAATTGCCCCCAAATTAATCATAGAAGGTGTCTCAGGCCTAACAACCTGGGAAGATACAATAACTTCAGCATTATCAGTGTACCTGGACATGAAGGTGTCGAGGGGAATAAGTAGTCGGCGGTGGCGACGGCGGGCGCGAAATATCAAACATATGAAACCGCCGCTTGTGGCCACACTGAAGTGACTTAGACTTAGGGAGCCTAGCGCGACCGGCTTGAGCGAGTTAGCGAGCGTACTTTACAAACGTTCCTATCCACCCGTTCTGCCCACACTGCGGGCCTAGTCAACAAGCGACCGATCGCGCGGCTGGCGGGGGTATCAAACTTTTTCGGTCTTGTCGCTCGGCGTACGAGCGTCTGAAGTATTTTTTTTTATAATCAAATAACTTTTTTGGCTATATTAAATATTCAATTTTTAATATAAATGAAAAAATATCTTTATTTATTTAACTGGTTTTAGTTATTTTGTGCGCACACAGCACACCATCTCTTGTGTTCAACGCCTCCCATCTCAGGATTGATCTATGGTTTGCGACACCTGAAATAAGTTTTAGCGCCACAACAGCCCGCGCGTCACTGTGGCCACCCGGTGCGCCCGCCGCCGCGCCCGCGCTAGGCTCAAGTCACCCCGCGTTCACTGTGGCCAACCACTAAGAAGGCTGATGAACTAGCGAGGGCCGGCTCACAAAGACATCCAGGGATTCCCAGTGTAACATACTACCGAGCATTAATACAAACGTTAGGCACGAACAAACGAAAGAACGGAGGGAAGCGATTGGCCTAAACCACTCTAAAACTTTCGCCAGCATAAGGGTGGACTGTGAAACATAAACAGATTACAAATCAGGCACCTAATGGACATGGTGCACTCACGGACCATTTTGGCACCAACGAGCACCTACATAGAATGAGGCTAAATACCGTAGATACTTGCAGATTCTGTGAAGATGAAAAAGAGTAAATGTTAGTGGTTGGCCACAGTGAACGCGCGGTGACTTGAGCCTAGCGCGGGCGCGGCGGCGGGCGCGGCGGCGGGCGCGCCGGGTGGCCACAGTGACGCGCGGGCTGTTGTGGCGATAACACTTATTGCAGGTGTCGCAAACCTTTTATGAGGATTCTGTATTTTTTACTAGATAGGCCAATCCTGAGATGGGAGGCGTTGATCACAAGAGATGGTGTGCTGGGTGCGCACGAAATAACTAAAAACAGTTAAATGAATGGAGATTTAAAAAATATATATTAACACGTTCCCTGCGGCTGCGCTAGATTAAGACTTACTTCCAGTGCTGTACACGTCACATACTTCCCGTATCAAGAATGCCTGATATGCGTTACGACGTCTATTTTCCCGTACGCAGTCCTAACTTCAAACCTCCACAGAGACATGGAAATTCCACAGCTGGTTTTTTTTGTTGTACCAATCAATAGGTTACATCCTTGTGTATACACAGCTGCAGTCGCACGGGGTTCTAAGTAATATCTTAAAAGTTACAGGTATTTTTGGAAATGGTTGATTTTACGGGAAAATACTTGTCGTGGCGCACACAACAGTCATATTGCTAGTGACGGGGTGTAATAAGTAAAATATTCATCGATATAATATATAAACTAGATTTGGTGTCACGGTTCAAAAAGTGGTAGCGAGAAATAGCGCCCTTGTGTCGCTATTTTCTTTACAAGCCACATCCTGACTAATTTATTTTTGCCGATAGGAGTGTCGCTACTGTCTATATGAAACTGTCAAATTACAAGTCATTATCATTATAAAATCGTTAGTTCACGTTTTCGCCACCCGCACAGATAAGTTTGCAACCTCCGCGACCAGATTTTAGATGTCATTTTGTTCGTGAATGTTTATCTAGTTTATATATTATATCGATGAAAATATTTTTCTGTTTCAGATTTATTATTGTTTAATCAGGTCGTACACAATCAACGGAAAGTATTTTAAAACAAAAGTAATAATTAACTATGTTAACAAAAACAGTAACTTCTTATTTTATATTATTATTTATTTTACTTATGATGGTCCTATGGGTTTTTTTTTGTACTAGATGGTTAGGGATTCGATAAACTGGAACCACTACTATGCACAATAATGTTTCTAGCCTCTTCACTTTTTGTCTTTATACCTTTTCCCATAATAAGTTTTTACGTGAATGTTTTGTTTATGTACAATTTACCTACTTACGCTTATCGCGTTCTGTATAAACGTATTAACTGGGCACAGCACTACAGCTTAACTGAAGCTCCGCGCGCGCACTTTCAGTGCGGTACGGGGTTTAGGTTTACGGCCAAATAGTTCCCGTATCGCACTATTGTAAAATAATTACCTTTCTGTGCGTTACGATAAAATAATTCCCGTACATTTTTATTCGTAAATTTGAATACACTTCAAGTAAGGACACATAGTCTCTTTTTTACTTGTACGAATACTTGAAAAAGTCACCTCCGCACGGCGAGTAAAACAAGGACATCTAGCTGCCGCACAGAGCAAAATTCAATTACAACCAAATACTTCCCGTAACGCAGTGAATGTGTTAAGAATTGAAATTGTAGGCAAAAAAGTTAATTTTATTTATTAAGGAACATCAACAATATATATTATACACTTATAATTTCAAATGTCCAAAAAAACCTTTTTAGGGTTCCATACCTAAAAGGTAAAAAAGGAACCCTTATGGTCTGACTTCGTCTGTCTGTCTGTCTGTCACAAACCTATATATTTCAGGAACCACTGATGCTATCAATTTGAAACTTGGAATAGTTTTAGATCTTAATTACCCAACTCCATCGCAAATGCAAAAAAAATATTTTTCCTTTTACTTTTTTTATATATAATAATAATAATAATACCAGCCCTTGTTTATGTCCCACTGCTGGGCACGGGCCTCCCCTCAAGATGAGGGGGCTTAGGCCATAGTCCACCACGCTGGCCAAGTGCGGGTTGGGGGACTTCACACGTCATTCGAGAGCTAGTTAGGCTTTCTCAGACATGCAGGTTTCATCACGATGTTTTCCTTCACCGAAAGCTAGTAACAATCGCACAAAGACGATTCGCACATGATTCATTGAAGAAATCAGAGGTGCGAGCCGGGGTTCGAACCTGCGCACCTTGTTTCCAAGGCAAGCGCTCGCCCACTGAGCTGTTACCGCATGATTTTTTATAATGGGAGTCGAAATGGGTCATCAAAATTTCAAAGTGAGACTACTATATTGAGTGGGGTATCATATGAAAGGGCTTCATTTGCCACCGAGACCGTAGGTAGGTCTCGACGAGTATTTACTAGAAAAAATGGTGATCAGTCTGATGATGGAACAGCCTTCCTGCTCCTAATAAACTACCTCTGCACTAATAAACGTAGACCCACCGAATTTGGATTAGTTGGATAGGTTGCTGCGAGCAGTTGGTAGAAAAACTTGATCAGAGTCTGGTGGTAAGAGCAGGCAGGAAGGTGGAACCAGGAATTCGGCTCCATTAAATGTAGGACCCACCGAATTATAAATCTATGGTTAAATCTTGACGAGTAGTTGGACAGATACTGATCAGGGTCTGATAATAGCACAGGAAAATCATTTTAAGAATTCATTTACCTATTAAATTTATACTTGTAGTACAGTTACTAAAGTACAAATAAAAGTAAAGCATGCCGTAATAATTCTTTTCTTTAATGGAAGTCGAATTACAAGAACCATCTTCCAAACACTTTTATGGTTGCCTAGCAACCTTAACAAATATTTATTTTGAAAAACATGCCATGGTTATTTTTTTATAAGGGCTGAAATATGGTCTCAAAATTTCAAAGTGAGACTACTATATCGAGTGGGGTATCGTATGAAAGGGCTTTATTTGCACATTTTAAAGCAGATTTATATTTTGGTTTTTGATAAGTATGTAGTTATTGGGTTTTTTTTATACGACCAAGGTGGCAAGCAAGCGTACGGCCCGCGTGATGGTAAGCAGTCACCGCAGCCTATAGACGCTAGCAGAACCAGAAGAATCACTAGCGCGTTGCTGACCCTCAAGACATTAGATTTTAAGTCTTTGTGTCAGGTAATTTAACCAGCTTAAAATCAAAAATGTCAAAAACATTAAATAAAAAATACCGTTCTCCCCCTCTTGTCTCTGGGAAAATTCTGAAATAATTATGAGTAATAAATGTAAATAGATATTTTACAGGAATAATAAAACAATCTTTCTAATTATTAGCTTTTTAGTAATCCTAAAAAACCTCAACAATCAAACTTATTTTTGCGGTTTGGTTCATTTTTTTTTGGAAATCTAACAAATTCAGCAGATGCACAGATTCTATATATTTTAATTAGTAATAACAAGTAAGGATAGATACGTCTCTTTGTTTTTCACAATGACAGAATGTACTGACAAGACCTTTTAAATATCAATACATCTTACGCTATGCTGCCTGTTGGCAAGAACAAGTCGTCTCATTCAAAGGCTACAGAATGCGTGTTGTCGGTTCTGTTTTTCAGTACCCGCCCGAAATCATATAACGCCATTTTTAAATCAGAATTCTATGCTCAAAATGAAGTTACGCCGCAAGCTTCATCTGGCATGTCTTTTATTCGGGGTTGTAAAGTATGAGGAGCCATCCTACTTATACAATAAACTAAAATGGATCGCGAGTCGTAGGGAATGTTCGGGTAGACAGTGCGCGCAACAACTGTGTACGCCTAGACACAGTTCTGCAGCGTTTAGAGGAAGTTTCCGTTACGCTGCGTCTAAGATCTGGAACAACATACCACCACCCATAAGACAAATGAAAAATATTATCACCTTCAAGAAGCACTTGCGTGAGCATCTAATTAGTGCGCAGCGTGATTTCGGTGATTTTAATGTCAATAATTTATCAGTTATCTAATCGTATTAATTTATTGCTATACATATTACAATTAATCCATTACATTACATATTAATTCTTATATTTATCAATTTATATGATTATTTTTATTAATTGTCTATTATTGTTTATCTATAATTCATATGTACTTAATGCTTCCTAATAATCCAATAATGTATTATTATTCTTTCATTAAATTTCAATCATATTTTATAACAATTTGTAATTTACTTGTCTAATTTTATTAATTTAATTATTGTACAACTAATTCGTCATAATGTGGATGACTTCATTAGTTTGCTAGCAGTTAATTGCTTCTTAGTTTTCTGATCCGATCTCAGTAATAAATTGTATTAATGTTGTAAATATACATATTTTGTTTATAATTATGTTTATAATTTGCGTTATTAGGTGTGCAAACTTACCTACCATTTAGCCATTCTTTGTTTTTGTAACTTGTTTTCTTTCTAAGTTACTATATTTCTAATATTATCTATTTATTGAGGTTGTGATGTGCTTTTGTTTTTATTTTTTTTATCGCATGCTATATATTAATTACTTAATTGAATTGTTTTAAAACTTACTTTTGTGTTGAATTACCACTGAATGACATCCGTGGAACAATGGGCCCAGATGAAAACCAGCGTCAAGCATTAGCTTGACATTAAGCTGATCTGGGACCCATTTGGACCTACCTCTTTGGGGCACAAATGTATTTTTTTTTTACTTCTAATTGTCTTTCTGTTTTTACTTGTAATTGTGTTTCATTGTGGTGTCCAAATAAATTTTTCTTATTCTTATTCTTATTCTATGCTCTATTAAAAGTTCGACCATGTAAAGTTATAATAAAACTTTAATACGTCCAAGGATGGTATGGAACCCTCGGTGCGCGAGTCCGACTCGCACTTGACCGGTATTTTTTATACATTTTTTTTTTTTTTTTAGTCATTTATTCATAATAAAAGAAATGGTTACAAAAAGTTGGTATAAAAATTACAGCGAGAAAAATCAAGGTGATTTATGTATCGCTGCTTCACTCGCTAGAATGTTTAAATTGACAGATAATTAAAGCGATAAGAAATAATTTAGTTAGCTATAGCTAATAATAATAATAATAGTAATATATTACGTAGTAGTAGTACCCACAGACAACCACACACGGATAGCAGCTAGCAATCACCTGTGTGTACAACTGTACTTATTAGACCTTCAGATGTTAGCACAATAGTTACTGCTATTCGTCTGCAGTTGTCTGTAAGATCCCATGTGATAAATACACTGACTTGAGGAACGTTCTACACCTATCCGGTTTACATAGGAGTTCATCAAGCACACTGTGTGGTAATTCGTTAAGCAACATTGGTAATACATATTCCCAATTTCGTTTACCATATGTATTTTTATATGGTGGTAGTACATACCTAGGTAAATATGATAGGTTACGTAAATTAGGCAAACGAGTCGTTGGACGTAATGCAGTTGCATTTTGAAATTCATCACAAATAATGTACATCTTTGTTTTGTTATATATATCTATGATTTTACAATAATTAAATAAGTTAATAATATCATTTCTAAATTTGTTTTTAATATTCTGAGGTACAATCGTTTTTAGCAGTTTTATTTGTAGTTGGAAAATATCATTCAAGTATGTTTTGTACGTTCTACCGTAACTGCTCAGTCCGTATCCTATTACTGAATCTGCCAATGCGTTATATAGCATTCTTAGCGTCTTATAGGGTAATTTAAACTTAAGTAGAGATAAGTTAGATAACACAGCTCTTAATTTATTACATACATAATCAACGTGTGGTCTCCAGCTGAATTTATCGTCTATTATAAGCCCAAGGTACTTATACTGAGATACTGAATCTATTTTTTGACATCTACAATTATTATTCATAAATTCATTAGTAGTTTGATGATGTAGACATTGATGTGAATGCGCTCGTATTGTTGGCTCAAGTATAGACTTATTATGGGAAGAATGAATATGCATTAATTTAGTTTTTTCATAATTTATACTTAAGCCAGCGTCGTGCGCCCATTTACACAACAGATCAAAGTTTATTTGCATTTTGTTTTGTGCATTGGTTAAATTTTTATCGGCCACAACAAGGCATGTGTCATCAGCAAATTGGTATACAGAACCCTCCTTAAATATATTGCACATGTCGTTACAGTACAGTAGGTACTCTGTCGGGCCTATGACCGATCCTTGCGCTGTTCCTACCTCAGTAGGAATGAAGTGGCTAAACACTTTGTTTATTTTAACGGTGGTTTTTCGGTTTGAATGGTAACTTTTCAGGAAATTTAGAAGAGGGCCTTGTATACCATTTTGTGAGAGCTTTGTGTACAATGTAGAAAATTTTAACGTTTCGAATGCTTTACTAAAGTCAATGAATACAACAAGTACATGTTTTTTATCATTTAAATAGGTGTTCACTTCATTTGTAAAATTACACAATAATTGAGACGTGTTTCTGTTTTTTTGAAAACCATATTGTCGTTTATGTATTACACTATTATCAATTAAATATTTATTAATTTCATTTCCGATATATTTTTCGATTATTTTATCAATACAAGAGAGAATCGTTATAGGTCTATAATTATTTATATTTTTGTAAGTGCCTTTTTTGTGTACTGGCCGTATTATACCAATTTTTAACTTATCGGGGTACATAGATTTCGTGATACAGGTATTTATCAGATGAGATATAATAGGAGTTATTTGTGGACATATATATTTTATATCAGAAGCACGAATGCCATCAAAACCTGGACTCTTTTTCTCATTTAAGTGTTTGATAATTGATATAATTACCTCATCCTGGGCCTTTTTTAGTCTCATTGTTAGCACATATATTTACTTAAAACGAGCGACAATACCGAAATGGTTTGATACCCCCGCCAGCCGCGCGATCGGTCGCTTGTTGACTAGGCCCGCAGAGTGTGGCCAGAACGAGAAGATAGGAACGTTTGAAAAGTACACCCGCTAACTTGCTCAAGCCGGTCGCGGTAGGCTCCCGCCTAAGTCACTTCAGTGTGGCCACAAGCGGCGGTTTCATATGTTTGATATTTCGCGCCCGCCGTCGCCACCGCGCTAGGCCTGCAGTGTGGCCGACCACTTAGTGGTTGGTCACAGTGAACGCGCGGTGACTTGAACATAGCGCGGGCGCGGCGGCGGGCACGGCGGGTGGCCACAGTGACGCGCGGGCTATTGTGGCGCTAACACTTATTGCAGGTGCCGCAAACTTTGTATGAGGATTCTGTATTTTTTAATAGATAGGCCAATCTTGATATGGGAGGCGTTGAATACAAGACATGGTGTGCTGGGTGTGCACGATATAACTAAAAACAGTTAAATACATGGAGATTTAAAAAAAAATATATGTTTAGAATTGAAATTGTAGTCAAAAAAGTAGAAACAATATATATTATACACTTACAATTTCAAATGTCCAAAAAAAAACCTTTTTTAGACATATATTTAAAGTTATTTAAGTATAAAAAAAATACTTAAAACGAGCGACAAGACCGAAATGGTTTGATACCCCCGCCAGCCGCGCGATTGGTCGCTTGTTGACTAGGCCCGCAGTGTGGCCAGAACGAGCGGATAAGAACGTTTGAAAAGTACGCCCGCTAACTCGCTCAAGCCGGTCGCGCTAGGCTCCCGCCTAAGGCCTCGTTTACGGAGGCGCGGAGCGTCGCGCGTCGCGTGTGGCGTGGCGTCTCGCATGTCTCTCTCACTCCTACAACGCCATATGTTTTAACTCACTGCGGGCCGCGCCGCTCATCGCGACGCTTGACGCCCCGCGCCTCCGTAAACGAGGCCTTAGTCACTTCAGTGTGGCCACAAGCGGCGGTTTCATATGTTTGATATTTCGCGCCCGCCGTCGCCACCGCGCTAGGCCTGCAGTGTGGGGGTATCAAACCTTTTCGGTCTTGTCGCTCGGCGTACGAGCGTCTGAAGTATTTTTTTTTTATAATCAAATAACTTTTTTGGCTACTTTTTAAATCTACACTTATAATCTATACTTATAATAAAATTTATAATAAAACTGTAACATGTCCAATTCTGTACATTGAAGATATTTTGAAAATTATGAGGCCGAAAATGTATTTTTTTAATTTTTGTCTATCTGTCTGTCTGTCTGTCTGTCGGTCTGTCTGTCTGTATCACGGCTGCGCATCACGCCGAAACTACTGAATGGATTCAAATGAAACTTGGCATGATTTGAGATCTTACTACGAGGTAGGACATAGGATACTTTTTATCCCGTAATCTAGCACGGTTCTTTCGGGAGAGGGGATTAAAGTCAAAATGGGTACTTGGTTATACGCTTGGTCCGATTTTATAAATTTTTCTTTATAATATAATAAATATTAGTAAGGGAACACTCATAGAGAGTTGTTATCAAGGTTTTGTAATCGATCGGGTTAAGCAACGTTAGGTAAGGTCAATAAATAGATGGGTGACCGTTTAACGCCATTTGAACTAAACGGGTCCGTGCTTCGGAGAGCAGGTAAAAAGTGGGTCCCAGTTTTTAACCGACTATAAAAAGGAGGTTATGTATTTGATGCGAAGGTCTGTTATTAAAAGTTTAGTTAACGTAAAAATAGCGCAGGCGGAGCTGCGTGGGTCAGTTTTTAATATAAATAAAAAAATATCTTTATTTATTTAACTGTTTTTAGTTATTTTGTGCGCACCCAACACACCATCTCTTGTATTCAACGCCTCCCATCTCAGGATTGATCTATGGTTTGCGACACCTGAAATAAGTTTTAGCGCCACAACAGCCCGCGCGTCACTGTGACCACCCGGCGCGCCCGCCGCCGCGCCCGCGCTAGGCTCAAGTCACCGAGCGTTCACTGTGGCCAACCACTTAGCTAAGTCAGCAACAGAGTAAGGGCTAGGGCACGCACAATGGATCCAACTGGGTCGAAGTGCGTTTTGGTGGTTACCGGGTCCAATGAATAGCCACCAACAATAGAATAGAATAGAAATATAACAACCAACAACCGTTTTAAATGATATAATATTTCTTTAAAATACACTATTTCTGTCGCTTTTAACATTGTGTATATGTATTATCTTCACAAAAATGAGTAAGCAAAGAGTCTATCTGTTCTTTATTTCCCCTGAATGTACAAAGTTATATAACTATAATGATTTAACTAATTAAAGCGTTAAAACTGTAAGGAAAGCAACAGTTGCGAATGATTTATTGCGCCGCTCGCTAACTTTGATTTTTACCGAATCAATCATTTTAAATTGACTAGGGGATTATAAAAAAGATGCTTGATCGTAAGTCGCGGCTCGATGGAGGCGCTTATGGTATAAGGATTGACTAGGACTTGATTGATGAGGTCAATTGTGGGTGGTTGCTTGCCTTAGATCCCTGGGATTGGAGGATTGAAGTCGTTGATTTCAAGTTTTCGGTAAGAACAGATATCTTGATGAATGTAATGAAGAATAATGGGATGGAAAGCCGGGAAATATAATTTTGTGTAATATTCGTGATGAAAAGACCTTTTCTTTTATGTGACAATGCGTAGAGTAGATACGTGAGGCTATTTGGTTGGAACGTTTTTTCGTTTTATGACAATGGGTATAAACAGTGGATATAACATTGCGACATTAAACGAAATCAAGATTGGTGTGGTCTCGATAATATAAAACAGGTATATCTTTAATAAATATTATATTTTATATTTTACAGTCCTCAGTAATAGCGACAATTCAACAGACTTTTGGTCGACGTTATAAACGAGAATATTACTCTCGTTGTTGACATTATAAAATAGTCAAAGCAACCAAACGAGAAATAAATAAATGCATTGTGGTTACCGACATAGCTCTCAGAATCTGCAAGTTGAAATGGCAAAGGGTAGGCCATACCGCTCGAAGAACTGGTAACTGATGGGGAAGAAAGGTTCTCGAGAGATGACCATGAACCGGAAGACGCAGCGTAGGCAGACGTCCCACTAGGTGGACTGATGACATTGCGCGCATCGCAGGTAACCGGCGGAGGCAAATGGCCAATTGTCGTTCATTGTGGCGTTCGAAGTAGGGGTCAATATGCAGCAGTGGACGTCTTCCGGATGGCGGGCATGATGATTCCGTATCCATTGGTATATTTAAAATTTCTTCTTGTAACTAATGGACAAAAATATACACACTAAACACGCCAACTATCATTATGGATACAAATACTCAGTTACGGTAATAACAGCTCTCGAGAAAACGTTAAAGTATTTTTTTAAAAAACAGGAAAAGGTACATGAGTATAACATAAATCACCCCTTTTACCGATACGTTCTGATAAATCTCACTATAAGATAAAGGGAAGCCATTTATCTGCAAATGAGATGTCAAAAAATAATATAATACAAATTTGTTACAGATGCGGCCCGGCGACTGAAAATGGCTCCAGCTAAAACGGCAACCGCTGAAAACAAAAATGTCCTACAATGGCTCAAATAAATCTACTAAAGTCATGACCACAACACAACTACCCAACAATACACAAACATATCTGTATCCATCAAAAAGACCGCCCGACGCACCTAACGTGAGAATTCCAACACCTAGCGCCATCGACGTTAGGAATGCTAATACTAATTCTAGTGATTTCATGAAGTTAGTGGACGACTTTAGTGATTATTTCTACGGGAACACAACACAGGATGCTTTTAGTGAAAATACCAGTGTTTATTTAAATGACGTTTATTATAATTGTAGTTATAACGGTACGTTGAATGTGTCGTGTTTTAATAAGCCCGTAGAAGGGTCTGAGCAGAATTATTGGGCGCTCCTACTGCTAATATTTCCATTCTTCACGTTATTCGGGAATGTGCTAGTGATAATGAGTGTAGTGAGGGAGAGGACATTGCAGACTGTGACTAATTACTTCATTGTGAGTTTGGCGGTTGCTGATCTGTTGGTGGCTGTCGTTGTGATGCCCTTTGGAGTTTATTATTTGGTAAGTGGCTTTGATTCATTTAAATCATCGTCATCGAATTATCATAATCACGAAGGAAGGCTTATGCAGTGACAAAAATTTGACGCTTATCTGATGTTGAAACCGCTAGAATTGTCTATTTCAGCTATTTCCACAGTATTATGTCTTATGGTATAATACTGTGGGGATCTTCTGCAGAACTTAATGCCATTTTTATTCTGCAGAAAAGAGCTGTGAGAGCCATTTATAATCTGGCTCCTACCGATTCACTTAGAGAAAAATTAAAAGAAATAGATATTCTAACGTAACGTTTCACAATTCATATTTGAAAATTTAGTTTATGTTCACAAAAATATTGGATCATTTAAAAAATAATATAGTGATACTCATGGTGTTAATACCCGGAACAAACACGATCTTGTTTTGCATTCAGAACTGCGTCTCCACAGAACAGGCAAATCCTATAAGGGTCAAAGTATACGCTTCTATAACAAACTGCCACAGGATATCCGAGATCATCCACTGAATAAATTTAAACCTATGATAAAAAGCCGATTGTCTAAAAAGGCTTATTATAAAGTCTCGGATTACCTAGAGGATAAGGCTGCGTGGGCTTGAACTGCCCGACTCATGCAAGGTTCTAATTTTAAGGCTTACAATTTGTAACACCATATAAAGTGGTGGATAACTGATGGCTGCTGCACAAGTCAATTAATTGATGACGTCAATAATATGTTAAAGTGCTTTGTGTCTTGCCTGACAAGGCACTGCTTAACAGCAGAACTTTAATGTTAGACGTGTGCCACTGTGATCTTAGATCGGTCATGCTCGCCATCGAAAAGTCTTTGCTTGTGGCGGCTTCGTGTGGCGGGTCACCGCCTTCCCTCCAATATGGTTGAGGGGAGTGATGGCTGTTGCTCGAGTCAAATCGTGCGCGGGTGCTGCTTGGGGGGACTGGTCCGATTACTATCCCTTTGGCTTTTTAGTTGGTTGTACTTTCGTCGTATTTTATTATTTTTTTCTGTCTTATTTGATCTTTTGAACGGCAAAACACACTGTCGCTCTGATCTAATTGTATCTAATTGTAATTCGAATTTCACCAACATTCCATTCTGGCAGCGTATTAGTTCACTAAAAAGAAATGTTCCTCTCATTAAGCGCATTCCTGGTGGTGCTCGTATTTCAGTGGCCAATGCCCTGAGCAGTTGCATTCAAAAAATTCTAAATCATAATACACAGTGTGCTTGGGAAGAGCTGCTAACATTTCCTTACAGAGTGCTGCATGTTACTACAATCAAGGCAGGTGAATAAATATCTCTTACGCAAAAAATTAAACTAAATTGTTCTGATTTGAATAACGTTATTTCGGATTTGTCTTTTGGCATTTCCCCTATTCGATCTCGAGTCTCTGGTAATATCATTCACAAAATTGAAACAAAAGCAAATGATGGTGATTTTAAAGGCGCAGCACGGATGCTTTTTTCCAGCGATATTATTGCTCCAAATAATGCGGACACGCTTTCCGCATTGATGTCCAAACTTCCCTCACCTTCAGTAGGTCTTCATTTCCCTGACGCACCCCCTTCAGATCAGCGGATTCTTATTTCGGATACTGTCGAAATTATGAACTGCATTTCTTCCTTTAAGAGTGGCTCTGCTGGCGGCCTTGATGGCCTTACCCCTCAACATCTCAAAGACCTTGTAAGTAACGCCGTCGGGGACGCTGGCAGGTCACTCCTTTCTAATTTAACCGCTCTGATTAATCTAATGTTGGCGGGCAAGGTGCCTCTAGAAATTACCGATGTTTTATATGGCGCTAATTTGTTGCCGTCGCATCCTCCCTACTGTATCCCAAATTTTTCAACCTATACAACTCGGATTTGGCTCAAAGGGTGGTTGTGAGGCAGCCGTCCATGCGGCACGCATCTTTTTACTGCAGAACGGAGGTGAGGTCTTGCTTAAGGTGGATGTAAAAAATGCTTTCAATTCTGTAGACAGAGCTGCTTTGTTGACACAAGTACAAAACAACATTCCAGAAATTTACCCATATGTCTTTCAATGTTATGGCCAACCATCCAAATTATTATATAATGAACATCCTATTTGTTCAGCTGTTGGATGTCAACAAGGTGACCCTCTTGGTCCTGCTATCTTTAGTTTGGCAATCCATCAGATCATATGTACTCTAAATTCCAAATTTAATGTCTGGTATCTGGATGATGGCACTTTGGGAGGTTCAGCAGATTCGGTCTATGCTGACTTCGAAATTCTTATTAACGAGTTTCAAAAAATCGGTCTAGAGTTTAACTTTTCAAAGTGTGACATCTTTGTTTCGGACTCAGTGGCTGAGGCTCGAAAGAACCTCATTATTAACAAATTTAGTATTTTTAACCGACTTCAAAAAAGGAGGAGGTTCTCAATTCGTCTGTATATATATATATTTTTTTTTTCTATGTATGTTCGCGCATAACTCTGGCAATTATGAACCGATTTGAAAAAATCTTTCTTCCATCCATTCTTTAATCCGTTAATTGGGTCCCATAAAAAAAATATTGCTTAGTAATAAGTAGTTCCTGAAAAAACAAGAATGGTGACTGCGCACTGAGAGCTGCAAGAAAGCCTATATAGATGACTTTATGGTGCTTTTTAAGGACAAAAATGGTCATAACTCTGGTAAATATTTACCAATTTCAATGATTCTTTTTTTATTCGAAAGAAGAAACAACTTTAATGAACCTGTATGACTTTTATCATAACTGGATAAGAACTTCCTGGAGGACCATGAATGATATGGAGGAATTTATCTGGTAAAAACCATAAAACTGATGTTCTCCTTTACATTTCTCTGATAAATATGAACCGATTTCGATGATTCTTTTTTTATTTGAGAGAGTAAACTACTATGATGATTCCATGCAAATTTCATTACGATCGGATAAATTGTTTCTGAGTTTCTGAAGAAACATGAATCATGTAAAAGTATGTAGACGATAATGTGAAATCATAATGATGTCATAACCTACCTAGATAATTTTACCGTCTTCGATGGTTCAATCTATACGTATGAAAATATCACTAAAAAGTATAAAATAAAATATTTAAAAAAAAAATTGAACCGACTTCAATAACACTAAAAAGTATAAAATAATTTAAATATTATTGAAGTTGGTGCCAAATATACACAGCAAATCCGGCTATTTGCATCCGGTGGATGCAAATAGCAAATTGTCGTTCATTGTGGCGGTCTAAGGGGGAGGCCTTTGTTCAGCAGTGGACGTCTTCCGGCTGGTGATGATGATGATGATGATGATGATGATGATACACAGCAGGTACGCTAACACCAACTTCTTTAATATTTAAATTATTTTATACTTTTTAGTGTTATTGAAGTCGGTTTAATTTTTTTTTTTAATATTTTATGGCATCTAATATTAAGGTACTGTCTAAGGAATCTCTGTACCTTCTCGGTGCCCCCATTCTGGACGAAGCCATCCAAGCCAAGTGGATGAAAAAATTAAAAAATTCCATGATTCCTCTGATCGAATCTTCAAAATTAACTCACATTTGGCATTCTTCATTATGCGTTTTTGCCTTTTTGTGCCCAAATTCACTTATTTTCTTCGCTGTTCTCAACTATTTAAATTTAAAAGTCATTTAACAACTTTGGATGATTTAATTCGGTGTTGTTTAACAAAAAATTTAAACTGTCCTTTTGAAGAGGAGCGGGTATGGACCCAGGCTACTTTACCGATTTATTTAGGTGGTCTGGGTGTCCGCAAAATTTCCGATCTAGCACTGCCGGCATTTTTGTCCTCGGTATATAGTACGGAAATCCTCAGCAGGTCTATTATTGTCTCAGCCTTAGGATCTGTTGAGGTGACGTATTTGAGTGAGGCCAGAAATGCCTGGCTGTTGGCTTGCACGGGTTCTGACCCTCCAATCTTAACTCACTCTCAGAGACAGTGGGATAAACCACTTTGTAATTCAATTTGGCATTCACTTTTATCATCCAGCGTTAACGATTTGGATCGTGCGCGGTTGCTAGCTGTCTCTGCGAAGGAGTCCGGTCACTGGCTGCAGGCTATGCCATCGTCTCATATTGGTACCTTATTGACCAACACCACACTTAGTCTTGCAGTTTGTTTGCGGGTGGGTGCCTGGACCAACCTTCCTCATCGTTGTCGCTGTGGGGAGTGCGTAGATAAATATGGTCACCACGGGCTGTCTTGCTCGCGTAGCGCTGGCCGTATGTCACGCCATGCCGCCCTTAATTATATTATTCGCAGGGGGCTTGTCACTGCCGGTGTCCCTGCCGTACTGGAACCAGTCGGCATTACACGAGATGACGGCAAGAGGCCTGATGGTGTCACTTTAATACCATGGCAACATGGTAAGCCGCTGGTGTGGGATGCGACATGTGTCGACACACTTGCTACGTCCCACACCCCGGCAACTTGCAGGGCGGCTGGAGGGGCTGCGGCGACCGCTAGTGAAGCAAAGCGACGCAAGTATGCAGCTCTAGGTTCGAGCTACATATTTGCGCATTTTGCGGTGGAGACCATGGGGCCTTGGTCTCATGAGACGCACGCTTTGGTAAAAGAAATTTCATCCAAACTTATCGAAGTCTCAGGAGACCGCCGGGCTGGTAGCTTTTTCTGCCAACGTATAAGCTTGGCCATACAAAGGGGTAATGCCGCCAGTCTTTTAGGTACCCTTCCCTCCCAGTGCGGCGACAACTTCGAGGAAGTTTTTTACCTAGTTTAAGTGTACATATTTGTAAATAAACAGTAAATATTTTGTTTCAATAAACAATTGTAACATGACACACTGTTTAAAAAAAAGTGAGAAAATGACTAGCCCGCTGAGTTTCTTGCCGGATCTTCTCAGTTGAGGCCGCGTTGTGAACCGGTGGTAGCTTTTTTTTTTTAAAAAAAACATGACCTTTCAAAAGTGCTAGCGTTAAGCCTATTTGAAATAAACTATTTTTGAGTTTGAGCTTGAGGAACTTTTGGTGTGTGTGAAAAAATGTGCTCCTTATAAACAAAATACCACATAAAAAAAAACAAAAAAAAATTATACAGTGGAACATACAGAAGTAAATTCATTATTGCGCCTACTATCTTTATGTACTTCTGCATTTACCATATTTCATGCAAATAAAGAATAATAATACTATAGGCCAGAAGTGCAAAGGTCTCCTCTCCTAGAACCCTACAATGACAACAATTGGATATTTGCATCCACCGGTTACCTGCGACGCGCACAATGTCGTCTGTCCACCTGGTGGAAGGCCTGCCTACGCTGCATGTTCCGGTTCGTGGTCGCCACTTGAGAACCTTTCTTTGATGTAGCCAACCTATAGCCACTTCAAATTATGTTCGTAATTAGTAATAATATATGTATAAGTAAAGAAGTTTAAACACACATATTACAAACGAATTAAAATTACATAAAAGTAACAGATCCTTAGGGCACCACTTAGCCCGTTTACGTTAACCTGTGGCGTGATCTTATTCAAAGATGATTTATTAATAGGTAGTACGTTTTAATTATATTCAACATAATCTATAGCAAAAGACGGCGGAAGTTTCACCAGAACTGTTCCTACAAATATTTTACTGTCAGGCGTGTCATTGTTACCGGTAAACAAAAACTAGTTAACAACAAAGTGTCAAGTTGGAATCCGCGCAGCGCCGTCGCAGCAGCTCGCTCCACTGTCGCTAACTACTAAACAATGTTCCGATTAACTCTAATTGAATGCAGCAACAAATCGACTTTCATTATACTATAAGAAGATATATATTTACTGCATTATCACATTGGGGTTCTTAAGTTTTTAGATGGTAGGCGCTACTTTAATGAAACCGCCCTGTTAAAGAAATATCGATGTATCAATATATATTTTTCAGTATAAGTATCTATATTTTTTGGCAATACTTAATCATTTCATTTATCGATATATAAAATATCAAGTATCGGAATCATAATAAAAATGATATTTTTTCTAGATTTCAATACTTTTTCTTCAAAGATCGCTAAGAAAACATGCTTTCAAAATCCTTACAACTGCTTACCGAAATATCGATATTTTTCTCCTTTTTAACCGACTTCAAAAAAGGAGGAGGTTCTCAATTCGTCTGTATATATTTTTTTTTTCTATGTAGGTTCTCAATTCGTCTGTATATATATTTTTTTTCTATGTATGTTCGCGCATAACTCTGGCAATTATGAACCGATTTGAAAAAATCTTTCTCCCATCCATTCTTTAATCCGTTAATTGGGTCCCATAAAAAAAATATTGCTTAGTAATAAGTAGTTCCTGAAAAAACAAGAATGTTGACTGCGCAGGAAAGCTGCAAGAAAGCCTATATAGATGACTTTATAAGGACTTTCGCTTTTTAAGGACCAAAATGGTCATAACTCTGGCAAATATTTACCAATTTCAATGATTCTTTTTTTATTCGAGAGAGTAAACTACTATGATGATTCCATGCAAATTTCATTACGATCGGATAAATTGTTTCTGAGTTTCTGAAAAAACATGAATTATGTAAAAGTATGTAGACGATAATGTGAAATCATAATGATGTCATAACTTACCTAGATCATTTTACCGTCAGCGATGGTTCAATCTTTATGTATGAAAATATCACTAAAAAGTATAAAATAAAATATTAAAAAAAAAAATTGAACCGACTTCAATAACACTAAAAAGTATAAAATAATTTAAATATTATTGAAGTTGGTGCCAAATATACACAGCAGGTACGCTAACACCAACTTCTTTAATGTTTAAATTATTTTATACTTTTTAGTGTTATTGAAGTCGGTTTAATTTTTTTTTTAAATATGTTATATAAAAATATATCGAAACCGATATTGATATATTTTAAAAATATCGATATTTTTTGGATTTTCATACATTCCTACCGTCCACAACTGTCCATGCATAATTCAGGGAACCAAAAAGGTAATATCGTGGCGACTATTGTTGAAACACTTTTCGTATTCACATCCATTTGCTGTCACGTGAATTGTGCTAAAGATGGGCCTCAACGCGTGATAAACATGAGACATATTAGGTCATTGTTACATTACCCGCTCATAGACGATGTTTTATATGGGTTGACAAACGTTTTGCCTTGTCTCTTCACTACGCTGCGAATAAAAAATGCTGGAGGCGTCAAGTAATATTACTCCAGCACTGCACATATCGTTACGTACGAAATAAGACGCCAATAAAATGATAATCTCAACAATTTTACAACCAGCCGTTGTCTTTATGAGACTGGAAAACACACAAAAATTTTCACGTAGGTACATAAAGTATACGCAATAAAATTATATTCGCCCAAAATATGTACCTATGCGACGGTATTAGGAATGTTCTTCTCTCAGTGCCCTACATATATTTTGTCGATCGTTTTTGCTTTATTGCGGGCCGATTTAACTAAACAGAATTTGGTACGTTCGGTGGGTTTTATTATGCGATATTTTCTGATTTTGTATGTCTACTGACGGGCCCACGGCTCACGTAGGCCTTATTTGAGCCTTTCATTGAAATCTATAAATAATAATATCTGTAATTTTGTCGTAAAATATATATACGAGGCATTAGGTTAATTGTGCAAGGAACCGTCCAGGTAGGTACCACAGTAGTGTCAGATATTCTGTCGCCAAGCAGCAGTGTGTAAAGATTGCTGTGTTCCGGTGTGAAGGGCACTGTAGCTTGGGAAATTACCGGACAATTTCATAAGGGTCGACAACGCGCTAGTGATTCTTCTGCTGTTGCTAGCGTCTATAGGCTGCAGTGACTGCTTACCATCAGGTGGACCGCAAGCCTGCTTGCCATCTTGGTAGTAAAAAAACGAGTTGTTGTATTGAGTTTAATAAAATTACTGACCTAAAATTACTGCCTTAGTATCTTAGTATTATCATCATCATCATCAGCCTACATCCGTCCACTGGTGGACATAGGCCTCCCCCAATACACGCCATTGAGCCCGGTCTTCGGCTCTTCTCATCCAGTCACTGCCAACTGCTTTGCGTAAATCGTCACTCCACCGGGTCACAGGGCGTCCTACGCTACGTTTTGCAGTTCGTGGTGGCCTCCACTCCAGAACCAGTCTTCCCCACCGATCATCGGTTCTGCGGCAAATATGACCAGCCCACTGCCACTTCAGCTTGCTAATCCGTTGAGCTATGTCAGTAACTTTTGTTCTCTGGCGAATTACTTCGTTTCTTAATCGATCCCTAAGAGAAACGCCGAGCATAGCTCTCTCCATAGCTCGCTGAGCGACCTTAAATTGGTGGACTAGTCGTACCGTAAGTGGCCACGTCTCAGCACCGTACGTCATTACGGGTAGGACGCACTGATTAAAGACCTTAGTCTTCAGACATTGCGGTATCGGTAACGAGAAGACCTGACGAAGTTTTCCGAAGGTTGACCAGTCCAGCTGTATTCTTCTTTTGATTTCCTTCTCAAAGTTGTCCTTACCTAGTTGGAGCGTCTGTCCTAGGTACACATACTCCTGGACAACATCAAGAGGTATCCCATTTACGGCAACCGGTCCCGGAACAACATGCTTGTTCAGCATTACTATTGTTTTATCTAAATTCATCCGGAGACCGATGCGATGAGAAGAGTCAGCTAAGCCATTCAGCATTCGTTGCAAGTCTTCCAGCGTTTCGGCCATAATGACGAAATCATCCGCGAATCGCAAGTGAGAGATGTACTTGCCGTTAATATTGATGCCGCACTTTTCCCAGTCCAGCGTCCTGAACATATCTTCTAAGACGTTAGAGAACAATTTCGGGATATGACATCCCCTTGTCTCACTCCTCGACGCAAATAGATATGTTCAGCTTGCCGGTTCTGTACTTGCACGGTCATCGTCGCGGCATTGTATAGACATCTCATCACTTCGATGTATCGCCAGTCTCATAGTCCACAAATGCTAAGCACAGGGGCCGATTGTACTCTTCAGTCTTCTGTACAATCTGCCTTACCGTGTGTATGTGGACTATGGTGCTATACCCGCTTCAAAACCCGGCCTGTTCTGGGGGTTAGAATTCGTCAAGTCTTCGTGCAAGACGATTCGTGATGACCCTTGAGAACAGCTTATAGACATGACTCAGAAGCGATATTGGTCGGTAGTTCTTCAAAAGGGTTTTATCGCCTTTTTAAAAAACAAAACTACCATGCTCCTGTTCCATGCCCGTGGAGTTCTCCCAGTGAAGAGGACAAAATTGAACATTTGCTGAAGCTCTCTCAGCAGAGGAGCTCCTCCAGCTTTTAAGATGTTGTAATTCCATCTTCACCTGGGGCTTTTCCATTTTTAAGCTGTCTAAGGGCCAACACGAGTTTATCTTGGCTATGCAGCTTGGTTCAGCTTGCTATCTTAATACAAAGCTTATAAGCTAAGCTTTTTATCTTAGCTTTCAATTTTTATTTTTGTTCTATTCCTATACTTTCTTTTTTTTTTTTTTGCACCCACCTTGTACCCTCTCTGTACCACCCTAAGGTAGACTGGCAGAAAATGCCTAAGGCATTAAGTCCGCCTATGTTCCAAATTTGTGCGTGAAGAATTAAATAAAATAAATAAAGATGTATATATGTTCACTCAAGTACTGGCTTCAAAAATGTCATGCTGGAAAAAAAAGTGTTCGTTTAAGTTGTTTCGTTAGGTTAGTTCTTTTTTTGTCGTTCCGCGAACAGTGTCGCTAGTAAGAATCAAATTTTGGGAAGTAATGACATAATATGTTAGTTAATTCTAACTAAAGGAAACGGTTGAATTTTAATGAACTGTCTCATATTTTTAACCTGTCCGGAATGCCTGAATTTCCTCATACATTACCAGTTACCATCACCCCCTGTCTTTTTTTATTTTTCTTCTGTATATTTATCTCTGTCTCCCTAGTCCTCTTCATCCTTTTACCTTTTAGATTTTCTCTATAAATTTGTCATATCGAATAACGTGGCCCAATATCGTCCCTCTAATATTCTTAATTTATCATCATCATTGTTATAACCCATTAAAGCCTTCTTCAGGATTATCAGAAATAACACCACCGCTCTTAGTACATTTAGTCCGAAGACTTCATGCAGAAGACAGACTGATTGACATGCCTTGTCATCTACTGTGCTATAGACATTTCACCAACAGACAGACGTCTGGGACGCATTCTCTCGGCGGCTGGACTATAGACATTTTATCGTTCGATATTCAAACATACATATATCACTATCATCAGCCTTTTTCAGTCCACTACTGGACAAAGGTATCTTCAAGGCATGTCATTGATCCCGATCTTGGATTCTCAATTATCATAATAAACACAATTAAAAATTTGCTGTGCCCTATCAGAATTTCATGTCTCTACACTTACTGAATTATAACACCTTTATTGTATTGGGAAAGTAATAAATACTTTGATTTGATTTAAAATGATTGTGGCTGGAAGAAAATTTCGCTTTACATTATGATTGTATTTTAGGGAATTGTATTATACGTGATCCATTCACGCTTTCCATTCGCACATATACAATGTGTGTAAGTATATTTACATATATCGAAGCCCCAATTCCTTTTTCCTACCAAAACATTCATACAGTATCCAAATCGGAAAAATGTTTCAGCATAAAGCCACTTCCAATTTAAGGGCTCCAAAAACAATTGGAGATAAAAACAGGGCAAAATACTGAGTACTTAGCGGCGCTATTTGTGCCCGGGACGCTGTTCATCCGAGCCCTTAATGGTATTTTATTGAAGCAGACAGGCCGATTTTGAAATAATTTAAACTTTGTTTGTTTTCATTTGCGTAGAAAATTGGCCTTTTTATGCACAATATCATTGTTCTGCCAATCGCCATCAGAAGGGTCTGGGGGCCTAGTAATTTCCCTTGTCATATATGCTTGATGAAAGCGAAAAATTAAACCCGGGAGCAAATCAGACCATATTGGCAGCTCCAGGTAGGCTTATGTACAAACCTTCGCGTCGTGAAATAGGGTCAGCAAAATAAATTACAACTCATTAACAATCCCACAGAGATTACAGATGTTTAGTCGGCAATTTGTTACCAGAGTGTTCGCAGGTGTAGAAATATAGCCGAGGTCATGTCATTTGTCATGGGTACAGCCATGGGGTACTGTACGCTTAGTAATTACCTTCTTGCTCATTGTTACTTATAATGATTATCAACAGCACCTGTTCTTTACATAAAACGATAAGGGCAATAGGAGTGCTAGAGAAGCATGCTAGTGGCAATATTTGAAATTAATTTCACACTTATTCCAATCGCATCGCGTATGTTTTTTTTTCTTAGATATTATAAATACATGTTTCCATGAGTCCAGTTCTACACTTGATCGTTTAGTAGAACTGGATCATGTTCATATTCCCTTAATGGATTATTAGAATAAAGGAAGAGAGTATGCACCTGTGATTGAAAAATTTGTGCTCTATTAACATATCATACGTATTTGGTTGATATTTTGAAAATTTGTTATCGCCGCTGTATGCATAGAGATTGATCATGAGAATGTTACGAGAATTCCACGAAGACTAATATCACTGCGTCTAGTGGATATACTATGATTGTGTGCAACATTCTTTGAAATTATTTCTTGTAATATTGTGTGATTATCGAAATGTTATAATACTAAGTTACCCATGTACTGTATTTAACAATAGTGAAAAATCCTAAATCTTTGGTCTTTAAGGTAACTAGCCACAATTACGGAACTTCTAAAATTAATATTAAAATACCATTCGTTTGTTATTAGTTACGAAGAAAGCAAATCTCCAATAACTTACCAGTTTCATTAGAACTGAACTGCACTAGTTGTCCCATACATTTCCAGGTTTATAACATGACTGGACTCAAACAAAGCAAATTCCGTGGTCGGTTACTATCCATCCAACATTCTGTGTGACCGCAAGCGCGTCGCATGCAAAACAGGCGCAACCACCTTGACATACAGTGTCCTATCATGTAGACCACGAAATTGACCTAAACGTTATGGCTCTACGATAGAATATTTCAAATATTTCGCACTATTATGACATTACCGAATTTATATATAGAGGAATTAGAAGCTTCTGGTTACATTCACACAAAGAGATTAAACATACAGGACATCGCGATTTTTTCATACAGACACTTTTAACAATTGCCACTTATACCAATAATAATAATAATCATCTGGGACAATCCACACACGGTCATCTGGTCTCTAACTAGGCAGAGCTTATACTATGGATACCAGATAACTGATACTAATACTTATATAGTTTTTTTTTGTAAATACATGCTTATTAGATAAACAACACTTCTATTTGATCTTTTTAACGGCAAGATACACTGTCGCTCTAATGTAATTGTAATAGGACACAAGGTTAAAAAAAATGTTAATAATTTACAAGCCTGCTGAGTTTCTTTCCGGATCTTAGGATCGTTTCTCAGTTGAGGCCGCGTTGTGATCCGGTGGTAGTTTCTTTTTTTTTTAAATATGACCTTTCAGAAGTGCTAGCGTTAAGCCTATTTGAAATAAATTATTTATGTCTTTGACTTTGACACTCAGACTCAAACGGAAATCAAACCCATGACCTAAGAAGCACGTCAGAAAATGTGGTTAACATATAATTATGGTTTTCATCACACAAAATAAACTACACATAAACTAACTAAACTACAAACTAACACGTCATCACTTCACATCTTATCATCATCGTCAGCAACCGAAAACGTCCACTGCTGAACAAGGCCTTCCCTTTAGAAGGGAGGGGTTGCCATAAACCCCGCGCTTGGCAGGCGTCCTGGGGATCGCAGTATAGGTGGTAGGTAATCCAATAGAAAGACACCACACGGGTCACATCTTATATTGGTAATTAATTTTGGAAGCATACCAAATGAAACAGAAGTTACAAAAATCTTTTTTAAAAAAAATTGAACCGACTTCAATATCACTGAAAAGTATAAAATAATTTAAATATTATTGAAGTTGGTGTTAGCTTACCGGCTGTGTATATTTGGCACCAACTTCAATAATATTTAAATTATTTTATACTTTTCAGTGATATTGAAGTCGGTTCAATTTTTTTTAAAAAAGATTTTATTTTAAACTTTTTAGTGATATTTTCATATATAAAGATTGAACCATCGAAAACCGTAAAATTATCTAGGTAGGTTATGATCACATTATCGTCTACATAGTTTTACATAATTCATGTTTCTTCAGAAAAAAATATCCGGTCGTAATGAAATTTGCATGGAATCATCATAGCAGTTTACTCTCTCGAATAAAAAAAGAATCATCGCAATCGGTTCATAATTGTCAGAGCAATGTAATGGAGAACATCAGTTTTATGGTTTTTACCAGATAAATTCCTCCACATCGTTCATGGTCCTCCAGGAAGTTCTTATCCGGTTGTAATAAAATTCATACAGATTTAATACAGTGGTTTCTTCTTTCGAATAAAAAAAGAATCATTGAAATTGGTAAATATTTGCCAGAGTTATGACCATTTTTGTCCTTAAAAAGCGACATAACGTCATCGATATAGGCTTACCTGCAGCTCTCAGTGCGCAGTCACCATTCTTGTTTTTCCAGGAACTACTTATTACTACGTAATAATTTTTTTATGGGACCCAATCAATGGATTGAAGAATGGATGGAAGAAAGATTTTTTCAAATCGGTTCATAATTGACAGAGTTATGCGCGAACATACATAAAAAAAAAAAAATATATATATACAGGGTGTCCCACGGCGATGCCACACGGAGGGAAAGTACCTTAAATATTAAAGATAGGATATTTTACTGAAAGAAGACATCGTTTTATTTTTAATAATAAGTAGAACTGCATTCACAGATTTTTTTTTTTTTTTTATTAAAAGAGTGAGAATTTGTATACAACAGAACGGATCACACTTTGAGCATTTGATAAATTAATTTTTTTTTTAAATAAAATGTAAAATTTTATGATCTTAGTTTCATTTAATATGCTAGGTTATTTAGGAAAAAATAATGCTTATGAGTAGCCCTTTCAAACGCTATTATAAAATACATGTAATTTTTCAATCACATTTGGCGGGTTCGATTCCCGGTTGAGGTAGGCGATTTTTAAAAAATCTGTGAATGCAGTTCTACTTATTATTAAAAATAAAACGATGTCTTCTTTCAGTAAAATATCCTATCTTTAATATTTAAGGTACTTTCCCTCCGTGTGGCATCGCCGTGGGACACCCTGTATATACAGACGAATTGAGAACCTCCTCCTTTTTTGAAGTCGGTTAAAAATTAATTTCAACGAACCAAACCAGCGGAATTCCAAACATAATTTTGGAGCAACAAACTGTAATTTTCACTTTATTCTAATGAATTTATGATCTCGTTTTCAATAACGATGATACACCACACTTTAAATTAAAACCTGATTAGGCAGCAGTGAATTTTCGGACGTGTGGTTTGGATGGTGCAGTCGAATCTGGTATTTGGTTATTATTATAGTTTGGTCTGCGGTTATTCTTAGCTAATGTAGGTAGGGTTATACTGCGTTACTTTATATACATTAATAAAGTATATAAAGTATAATTATTTCTTAAGCAGTATAGTAGTAATAGTAGTTTAGTGTAGCAGTTTAGTATTCATGATGGGTTTTAATAGTTTAATGCATATAAACAAATGAATATAGGGCCTCATCTATTATGTGTGTTAATAAGATGAGTTCAGTTAAATAGTAAGTACAAGTGGGGATAAAATATAGAAAATTCTTCGGTATGATATACTTACAATTAACTCTTTTAACGTGTCCTGCTGCATAATTCTACTAAGATCATTCATACATACTAACTGCAAGTTAAGACCGATTGTGCAAAGATTTTAGCCTCTTTTTAAACTAGTAAAATTTTTGATTTTACAATATTTTAAGAAATGTATTTGCAGAATATGCAAAATAATAGTGTCACGACACGACGCAATGGCCATCGGAAGTAAACACACTCAATGATGTACACTCTAAACTATACAGCAATAGAGCTGCTAGTTCAAACACTTCATCATCTGGTCCCGATATAATTTCATTGGGATGTTAATGGACCCCATTGAATCCAATCGAATCTAATAACTGATGCCAATAGTTCCAAAGTACATTTATTGATTAAATTTAAACGACCTTAATGTATTGAATGAGTGAGTAGCTTAGATATAAAATTGGGGGATATTTTATTGGTTAATGTAGCATGAATGTCAGGTGAAAGGTTGTACGAAAGTAGACGATTGCAAATAAAATCGAACCTAAAACTTAACCTTGTAAGACGCCAAATAAAAATTAAATTATTCACGACTTATTTTTTTCTCGAAGCATAATTTTGTTAAAATATTATTGCACCCTATCCAACCCTTAATGTAATAACCGATACTGATTCCAAATTTAATTACTTATACAACTTTGATATTTATTATTATACTTGTAAAGCATAATATTGAGTACCGAATTGAGTTTGGGAGCAATTTTGTGGCTACGATTGCTGTTATGGGATTGTATAATGGTTGTTTTGTTGTTCCTCTCAAGGGATTTTAATGACTTCCTGAGGTTTCTGATCGATATGAATCTAAATTATTGACGGACTTTAGAAATAAAGCAGGTATTTGTCTGTAATATATTTTCATTCAATGTTTACCCATAGTTTTTAGATGTTTTTTTATTGTAAGAATGCTTTTAAAATAAATTAGTCACATAAAAATTTAACCACTACTGAATCACTTATTATCTTGTAAAAACCATATTAAAACTGTGATTAGTAAAATGTTTTGCACGAATTCATCTTTTTGATTTTGTTATACACACCGTTACACTAAAGTATAATTTTCTTCTTTTTTTAATTATTCCCAAAATATTATTTATTATTGTTAATTACAATCAACATAATTTGTGCAAAAATCTGCCAAACACAGCCGCAACTTGTCGTGAGCCCTCTTTCATGACAAAAGACCTTTAGACCTTAATTAGGTGCTCCGTGTCATTGTCGGATACATCCCAGTACTCATATTATTCATTAAAACAAGTTGTTTTCTCATTATTTTCCGTCGTCGGTGCCTGAAAATTTAATTATCCCTCCATTTTTTGTTGGAGAAGCTCTACTGAAATGTATGATAATTGGGCAGGCTAGTTACTACACTTGATGATAAAAATAGACTACTAGAGATTATATTATGCGATTTTGTGAGTATTCAGCGACCAGCGTTCTTTTAGTGATTCCGTGTATCAAAGATCATCCAGATCCACTACTGTAGTTTTAAATGTTCTAACATTATTGAGTTCACTATAGCTGGTGAAATAACGGTTATCGTGACTTTAGTCAGTATACTATATTAGGTCTTAATAACTAATGTTTTGGGTTATGCAGAACGTTTTGCTTGTCTCATCACTCAGTTGAATAATAAAAACAATATAAAGTCTCGTAAGTCAATCTTAAACCTGCTAATTTCACCAGCCACAGTGCCAGATATTTCAGTTAACTAACAGCTCTGCAAAGCAATGTTCGTATAAGGGCTGGTTTTGTCACTGTCAGTCGAACATAAGTTACCTACTCGTCTCGATGCCAAGTTGAATTAAAAACAAACATTCAGATAAAACATTGTCTCACCTACAAATACAAATTGCAAAACAAAAGTACTTAAACCACAGCGTGAGACCTACTTACCGTTAACAGCAAATAAAGTCTGGACTACTTTTGTTTCAGAACTTCAGTTCCATTTGATTCCTAATCGATAGCCAACGCTATTGTCTAGGAGTAACTTGGTTTTCCAACAACCTTACTCGGGTGTTCAGTTTGTTTAAGTCTGTGTAAGATTACTTTTATAAATGGAGGGAGATTTAAGCATAATGCGGAACGAGTTTTTTTATACAAGTTAGCGATGAGATTACAGATATAGATTTACATAGATAACGCAAATGATGAGATGAGATTACAGATATAGATTTACATACTTCGCGTGTCTGAACTTCGCGGGTTGGTCGTCGCTAACATGCAGTCCGCGCGCGTCTGTTGCTGCAGCCTTGCAGACAGACGGCCGCAGAAACTAAAAAAAAAATCGGCGGGGCATCAGCGGCATCGGTGTCTTTGCAACGGTTTGGATTTCCCGTCACCAAATTTCGGCCGTGACGTCACAAAAAGCGTTAATAAGTGGGCACGCTTGGTTTCAATACAAATCGTGATACTTGCTTTATCTATGTAAATCTATATCTGTGGATGAGATACTGTATGGCCGCTCGTTAACCTATGCATTAGTTATTAATTCTCTTGTTTCCGAAGTACCCTTCACACACAACATAACAATGTTTACAAACTGCTGCTAGGCGGCAGAATATCTGCCAATGCGGTGGTCCCGCCCTCCAACAAGAGATTTGTGTATTATATAATAATAAATTGCTAATTGCATAATTAATTGCTTCTATTTTGCAAGTCAGTGACGAGACGTGCAAGTCATCTGATAGTAAGTTACACGTCTGCTCATACTGTTACATTGAATTACCGCCTATCAACTGCTAACAATAATATGACTCAGCTCAATGCATTTTCAAAACTTATTCTTAGCTTATTCTATCTTATGCTACCTATTCATTCTCATTGTAATCACACGATTTATGATGCATTTTCAATAAAACTGTCCAAAATTATTTCAGATCAAACAATAAATTGTCATTTTAGGTATAATATATTTAATGGAAGTTCCACATTGCTGATAGTTAGCTTGGCAAACCTGGCTAGATTCATAAAGACTTAGTGCCGGAATAAATTAGAGATTCCCGTGACTTTTAAATGGACTGTCTAATGTAATAAGTTTTTTTTCACACCACCTGCTCGATAATGTTCCATTACGTGTCATATAAACTTGACATAAAGTAGGTCATTATTTCCCTATAGTCTAGCCGGGTAATAATGTTGTACTAAACTCCCTTGGGTAATAATGTGATTTGTTTTTTTCTTGTCCTTTAGTTCTCCCTAATTGAAAAGGCAAAAGGTTCTAGCTCATACAGCCTCGTCATAACTAATCTCGTAATAAATCAATTTGTAGCTAGGCCTAAGCCAATTCTTCATTAAATTGCTGTCATTTTCCATTCATGTTTTCAGGCCGAAGCCAATTCTTCTTAAAATGTAATTGGAATTACGAACGTCAAATATTTTTTTACCACAGAGACTCTTTACAGTAGGATATATACCACTCTCTCTAAGCAGAGGCTTGCACGAAAAAATACATTTGAAAATCAAACCCAGCGCCAGGAGCTGAATTGGAGCCGAACCTTGTTCTAGGTTCTAGAAAAGAAAAAAAAATGATAAAAAGAAGACACTAACGCTGTTGATATTTTTTTAATTCTAGATGTTTGGTATTTTATTGTCTCGCCTCGTAGCAGGTGTGGGCGCGAACGCTGGAAATCGGTGTGTTGATATTATTTAGAAATAAACATTTCTAGCAGTAAGTATTTAATAATAATAATAAATACACTTCATTGTACCATTGAGATTTTACACCAAAAATTACATGTAAATTGAACAATACGTTGATGATGTAAACAGGTGACCTTATCGCTAAAAAGCAATCTCTTCCAGATAACCTAAGCAATCTCTTCCTAGTATTTGTATTTCATTACCTCGCAGTAGATGTGAAAAGTAGTATATTCTCCTCGGGGATAAAGGTATACTCAGGATTCTAGTATTAACTCCCTCGCTTTGCTCGGGAGTTAACTCTATACTCCCTCGCTACGCTCGGGAGTTACTAGATTCCTTCGTTATGCTCGCGATTCAATTTCACGCCCGTGACATAAGACACTGCTTTATCCCCTTGGTGCATAAACTACTATTCAAATAGAAGTAGTCTTATAATCCTAAATGGAAAGGAATAAGGTGTACTTTTAGTTTCTTCATCGTTTTATCTTCTGAATTTTGCTTTGCGTAACGACCGAGCTCGAGTCAACTGCTGAGTTGAAATTTTGTTGAGTAATCGTAGTTCAAGTGCGAGACACACTAGTCGTTTACATTTCATTGATTTGTCATGACGCATATTTAACTTGATACATTGATTCAGTTTGAATATTCAAAGTCAAATAGTCAGTCAGAAAGCTGCAGGAGTGCTGAAGCTGCAGCTGTAAGCTGCTGGACTTAATAACTAACGTTTTGGATGACAAGTGGTAATGCTGTGTATCCGTTCCCAAGTAGCCGTCTCGAGGCTACTGTAATGCAAACCTCCGGTTCATCACATCACTAAGAAAACCATAAATTTAGTTATATGATTTTTCTTTTTGGTCTCGTAAAATCACTTAGAATTAGGGAGCGCGGAGATCATACCATCATTTTCCTTTTCTAGTTGATTGCTTTTTTTTGCTGCACATCTATTATTTTTTTATTAGAATGCTTGTTAATGATCTAAACATCACTCTCATGCAGCTCTTAAGGAACCTATAACCGAATTTCTGATATTAATTGTCCCTTAAAATTAGTATTTTCTGTATACAATTTTATTTGTTATACCGCTATTATTTCAGTTTAACGTTATACGTCTAGTGAAATTATTCAAATTCCTTGGTTCCATGAAATTGGGGCATACTTAGCTAAATGTTCTCTTGCCTCCAGGATATGCTCGAGCCTGGAATTCGTCTGTGGCATCCTCCGGTAAATATCTCCAATTAATGCCCTCCTTACCCCGCTTTACTTCATTACGTTGCGGTTTGGGGAAGTTGTGTCCGCTCAAATTCAATATTTCAAGCCTGTAGATATTTAGTGAAGGGTATTCACTTTGGGATTTAATAACTGTATACGTAGGTATGTACTATCTTTATTTTTGCTAATGTTGAAGTAAATCGCGATACAACCTCTGCACCTAAATCAAAAGGTGAATTATTATTATATTTAGGTTTAACATTATACACTTACCAATAATAAACTACAATAACAATTACGTAAGGTATATAAATAAATTTATTCTATTATTTTTATTATTTTATAAAAAATAAATTTATATATTTATTTACTTCCCCCTTAATACCAGAAGAAGCAAAACATTACACAGCCAACTTTAAGCACAGACTAATAAAGCACCTTAATCTCTTATCATGCAGGCTGCAGTTGTCTAACTCGATTAGGAGACTCAAAAGAACCGAACGTGGAGACTAACTGAAGGGACTATTGGACATTGGTCCTAATTATCAAAAATGATTTTGCGAGGAGCAACGGGTCTGATACGGAGTGAGACGAACGGAGTATAAGGTGCTACGTAGGTATGCAAAATGGAACCGATCGACAGTAGGTTAGGTACCACTGTTGAGGCTGGTCATTGTTTTTCGAAAGATAATAATTATTTCCATAACACTAAGATGTTGTTTAATTTAAGTATTCCTTAAACCGAACCTACTCGACAATAGTATATGAAGACTGATAGAAAACAGATGAATGAAAAAAATCGCTGTTGTAAAAACTTATTTTTGCAGTTAGTGTAATCGCAGCTTTTGTAAAGATACCTACATATATTCCTATACAAGATGTTAATAATTTAAAGAAACATGATTACCTTGTAAATAAGAAACTTATTAAAAATATAATCCAATAAATATGTATAAATAAATATCATACCAAAAATATCTCCTCAATGAAAACACGGGCAGTGTATTAAGGAACAAAGAAATACACTCCTAAATAGCCTCATTCATCATACTTATCCCAAAGTATCGGCGAAACTGAAAATATGATTATCTAAACAGAGTTCGGTCATAAAGTAGTAGGTGCTCTTGAAACTTAATAGTCAATGAACTGAGCAGCACAAATTGGGCGGAACTAAACAAAAAGAGATGTAATATAATAGAACGATAAGGAAGTGTTCAGATAACTGCATGCAGGTGAACTTTTAATCCCCGAAGACTTTTAATAGGCTGAAAAGGAAAGGCCCATAGGAATATTTTTTGTAGGTAATCTTGTTCCTGTAATATTATCTTTAGACAAAAAGTTAAATGACCCTGAGCTACCAACACAACAAATATTCACACCGCTGTAATCATAGACTTAGTAGATTTTTTTTAACTATTGTAGGTACTCAATCTAATCAGAGGTGGTATCGTATGGCGTCGGTCTTCCCTGAGGCCGAGACACCTGTTCTGTTAAATATGTCATTAAAATGTTTAACTATATTGCAAGACGTCATTTTTGCTTGACTGCCCCAGAAGGAGGAGTGCTGTTTTTTAAACCTAATTGATATACTAAGAAATTCTATCTTTTGGTTTTATTATCTTTTGGTCTATAATAATTCATCTGAGTCCGTTTGTCAGTGACGGAGTGTCTAATAATTTCTATGAGTGCTAAATAACAAACAATTGCACTGAAAGTGGAAAATTAAACTTTCCAGGTATTGTCCTCTTTGACTGGGATAAAGGTTTTATATTATACTAGACGTTTTAACTGAAAAGCAACAAGGCAGCTTCTGTAAATTCAATTTTCGTTTGAAAGTAGTTCCATCTAGGAATTTGTTGATTTGCCTTCAACGACTCGTATACATAATGGTTTGAAGATTATATTGTAGCTAGAGTATTATTTTGATCGAGCCGTACTACTGCGCTTCACTTTTCTTGAAAAACTATTTAGGTTCTTGTATTCATAACGCATCTTTTAAAACCAGGGTAGTGATGAAGATAATGGTATTTTATGTGTCTTCCGCTGTGACATAAATGTATGCTGCCGTTCTTTCTTCCATGTGAAAGTGTTCTAAGCAGACATTTACAAGGAAGGCCAGCAAGTCAATATTCCTTTCTACATCAAAACTAATAACGCTATAGTTACATCAGGCAGAACTAGCTTCTCTGTCTACCTCGGTCGTGACAATGTTTGCATAAGATGTATAATGTCCTTCTGGCCGATACGACCATAGCGGTCAATCTTTATTAAGATCAGTCATCTACATGGGATATATTATAGGGAACAAGTACTGTCGTAAATACAAATGCACTTCTCTGTTTCTTTACTCTCATACAGCCGAAGAAGTCAGGCGCAGGACCGATTTTTACATGCACCCGACACATCAATCATCTTACTTTTCAGGCAATCAGCTGATTGGCCTGCATTAACCTAACCAGTAAGAAACAACTGAACTACGTTGTTGATCCCCTCGGGTCTTTAATCCACGACCTCAAGTTTCCCAAGCGGCGGCAAGCGGTTTCCCACTGCGCCATGGGGGCTTACTTATATAACATGTATAATGTAGTTTTGTTTTTGGTTCTGCTAACGAACCACACTCACCGCGTTGAATTAAATGTGTAAAGGTTTGTATTTACATTTAGTTGTCCCTTCATTTACAAAGGGAACTATTATTAAAAGTTTTGATTGCTCGACCCAGAACTAGTGAACGTTCCTTCATATTTTAAATTAACCTTTTAGAATTTTGCGAGAAAGGTGTAAACTAACTTGGCTTGTTACAAAACTTTATTTCATGGTCATGTTGCTTCTTTTGGGATAACACTTTTCAACTTTTGGCTTTCTTCACATTTAAAGCGATAGGTTACGTGTCAGGTTAATGATTTTTATGTGTGTTAACGGCCTATGATCTTTTTGGCTTAGAACAGCCGGTGAACTGAGATCATTTTTACCGATATCTACAAGGCGGGATCTTAGACAACTCGATCGTTGACTACATTGTTACCTGACTGCATGACAGTATTGCTACTTCAGATACTGTTTAATGTGTTTACTGTTTAATGTGTTGTTCAGGTACTACTGCAGATATTCTGCCGCCAAGCAGCAGTGTGTAAACTTTGCTGTGTTCCGGCGTGAAGGGCAATGTACTCGTAGCTGGTGAAATTATCTCGGTCACAATAGACTTAATAACTAATGTCTTTAGGGTCGGCAACGCTCTAGTGGTTCTTCTAGTGTCGCTAGCGTCTATAGGCTGCGGTGACTGCTTACCACCAGGCGGGACGCTAGCTTGCCACCTAGGTAGTATAAAAAAATCCGAGTTGTTGGATTGCGTTTAATAAAATTACTGACCTACAGTCCTAGCCTTTAAATTGAAGCTTGAACAATCTAAGCGTCTTATTTTTATCCCCGATATAATATTGTTACGACCGGGAGATAAAAGTGTTAATTACTCCGTTAATTATTACTTAATTGCAATGATCTCAAAACGCATTGTTAGTCTATAGGTCTACTATCGATTCGTACCGAAAGATCTCGAATTCTCAATAGAAAGTGGTTCCCTCCAATTCGGCAAGTAGGTACTTACGTACCTACCTACGCGCTCGCGCTCGGTTCACTGCCCCCGCCTATTGTTAGTTCATTCTCGAAGGTCACGCCGCTATTGTATCTCGCGAAAACGATAGAATGGGTGGGTTCATACGAGTTCATTCGAGAGACTTCCACCCCTCTGTTAATTTAGGTATATAAGCCGACGCATAGTGGCGTTCGGACAGTTTGTGTTTACAAGCGACAGCGGAAACATCTTAAGGAAGCGATCGAAGAGAATTGTACCAGCGACCCTTGCGAAGACTTTGGACTACTGTGAAGTACTGTGCGACTCGGACTACTGTGCCTTGTGTGTATACTGCGTGTATAGTGTATACAGTGTGAGTGTACGTGGAATAAAATCTTCTTTTACGTTAATCGGCATTTTAATTACCCACCCGCACGTAACAATTGGTGTCAGAAGCGGAATGCCGATTCTGCCGCGAGAAGAAGAAGCGCGTACTCCGCGAACAAGGAGGCAAGTGGAGATGGATGCTGCACGTCGGCGTGGTCAAGAGGAGGAGTCTCAGCCTGAGACTGCCACGTCGTCTGGTACCGCACCACCGGGAGACTCGACGGAGCTAAATCTGTCAACCCTGCTGGCCGCTATCCAGGGTATGCAGGAGGCTACCCGTCGTGAAATTCAGAGCATCCAGGCGAACCATGAGGCTACTCGCCGCGATATCCAGGCGAACTAGGAGGCTACTCGCCGCGAAATCCAGGCGAACCAGGAGGCTACTCGTCGCGAGATCCAGGAAGCTATTCAGGTAAATCAGGAGGCTACCCACCGTGACATCCAGGCTACCCAAGAGGCTATCCAGGAGGCTACCCGCCGTGACATTCAGGCCAACCAAGAGGCTGTTCTGTGCAAGATTGACGCCGGCATTTCTGTACTCGGCGAGAAAGTCACACAACTGGAAGTGGACGTCAAAGGGGTTACTCTTACGACGGAAAACCTGGAAGGCCGCATTGATGAACATGATAGCCGTATTCATGTACTGACTAATGAGGTAACTAAACTAGAGACTCGTCAACCGCTAACCGTGGCCTCATCATCACCATCAGCAGCAAAACTCGACCTTCCGCACTTTGACGGGTCGTCATCGTGGACAGAATTCCGCTACCAGTTCGAAACACTGGCCGACGGGAACGGCTGGACTGATGGCCAATCTTTTATGGCCCTGACGCTTGCCCTGCAAGGAGACGCTCTGATGATATTGGAAAACCTGCCACTTGAAGGACGGACCTTGGATGCTCTCTTGGAGGCATTAGAGACGCGTTACGGTGAAAAGCATCGGACACAAAAGGCCGGAGAAAGTCTCCAGCAGTGGGTGCTTGAGGTGGAAAGGCTGGTGCGTCGTGCATACTCATCGGCACCAGCGACTGTGGAGGTGAATCTTCTACAAGCATTCGTGGATGGCATACGGGACGCGGAAGTCAGAGCCGCCGTTCGCCTGGGCCATCATTCTTCACTAAAGAGCGCACTGGCCCATGCGCTTGAAGTGGAAGCTGTACGACAGGACAGTCGTGCATATAAAGTTCGCGAAATAGTGTCGGATGATAGGAGACCACAGTATGTCCCCACTTGTTATGGCTGTGGAGAAAAGGGGCATATTCGACTGGAATGTCGTAAAAAGAGGAAGAGGGTCACGAACTCCGGGACCCAAGTGGATCAAGACCTTCCGTTAAACTAAGTGTCGCCAGGACCGCGGGGCGGGTGCTGGCTGGTAACGATAAGGCCCCCACAATCACCATTACTCAAGTTCGCAATGGAAATAGTCTGACTATCGAGGGCACATTAAATGACAAGACATGCAGTTTGACAGTAGACACTGGGGCTTCGCGGACTATAGTCAGACCAGAGCTACTGAAACGCACTGTTATATGGAAAAGGCGATCCCCACCATGTCGCCTCCAGACAGCAACCGGCCAGCCAGTCTCCGTCCTCGGTGATACAGACGTAGAGATTAATATTGGTGACCGAACATACATCCACTCAGTTCTTATCGCAAATATCACGGATGATTGCATTTTGGGCTTAGACTTCTTGAAGGATCAGCGATGTGTTTTGGATATTGATAAAGGAGTGTTAAGGTTTCCTGATCAAGAAGTTTGTCTGCAAGGATCACACCCATGCAATCTTTATTGTTTAAAGGATTTCATACTGGCTCCAAGATCTGAAAATTTAGTATCAGTGAAATTCCCTAAGAAGATCAAATCAAACAAATGTGTTATAGTAGAAGACTCCGGCAATCATCCACAGACCATCACGGCCAGGACATTACTTATGACAAATGGAATAGCAAAAGTAAGAATTTTAAACTTGAGTAATGAAGAAGTTCGTCTGAGGAAGAATAGCCTGATTGGAAGATGCGAAGAAGTAAAGTACCTGAAACGGTTAGACACTTCCGCAGTTCATCAAAATATAAGTTCGACTAAAGACGATCACATTCGACAGCTTTTGGAAGATTGTAAGGAAAATTTATCACCACTGGAACTGCAGCAAGCCAAAGAGCTTTTGGTTACATTCAGAGACATTTTTGCAACCGGAAATGACTGTGGTAGAACAGGCCTTGTAAAGCACCAGATTGATACAGGCGATGCCAGGCCTATTAAACAGAGACCTCGACGTATACCGTGGGCAAAAGAAACAGAGGTAGCCGAAATGATTAAAGACATGGCTGAAAACAAGATCATCGAACCCTCTACAAGCCCATGGTCATCACCTGTGGTGCTAGTAAAGAAGAAGGATGGAAGTACGAGGTTTTGTGTTGACTACCGAATGTTAAATAATGTCACGAAAAAGGACAGCTATCCCCTGCCGAGAATTGATGATACGCTGGACATGCTCAGTGGCATGAAGTGGTTCTCGACCATTGATTTGAAGACTGGCAGGTGGAATTGAGTCCAGAAGATAAAGAGAAGACGGCATTCAGCACTGGAATTGGGAACGGACTATGGCATTTCAATGTCATGCCCTTCGGTTTATGTAATGCTCCAGCAACCTTCGAACGCCTTATGGAGAGAGTGATGGTAGGCCTCCTTGGGGACGTATGTCTGGTCTATCTCGACGACGTAATTGTGATGGGACGCAGCTTCAAGGAGAACCTGAAGAACCTAGAGAAAGTGTTCACCCGGATCCGAGAAGCGAATCTGAAACTGAGCCCAAAGAAGTGTGCTCTGTTTCAGAAGGAGGTCAGTTACCTAGGACATGTCATCTCGGCGGATGGAGTAAAAACCGACCCTGAAAAGATAAAAGCTGTTCAGGAATGGCCTGTCCCGAAAAATAAAACGGAAGTGCGAGCGTTCCTTGGGCTTTGCACTTACTACAGGCGCTTCATTAAGAATTTTTCGGACGTGGCAAAACCATTACATCAATTAACAGAGGATAAACGCGATTTCATCTGGGACTCGAATTGCGAGAATGCTTTTAGTGAACTTAAGCAACGGCTTTGTGAAGCTCCTATATTGGGTTACCCAAGCAGGGAAGGAAGATTTACTGTGGACACGGACGCTAGTAACACGGGAATCGGTGGAGTATTGTCGCAAACACAAGGGGACCGCCAGGTGGTAATTGCATACTTCAGCAAAGCACTTTCAAAACCAGAGAGAAATTACTGTGTTACCCGCCGTGAATTATTTGCTGTGGTAAAGACTTTACAACATTTTCAGAAATACCTTATAGGAAGACAGTTCACGGTTAGAACCGATCATGCGGCATTAAAGTGGTTGTTACAGTTTAAAAATCCGGAAGGACAGGTAGCAAGGTGGATAGAGCAATTGCAGGAGTTCAACTTTGTAACCGAGCATCGCAGTGGAAAAGGACACAATAACGCGGACGCTCTGTCACGAAGACCGTGCGCTGACGACTGCAAGCACTGTGTAAAAATGAAGCCCGAGAAGAAGTAAACCTTATAAGGACGCATGGCTTAGACGATGAGTGGAATGGACCCAATATGAGGAAGGCCCAAGAAGAAGATGATGACCTTGGACCTGTACTGCGCTGGAAGCAAAGTGGAAACAAACCCCAATGGAAGGATGTGTCTGCTTACAGCGCGACTACTAAAAGTTATTGGGCTCAGTGGGACAGCTTAGTTCTGGAAGGCAATCTGCTGTGCAGGAAATGGGAGTCCAACGACGGAAGGGAAGTCACTCTGCAAGTGGTAATACCACGAATCATGGTGGCCCCTCTTCTACGGCACGTCCACGATGGTGTCTCTGGTGGTCATCTTGGAGTCAAGAAAACCCTCGTTAAAGTCAGACAGCGGTTCTACTGGCTACGATGCCGTGAAGATGTCGAAGATTGGTGCCGTAAATGTACTGCTTGTACCTCGGTAAAAGGCCCGCAAACCAGAAGTAAGGGACAGCTGAAGCTGTATAACGTTGGGGCACCATGGGAGCGCATCGCGATTAATGTAGCTGGGCCGTTTCCACAGACTGACGATGGGAACAAGTACATAATAGTAGTGCAGGATTACTTCAGTAAGTGGCCTGAGGTGTTCGCAACACCCAACCAAGAAGCAATAACGGTAGCCAAGAAACTGGTCCAGGAGGTGATATGTCGATTTGGTGTACCCATGGAAATTCATTCGGACCAAGGACGTAACTTCGAATCTGCCGTATTTCAAGAAATGTGCAAACTTCTTGGGATCCACAAGACCCGTACGACACCAGCACATCCGCAATCAGACGGAATGGTCGAGAGATTTAACAAAACTCTAGAGAATCACTTGGCCAAGGTAGTGGATGATCATCAAAAGGACTGGGATCAGTACATCCCTTTGTTCCTGATGTCCTATCGTTCTGCAGTACATGATAGTACGGGGAACACGCCAGCCAAGGTGAACTTCGGCCGAGAGATGAGACTTCCGGTGGACGCAATAACGGGTACCCCACCTGACAGCCCTAAACCCGTTACGGACTATGTGTGCGATCTTCAAAATCAGTTGGACGAAGTGCACAAGAGAGTGCGGGAGAACAGTCTGAAGACTAGCGAGAGGATGAAGACCCGCTACGATCGAAATGCGAATACCAACGGTTTCGATGAAGGAACGCTAGTGTGGTTTCACAATCCGCTTCGCAGAAAAGGGAAGTCTCCGAAACTTCAAGCCCGCTGGGAAGGACCCTTTACTGTTATTACGAGGATCAACGACGTCACCTACCGCATCAAGAAGGGACTCCGAGGCAAACCTAAGATAGTTCACCTGGACAGATTGGCACGTTATCATGGTGATAATGATGCTCGGGACGAGCATAACTAAGAGGGGGGCAGTGTTACGACCGGGAGATAAAAGTGTTAATTACTCCGTTAATTATTACTTAATTGCAATGATCTCAAAACGCATTGTTAGTCTATAGGTCTACTATCGATTCGTACCGAAAGATCTCGAATTCTCAATAGAAAGTGGTTCCCTCCAATTCGGCAAGTAGGTACTTACGTACCTACCTACGCGCTCGCGCTCGGTTCACTGCCCCCGCCTATTGTTAGTTCATTCTCGAAGGTCACGCCGCTATTGTATCTCGCGAAAACGATAGAATGGGTGGGTTCATACGAGTTCATTCGAGAGACTTCCACCCCTCTGTTAATTTAGGTATATAAGCCGACGCATAGTAGCGTTCGGACAGTTTGTGTTTACAAGCGACAGCGGAAACATCTTAAGGAAGCGATCGAAGAGAATTGTACCAGCGACCCTTGCGAAGACTTTGGACTACTGTGAAGTACTGTGCGACTCGGACTACTGTGCCTTGTGTGTATACTGCGTGTATAGTGTATACAGTGTGAGTGTACGTGGAATAAAATCTTCTTTTACGTTAATCGGCATTTTAATTACCCACATTTTAATTACCCACCCGCACGTAACAATATTATATTAAATTCATCATACATATATCCGAGTATCATATATATAATTAAAAAATGATAAGCTCACTGAGTTTCTTGCCGGATCTTCTCAGTAGAGGCCGCGTTGTGTTCCGGTGGTAGTTGTAAAAAAGTTGACAATATGTAAGTGCCCTGGTTAGGCCTATGCATAATAAAGATATTTTGGATTTTTGAATTTGAATCAATAAAGTCTCTGGTTATGAGAGGCAGTGTTATGCATCTGTTTATAGACAGGCGTGCGTACTATCAGCCGAACGTCTTGCTCGTCTCGTCACTAGGTTGAGTAAGACATTACCTCCACACATTGATGTATCAACAGCTATAACACTGATGTACGTGAATAAAAATATCATATTCAAATGTATTCAAAAAGGCTCTTCGAATACGATAAACGGAAACTTCGAGATCAAAGAGTTATAGCACGTTGGTAACGTCTGTTTGCGCAGTACATCTTCAAACTTAACGCATTTATAAAGCTATATCTGCCGTCAAAGGGTAAAAGCTTTTCGGGTACTTGGAATAATATTCACTTTACCTCCTTTGAAAGGGTATCATTCGGCATTTTAAATGACTTGACTACTGAGTAGGTTGTCTGTAAGATAGCTGTCTCGAAAGATAGTGAAGTTTTTATGGGTGATAATGATATTTTTAGGTCGGATTGTCTCGGCAGGTCTACCAGATAAGAGGACTTTGAACGCTGCAGTTTGAAGGACATGAGAAGTGATTGGTTAAGGGAATCAAAAAGTAGAGTTCTTACTACCGAATCAAAACTCTTCGTGACTAATTAAGATCTGGCTGACTAGACTTCATAGTCGGTATATCCCTTGTGCAGGTATCAGTGCAATCTGGCTCTGCATATACTCTAAGTATCAGAGAAAAAAAAATAGAAACATGACCGCACGGTCACTGACTTGGTTTTGGTTAAGTATATATAACAAACAAATGTTCCATGAGAAAGAATCTTATTCATGATAAAGACAGCGGTTTTAGAATGTTTATAATCGGATTTAATCTGGATGACATTGAGATCCCTTTAATCCCTTTTATTTTTTTTCTATACATTTAATGCTCTTGTAATAAATCAAAGAAGAAAAATGTTTTCTTCCAGCACATGAATTGAGTATTCAAAAATCCTTTTTTAGTGTTCGTTAACCTAATGACCTCGTATGCAGAATTTGTTGTATCCAAACCTTGTGTTTAGATCGGATTGTGAGAGCAAAGGAAGAGAGATTTCTTCTGTTTCTGCGTAAGTAGATACTTGTGCACTATAATTTCCCCCTCATAGATAGATCTCTTACGGTCTTATTACGAAAAGCAGTTTAAAGACGAACTTAGGTTTAGATTCAGGTTTAAGGAACGATTTCCTGAGTCTAAACCTAGGTTTAGATTCAGGTTTAAAGAACGAATTCCTGAGTTTAGACTCAGGACACAGGACGAAAAGCGATTTAACGATAAACCTAGGTCTAAACCTAAAAAAAAAAAAAATTTTAAAGGTAGAGCTTTTGCGAAAGAATGTATACCTCATCATTAGCCGCAGCCGAAAGACGGACGTCTTTCGGCTGCGGCTGTTTATTTATTTATTTATACACATTTATAGCACCATTACAGTTATACCAAATCGATGCTACACAGACTATCATTAACTAATCTATACATATAAAATTGCTTGTCCTGACTGACTGACTGATTCATCAACGCACGGGTCAAACCGCTGGACTTAGAAAGCTGAAATTAGGACAGTAGGTACTTCTTATGACGTAAGCATCCACTAAGAAAGGATTTTTAAAAACTCGACTCCTAAAGGGGTTAAATGGGGTGTTTTCTTTTGTATGAAACTTTTTATTGTATGGTTCGATTGACTTGAAATTTACTGAAAAGATTCTCTAAATAAAATAAATCAATACGTGTTTCGCGAATTTTCAAAAACGACCTTTGGAGGTGTCTTAGGGGTTGGTAAACTCTGTAAAAAAATTAGCGGGCGAAGCCGCAGCAAATTGCTAGTAACAACTAAATTAACTCACTGTCTACAGATCTGATTGCTACTTCTGTGAATTTTGAGATAGTTGGAAATCTTTGTCCAGCCCCCTTAGAAGGGAGGGGTTGCCAAAATCTCCACGCATGGCATGCGTCTTGGGGATCGCAGTATAATTGACAGGTAATCCAATAAAAAATAAAATAAAATAAAATACATTTATTTGAGACACAGACAAGGTCCATAATGGGATATATACAGAATTTAATTACTTAATACATATAATGATTTCTGATACTTACGCGAATATTACACATTGAAATGAAACTAATTTTACGGATTATATCGCGGTTTATTTTTGTTAATACATACATAATTTTAGCTTAAGTACCTGCCCGCGCTGCTTGACACACAAAAAGACGCTGCTGCCCGTCTTCTTGATTTCCCTTAGTCGCCTCTTACGACATCCAACGGAGATGAGATTATTCTTACCCTTATGTACATATTAAGAATTAAAAGATAAGTAAGTGTACATATTCCCGTGGGATGGACACCCCACGGGAATATGTACACTTAATTATCATTAATTAAATCAGTAGTACAGATAATCAGTAGTACGGGTTTTGCATTCAACTGGCGAAGATTCGCTGCATGGTATAAAAATACGACCGTTTCCATTTTCAATAGAAATCCTGCAAATTGAATTGTAGTCTAGTCTAAATGAAATATTTCACGGCGGGGCCGTAAATTCAAAAGCGTCATTAAAAACTCGTTATTTAAAAGAGACTATTAGAAAAATTTAAACTACCTGGAGGATAAAGTGGGGTAAACTTGAAATGCACATTCGAGCAAGAGTTTGAAATTTCAATAAACACCAAAAATCATTTCTAACTAAAATACCAAAATAGTAGTTTCGATTGAATTATACGTAGGTAGTGTCACGTTACGTGTTGTTAAGGGTCACGTAACGGATAGTTTGGCGCCCCACGTTGGGCACCAAATGTCACGTAACGTATAGTTTAGGGTAGAGTAAGTCGTCACGTTACAGTATAGGTATGAGCCTAGGTGTAGAGGTGAGGTAGAGAAAACCCGGAGACCACTACGACGACAGGTAGGTACCTAAGGGGAAAGTAGCAATTAAAGGAATGAGAACACAGGACTTTCAATTACACTATTATATATTTACAGTTCTCTAATAGGTTCACAGTTCGTTTGAAGGAATCGGGAACGCGGACACTTATAAGCGTAAAAGATCACATAACTTGCTTGCACATAAGGGCTTGCGCAGGGAAGCCTACCCTAGCGCCTGCAAAAGCGAGGCGCCGTTAGACGCCGGCAGGTTCAGCACCGGCCACGATAGTCAGCCAGCAGGCCGACCGATGCAACGGGGTGCGGGCGTCAGCACGCTACAACAACAGCGCCCGTATTCTCGTGGCCTCTGGCGTAGATAGTCACCGATCCCAGCTCAGGACCAGGCTCAACTCAGCCTCCAGTCTCACGATTCCAGAGTCTCGACCCTCGACTCTCCAGCACAGCCTCTAGACTGACGTTTCTTTTCTTCCGTCTTCAAACTTGACAGCTCCTTGTCTATCAAATTATATGAAATTATATATGAGGAATGAAATGAGGTGAATATCCTACAGTAGTATTTTGTGAGTACTTAATTTTTTTTATTCCTCACAAGATTGTAAACCCACCTGATAGAAAGCGGCGACGCAATCGAAGATGGTAAAGCATACTAGCTTATAGAACGCCTATTCACTCCAGCTTTGAAGACACCCACATTATAATCGGGCGGGATAACCGACGCATGCAAACTGTTACAGTCCTTAGCTGTCCTGTCCTTATTATAAACGAAGAAGCAAATCATTTAGTCCGCATTCATTACCACTGATAAAGACTCATTTATTACCACTTATCGCGATAGTCTTATTCTGTTCTCAACTAAAAATCAGCAACCTACCGATTGTCATTGTTCAATACGGCATTTCTTCGAAGGTGTAGCTTTGTATTAAAAGGCCAAATCCAGTGTGATAGGGATGATTCAAATGCCGTCAAGACACTTTTGCTAACTCCGGGTAGATACTTAAAAATTCCGGGTACAAAACCCTGCTTAACCAAGACATCGAACCTAAATCATGGCGATCAACAGTCGCATTTTGCTACTAGACCACAGAGATAGTCTTAATTTATTTGCTAGCTTATTTAGTATTAAGTTGATCCATGGCAGCCAGCAAGAGACTAGTTCTGAGCTGTGCATATGCCTAGTGTGTTTTTTTTTTTATTTAGTTACCAAGACATATATATACAAAACATTCTTATTAATTACAGTGCCACTTAAAGCTCTAAGGTTTGTATGTGACACAAAATTATTTACGCTTATACAATAAACCACGCCTTTATATAGAACAAACACATACGTACTACATATTTTAAATACATAATATAGATAGGAAAGTAATAAATTGCTCAATAGATTATCTTAATCTTTTAATGATACGATTGTATACGGTTGTTTTGGTACTCTGATCAGCCGGCTCGTTGGTCTAGGGGTATGATTTTCGCTTAGGGTGCGAGAGGTCCCGGGTTCAAATCCCGGACGAGCCCAATTTTTGTTTTTGTAATAGAAGCGTCATTAATATTTTTATATCCATTGCACGATTGTAATAACGTTTTAAAATAAAAGATGTAATCCGCGTGTTAGATATCCAGGGCTTTAAATCAATCAAAAATCTTTCAATATCTTTGTTTGTATTAGATATTTCTAACAATACATAGCCCGTAAACATATTCAAACAAATACTAACCATCAGGGCCGGATTTACCTATAGCGAATGTTGTGCGACGCACACTGGCGTTACATGGGCTAGAGTTAGTGCTGATCTCCATAATCATTACAGACTGTGCAAACAGTACTCTACATGTGACTCTACGAGTATCGTTTGTGTTTTAATATGAAGGTCACAAGGTTTCTTTTATTTGCGCGATAGAATCTGGAATGAAGACATTCGCCGAAGAACTGAAGTCGTAAAACATAGCTTTAAGAATCTGCAAGTTGAAGTAGCAATAGGCAGGCCACATCGCTTGATTAACCGGTACTCGTGGCGACCACGAACCTGAAGACGCAGAGTAGGCAGGCCTCCCACTAGGTGGACAGACAAAATTGTGCGCGTCGCAGGCAACCGGTGGATGCAAATAGCTATTGTGGCATTCAAAGGGGAAGGCCTATGTTTATCAGTAGACGTTTTCCGGCTGATGGTGAAGAGATTTAACAACTACAGTCTCGGATGACGAGCGGCAGTACAATGAAGCTGTCTGTAGGCTGACGCGTCGCTTAACATTGGGCGAACGTCTTGCTTGTCTCATGAATAGTTTGAATAAAAAAAGTAAGCTATCATCAAAAGCAAAAATATCAAAAAAATTAACTAATGCTCTTAATTATTCACATAGTACAACTAATCAGAATAACGCGATACGCCCTCGGGCAATAATTTAACAACGGTTTGTTATAAAAACAGTTGCTGGTAAATTGTCAAAGTATTTAGTAGTTGGAGAGAGACCACATTATTGGGACTTGGTATAAATCTATTATTTGTTTGTATTCCTAGATTAAGCGTGAAAACTTGAAACACGGTTACAAAAATTAATAAAAAGGAAACAATATAGTTATTTCGCATTCTTATTACAAATGTCTTGAAAACATTTTGAACATTATTACATAAAGTACTTATTCCTTAGGTATTGGGGGAAGAAACGCACCCTTCCATCGCCTCGTAGGGCGTCTCTTCCATATGAGGAGATAGAAGCGCCTGTTACGGACGTAACAGGCGACTAAGGGAAAATAAAAAGACGGGCAGCAGCGTCTTTCCATTGGATTACCTTTTCTGCGCTCCCCGAGACGTCTGCCAAGCGATTATGTCAACCCCTTCCTTCCAAGGGGGAGGCCTTTCGTTCAGCAGTGGACGTCTTTCGACTCCTGATAATGATGATCGTTTTTAATATAGTACTAATTAATCGATCGATGCTGTTTGGCTGTTATTTTTAGTCCGCTATAATTGTAGAGGCTTATTTTTCTTAATTTACTAAAATTCTGTAAGGTATGCTCTATACCTAGTAGTAAGTATACTATCAAAGTTTTTTTATGTAAAAGATCCCTTGTGTAGCCGACTATATAGCTAGTTATCACTCGCAGCATCAGGATATTCTGCAGTAATTTGTAAACATTGCTGTGCTTTGTAGCTGGTGAAATAAATGGGTTCATATGACTTACGCGCATAGTTAACGGGCTCGTAGCTAACGTCTCAAGTGTCTAATATAATTCTATAAGCAAGCGTTTGTTTATACTAAAGCGAACAATATAATACAAATATTCATATACTATACAGTTTAAATATAAATAAAATATCTTGCAGTGTGACAATTTAAATCGTTGTCATTGCTATTAGACAACCTTAGGGGCCCAGGACATTATATTGAAGGGCAGGTGTTAATACAACACAAAAACATAACGTAAAATGTATAATATGAACTATACGAATATTTGGATGTCTCCTAGAATACAATGTGGGGAAGACGATACGACAATTAATGAAAAATCTGGTAATACCACTACACAGGAGTATTTTGGAACAGTCAAATAAATCCTTACAAAGAAATTAAAAAATGTTACTTTTGAACAAAATATACTGCAGAAATACATAATCAAAATAAAACACCATTTGTAAATATTGGGCCATTAACCTCTGGTACGGGCAGCAACAGAAATACCAACGGAAATACCTACTCGTTCGTATGTTTCGACACGATCACACCGAATAGTCACCTCTCTAGTAATTATTTATTAGATTAATTACAATCACTTTTTCTAATCTCTTATTAGGCATTCGACTAGGAACGTCATTACGCACATGATGTTTAATTTATTGTCGTATTATCCACCCCAGATGGTATATTTCTGTACGAAAATTTAACCCACAAAATAAACTTGTATAGTGGATATGTATAGTTCATATAGTAATAAATTAACACATAGGGGACCAAAGCGATAACGGATAGTGGTCATAAAACAGCGGATATAAATAAAGTTCCTCCCGGCTTCGGGCACTGTTTAATAGCCACATAAGAGTCTGCTCACACCACTATTATTCCTGGGAAAACATAATTTGTGATTCGTTATTTGTCCTTATATTATTCAAATGTTAGGTCGTGTAAGTTAGAGGTATTTAGGCCATATTGCAGACAGTGGATATTTATTTTCTGTTTTACCTCTAAACGTTAACTCCTACTACTATTATGTACTGTACTTTTAAACTTAGTCTTCCACCTTGGAACTCCACAATGAACGGCAATTAGTATTTGCATCTATCGGTTGCCTGTGGCATTTTACAATGTCGTCTGTCCAGCTAGCGTCTAAACAAATTTACCAAATTTTACGAGTGTATGTATGTAGGTTTGTCCACCGATTTCTCAGAAATCACATATGCAATTTAGAAAATATTTTTTGCAATAGTAAGAGTATTTTTCAGCTTTGGGAAGAGTACGAGTTTTATCAAAATCGGTTCAGTAGTTTAAGAGATATAGACTTTTTATGTTTTCAGTAAGTTAATGTAACGTAGAAGTTTGAGTTGCGTGATAGTGCTGATATCTATTTTGGTAAAATAAAAGTAACTAAAAAGTATTAAATAAACTATTTAAAAAAATAATTAAAACCGACTTCAAGGAAAATTATCTAAAAAAGATTTAAATAACGAAAATATATTGAAGTCGGTCCCAGCTGGTGCTAGTGTTAGTTAACATGATGTGCTAAATAGTTTATTAATACGATAATATATATGGGCGCTAATATATCAGTGTCTGAAGACGAAGGTTTTTAACCAGTGTGTGTTGCCAGTGATGACATATGGTACTGAGACGTGGTCTCTAACGGCTGGCCTTTTAGAGAAGTTCAGAGTCACACAACGATCCATGGAGAGAGCTATGCTTGGAGTTTCTTTGCGCGACAGAATCCGAAATGTGGAGATTCGCCGAAGAACCAAGGTCACCGACATAGCTCTCAGAATCTGCAAGTTGAAGTGGCAATGGGCAGGCCACATCGCTTGAAGAACCGATAACCGTTGGGGAAGAAAGGTTCTCGAGTGGCGGCCGCGAACCGGAAGACGCAGCATTGGCAGGCCTCCCACTAGGTGGACAGACGACATTGTGCGCGTCGCAGGTAACCGGTGGATGCAAATAGCCAATTGTCGTTCATTGTGGCGTTCTAAGGGGGAGGCCTAAGTTAAGCAGTGGACGTCTTCCGGCTGATGATGATGATATCTGGTCGCTACTTTAGCACGACAAATTTTGCCAAATTAATTTGTTGTTAGGTAGTGATTGGTCTCTAGAGTTAGCGATCGATCGCTCTTATTTGTTTGTGGTAGGAACGTAAGCTTAATCGGTATGTACGGGTATGCACACCGAACTGGGTGGGAATGCATACCGAATGAATGATAAAGGAAATCGGAGGATAGTCTGAAAGTAGCTCCAAACTGTTTATTCATATATAAGTACAAAAAATATATGGCTGTAATACACTAGTTCCGAATTTCCGATTTCTGACGTCTGAAGCCTTACCATTGTAGCTCTCGTGCCCAATATTGGGACTAATTATTACGGAAAATCTTATTTTTACTAGATTTACTTCAAGGTATTTTTCTTTATACCTACTATAATGTAAACATACCCACATTTTTTCACCCGTGCGAAGCCAGGGCGGGCCCTAGTATGCTAATATTTGTGGTACTACTTACTATCTATTCTGCCGTAAAGGCTAGAGCGCTTTAAGCGCTCGCCTCCTATTGTCCGGTGAAGCTGTAATGGCCATCTGCGGCCAACAGCGTCTACCATTCACAAAAAAAAAATTACTATCTATGCGAAAAAAAAAGAAAAAAAGAAAAAGAAAGTTCAATAACGTATCGAAAATGTTAGTTCTATTTTATCCAACGGCTTTTTAGTTCGTTGGCTTTAAAAATATATATTTTACGATTGTTTGTAATGTGGCACCAGCTTTACCATGTCAGGATTAATGAATCTGATATTATTCACTAGTGTTGAACGCAGTAAAACCCGCAAATGCGACCCGCAAATATATCTGCTCTGCTCCAATAAAAACGGGCTCTATCTCGCCATGTAGAGACACTTTCACTCAATATTTTAATTTGAATAATGATATCACGCTAGGCGAAAGAAAATACCGTGAGAAAATCTAGAAAATCGGGCTTCGAAAGATATGTAATAGTAGATATCTACAATTTATTCTTTACATCTTTTTTCGACCATTCAGAAACGATGAACGCGTTAACCTTACCCTTTTTCGTATTAAGAAAGCTACAGAGTTATTCATATCTTAGTTGAAATATTGGTCAATCAGTCAGATCTTCTAAGGATGATTATCCACGGTACAACCAATTTGAAAGCAGTATTAGTATAATCCACCCCGTGGGGTGCCGGGTCAGAATTGCATCCCCCTATCTCCTCTCGTTGGGTGTCGTAAGATGCGACTAAGCGAGAACGGCAGCAGCGTCTTTCTTTTGGATTTATCTTCCACCTATACTGCGATCCTCAAGCCGCCTGCCAAGCGTGGGGATTATGGCAACCCCTCCCTTCTAAGGGAGAGGCCTTTTGTTCAGCAGTGGACGTGTTTTGGCTGCTGCTGCTGCTGATGATGATAAATATTATTATCTCACTATGACACGAGGTAGAGACTTCACTATACGTAGTTTATAGCTTTCGCTTTTTTTTTCGAGTAAGTAAGGTGACAATAATACTGTTATTAGTTGGAAGGGCCTCAGGGATCCATTCGGAGAATATATTTTGGCATTTAAGGAAGCACTTTCCATGTACTTCAATCTCTCTTCTGTGTATGGTGGCCCTCCTGAATGCCCCCTCGGCTGCTGAATTATATGCAAGACGTATGTAATTTGTTGAGGGTTCTAATTCAATTTAGCGTTCTCCCGAGAGTATCAAACCTCGGTGTCTTCCGTGGTGACCACTGTATATACTGGCTTACCGACATCGTACCGAAAACCGATACCAGGGATCCAGTTCATGATTCTGAACATTCTTTTTTTAACGCTTTTTTAATAAAATTAGGATAATATCATTATTGGTATAATAAAACTTAATTTCAATTTAAAAACAATTACTTATTTGTGCAAAATTAGCAATCATCAGCAGCCGAAAAGTCCACTGCTGAACATAGGCCTCTCCCTTAGAAGCGAGGGGTTGCCATAATCTCCACGTTTGGCAGGCGGCTTGATTGATATTGACAATGTAATTTGAAAAATAAATATTATTCCGAACGTAATCATTACATGGTCAAAAATTAACAAGTTAGTCATTTGTCATTTTCTATATAACTGGTTTTTGTAATGTTGTAACGAATATGAGAAATCTTATATAAAAGTTTTCGGTACGTAGTTCCTTACACCCTGTATAGCAGTAGTACACCGACATTATTGTGACATAAGGACGTTCAATATCTCAGTCCTCCCGTGAACATCGGTGCTGCAAAGCATTCGAAATGTCGGGATGGTAAAATCTAGCCGCAATAAACCGCAATAAAATCCATAAAAGTAGTTTGATACCAGGAAACCTTTTTGCATGTCTCGTCACCACTTTTTGGTCACCCAATCACGGAAAAAGCGTAATCCAATGTTTACAATGAAGTCCATCATTCTTTATCAATATCCGTATAAAAACAACGCTCCACGTACCTTGCTGATAACCTCGTGTCTCTGCCAGCCCTTTATTACGCTAATGGGCGTGAAGTTGCACAAGAGCATGACGAACAAAGCCAGTTTTATCATTAACCCGATTTAACGTATCATCGGCTCCCGGCGCAAATTGATTTATGTTTTGTTTCCCCTTTTTATTTTGCCAACGCGAATTCCGTTGCCGCTTCCTCGGTGTTACGGATGGACTGTCCATTTTTTATACGGATTACAGTTTGTTATGTTTTCAATGTTTTATTGTTTTAAGGCCCGGTGCCCATTAGTGACATGAACGGAATGAAATTTGGCATGAACTTCGACATTCCTATTTGCAAGTGAATAGTGACTGCAACTATGCTACTGTATCCTTTAGGTATGCTGCGACGTCCTTGTTTACCTATATAGAATGGAAAAGTTAATAGTGTCAACAGACGATATTTTTGTAAATCATAAATATTATAAAAAATGAAACAAATATAGAAACTATGTGCCTTAATGAGTAAAATTACATTAATAATTTATTAAAAAATAATCAGGATATATACGAGTATATACAATACAATTTTGAATTAAAGTCGTCCATAAATTTAGTGTGACATTGAATTTGCAGCATCTCTAGCCTAATTATAAATGATTTACCCAAATTTGAAACTTTTATCGAAAGTAGAACCTACTGCTTAAAATGATTTACATAAATATCGTCTATTGACACTTAACGTTTCCATCCTGTATATGTAAGTGAGACTTAAGCGATATTGCAAACCGTTTAATTCTCAAGCGAGTATCACTTAATTTTGTTATTTATATCTTGGAAAGCAACGCGACAGAAACAACGGCTTAGTAATACAACGTTGCACAGTAGTGATATGTCTTTAGATCTCTAAAGTATTATTTTATAATTTCATGAACATTTTGTATTATGTCTAGCCATTTTGTACAGTATGTTAACGCGACAGTGACATTGGTACCGAACACAAATGGCCCATTTGCAATGCAAAACGGTTCACTGCAGATACATATACGAGTCCAGAGAGTTCCGAGATCTGAGCCGATCTTCCCATTTATGTAATTTGATGTGGAGATCCTGGTTAATTACATAAGAGCTTTTGATTTTATATTCGTGACTGGCAATATGTTCGTTTAAATATAAAGGGTGAAAACGTTAAGTGTAAACATACGATATTTTTGTAAATTACATAGATATTACTTAGGGTCGTATTACAGAACCATACTCAAGACTCAAGTACTACTTAAATCTAGTTTGAGTTGAAGTTTTAATTTTAGAACCTTACTTGAGCACTGAACTGTCAAACTAGAATCACCTGAGTATTGTCAGTTCGCGATGACGTTTATGATTTTATTTTTAGTTGTTTTGCGTAAAACGATATTATCAGAAATTATTTGTAATATAAAACAGACTGATTGCAGTGGTGCCTTATATATTCAGAACTCAAGTAAGCAGAGATCAAAATCTCTACTCAAGACTATAGACTCAGTTGATTTGAGTTTGAGGATTGTTTTGTAATACGTTGGGTGCTCAAGTCTTGATTCTTTGCTCAAGCAGTGATCAGTTGAATGCAGTTTACGAGCTACTTGAGTCAAGTTCTGTAATACGACCCTAAAACTGATATAGATATAGAAGCATGATGGGTATCTAGCTTCTATATCTGTATTCGTTTTTGTGTTATCATTAATTAGGGCTAATGAGTACAATAACATTAATAACTTGTGTAATGCATATCCATTAGCGCAAACCATTTTATTATTTCTAACCTCCACATCCCTTAAAAAATAATCAGGATATATCAACATTTTGAAACATTTTGAGTTAAATTCGCCCATACGTTAGTTATTGTAATATAATATGCCCTGAGCTACTCGGAAAACTTAAACTATATACGCCCAAACGAAACTATCGCCATAGTAATTATCGTCAGAACAGTTTTTTCATTCGTGCCTGTTCCAACTATAATGAACTTAATCGCAATCACGATCTTGATATAACTTGTACCAGTCCTGGAAGCTAAACTGTATATTCTTTGAAATCACATAATAGAATTCTCACTAATGGGTATTGATAGATTTATTGCAATGTGTATCTACTGTATATTTTGTTATTGAACAGTTCTATCCTGTCTATATTGTTACTATAAGTGGAGACTTGTCAATAGCTCTTTTGTTACTAATTTTACATTTTTCATATTGTTATTCTTGTAGCCGTCTTCCTAATAAATAAATATCACTATAATTTAGGAAAATATCGTCAATTGATACTTTACGTTGCCACCCTGTACCTATACACCTACTCAAACCCAACTTAATTTAATTTTAAAATATATTTTGTGTTGTCAAAAAATAAAGATTACAATAAAATTTATCGTTAATACATCTAGACTCACAATTAATCGTATCGTACCCGTACCGTCGCCGTATTGAGTGATCTAGTCAAGTGGCCATGATTAAAAAGTAGTATTAATTCTGATCTTGATAGTTAATAAAATACATAGTTTCATGTTTTAAGGTAATTTGTTACGTTACGCGTTGTATTTGTTTATGATTGACCAAAAAAACAACTATCTACAGCCTCAAACTATTTAGTCGATTGAAATAATTCTAAATCTATGCTACTTAGCGTGCAAAAGAAATAACACTCACATTCTAAGGCAGACAGTTAAAAAGCCTACTGATATATAAATGTTGTCTTACGTGCGTTCGTTTTAAGGCAAATATCTTCTCAAACGTAACGTCAGGTGCTAGACGCCATTACTCAGCAGAAAAAGTCAAGAGATTTTCGCAATATTGCTTACGCCGCTGGAATGTTTTTGGCAGATTTATGGTATTGGAATGACAGTACTTGTGGTCCTATTTATATCAGACGCTACCTTTAATTGTGGAGTAGGCAGAGATGATCGAATGCCTACAGGTTGTCTCAATGTTATTTGTATGTTTTCGTGCAAAAACGTTTGTATATAAATAAATCCATTTCAACTGAGGTGCTAAGCACATAAATAGGTGTAGTTATTTGTACAATATGATGCGATACAATTAAGCCCTATTATTATTGTCATTATCATAATGATCTGTAAGTGGGTTACGGCTCTATAAAAAAACTTGCTGAACAGGGAATAAAAACTTTTGAATAATATTCAAGGTAAAACAAAATTTATAATTATACATTTTATTATACAACAATCCCTACTGTGTAGAATATAGAAGCTAAATTTTTCTCTCGTGTTATTTTATTCGAATATTATAATTTTTATAGACCTGTCATATTGTTGATACCCACAGTATTTTATGACAAAATTAAGAATGAAAATGGTGACAGACTGATGGTCGCCATATTTATGTTGTCACTCAAACACCGTGTTAAATTTCGTTACTATGGTTTCAAAGTGTGTGAAATAAGTAGACTGACATACATAAGAAAAAAAAGAATCGAGGTTAAAATGATTGGGCTCGTCCGGGATTTGAACCCGGGACCTCTCGCACCCTAAGCGAAAATCATACCCCTAGACCAACGAGCCGCTTGCTTTAAACGACGAAACATACGTGTATAATATAAGATACGCCAATACCTTTCACTTGGTCCAATAAAATATGATAATACACTCAAATTTATGACTGATAAAATAATGTTAAGGTGTTCGCATGATAACACTTCATGAAATAAAAATCAGGACTGATTACTCTTAAACAACCATGGTGGAAAACAAACAGGCGGCCCGCCTGATGGTAAGCAGTCCCCACAGCCTATAGACGCTAGCAACACCAAAAGAATCACTAGCGCGTTGCCACTATAAAGACAAAATGAATTAGTAGAATTAGAATTCTTCTGTGATCATAGAGGACATTGTCATTTATAAAACACCCATGTTAGTAATAAGCATACCTATGGTCAGCAAATAAAGATGATTTGATTTGATTTGATTTCAGTCCGTTAATTCGCCCAAAATGTAGTTTTGTTACTCAATCGTGATTTCCTCAAGCCTGATGGTAAATAATACTGAAGCCGCAGATAGTAAAGTTAAAAGTAACTAATGACACAAAGATTTCGTGTAGAAACTTCGCTGCGCTGGTAGTGGGTAGTAACATGGAAGAAGCGAGGATCGCCAAGACGACTACAGAGACTCTTCAAATGGAGCTCTGGCATTTATTATTTACCGCAAGACCACAAAACTACGCTAAGGTGATATTTGGTCCGGGGATTCTGTGAAAACAATGACCCATGTAGCCTAGTCGGCGAGCAAGAGTTATTAAATAAAAACACTAAATAGGACTACACAAATTTATTACAATAAAATTAAAATATAACAATAAAAGAATATAGGGGGATTCGTTATTTGGTTATACCTTGTTCGATTCTACAAATGGTTGGTAACTCAACTAAACAGTTGGAGGGCGCGAGAACGGCGAGCCCTCGGACGATGTCTTCGGCTGGCTGAAGCCTGGAGTCCTCGCAGGGAGGAACCGGACTATCGTCCCGGTCGCAGTAGCCGGGCGTAGACCCGGAAACGGAGAAACTGATCAACCTTGATCAGCTCGGCGAGACCTCAACTCGGAGGTGGCAACCCTCTAACCAGAGGAAGATTCTTGCCGTAGCAGTAAAACCCAGTTAATACTGGGTATGTTCACTGAATTTATTTATTAATACAGATTCTGATAAAAATAACTTATATGGAATAAACTATTCTTCACGATTCCAACTCAACTGTGGAACGTGTGTTCCAGGCAAAGACTATTTGATGTGTCTGAGACCTATGCGCTGCATTCAAAAATATCGAGTTACAAAAGAAAGGTCTAGAAGACTCCGCCCACATTCTGCCTAGCAACTCGATTTCCTTTGTCTCTCGTTGAGACACTATTTTATTTGCAGGTATTAAAAGAATTGATGGCACAAGCGAGCGGCTATACCACGCCCCTTAATAACTAAATACCTTCCTACGTGAAAATTGTAAAAGAACAAAGAAATATATAAAAGTTTTATTCTTTTGGTGAAAAGAATAGCAGAGAAGCTTGCTGCAGCTTCCATCAACCCCAAGCTACCATATTATATAAACTATCTAACGAATTTATAGCGAATCTAAAAGATATGGAAACTACTCCACTAAGCGCCTGACCTAATTATCTGAGCACAATGTCTTGTACCCTTGTTTTATTAAAACGAAATAGGAACTATAATACTTCTTAATAAGTCTGTTTTTCGTAATTATTTGTTATAATATAGTGAAAAACAATGTAGCTATGCTACATATCCCCCTCGCTTAGTAAGAGTTTTGTTCTCTACTACCTAAAGAACAAAACTCCCGAAGGAAATTACCCTGATAGCTTACTACAATCATACATCACTTTCATTCAACCAATCATTCAAGGTAGCGGCAGCAATCTTTATAGAAGCGATTCCTGTCGCCTGCATGCGAAATAGAGATCACAATCGTATCAGATTATGCGCTCATACTATCAGTGCAAGATGTTAAATGTTTTGGAGATAAGCAGCTAACTAAACCTACACAATGAATATTGACTATATATTTTTCTCAACGTAAATGGTACAACAGTATAATGCCCTAAAAAGAACTGCGTCGACACAGCGCGACACAGCAAACGGTGTATACAAGACACCAACACGGTGTATAAAAGACACCAACACGGTGTATAAAAGACACCAAAACGCTGTATAAAAGACAGCAAAACGAGTTTAGATACACAGCGATCTAAACTCATCAACTAAGACACCAATAAAACTGTTGACCGATTCAAAAGAATTGAAAAAAAAAAAAATATGTAGTCAATATAGGTAATTTATGATAACTTCTTCATTAATATAAGTAAACCCCAGGAAAAAAAACCCTAATAAAAATAAACATAACCTACGGCCTAAGGCTTATTTAAGAAGTGGCCTAACCCCGCTTCCGTACTTTTCTTGTGGCACGAACACACTGAAAAAATAAATATATATATGTCCCCATAGTATGAGTACAGATGAAAAGAAAAGTTAATATTGGCTTGTTTATACAGTTATTAAATCCGCTGTTTAGAAAAGACGTTACGATGGCTTATTTTTGGTTGGAGTCCGTAACCCCCGCTCCAGAAAATACAAAGGACAGTATTAAGAGGAAGAAGAAAATCATAAAAACCTTGTTGATTTATTGTTAAAAAAAAAACTAATAAAAATTTGTTTATGAGTAATGACTCACATACAAACATACAACTTACTATAGTATTAATCACCCATGGATATAAAATACTGAAAAAAAATTTTGTTTCTGAGAAACAACTAACAGACATACTAACATACTACAGAATATCGTATCATATTCTGCTAAACGGATACTAGTTAAAAAAAATAAAATAATATTTAGTAAAATAAACTAACAGACGGACATACATACTGCCGTAGTAACTGTCTAAATCTACTACTTAGCAAAACAAAAGCTTTCTAAAAAAAATTTTTTTTTTTTTTGTTTATAGGAATTAACTACAAGACGAACATACATACTGTATAGTTTCGCAATTCACCGCAGTACCGAATGAATTTAAAAAAAAATTGAGTGAGAAAAAAAATATTTTATGAGATAAAACAAGAAGACATACATACGGAATGGCGCAGTATTAACACCCAGTTATGTATTCAGAATACTAATAAAAATTAATTAAAAAAAATTATGAGCTGAACTAAACAGACATACATACAAAATAGGTACATACCTACTTATCCATACTGCTGTAAAACAAACAGCACGAACACTATTAAAAAAATGTTTTATAAAAAAAAAACGAAAGTATCAACCCTATTTGTGAATCACTATGTGTGTTTATACACTACATTCCACTAAAAAACCTCACTACACTTCACTAGTAGCAAGTAACCATAATATCTACTAAGTTCACTAACGTAACGTACCGGTTGACCTAGTTATTTACTGAATGTAAACAAAGTTAATGATCGACTATGTGTGATTCGTACTGCGGCTAGCGTTAAACATTACTGATAGTCGATATCAAAAATATCAACTATATTGGAGGTAGTTCTGTGACAACCCACATTCCTCAACGGCCGAGACGCACGGCGATGTACCATAATGGCAGGAACACATCGATATAATATAATAATTATATCGATAAAACAAGAAGCTAAATAAAAATTTGTTTTATAATGGTTGATGGAAAGCTGACTGGTAAATCATAGTAGAAGTTATAATATAGAAATAGTGCCCATAGTATAAGCTATGTAAAAAAAATTAATACATTTAAAAAAAAATATATTTCAATATCACGTTCATTAATAGTCTAAAGTTCGATATTAATTATGTCAAGTTTAAAAAATAAATAATGTTCCATTTAAGTCAAAAAATTTCATGAAATATTGAAATATTGCCGAATTCATTATTCTGGCTCTAAAAAAAAAATACTATACTACGAGTACTAACTTGACTTTATATGTTTTAATTTGCACTTTACCCGGTAAAGAAAACTACTACACATCATTTTGATTCTGTAAGTATAAATTATATGTATTTAAAAAAATGTGCTGGCGACTGAACCCGCCATTAGGCAATTTATATTGCTAACCTAATAAAAAAAATATACCGGGTATAATCTTTGCGTTGGAATCGTGAAAAAATAGACCTATACGTGATAATACCTATACAGGATTACACAAAACACACAATACACAACAGAATTATTGGTCGTGGCTGAAAATATACATGAAATACAAAAAATAAATTATAATTAGGCCAGGAATAATTACGTAAAAAAAATTTTTTGGAAGAAAAAGGAAATACACAAAACACAGCTTTGGTGGTATGCTGTGGTGTCACTAGGCCCCCTACCTAGTGACCCTAGATCTGCGGCTGAAGGCCTACAGACCTAGTTTACGAAAAACCTGCCACGGAATTCGCTCCGTGGTTCCTATAATCGCCTCTTACGATACCCTAGGATGAGTAGGGGTGGACCGATTCTGCAAAGTAGGCCGGGTACCACACGGCGGAGGGCAGCGAGAATGAAAAAATCTTCCAACCACGACACGAAATAAAAAAAACACGCCAACCACCACCAAAAGAAAAAAAAAAACGAACAAGCTATAAAAACCACGTTGGCGCCAGTGTAGCCTAGTCGGCGAGCAAGAGTTATTAAATAAAAACACTAAATAGGACTACACAAATTTATTACAATAAAATTAAAATATAACAATAAAAGAATATAGGGGGATTCGTTATTTGGTTATAGCTTGTTCGATTCTACAAATGGTTGGTAACTCAACTAAACAGTTGGAGGGCGCGAGAACGGCGAGCCCTCGGACGATGTCTTCGGCTGGCTGAAGCCTGGAGTCCTCGCAGGGAGGAACCGGACTATCGTCCCGGTCGCAGTAGCCGGGCGTAGACCCGGAAACGGAGAAACTGATCAACCTTGATCAGCTCGGCGAGACCTCAACTCGGAGGTGGCAACCCTCTAACCAGAGGAAGATTCTTGCCGTAGCAGTAAAACCCAGTTAATACTGGGTATGTTCACTGAATTTATTTATTAATACAGATTCTGATAAAAATAACTTATATGGAATAAACTATTCTTCACGATTCCAACTCAACTGTGGAACGTGTGTTCCAGGCAAAGACTATTTGATGTGTCTGAGACCTATGCGCTGCATTCAAAAATATCGAGTTACAAAAGAAAGGTCTAGAAGACTCCGCCCACATTCTGCCTAGCAACTCGATTTCCTTTGTCTCTCGTTGAGACACTATTTTATTTGCAGGTATTAAAAGAATTGATGGCACAAGCGAGCGGCTATACCACGCCCCTTAATAACTAAATACCTTCCTACGTGAAAATTGTAAAAGAACAAAGAAATATATAAAAGTTTTATTCTTTTGGTGAAAAGAATAGCAGAGAAGCTTGCTGCAGCTTCCATCAACCCCAAGCTACCATATTATATAAACTATCTAACGAATTTATAGCGAATCTAAAAGATATGGAAACTACTCCACTAAGCGCCTGACCTAATTATCTGAGCACAATGTCTTGTACCCTTGTTTTATTAAAACGAAATAGGAACTATAATACTTCTTAATAAGTCTGTTTTTCGTAATTATTTGTTATAATATAGTGAAAAACAATGTAGCTATGCTACACTATCTCACTAGTCTTCTCCACTTGGGCTATTACATTTTAACAAACTTTTTCAGTATGAACTACCTTTTAAATAGTCAATAATGTCATGATTCTGTTCTGAATTAGCGTACACTAATCTAGTATCACCAATTAGCCTTTTAGCACGCCTCTCCACTGAGACCAAAGCAAGCACTTCATTGTGCAACAACCTGCAACCTTCACGAGCTGTGACGAAATGGTCTATTATTTCTCAATGCCCTGTCAACTAAATTTATTCATTCAATTTGTAGCATTTGCCGCCAGAAATATCTTAAACCTTTCGATTTGCTCGACCAACATATATGTATATGTTATTCAAAGTAAAGTACGGATTTTACCATTGATATTGTGCCTAGAGATCGCAGCATCAGGTGCTGAAAGCAAGCTTTTGTCGCATCACATAAGAATTGCTTGCGTCGCCAGATGTTCACAATAACGCTTATTCGAGGTGTCATTGTTAAGGTCATTCCACACGGACTTACGTTTCGACGACGATGTACCAAAAAAAAAATACGGGTTGCCCTCCGGGAGTGCCGGCAGAAGTGAAAACTTGAATATTAACGTTGTGCATTTTTGATATTTTGGAATGGTTAGGGAATCATTTTGCACGAATTGCTTTAATTATCAGTATAAAGTACTATCATTTATGTGGTAAAATACAATATTCATATCTATTATTATGCGCTATCGTACACAAACATGACAATTTATATTACATTAAAAATTTAAAACATAGACGGTCGAACCATCAGCAGTCACCATCCATGGATGCGCGTGGCACGCTGTAACACAAACACACACGAACATTCGCGCTAGCACCCTGCGCCGCCTACGTCTTACCTTACCTTACGATTATTCGATCAGGTCTTTCAGTCACGTGTCCTGACGCGAATTTATCATTTTTTTCCCCATCCGAAAAAAGTGCACAGCGCCGCTAAAGATGTTTTCACTTAAAAAATATACGAATATCAAGCGTGTTACTAATGAAGCCTATTTTATTGTTTATTATTAATTTATTATTATCTATCTATCTCTCTATACCTATTAGCAAATAACATAAGCTCTAAAATTCTCGATACAATTTAATTTTGCAGTCGTCACGGACGACCATAGTAGAACAATTCCCAAATGATACAAATATAAAGCAACAAGCTAGCATCAATAAAAAAAACCACTAACAGTATCCAGATAAACCTTGCTTCGTTTAGTAATTGGATGTTTATTTATCTAAAAAAAATACCCGGTCAAGTGCGAGTCGGGCTCACAAACCGTGGGTTCCATATCTTCTTTGGACCTATTAAAGTTATTTTACTATTTGTCTAACAGCTCAGATAGTAATCAACCCAAACCGGAAAACTAAATTTGATTGTTGAGGTTTTTTTAAGATCAAGAACTATATAGACTTACAAAAGATTATTTTATTTTTCCTGTAAAATATAGATATACATGCATTAACCATAATTATTTCTGATTTTTCCCTTCACAAACTTCGGAGGTAAAGGCGGCGGTATTACTTTGTTTTATTATCAGCCAAAAACTACTTACGTGACGGAAACCAACTAAAACTCTGTTTTGAGTTGTTCAAATGAAGCCCTTTCACATGATACTCCACTCGATATAGTAGTCTCACTATGACATTTTGATGACCCATTTCAACCCCCATTAAAAAAAAAACAAGAGAGAAATACATTATTGGCATTTGCAATGAGGTTGGGTAAGTAAGATCTAGAAGTGACGCTATCCATTTGAAACTTGTATTCTATTGCTATTGGAATAGGCACCTGAAACCTCGTAACCTTGATTTTACTCATTATGTATCTTCTGAAGTTATTTTCGACCATCCTCAACGAAACCATTTATGAAATAACTTTTAATGCATTCATCATGGAAATATATTTAGTTCCGGTATGAATGTAATATTAACATTTTTGCTACGCGTGCAAATCCTTGGCCTAGTCTATGATGCGGACTTGTCGAAGTTTGCTTATCTTGCGAGTAATTATTTATGGATCTATCTACTTCCGTCTGACGTCATAGCTTGCGACTTACTTTTGAATTTCCATAAACAACTTTTACGATATTACGATCTTCACTTATTTTAAGCGGTAGACAGAGCTGGACACAAACGAATAAAGAACAGTTAGTGTATTTTACCAGGGTATGATGTGCTAATGGAACTTTAATTTTTAATAATAATAACTAGTTTCTATTTTTTTCTCGTATGGTTAGCGGCCAACCTGGTGTCAGATTTTTCAAGCTGCCCTTAGGCCTCTGACTTAGCTTAACGACAATAGCCGGGACCGACTTTTAACGTGCCCTCCGAGCACTGAGACGCTTGGTTGAAATGCCACTAAACGGTCACCCATCTAAAGTCTGACCTTGCCTGACGTTGCTTACCCAACTGATCGATTACCGAACAGTGGGTACCGGACCGTAACTGGGACTTTCAAAAGGTACAAAGGTCTTGTAGAGTAGGGGGAAATGTTAAGTGGGATTTTTAACCACTAGAACCTCTGATGATAGCTTTTTTTTTTCAACGGGAAGGATACCTTCATAAAGGTACCCAGTTTCCATAGGGGCAAAGGCCAGGTTAGGCGGGACCTGGGACTGCATCACTGCTTACAAAAAACAATATTGAACCAGAGCAGAGTATGTTTGATCTTTAAAATGCTTCCTAGTGTTTGCGTTGTATATTGCCTGGGAGATGTTTGCGTAGCGTTGGACCAATGTTTGTTCAAATAGCGATCCGTGCTGTTTCATATTTGAATATTACTATCGAGAGTGGCTCTTTGCTATCCATTTGAATATTTTTTATACACTCATAGCATAGTCTGAGATCGAGCTGTTGCTTCGAGAGAGATATATTTCAGTTATATGACTAATATCTTTATAGCTCTTATTACATGTTAGCAGATTTGAGAACCGTAGTAAATATTCTTTTTTTTTTTCAACCAGAAAGTAGACAAGCAAGGCAAGTAACATGCCTGCCTATAGACACCTGCATTGTACTGTTGTTCGTCACCCGAGACATTGGTTATGAAGACTCAATACAAATTCTATACTATGGAAAGAGATAATTAATCATATCATCATCATCTAAAACATTTATATTACTTACGATTACTAAGAGGTACACAATTTCTTATTTCTAGTAAATGCATGCACAGATTCCGTATTCCATTCTCAAGCGTGTTTCGTTATGGATTTAATTTTTTAAAGAGCTTGGGATCGTTGTCATAATTGCTTGTCAGAACTCTTTCGGCCGCTATTGCAACTATGTTTTGCCACTAGCTGCAATGGAAAAAAAATCCTCCTATCTTAGCAACTAGTGGTAAAAAAGTGATCAATGATATCCATAGGAATGCATCGTCTTCGGGTTTGCCAAATTTACTACACTTATATTTGGAGGTAACGTGTCTTTGATTGGTGGGGTAGTGCAGTAAGGTGATAAGGTGGTGACATTTTAGTGAAGATGGTCTTATTGCAATGAGGTAACAGACCTCAATAATAAGGGGCATTGACCTGAAGCTTCATCGCAGTAAGTAACGAATTTCATAAGAAAACTGGTGAAATAAAAGGCAAGTTGTCATGTGGATAAGTCTATGGGGTTTAGACGCAAATGGTCCACTTTGCCATCCATAATGTCAACTCGACTTATGGCTAATAGCAGGAAAATGCGAAATAATTAGGGCTAGGTTAAAAAGTTTGGGCTCGTCCGGGATTTGAACCCGGGACCTCTCGCACCCTAAGCGAAAATCATACCCCTAGACCAACGAGCCGGCTGACAGTGCTATCAAATTACCACTCTACATAAAAGCAATGTTGTGATACAGATTGTGAAATCCTTTTATTACTAGATAAATTAATTAATATTATGGATGTCTAGGTTTCTCTGATAACATACTAATAATATTGCATTAGACGTGGCATAGAGAGACACATAGGCTTAAAATATCAAATAATAATTATTACATTGGAGTACACGAAAAGAGCCTTTTCTACTCGTGAAATAATAAAGGTTCGTCGGACGCACCCCGGACAGCTCTACAAGATCTTGCTGATCGGCGAACCTTTCCATTACGACATGATTAACCTCTTAGAAGAAAAAATAAAGAAAGAAAACCTATTTATTTATTCCTCAAGTTGTTAAGAAAAAAAAACAACTAATAACTTGTCAAGTTGGTGGTGTGGTACATTCGTGCATGTTTTGTGATGTATAAAAATGATAGTGCCTAAGTGGTATCTAGTACTTAGCCGTGTATTGGTGGTCTTAATATGAAAATACCGTTCAAGTGCGAGTCGGACTCGCTTACCGAGGGTTCCATACAATCTTTGGATAAACATCTCAGATAGCAAAAAAAAAACCGCAGAACTAAGTTTGTTTGTCGAGGTTTCTTTAGGATTACTAAAAAACTGTACTACTTAGATAAATTATTTTATTTTTCGACCCCCGTCCCAGTGAGCTCCGTGACTGGTTCCCGCGTCGCTCATGTGCCGATGTGACAGCCGCGGGAGTTTTAGTGGGTAAGAATCCCACATACCCCGTTCGAGCCCCACAGCTCCCCGGGACCTTTTGAAGGTTTCCCCGGCGAAAAAAAAAGTAATCCAAGAGGAAGACGCTGCTGCCCGACATCTTGTTTTTCATTAGTCGTCTCTTAAGGACACCCAACGGGAGGTGATGGGAGAGTGCTATTCTTACCCGGACACCGCATTCCTATTTCAAATTAAATCCCCTTCGTAAGTTCCTCAAAGAAGCGTCGAAACGCTACTTTGAATCCGCGTCCCGTCACGCGAACAGTTTAATCCGCGCCGCCGCCGATTACGCCGCTAGTCCTTCTGACTAGCGCCGCAGACCACGGCACGTACTGCTCGACCCTCCTGACCCCATGACGGTCCTATTGGACCGGGATGCGCCGACCCCTCCCCGACAACCGTATGCTACACTAGCTATCAGACACCGGTCTCGCCGGCGAGGCCGAAGGGTCGTACGTATGCGACCGCAACGACGTGCATCACCCCACTGAGTTTCTTGCCGGTTCTTCTCAGTGGGGGCGCGTTGTGAACCGGTGGTAAACTCAGCCCTCTCTTAAGCGACAGCCCAAGCCGAGGCCGTGCCTCCCTGAGGTGCCCTTGTGCTCGTCGCTACTTCTGCCGTAAAGGCTAGAGCGCTTCAAGCGCTCGCCTCCTATTGTCCGGTGAAGCTGCAATAGCCATCTGCGGTTAACAGCGTCTATCATTCCCAAAAAAAAAAAAAAAAACCCGGACACCCCACGAGTGACCCAAAAAACCTAGTACTGGCGTTATTTCACTGCAGTGTTTTATATGTTGAATGTACTATCCCCGTCGGACAACTCAAATTTTGGAAGAATTAAAAACATACATTGACTTTTTTTGTCTATGATAACCGGTTTATATGTTTCATATTACAATTAACAACACTTTCGAAAGTAGAGTTGCGTATATTGGTAGGTATGTGTGAAGCGTGAATGTAGGTCACCTTTCACTGCGAGGAACTGATAGCTAAATTCGATTCGTATGTCAGGCGGCTCGTTGGTCTAGGGGTATGATTTTCGCTTAGGGTGCGAGAGGTCCCGGGTTCAAATCCCGGACGAGCCCAAATTTTTTCTACTTTTCTAGGCACTAAATTATTTAAATGTAATTATTATCGAACTTTGTTTACTTTAGAAACTGCTTTAATAGTTGTACATACATCCGCAACTAATAGTCGCCTTTTTTAGTAAAGTTTCAAAACGCCTTCTTAAAATTAACACTCGTGTGGCTTTTTTAACCAACGTCAAAAAAGGAGGAGGTTCTCAATTCGTCTGTATATTTTTTTTTCTATGTATGTTCGCGCGTAACCCTGGCAATTATAAACCGATTTGAAAAAATCTTTCTTCCATTCATTCTTCAATCCATTATTTGGCTCCCATAAAAAAATTAATGCTTAGGAATAAGTAGTTCCTGAAAAAACAAGAATGGCGACTGCGCAGGAAACCTGCAGGAATGCTTAAATACATGACATTTAGATGACATTATGTCGCTTTTTAAGGGCAATAATGGTCATAACTCTGGCAAATATTTACCAATTTTAATGATTATTTTTTAACCGACTTCAAAAAAAGGAGGAGGTTCTCAATTCGTCTGTATATTTTTTTTTTCTATGTATGTTCGCGCATAAATCTGGCAATTATGAACCGATTTGAAAAATCTTTCTTCCATCCATTCTTTAATCCGTTAATTGGGTCCCATATAAAACCGACTTCACAGTTGTTGCAAAATATACACAGCAGGTACGCTAACACCAACTTCTATAATATTTAAATTATTTTATACTCTTCAGTGTTATTGAAGCCGGTTAATTTTTTTTTAATATTTTATATATTATATGGTAATTTCTGTTTATGCTTAATTCAAGTATTTTTCTTACGATGTTGTCCTCTTTGGAAACATAAGGATGGATAACATCGTAAAGGATACGCTCATAGCCATAATTAACATGCCTTTCAATGGACCGTTCCTGTGCTCAGGCTTCACTTCATGTTAGGTGGGCGGGCCTGGGCTTACGCAAAATTTCTAATGTTTCTCTCCGTGCCTTTTTTATCTTCAGCCCATGCTAATTTCTAGCTTATACAAAAGATTTTAGGGTCTTCTCATCGTTTTTCAAATTTAGCTTGTTTGGCCGAAAATAAAGATGCATGGACTCTGGCCTACTGTAACAGTAACCACCCATCCAGTATCTTTAATCATATCGTCACAGAAGCAATGGGATGGGGCCATCCCATTGCTTTGCGAGTTAGTAGTCTTCTTTTAGTTTATTTTAGTGAGTATTTAGAGTAATTAAGTAGATATTATTATGTACATACATTTTAAAGGTTAGTATAGATAGGTAGATATATATTTGTTTCAATTTTTTTAGGTGTTTAATCAAAGTTGAGCCGTATAAATAAAATCTGGAATTCGTTTGTATAATAAATACCCTCCAGAAGTTACTAATAAGTATTAACATTAAACTAGTTATCTAACTGTAATACCCAAAAACTCCAATTAGTGTTAATTCTCATTATTGCAACACCCAGAGTCATATATGCATACTTTCCGTTATTGAGTGCGAGATAATTCATATCTCTACTCACTAACAGAGTAAAAAGCTTAGAATATGAATGAGTGCAGGTACTATAGAATGCTTAATACACGTAAAAACATGTAACCACGAGTAAGAAACAATAACAATATAGTAAGAACATCAAAATACATAAATATCACCTACAATAGGTACTATACAATAGACAATAGGTACTATACCGTCAGCTGTATTTATCAACATTTGCGCTTGTGACAGATCAAACCCCTCACTACTTATTTATTTATTTATATTTAGGAAGACCTACGGCTAATATAATCGAATAGTAATACAATAGAAATATACAACAGTTTATAGGTCTTCACGGATATAAATATCACTTACACATATCAATGTAACTCATAAAATATAACTTTAAATACATAGTTCATTTCACCTGCCTCTTAGAGGAAAATCTGCCTACGCTTTATTTAACCACCATAAACCATAGACCATATACAAATGAAATGCGTACTCCATTCTTAATATATAAACTCTATGATAAAAAGTATTATTTAGCTTCGGTATAATCCAATTTCAAGAACTGGTTTAATGATAATTAACATTAATTCACGATTGTGCGTATGGTAGTAAGTATCAAATCATTTTTATCACAGTCAAGGGACTGCTAGACCGACGAGACATTATGTTATCTATTACAAATTTTATTTCAATTTATTACCGCAATAAATATTAGATCCCGATAAAACAAAATTATTGCATGGAGCAATAAAACTGTGTGATAAGATATTTTGGTGTCGTTTAATTCTTTAATAAATTAAAATATTATATTTTACCTTATTTTTCAAGTGAAACACAACAAATACTGATACCACAGTTAGTAGGACAATTACTGAGAGCCCGCCTTATAATCAAAGTTTTACGTTTTTTTTCAGATGGAAGAAAAAGCAAAACATTAAGCGTAAAACAGGCATAGGATTTGTGTACATTTGACTAACAAGTAGTATTTTTGGAACTTATCCCACCACTCATTCCCACCACTGTGAGGGGTCAGTGGCTGACAGGAGTGTCCTCCGGCATCTACAGTGGTCGCCAGCGAAAACACAGAGATATGACCCTCGACGAGTCCCGGGGAAACGCAAAATTGTCATGGATTATTACAATTTAGCAAGTAACATAATTGTACAAAAAACCTTGTTAAAAATTTAAAGGTGACTCTTACCGTGCTTCGGATACCGCGTAACGTAAAGTGACGGTTGACCACTAACCATTCGACAAATCATTGTCTCTTTATTTCTGGTAATGATGTCAGTTGGACTGTGTTGGCATCTTCAATCCAGGAGTATGGCCGGTAATCCTACTAGTTATGTAGCAAATCTGCTTCTAGTCCTTAAAGATATGTAAAACCTTATCCTAAGATATTATCCCTTCCTTAAAATTCCTTATCCTTAATATGAACTCTCATATTTGAACACTGACTCAGTAAACACTGAATCTAATCTGAATCTACTTAAATGCATTCCTCTTGATATCTGTGGTTTAATCATGTTCTCTCCAGAATATGTCCTATGTTTGTCGACTTTTGGCTGTGGCATATTAGCCCGAGTTGTATGTGGGAAAGGATAGATACAGAACTTTTGATGCCAACTGAAAGTAACAGTTGGTTGGTTAGATATGTACATATCAAACGTGTATTTAATCATTTATTATTTAATTATGAAAACTCAGCTTCCTATTAAATGTTATCATTGCCGATTGTAAATAATGATATTTGCGCATTGCCCTAACTTTTCATGTCGAGTAGAATTAGATTAGACTATTCTTACATACATAGACAGCGTACTTCATAAATCTTAAATTCCTTTTTGGACTCTAATTTTTTAGGAGTAAAATTGAAGTACAAAATTTAAAGTTTTGGGATGAAGGTTGGATGGCAAAATGACAAATCAGAATTTAGTAAAATTTTTAGGGCGATTTTACCGACTTTGAAATTAATAATAAACCGTTATAATTTTTCCCCATACAAAGTTCACTACCAGCCTCCCTCCAGCCCACCCGGGGAAACCGCACATAAGAAAATGCCAGAAAAATTACCAGGAAACGAAAACAACTTAAAGAAAGCTCAAAATGATTGGGCTCGTCCGGGATTTGAACCCGGGACCTCTCGCACCCTAAGCGAAAATCATACCCCTAGACCAACGAGCCGCTTAATAGACGTGACGAAAATTATTATCATATGAACATCATTGAATAATCATTTTGCCTTTCACTTATCAGAAATTAATCTTTAAATCCACCCATTAATTTTACAATGTCGACAAAGTGTGCACATCCTAGCGAGGCCAGGCGTAAGGCTCTCTTTTACAAAATTATCCTTAGACTTTAAACACACGGTCATTGATCCTATCCTAGACAAAGCCTGTACTGTGGGATGAAGACATCTTACAGCGTCAATGTTAAACTTTTGTTGTTTTATGTGGATTTTTAGGAATTCCGTTGTATGCGTTGTTACATCGGACTAACAATAATAATAAGAAGACTTTTGGTATCCTAAGACAACTATGACATACCAACGAAGGATTTTTTCAAGTCTTCCGAAACGTCGGAAATGCAACAGTAAATAATAAAATCCGATCTGTTATTTTAATTTCAATGAAATAATAATAGTGGTAAAACTAAAATCAATCAGCATTATGTAAAGAAGTTTCCTCTATGCATAACTGGGTTCGAACCAGTATCATGCAATCAAATTATCACTTAACAGCCACTGTTTAGCATATAAATTCGCCTCACGATGTAGGTCAGATTAATCGAGTTAGCCGCTCGCACGAGTGCTGACTGCGCGGAATACTCGCCAGTAACTTAACAACTTGCCCATGCTAACATTCTGATATCTTGATATTTCGAAAACATTTGACTGCTGAAGTACACACAACGAGTTGTTGGCATGTAATAGAAACAGGCATAAAATATTTTAAAAAAGAATATGCTTAGGTACTTTGAAATAATAACCATACTATGAACATACCCGGCAAAAAAATTATTATTTGTATGAAATAGTATAAATCAACACCCAAATACCGCCGCGTATCCGGGTGTGTCATGCACGCGCCTGTCAAAATTCAGAAAAAGAAACTGTGTATTGTCTGTATGTTGTGTAATTAGAGCCAGTCTGCATACGAGTATGATAACGTTTTGAGTGCACAGTAGATTCCGTCATTTCTTTTCCATCTCTGATAAATTCATGACACGGCCAGAGTAAGGCCCGGCCCAGACGCTTTAAACTATTATATAAGTAGGTAATTAATGCTATGCCCTAAGAAACGTATACCTATATGTATGTTAATGTTACGTATGTTAACGACTACGGCAGTGCAACGTTTGGTAGGATTTCACTCAAGCACCATCTTATTTTTTATTATACTACCAAGGTGGCAAGCATGCATGCGGCCCACCTGATGGTTTTCAGACACCGTAGCAGTAGACACTAGCAATACCAGAAGGATCACTAGCGCGTTGCCGACCCTTAGGAACACAACAATGCTTACACACTGCTGCTTGGCGGCAGAATATCTGACACTGCAGTGGTACCTACCTGCACGGTTCCTTACACCAGGAATCTACCATGTAGTAAAGATTAATAAAGAAAACAAGACGTTTACTTAATGGTAAGTGACACGCCAACTGCACAGTTTTGCCGCTCTTCACCGATATTAGATGTCTCCTGTTCCCGCTAATATCAATACTAGGGATAATCGATAAGTATTGACGTATAATTCAAGTATCCGTATCTAGTATCACTAGACGGAGGTATAAACACCTCTGCAAACTAATTTTAAACTTAAAGTCTACAATTTACGCCATAGTTTGGTACATAGTGTTTTACTTCTTTTATTTTAATACGAAGCATTCTCTTCTCTTCCTGACGTCAACCATTCGCTGTTTAGAAAGTTGTAATGAGAATTAAAAAATCGTTGTTCACGTCAGCCGGCTCGTTGGTCTAGGGGTATGATTTTCGCTTAGGGTGCGAGAGGTCCCGGGTTCAAATCCCGGACGAGCCCAAACTTTTTCCCTTCGACTTTTTAATGAGTTTCAAAGCTCAGGGTTTAAGCACCGTTGCTTTTGCTTCTATTTTGTTTTGAACAGTACTTTGCAGTCTTTTTGGTTAGTTAGTTTTAGAAGTTAAAAGGCACATCATTAACAGATCTTGTTAATTATTTTACTTGAATAATTAGTGGGTGGTGAGAGTGGACGACTGAGATGTGACTCTTATATGAGCTGAACGTCTTCCGTCGTATGGAAGAGTTATTTATCAAATTATTACAATATATTATGTATTTTATTTAAGCTACTATTTTAACATTAGGTATTTTTTACCTGACTAAGGAACAGAGGGAGGGTTATGATTTTAACAAGAATGTATGTATGTAAGTATGTATGTATGTAAGTATGTATGTAGTATGTATATATGTATGTTCATCTGTTCCCGCATATCTTCTAATCTACTTAACATAATTTAACAAGTAGGGTGTCGTTAGAAGCGTCTTGATTGTACGCTGGTTATCTATACTTATAATAAAACTGTAACAGGTCCAATTCTGTACATTGAAGATAATTTGAAAATTATATTTGGAGGGCATTCTATAACCGATACTGAGGCCGAAAATGTAATTTTTTTAATTTTTGTCCGTCTGTCTGTCTGTCTGTCTGTCTGTCTGTCTGTCTGTCTGTCTGTCTGTATCACGGCTGAGCATCACGCCGAAACTACTGAATGGATTCAAATGAAACTTGGCATGATTTGAGATCTTACTACGAGGCCTACCTCGTATAACCAAGTACCCATTTTGACATAGGACTTTTTTTGTTATGTTAGGACATAGGATACTTTTTATCCCGTAATCTAGCACGGTTCTTTTGGGAGAGAGGAATAAAGTCAAAATTGGTACTTGGTTATACGCTTGGTCCGATTTTTTCAATTTTTCTTTATAATATAATAAATATTAGTAAGGTTACACTCATAGAGAGTTGTTATCAAGGTTTTGTATTCGATCGGGTTAAGCAACGTTAGGTAAGGTCAAAAAATAGATGGGTGACCGTTTAACGCCTTTTGAACTAAACGGGTCCGTGCTTCGGAGAGCAAGTAAAAAGTGGGTCCCAGTTTTTAACCGACTATAAAAAAGGAGGTTATGTATTCGATGCGAATGTCTATTATTAAAAGTTTAGTTAACGTAAAAATAGCGCAGGCGGAGCTGCGTGGGTCAGCTAGTAGGCTATATAATATCACATTATTAGACTGCGATTTTATCCGTAGTCGGGTTTTAGTTTTTAAAACTTATTACTTGTTGTGTGTAGGTAAATGGCAGATATTCTAACAAGAGATTTTTTTATGCAGGGCTATTAGTTTCTGAAAAATTCTAATCTAGTTCCAATAGTTAGCACGAGAGGGCGAAATTGTTAATGGCATATTCAATTGTACTCCAATTAGCGGACAATATTCAGCGGTTGTTTCCGGTCACGCCGCCGGAAATCCAATTCTCATTCTGTTTCCGGTTAATTATCGTGCGGTTGGTGCACCCGTCGAACGATCTATTAATTATTTTTAATTAAGTACATAGTTAATTTAATGGTAACCTTAATGGCCAAAACGCCTTGCCACTGATATGAAAATATGTATACCCTATTTTTTCTTTACAAGATCAAAATTGGAACAATAAATGTATGAACACAGGAGTGATGGCTGACCAGTGGCCAGCCAAAAACCATTATAATAATAATAATAATAAAATTTATTTATTTCAAAATAATAGTACATTATGGTAGGTACATAAGTATATGATACAGACAATATCAATTAAAGAGCACTACTGGTACTTAAAATAGGATACCCTGAGCTATAAGTACCAGTTTCCTTCCATCATGATACAGATACTATTACAAAATATAATGCAGTACTACCATATACTATCATTAAACACATAATCATACTACTTAGTTGATACAATATACTTCGCATCACAATAAGTATTGGTAGGATTCAATATGTCATCTTCAACCCTACCAATTATCTTTGGTCCATTACTCTTATATTTACACACATACATACATTATGTATACATTTTTTGTTCCGATTTTGATCGTTTAAAGAAAAACAGTGTTTGTAATATTATACAATATGTTTGCCCTGAGTGGGAATCGAACCCATGACCTTCTGGGTAGGCCAGGAGCAGGCAGAGCCAGGAGAAATTAGTCTTTTTGAATTTGGAAATCAGTGTTTGCTACTGCTAAAAGTATCGTGTCGATCTCCCTCTCTGTTTCCCTCTCTCTCTCGTGTGTGTGTGTGTGTATGTGTGTGCGTATCCCCTAATATTTTATGATCCCTATAGACATCCATTCGTAAACCTAATTTTTTATCTGTTGAACAGACAAAATGTTTTGATTGAAAAACTTGCGGGCGTTTCCAGACACTCATTACCGATTCAACCCCCAGCCCTCGGTTTTAATTAATTATTTATTGCTCCACCATTTCGAGAATTTGCGGTGAAATTCGTGCCTTTTAATCTAGCGGGGTTTGTTTAGGGAAAATTGTGTAATATGTTTCCCAGGCGAGATATCCTTGAAGGGATGACCGGAGCATCACGTAGTAATATTGTATAATTTGTCCGTGGCAAATGCTATTTTTTATTAACCTGCATATTATGGTAAACTAGTCAATAATTCACCATAATATCAGGTAGTAGTCATCGTTTATTGACATTAGCTGTCCCGCCAGCGTCATTTTCTATTTTTCTGCGCATCTGCATATCTTAATTATTTTTTCCATTAGAACCTTCTACGAAATATTAGTAAACTTAAAAAAAATGTATGAAATCGGTAAAGTCGTTCTCAAGTTATAACGTGACCAAGGGAAATAGGGATTCTCCTTTATTATTTAACATGTAGGTACTTAATTTAATGAATTAAGACGCTAACTGGGTTTTTTATTATGTTTTCATTCGCCTTAATCAAGTTCTTCCATCTCAAAAGGGTTCAAGGAAATGCACTATAATGAAATTGGACAAAAAGGCATATTATTAAAAAAAACACTCCCGTTGTCTCACTGCCTAAGAACCAAATTACAGGAAGTACTATGTTAGCAAGATAACCCAAAATACATCCATTCACCAGGACTGTACAACACACGTCGCTAGTTTATGGAATCAACGAGACGCAGCGCCACCGCACCTACCGCATGAGTTTTGTCTTATAACGGCTATTATGTATCGATCGTGTCCTTAACAATTTGACGAGCCTGTTGATCTAGTCCTTCCATTGGGTGCCGTAGGAGGCGAGTAAGGGAAATCAAGAAGACGGGTATCAGCGTTTTAAGTAATTTTATCATAGTGAGATTTGTAATAATACAAAACAAAATTATGCATATTTCCTTATAAAGTATTTTTGCCGTCACACTTCTACTGACTTATTACACGTGTAACAAAATTTCGATGAAAATTCTGCTCGCTAAGACCGTTCTAAGTACATAATTAAATGTCCTTGTAAGAGGCCTACCGCTGCAGCAATTTGTAATAAATTCATCCAACAGGAGAGATAGTTACGTTGGGTGATAAACACAGTGCCGGCCGTTGTCTAATTGTTTCCTACTTGAAATAACAAGCTCTGGGCAGCTTGTTAGGGGTGCACCGAGATATTCCACCACATGCAATCTGCATACGAGAGGTGTTCACGTGTGGCGGAGCATAGTAAATCCCTGCCAGATATGCCAGTGACCACTGGCGTGACTATAATCAACTTGGTTTACTTATTGTTGTAACATCTTATACTTAAAAAAATCTTCACGAAAGTTGTTTTTTTTTTATCATCATCATCATCCTTAAAAGAGAGGGACGCTTAGCAGACGTCTTGGGGTTCGCAGGATAGTTGCCAGATAATCCAATAGAAAGACGCTGCTGCTCGTCTTCTGGTTTCCCCTTAGTTGCCTCTTACGGACACCCAACAGCAGGAGATGAGAGTTTTTTTTAGGAAATTATTATGCTCACGTTAATGAATCATTATCTTATCCCTTAGTAAGTATTTAGATTTTTTTATAAAGGTTACTGATGAAATAAGCAAGATGTTCGCCTATAGGGACCTAAATTTGCAATCAAAATAAAATATATAGGTACCTACAAGAACCTCTTCCTTTACTAAAGTCTGTTAAAAACCACGCAAAATTCTTCATATCATTCCCTACCCAATAACTAATTCACCAATAAAATGCCAGTCTTTACAATTACCAACATACCAACATAGGAGGTTGTGTTGTCCAAACAAATAAATTGCCATCGCAGCTGTAACCCAACCAAGGTCGCAAACTAAGTTGTTGTCATAAATCTAGCGGCAGCACTTGATTGCGCGGCTGTACTTGGCCGCTGACATTGGCCTTCTAATAGTACAACTCACCACACAAGTTATGTATATTTTGTAGGACATTGAATTGAGTTTAATTACCAAAAAAAGAATAATTATTTTGACCAGGCCCAGATATACAAAATATTCAAAGCTTGTTTTGAAAGTGATACTAATAACGGTTAAATCGTAAAAATGGTATTTGTACTTCTGGCATAATGATCATCTACACCTCCAAACCATTATTTCCGACTTCAGAAAAATATTTCTTCTTCTCCATTATTAGCCTCTTAAGCAACACACCTGCCTGCAGCTGTACCGGACTGTCGTTCCTTAGCTATTAAACTGTAGCTATAAACTCTTAAGACCAGTAGTTTCATCAGCTAGGATGACCTCCACACTGGAAAATCGGTATTATTGCGATCAAGGCAGCTCAAATAGCCACTTAACCACCAACCCTTACCTCATTTAGACTGAAATCTTAGCAACAAAACAGCTGCGAAACAGCTGCTAGTCATATCCCTCCCGTTTTTTGGCTAATGAGCGTTATAAATCAAGCACCCTAAACGCAAGTGTGTCTGGAACTTCCAAGTACAGTGATTAAAAGCGTTAATATTTGTGGCGCTGTTCGCATCGTATATTCAGAGAGCCGCACTGTTCGCAATCAAGTGTTCCTGGCAGATTTATGGTAACAACTTGTTTCCTTTGACCTTTACCTTCAGTGGGTGTTTTGGTCGTTTTAAATTTCTCTGTCATATATTATGCTATACTACAAAGTTAATTGTACCTATTTCATGATTAGAATTAGTTGCAAAGTATATCGCTTTTCCGCGAAGGGACAAGGGCGAACGTAGCGATAGATATGTAATATAAATTTTAGGGACTATTCACACGGCTATGACTACTCCAGCTAGCAGCATTTAGCCACATCATATATCGGTAAGTTCCAGAAAAACCGCACGGCAGCCTCGGGAGCCAAATGTGTGGTCGGTGAGGACGTGTCTCGGAGTTGTGCGGGCGCATATTACCTCGGCTGATCGTGGCTCAAAATGTAGCCTTCGGCTTTCGGTAACAGGGACACGCTCGGTGTGCGCTGTTCATCCAGTATGGAGGAGGGAGATTTTTTGGCTAGCGAGCCAGCCTTTACGGAAAACAGCAGGTTTTAATGCAACTGTCCATTTCATCGCCAGATGGCTCGGCCTGCCTCGCGAGCCATGGCTTGGAGTGTCCGGGCAAACTACTGAGGCTGCCTCGCGACCCACGCTCGCGAGCTAAAACAGGGAGGCTGTCACGCTAGCCCGTGCGGCCGGTGGAGCACAGCTATTGGCTGACAGGTCGTTTACCACTTTCAGTATTCTCCTTTCATATTACATGAATTGGGTAGCAACTAGGTTACCAGGGTAAAATATTTATTTATACAGTAAATAACAATGAAAAATTATAATGCGCAATCGGCTAGCCCAGTTAAGTATAGTGAATACCCAAATTTATTACGGCTTATTTTGCCTCGAAAATAACTGACTATAAATTCAAATTATCATAGTAGCTTTCTTGCTCTTTGTGATCAAACGAAGAAACAACCAGAAAAGAAAGAGTGTACCAATTAAGGTTCTTTATGAAAACAATAAAAGTTAGTTGACAACAATAATAACGTATTTATACAATCATTAAAAGCACAAATTTGGAACAGTAGGATTGCACAGGCTTGCATCTCCACCTTATAGAAGACCGTAATCAAATAGCAAGTAAATAACACTACCATGGTATGTACGCAGAATAGCTTCTACGTATAATGTAAACATGACGCAAAACGTCCACTTCGCACTCACATTTAATACCGTTGTATTCCTACAGTAAGGCTACCAGTGCTCTCTAGGGACTAAGTACCTCTCTCTCTCTCTCTCTCTCTCTCTCTCTCTCTCTCTCTCTCTCTCTCTCTCTCTCTCTATCTATCTATCTCTTTGTTCCTCGCATTACTACCATGTTTTAAAGATGCGCGACTGTTACTAATCCAACGATTCGAATCATCTGCAACTACTAATGTACGCATTCGACTTGAATATTAGTAATATACTAATGTTCATAGTCGAATAACCACTACTAATTAGTAACTACTAACGGCGTTTGAACTAGACTATTCGCGACTCAGTCGGCAGTTTTTCGAATGAAAGATGAATGAATTATTTGCCGTTCCGGTCCCCGAACGAATAATGTCAGTGCGCCTGACAAATCACATCATTCAATTGGCCGATAACCAAAGTCAAACGAGTATCAAATTAGTTACTAATTTCAAAAAATCATTCGAATAAGTCGAATGATTTATAAAGTAGAATAATTCGAATGAAATCATTCATAGTCACCCATCTTTACTATGTTTATCAACACTTACCTTCAGTGATTGTATGGGGTTGGTATGACGGTGACTATATATGTGTACCTTCAGGAACTCTCCGACACGTGAGCAATATAGTTGAAGGCTACGACATGCATGGATCAAACCGGGTAAAAGTGCGTTCTGATGGTTACCGACCCAATTCATAGCCACCAACAAAACAAAAGAATGACTGTGGCTATTAACCACATTATGTTTAGTAGACTGTGATCGGCAATAGTAGATAGTAGATCCACGACTATGGTCGAATACAGTATGCTATTGATTTCATTTAAGGTGCCTGCCTAAGAACGATCTTTATCGGTACTAAAGGACCATGCCCATTTGTGCCCCAGAAATGGCCAGATAAAGTATATTACAAGATTGCTCTAATAAATAAAAACTAGAATTATGTTGTTAATTTTAAATCATATGAAGCACTGGATAAAAAAAAAAAAAAATAAGACGTTCTGTTGACATTGCAGTCCCAGTGTATCTAACCAAATTGTTTTCACATACATATTGACATTATTAACTGACATGTTTACCTGATAACATACAGATAAGTATATAAAAGAACACTGATCTGGCTTAGCTTATGTGATGATGATCATGAAGTTCCTAGTGAAAAACTAATAGCAATGCTGTCTGTAAACGATAAAATCTATAAAAAACTAGTAGGAGGTTATCATGTTTAATGTCCAATATCTTTTGAACCGGTGCTTTATATGACATTATAATATACTGCTTTACATATTATCTGATAACATACAGATAAGTATTTAAAAATACAGTGATCTGACTTAGTTTATGTGATGATCATGAAGTTCCTAATGAAAAACTAATAGCAATGCCATCTGTAAACGATAAAGTATATAAAAACCAGTAGGAAGTTATCTTGTTTAATGTCCAATATCTTTTGAACCGGTGCTTTATATGACATTAAATCTAGTTATCATATAAATACTGTCAAAATAGTTATCATTTGACATAGAGCTGCAATTTGGGCATTGCATGGCATTTCTGACTTTCAGCTCCATACTAATATGGGCATGGTCCATCAATAACAATTCGGTCCATATTTCACAGCTCTAGCATTTAATTTGTCAATACTTTTAAAAATGGAATGGATTAAAATAGAGCTAGGCTAGGTGCGAGTGCGATTTAATTTGTATTTTTTATTTACTTTCGTGAAGCGGCGCTTGTTTAATTTGCTATCGATGTTGGGTACTTGATACCCAAGCGGATATTTGTTTACCTACTCGTACTGTCAGCACGTTAAACTACATAGTAGCCCTTTATATTTGAACAACAATGTGAAGGATAGAGTTACCTCCAGACTGTAGAGTGATGTTTTAAAGTGCAACCGTGCAATTTAGGAGGTTTCTCTGAGAGTGGCATATCTCCTTAAAAGTAAGAGACTATTAAAATTCAGTGTTAGTTATACGAGCCGTTTTAATCATATTTAATTCGACGCTCTTCAAACCCGGCGTCTCTTAACTTTGTCTGTTTTATTGTAGATATAAAACCTTATGTCTCCCGAGTCTTGACTAGTTAGTACGTGTGCATTATACCCACGTTTTACTAGCTACGTTTGGTCTAGTAAAGAGAACCCCTTAATTGTGACACCGTCAATTACAAGTTGATATTACAATTTATATGAAATACATTACGGGCTTTTTTTTTTGGGAATGATAGACGCTGTTGGCCGCAGATGGCCATTACAGCTTCAATAATGAATGCTCGACTCTGTAACGTAACATTACAGACGAATGCTCTCAGTAAGGGAGCACCTTTAGGAAAAATAAGGTTGTCCTTGCTCTATGAGCAGTCGCTATTTTCGGTGGCTGAAGTACCACCGTTAGTCACTCTTCACTCCTGCTACCAACACAGCGATATTTCTCAAACAGGGTCCTCTTTATTTTATTTTATTTATTTATTTGGTCAACCAAACAGATAACAATCAACAATATACTTACCTATAGGTGGAAGATAAATCCAAAAGAAAGACGCTGTTCTGCCCGTCTTCCTGTTCTCGCTTAGTCGCCTCTTACGACACCCAACGAGAGGAGATGAGGGGATGCAGATCTAACCCGGCACCACACGGGGAAGGCTATATTAATTACTAGAAAAAACAAATGTCCACCTGTGCGAAGCCGGGATGGGCCGTTAGTCTTTTATAAAGTCATGACTTCTATTGGTTATCTATGACCAATAAATATATGACAAAATTGGGTATTAAGTCTATACTCATAATGACAAACATACACACGCAAGCATTAAACTACAAACTCTCTTAAATTAGCTTGTAAAGTACATAATTGTACATGTTCAACTGTTCAGCTGTTGTTTTATACCAACGTTAGCGTTGTCGCGATCTTGGCAGCCCTGATTTATAGTTAATAGCTGTGTACACAAAGCTCGTTACACGTAACACGTCTTCCCCAGTTTTACCTGCCTCTTAATAGCCGATCGTTGTGCTAGATTACGAAAATAGGGTCTAGTGATGGGTCACTTTCGTGTGTTATCGTATCGACATCTTTGAACAGAACAGAACTTGTTTTTGTTATGCACTTTTATCATTTTTTTTTTAAATACTTCTCTATTTTAATTCTTCCGTGATCGGTCGAGATGACTGTCACATGCTTGAAAAACGTAAAACTTTCAAATAATCAACAATAATGCCCATACATCATTTTTATTCTAATTTCACCGGTTCTGACTTTATTTATCTATTTTGTATTTATTTTGTTTGGGGTATTTGGTTGACTAGTATTAAAATAAACCGTAAGAATGATTATCAAATAATTTGCCTTTGGCTTACAACACTGTATATTATGAAATCAATGACACTTATAAATAACGTATTCCGATTCATGTGCCTCCAAAATATCGATATATTTCACAAAATACATCGATTGAAATTAAACTAATTTTACGAAATTAAAATAAAAAAATAAACCGCGATATAATCCGTAAAATTAGTTTCATTTCAATGTGTAATATTCGCGTAAATATCAGAAATCATTAAATACATCGATAATATTTCATCGTCCCTTCACTACTTAGCAGAAGCTAGGGTATGCCTACGATAATGTAACGTTAATCAAGGGGCACCCGCGGCTTAATGAAGTTTCTTGTTAACTTTCACCGAGACATGGACACCAACCCATTATTCTCGGCAAATATTACTTTTACAAGGAAAAATCACAAATATTGACGAATCTAAAAAATAACCTAACTTAATAAACACCGAATAGGTAAAGTTGCGTACATCACTTCTCGACGAAGATGTCCGCAGAGGTACTTTTGACTGTATGGATCGTCTGTCATGAGATTGTGAGGATAATATTTTCCATACTAGGCTATCTTACATCCATAGATACGTCCTTTAGTAATGTCAGTTATCTGATGTCGTTTTAAACGAGATCCAATTAATGAATTCAGTATTTATCCTTAAATTAGTAATACGTTAGCACTTGTTCATGCTCGAGGTTACATAAACATGGATGTTGAAAATTGATTTCTTATTAACATCAATACAAGGACATTCAGTTTGAGAGATTACTTGTCAGTAAAAACCTCAGCGTCATATCCTATACTGTCGTATAGGATATGACGCTGAGGTTTTTCAGCAGAACAGTGGTTTTAATACTCACTGCAGGAACATAAAGTTACTCAAAAACGGTGGTATTTCCTAAGCTGTAGGTAATTCTACAGTTACGCTACACTGCGACGCTCTAGCAGGATGTAGATTGAGTCATCTGGGAGTAGCCTATCCTACACCAGGTGATTACATACAGCTCCAAGCTGGCGCAATCGTGGGGTACCTTAAGGAACTCTTCGATAAGTCAGCAATAAAGTAAGGGCTAGGACAGGCACAATGGATCCAGCTGGGTCGAAACGTGTCTCGGTGGTTACTGGGCCCAAATAATAGCCACCAACAATAGAATAGAATACGCTACTACAATGTTTGAACTGGCATTCTCTTGGTCTCTTATTTCTTACTTAGTTAACCACTTTTATCGTTTAACCAAGTTCATAGCTTGAGAGAATTTCGCAAGAGGATTGTTTGAAATGTTCGTATTCTAAAAAACTAATCATGTTGTAAAAAGATAAGAAAATACTTTAATATCGATGGGATTTGTTATCACGGAAATTAATCCATGCTGTTGTAATTCGTCTTGGCGGACGGGTCACTATCGAAACCATTATAATTTATTGCTTTACATTTATTACTTTAAATATCGATAGATATTTCAGCTATTCTGTTAGCCGGCTCGTTGGTCTAGGGGTATGATTTTCGCTTAGGGTGCGAGAGGTCCCGGGTTCAAATCCCGGACGAGCCCAATTGTTTTTTGGATATAATAAATTTTTCAAGCGATGTCTAGTAAATCATGGTTTATTAGAAGAGAAAAATAAGGCATTCATAGCATTACTCATGACTAGTTATCGTCATTTCTTTGGTTTGAATCCCAGTTAAAGCAAAATATTTTTCGTATCACCTTTTCATAATACATGGGTGTGTATATAAAACACAAATGGCGGCGGCTGTAAATTTAATCTGAACCAAATAATTTTAATTAGGAAGTTAACAACTGGAACATAATTGATTAAGTACCTCATAATAAATTGGAAAAAACTATTCGCAATCAAACAGATGGGGGACACTTTTTATATTTTGTTGATGACGAATTTAATCTAGTCACAAACCAAGTCATACTATTTCGTTCTTATGATTTCTTCTGTTTCTAGATTTGGATTTAATTTAAACTTTGTACAAAAATAGGTTTTAAAACACTCCTTGACTTGACTCCTTCCATTGTAACTTCTCAACACTTAATAGCTTCAACATAGAAATAAACATACACATTAATAATAAAAGTTTGTTTATAGAAAGATGGTGTGATAAAGGATAGTTATTTTCTAACTCGTAGACACGGCCAATATAAAAAACATCTCGAAACCAGGTCAACGTGGAAATGTGGAGCAACAAACAACTGTCTTCGTCTCTCAGTGCACTCTTCTTTGTTTTTCTATCGTTCAGTCGTTTGTATGGAGATGACGCTATGTTCCGTTTTATGGGCTCAAAATACGCCGCATAAGTCAACCTGAATTCAGTATAAGGTAGGGGAAAGTAACATTTGACTTTCAAGTAATTGGAGGTGAAAAAACAGATTTCATGTAATATGTGAGTTCGTTTTGAAACAAATAATGGTAGTGATCATTGTAAATTAAGTTAAATGTTCTTGAAAATGATAAAGATTATAAAATAAATAAAGGACTTTGTCTGTTTTTATGTTGAAAGTTTGGACCGTGTGATATTGCATTTAGCCAATATTTTACAAATAATTACATATAATGACAGGATTTATACAGTCAATTTCAATGGAAAGATCAGACCTTTTGATAGTGCTTGATATTTTTAAAGTTATCCCGAGTATAATTACCAAAGTAAGTTTATATGAGGTAAATCATGACCTAAGAAGATGTGTACTTGAAAAAATAAAGTGATATTTTTTCATTCTCATTCATTTTTTTTATGTTTTCATGACTAAATGAAAGCAAGAACGATGGACTTCCATATACTTTAAAAAATTAAACGAAGCCGTAGGTACAGCTAGTAATTCATAAAGCACAATTCAGCTTAATATTCCCTTTCGATTGTACATCTGAACTGAACCATCACTTACGCAATTTCCTCGAAATTATACTCTCTGTGAACGCAAACAGATAGCGTTGTTTGTGCGTGTTTCGGAAATTTCATTTGTGTGCTAATAACTGATTAATGTTCGTCGGAATCTGTTTGGTTATCATAGCCGCATGTTACTTGGTGCTGTGAATTCGAACATAATGGCTTGTAACAATAATCATGAGTGCTGTTTTCTAATAAACTTAGTACGTTTTGTAAGTCGGCCTATGAACGTGGTCAGGTGGGCCCTAATTTTCTATGACCACGTAAAAATTCTGCGATTAATTCTTGCCCTGCTAAAACAACGTCAATATCGCCTAATAGAGCATTTTTTATTATTATATTAAGTACATCAAAAAAAAATATTTTAAGCAACGTTAAGCAAAGTCATTACATATGTAGATGGGTGACCGTTTAATGCCACTTGGACTAAGCGTCTCCGTGCTTCGAAGGGCAAGTAATAAGTAATGACCCAGTTTTAACTGACTTTTAAAAAAAGGAGGTTATGTATTCAACGCAAATGCATGCTATTATTATGCTACGAGTAGTATACCCGTGAGGTGTCCGGGTAATAATAGCACCCTTCCATCTTCTCCCGTTGGGCGTCCGTAAGAGGCGACTAAGGGAAATCAAGAAGACGGGCAGCAGCGTCTTTCTATTGGATTATGTACCACCTATACTGCGTTCCCAAGCCGACTGCCAAGCGTGGGGATTGTGGCAACCCCTCCCTTCTAAGGGAGAGGCCTTTGTTCAGCAGTGGACATCTTTCGGCTGCTGATGATGATGATGATGATGACGCTAGTATAAATATAATATTATTAATATTTAATTTTATTCGAATCAAAAGCTGGTAGTTGTACACGTAAAGCGCAAGTCCGGTCGTGTGTGGAGTACGGTAGTCATATATGGGCCGGTGCTGCAAAATGCCATCTAGCTGCTTTGGACTCTGTGGAGAGGCGTGCTAAGAGGCTGATTGGTGATACTGGGTTAGTAGAAGCCAATCTACAAAGCCTAGAGCACAGGCGCAAAGTAGCCAGCCTCTCGGTATTCTACAAGATGCATTTTGGAGAGTGTGCACAGGAACTGCATGACTTGATTCCACCATCCCCCTTCTATCATCGGACGTCAAGACGCACTGCGCATACACACCTGAAAGTGCCTTCAGTCCGGACTAAACGATTTGCCTCTTCGTTTATATTGAGGATAGCTAAGGATTGGAACAGTTTGCCTGCGTCGGTTTTCCCGGCCGATTATAATGTGGGTGTCTTCAAAGCTAGAGTCAATAGGCTTTTAATAAGCTAGTGCGCTTTACCATCTTCGATTGCGTCGCCACTTTCCATCAGGTAGGTCTGCAGTCAAGCTCTAGCTTATGTTGAATAAAAAAAAAACGTCGTTCTAAAGTAACAAAATATCTTTATTTTAATGTTAAAAAGATGATTTCATAGACAAGGTGTGGACGTCGAATCTGAAAATGGTCATAGAGAATTAGGATCCTGTACTACACTGCGGCTCGTTAGCTGAAACGTTACTTATTAAGCCTCTTGAGCTTAGTAATTTCACCAGCTACAGTGTCCTACACAATGGAACTCAGCAATGTTTACTTAAAGTTGCTTTGAGCTAGAGCGATGGTACGTACGTGGATGAGCCCTTGCATAAGGAACCTACTGCCTAGCTTATAGGTACCAGACAACAGAGAGAAGAAATAAGCTTATAATTAAAGCTAAGTTTCCTTTAAGTAATGATCTAACTGCTTACAAGCTAATTACGAGTTTGGAGGGCGCTGAACACAACAAATCCAATAAATTCACGTCTAAATGAATGAAGTGGTATAAAAATCTTACACAATAATTAATTGCATATGTGTTAATTTAAAATATACTCGTAGTATCTAATCTTAGAGGTTAAGCGTATGTTCCCACAGACGTAACCGTTTCCATCAATCCGCGGCGTCATGAGATCGGTGTCCGATGGGCAACAAATGTCCCACGGGCAAGGTACATGCTGACGAGGCATGCTGGCTCGTAACAAGCTGCAAATGACTAGCGGCTAGCTTATTTCCAGCCAATACACATCAGTGGTGCGTGGTCAAATTTTCCAGCTTTTTTGAAACCCCGAAGGTTTGTAAGAAATATTGAATCCAATAACTAAGATTGTATATGGTTATGATAAAAATGAGCTACTCAAGGAATTTCATTAGGAACCTTAATAATTTAACGACAAAATATCCGCCAGGACTGAATTTCTTAAGAATTTTGACCCTGTCTCCTTTTAACCCTTTTCTGGATTCTTATTGGCCTAGTATGCTTTGATTACCGAATTTTTCTAATAAATATATTTAAAGAATGTTCACTTTGATCACTTATTGGAAATACTTCTTGTTGTGTATTAGGTAGCCTTTTCGCCTTTTCCAGGCTCTTTGTTCGTTTTCCTCAGTGTATTGAAACTTAATGTTAATGTATTTTGCTCACTTAGAGCTATTAATACCCAAATCAATTTCAGTTCAGATTTAAAGTAAAAAATAAACAAAAAAGAGCAATGAAGTTCAAATGAGCACAGTACAGGCCCAGCAAGTCCACAATTTGAAATTTTGAATGTTCTTAAGAAGCTTTCTGTCTGGTTCTAGTATAATTACCATGTGATGCGAGTGCGAAGGACACTGTAACTGGAAATACTACTGGACTCAAGGGAAAAGATGACGAGAGGTACTGCAATACTGTTGTTCTTGGGTATGCTTATTGTTTATGATCAGGCAAAAGTGTTTCTTATATCTCAACCAAAATGCATAAAAAATGTTACAAAAGCAAAATTAATTTCTTTGGTTATTATATTACAATTTGACAGAGAAACCATCTATAAAACTATAACCATTCAATTATTTTCAGACTCATTGGAGTCTGAAGATAATTCTGATTGTAGTTTACCAATTGCTTTTCATCAACTATACAGTAATCCATTGGTTATTCGTAATCAATCAATTTCCGATCGAGATACACCAATTAATGGATTTGGGCTCAGGCAGATCTACCAGAAAACCAATTGAGCGAGGACGGAATCCATCAAGATATAGCAATCATTGAATTGTATTGGGTAATCTTAACGCCGGAGGACTAGATCAGTAATACATAACCAAATTCCTGCTATATTTAGCATCGGCTAAGAAGACGACGCTATCGCCGTTAGGTAATAGGTCGCGTTAACGTTTTAACGCTATTCAAATTATTTTACGAATTACGTTATTTACAGTACGCAATTCTATGTTTTTGCAAATTCGTAAATATACAAATTTAAATCACAAGGCAAGGCGTTGTTTCAAATGTGTATAACCGGCTCAAATGTCGTGAGTCGTAGTCATCGAGTCATTTAATCTCACATTCACTGATTGTGCTTCATTAGTTCATGTAACAATCACCGTCAGGCAAGAAAATTATCGTTGACATTCCGATAACACAAAATTTTAACAATCATTTCAGTCTACCAGTCCATAACCGAAGTCAAAGAAGGCATGAAGATAAGGCATTATCAGACCAGCTAAATGGTTATTGAATTGACAGTACAGATACAAAAGGGTGTCAAATTTCAGTTCAACGCCAGCAAGAGCTTAAAAATGGATTAGAAAGAAAACAAAGAAAAAGAAAAACAGGAAGATCAAATTCTTCATGTTTTTCTTTTTCTTTGTTTTCCAAAAAGTTAAGAACGAACCAAACAAATTCTATTAAAGTTTTTAATAATTGCTACAAGTGACATAATCAAGGATAATTAACTATTTATTTAAGTGATGAATGCTTTGTGTAGTGTATGTAGTGTTTTACAAACTAGTGCCATCTTTTCATTACTCCACCTTGCGTTTAAGGTTAATAAGGGCCGAAGGTATATACGTAATTGGGTCATGTCCTCCGCTCTGTTAAGACTAATCGCTGAATTAAAGCTCGTTTAATTGCAATCTCGTTCGAACCAGCTAGACGGATTACTGATGTAAACGCGACACTGTAATTATCTTGTTTTGAATTTCTATTTGTTTCTATTCTTGTTCTAAATCGTAGTTTTTATTTAATATAAGCTATAGTTTCATCTCAATCTCAAATAATGGCAGACGGTGGCACAGTCTTGATTGGAGAACATAGTACGGATAAGCCATTTTTTTGTGCAAGCAATATCACCATGCCCTAGCTTATATTCAAATAAAATAGATAAGGGTGTTATAGTAACAAAGAAAGATGTTGTTTTGAGGTGATTTGTAAACACTGCTTCATCGCGGTGTTAAAACAAAAGATACAGCGGCAGATGAGCATGCAAATGTCGATCTTGCGCCTGACCTCTCCTCAGTCGTATCGGTCTGCCGTACCATCGGATGTTGAGGATAAAGAAGATACATTTTTACTGCGTTTTTGTCCGTACTTTCATCTTTCATAACATAATATATAATAAATGAAGCGCCAACTTGAGATAAAATGGAGCGCGGGCCAAGAGGACCATCAGCGTCTTCCGTCGTATTGCAGCACGCAGAGGTCCAGCGGGAATGTTTCAAGCCTTAAATGGATATTACTGGGGATCGAACTTGGATCCATTACCCACCCCTCGCTTTTGGGCATGGAAACATACGGGAAGAAATTTTAAGGACAGGACCTTTGTCTTACGGAAGTTAATATATAAGATATTTAGATTTCTTAGGCCTTACCAGACCTGTTTTTACGCCAAAAGGCGCTGGTTTGAACCTTGCCCTCACCATAATAGTACTAATGTCATTTCAACTTTGTGTAAATGATTATGATTCATTACTACTTAGTTGAAAGATTTACCACTCGCTAATGGAGAACGAACACATCGTGAGGAAACCAAAGGCATGCCCTATTTACTAACTCATTCAGATTATGTATAAGTCCTTCATCTCTCTTAACAAGGAGGAGAAGAGACCCTTGTCCTGGAGTGGGACATGAAAAAATACTAACTAGAGTTATAAAAAGATACTTACGTAACATATTCATAATTATCATCATCATCAACAGCCGAACGACGTCCACTGCTGAACTTCACTGCTCCCTTCTAAGGCCTTAGAAGGGAGGGGTTGCCATAATCCCCACGCTTGGCAGGCGGCTTGGGGATCGGTATAGGTATAAAGACGCTGCTGCCTGTCTTCTAGTTTTCCCTTAGTCGTCTCTTAGGGACACCCAACGGGAGAAGATGGAAGGGTGGATGGTGTATACTCTCCCTACGGGTATGTAATGTATTAGCATTATAATATTACACATAAACAATTAAGTAGACAAGTAGCTTAGCTAAATTGAAAGTTTAATAAGGCTTTCTGGTGGAAAAGAAGAGTTTAAAACATCAAGCGACTAATCGGTCTTTGAAAAACTAAATTTTAATATTTCAATTCAAAATTAATTTCGAAGTTAACGACCAAGGATGAAATTCTAACCCGTATATTCTACATTTTTTCGTCTATAATCGCAATAAGAATTCATGTACGGAACCCTCCAAATGAAAAATTCTCGTCTCAAATCTATCGCAATAATGTAAAAAGGGTGTTTTTACGGCGACATAAAATTTTACATTCTAGTTCTTATTATAGATATTGTACTACGACCTACGACACGATCTGAAATGTATAATATCCGAACACCAAATTAGATTTATCTAGACATGCGCTATTATAGCGGACTTTTATAAAGTGTTTTACATATATATATAAACCATTATTTGAAGCTACATTATAACAGCTGTCTCAAGTTTTCATAAAGTGTTCACATAAAATGGAGGAAACAATGACAAGCACACTGAGTTTCCAGCCGGATTTTCCAAGTCGCGTTGTGATCCCTTGGTAGTTTTATAAAAAATATCACACTTTGAGGTCCTGAGATTCTAGGTTCTTAAGCAGCAATTTTGCTGTTATGTAAAGCTGTATCTCCTGCGCATATTTTGCCCTACATAAAAACATCTACTTATACAAAACATAATTTCACTAAAATTTTCATTAATTATTGAAACAGTGAATGCACAAGAAAATAAAATATGTTTCCCACGAAAAAAAAATGTTTTTTTAAAATTAAATATGGATTGCGACTGTAAGATGCGAAAGAAAAAAGTTTGCAAATCGAATACCTGTTAAAAAAATATTTAATACCATCTGAGAGCCGTCATTCTTAAAATCGTTTATTGCTATTCGCTTGTCAAACAGAATCGATATTGTCAATCGTTATAGCTTTTCAACTGACATTTAGGCAGTTTAATCAAATGCGAATTACAATCGATTATTCTCTTCGCGTTCTTTGCAGAAAAAAATTATTTCGGATTGAAAAACGGGGAAGGGATTTGATGGGATCTTATTACAAAAGCAATGAATGGTAGGGTGTTTGCATTGGTAATGAGATTTTAGTTGAGAATTTAACATATTAAATGTTACACCACACACCATATGCATTAGACATTTGATGACTTGCTAAGCCGTTTACAGTTGAAGGTTGGATACTAATTTGTGTGGATTTGTATGAGCTATTGTTTTATGCGATTTCGTCGCACGTTGCCTATTTGGCTACATTGCCATGATCTTTGCGCAAAAAACTTTTTCTTCATCCGATGTAATGAAGTCTACGCAATGATTTGACCGTATTCAACACGAATTATTAGCGTAATCATGATAAATCGGATGTGGTCCATCATTAGTGGAAGTTTAGAAACATCACATGTAATACAATGATATTATAAGTTATAGATACGTTACCTACTAAGCAATCGACGATTAAAAGTGACACCGAATTAATTTATAGGTACTAACGAATGTAATGTGATTTATCGATTTCTAGATATTTGTGTATTTGAATAATTTACAGTACTTTCGATCGTTATGATGCGATTATTCAATAAAATTCAAACGAAGTTATCATTGATGTTATAACTTTTTTTTATAAACAAGTAATAAAATATAAACAAGTAACATTTTCCATTATTAAGTATGAGTGATTCAATAGCGGAAATACTGTGTTTCTTAAAGACAACCTGGAGAATTGGCCAGCATGAAAAACCTTGTAGTATTTTATGGCGACCCATAAACAAGTAGAAAAACAAGATATTTGTGAACAGGAAAATATACATCAACTTGTTAGATGCATTTTCCGAGGGGACTGTATGATGTATTGCTCATCTCCCACTTCGCAAATAAGGAAAGTTACTGAAATATCTAAAAATATGTATATAATATTTATCTCCATATACACACCCCTTTCTTTACTCGTATAATGGCCTAAACTAAGAGGCTCGTCCGCTGTGGGTCCATGCTATGGACTTGGGGCGATTTTAGTCAATTACGAATGAATCTATTATTTCGTTTGCTCTGTGCAGGACTGGAACTAGCTACCTTCGCTTGCAATGAGAATTAACAATAAACTTTTAGGCATCATTTACGTAGAATTTACTGTTTTCGCAAGATTTCTCACTTTTTGAATCACTGATGATTTTCTTGTTTCTGCGAATTTTGCTTTCAAAATTTTGCAAGCAACATTAGTAGGTATAATAATAAAATAGTAAATTAATTATCTTTATTTCAGACCACAAATAGATCCATAGTGTTAGTACAAACGCATCTTAACAAAACTAGTGTTAGTAAAATTAATTAAAGTGTTAGTAAAATTAATTAATTTAAAATATAAAAATTAAACATGTACCTAAGATGGCCATGAGCTAGAGCACTGCACACCTAGTTACAGGCGAATGTAGCTGTATCCATGCACAGGGCAGTCCCATCTTATCACACAATGTTCTCAGGATGCTGTGAGGGCTGGCACACACTCTCTGCAGGAGGGAGGCACAGCTTTTTCGGATGACGGCATGAATGCCGTCAATCCCAACATCAGCGAACATGCCTGATGCACTGCAAAATCTGGGCAACCCTAACATCCTAAGACACATTACCCTACAATGATAACGATAATGAGCCTCCGTGGCGCAACGGGAAACCGCTCGCTTTAAAGCTGGAAGTCGCCAAATCCCGCGGAGAGCAACCACTTTGTTAGGGCAACAAAGGCCGATCACCTGATTTTCTGAAAAAAATTAAGATGAGCCATGTATCAGATGGGCATAAAAAAAATCCGATCCTGCGCCTGACCTCTCCCCGGTCGTGTCAGTCTTCCGTCCGTCCCATAAGAGTGAGAGTAAAGGAAGAGGGAGTGAACCTGTACCTGCAAAAACATTTGTACAGTATGATATCTCCTGCGTAGTGGTATAATCGTGTTAACATACAAGAGTATCATCATCATCATCATCACCAGCCGGAAGACGTCCACTGCTGAACATAGGCCTCCCCCTTCGAACGCCACAATGACCGACAATTGGCTATTTGCATCCACCGGTTACCTGCGACGCGCACAATGTCGCCTGTACAAGAGTATACAGTCTGGCATAGGTTTATAAAACAATCTATAGTTTACGCAAGTTTATACTGTTGACGAATAGTTTAGTAGTCGACGTTCACAGACTACTTACGTATTGCACCGAGGTCACCGATAAACTAGTCTATCATTAGACTAGTTTATCGATGGGCTGTAAACTGGTATATTCGCCAAAGACAAAAAACAGTCGAAAAAAAAACAGTTTTTTCGTTCAACACCTCTAGTCTGGAACATTACTATTAATGATTACATTGTTATACACAGGAGCTTAAGGATTTACGAAAGAATTTCAAACTACCATTATACATGACTATAGTGAGGACTGAGGATCATGAAAGATGACGTATCCATCTTTAGTAGGTACAGACAGTAAATCACGTCAGTACGCAGTTAACACCCACATGCTTAAAATGGCAACCACTATGGCAGATATATGTGGTTGAATTAATCATAGACGAGGCTTTATACCGAGGGGTTTTTTGTGTAAAAAGATATTGTTTTTGTTAAAATTGTTATGCTTCGTGAAATACCTCTTTATGTGTACTGTAATAAGGCTAGGGCAAATATGGTGAAATGGAAGAGAAAATCACTATGATCTTGAACAATTTCATTATTTATTTATTTTTTTGTTTTATGTTCACCACGTACACTATTCTCACAAAATGCATATTTATTTTTACTGAAAATGTTTTCTGATATTTACTCGAATATTTCACATTAAAATCCGCACCTCGAGTCATCATCGCCTTCTGAAATATATGCTCAATTTGCATGTCTGAACTGAAATACAAATCTACGGTTTTGCTGCCACAGAACCAATAATGCCATAATGAAAAATACATCAAAATACTTTCAAAACACTAAAGCATTCCTTCAGTATAGATGTTTTCAACATTTTCCAAACGAATAGTTCGATTTCACCAAAAATGTAATCCTGAACCACGACTAGGTGATCTAAGTCCGATTTTAGCATCAACAATACGAAAATACACGAATCCACTTGACGCATCACCGAGTTAAGCCGGATTTATATCGTCCCGCTGAGTGGATCCGAGGCCGAGTGGATCCAGTCTCGGTGAGAGGCCCCTTGACGTTTTATCGTCGGGAAAATATCACAAACACTCGCTATTAATAGTTCTTGTTTGATGGGAGGCGTGTTGTGTAAACAAAGGCGTGAAGGATGTAAGTATCTATTTTTGTCAAAGAAGAAATAGCGGAATTAAGTGAGCGTTAATTTTCGGAATGATAAAGGCATTGAGCTATGAACTACCAAAGGAGAAGTTTCAATTCTTACCGAGAGCAAAATGTTGTTGTTTGGTGTTTCTGTAGCGACTGGGGTCGCTTCCGATGCATTTGATGAAGGTATTAGGATAAGATGGAACTATTCTTTAGTTTGGGATCTTATTAAACATACTGGCCTTACGAAAAATAATAGACATAAGAAATTTTTCTTTCTATTTTGGTGTAGGTGTAAAGGAATTACTAAAAGAGGTACTAACAGATAGGCATTTTATTATAATCTAGAATGCTGGGTGCATGAATTTATCTACGGGTGGTTCCGTCTGTTCCGTCTCAGTAGTTATCACCGCCTTTTCTGTGGCCAAGTAGCATGCTGATTTTGATCTTCTTCGCTGCAGCTGGTGAAATTATCTAGCTGAAGCTTTATATTGGTTAACGAGCGGCAGTGCAGTTAAGCTATCTATAGGCTTGACGGTGTCTTGCTTATTATGTAAAAACTAATGCTAAGCTGGATGGCCATATAGATACAACGCTTTAATTGGTTTTTACCAACAAAATCTGAGACCCTATCGCTTAAGTAATCACTTTTTCCAAAATGTACATAAATCATACCTAGGTATACCTTCGCAACCCATTTTCTCTTGACATTTATTGGAATCCGTCGCGGTCTCCTGAGCGTGACCTATCACTCTCAGAATAAACATACAACTGGCAATCTGCCAAGTCAAGCCAAACAGCGCCTTTGAACTGACTTCGAGATCCTTAAGTGGTATTTTGTTGCGCTTTTAGACTTATTCCTTATGAGGTTCAGTGTAGTTTCGAGAACAGGAATATCGACGCCACACTTAAGAGGTGATGACCCTGGTACATAATGATTTTCTTGTTAACTATAACCTCTCTGTGGGATGGTATGAAGGCCTCTCAATTCTTGTCTAGTGTCTCGCTCCAAAGGCGCATACACTAGGTAGATTCCCATTTGGCCAATTTTGGTGAAACCCGTACTGTTGATCGCTGAGATAATTCTGCCCTAGGTATGCCTTAAGGCGTTCAATATAAGCTCCTAATTTTGCAGATATCTTCGTTTACAGAAGAACGTTCCTTAAGGGAACTAACATGGAAAATAAGACTGAGCCGACGAATCCTATTCAAAAACGTTCTACATCGCGAATCAGCAAATGCCTTGGGAGCAACAAAATAGGTATAAAAATCGTTGCTTCGAATTCTAAAGCACAGAAACAAATTTCTGATCAGAATAACCCGAACGATAAAATTAATTCAACGGAGCTGTTCTTGAGAACAATATCAAGATGTAGTCGGCAAGGGCACGTTACTGCAGCATTCAGATAATATTGGTGTAATTTTAGGCATTGTTTCTCAAATTGAGGGACGCAACCCAGAGTAGGGTTGGATGGAAGAAACCTCTTTAAGCGATAAGGTCGCCCAATTGTACAATGGCATTTGTTCTCCATTTTCATTGATGTCTGGTTTATTTTGTGTGAGAGTTTTTACTACGTTTTTTGTTCATACTTTCATCTCTCATAACATATTATTTGATATACCTAATAAAGCGTCAACTTGAGATAAAATGGAGCGTGAGTTGACAGGACCATCAGCGTCTTCCGTCGTATTGCAGCACGCACAGAAACTCGCTGGCATGGAAACATATGGCATCCTTAAAATTATTTGCCATATGTTTGTCCTTTGTCTTTAAGATATTAACATTTCTTTGGCTACGAGACCTGTTGTGTGGCTCTGAGCTTCTCTTAAAGGTACCAGTTTCAAATGATACACCGTCATGAATGTTTTAAAGTCTCAGAGTGTAATATAATGTTAAGCATTATAAGGTTTCAGCCATGTTTCAACCAATTTATCTACACACAAACACAACAGATTATCAACAAAGCCCCGTTAGTACATGTTCACATTGACTAGCAATATAAAAGGATCGCGGATCACTAACCCGGAAAATTGTTCAAAGCCATATCTCATACAAAACGTGTTGCTGTACATGTATGTATAACTGTATCGGTATAAACAATTGCGTCAGTGGTCATGGACTTGAACGTGTTAAAATAACCCGCAGTTAAGTAGTATCTGATATATGCCAATAAGTTTTCCTCTTATTTCGGGGGATATAATAGTAATATTTTTTTCCCTCTATGAACCTCTGTGGGGCTTAATATGAATACAAATAATCTTGTTGAACATTCCTTCAGTCCGGTCTAAGCGATTTGCATCTTCATGTACACGATACTTAAGGACTGGTGCAGTTTGCCTGTGTCGGTTAAGCCCGGTTATAATTTAAGTAGGTATCTTCAGGGCTAGAGTAAATAGGTTTTTATTAAGCTACTAGTGTGCTTTCCATCAGGTATTATGACAGCAAGTCAAGTTTAGGCTTAAAATAATAATAATGATACAATATTTTGAAACCAAGTGTGACTATCTATGGGCGGGCGGGTCCTAAGTCTCACTCGCGTCATATTCAAGTAATCACTAATTTAAAAGAAATACGAGTGCATGTAACATAAAATCTATGTTATTAAGTATATTCAGTGATATAAAAATTTCGAGATGTTGCTTCATTTCCACACAAACGAAGTGTTTAATTTCAATGAAAAAGCGTTATCGGCAAGATATTTAATATGAAATTCTGTCCAAGTTTCATAGCATAGTTGGCCCAACATTCGCACTGTTTATGTAACAACTTCGTTCTGTTATTAAACAAAGCAAAGCCTCGCAGGCTTTGTAATTTGTAATCAAATATTTGTTCAGCACTTACACGCTCATTGCGAATAACTTGCAAACAATCTTGCTTCCGTGTTTTAATGGAATTAAATACAAGCAGGTTATTTTGTTCGTATTAAATCTTTGTAAAGTTTTGTTGGAACGGAATCCGTTGAGTTTAACAGTTTTTATGGTACAATCTCAGGCTAAACCCGAATATAACATGTATAGGGAAGTCTCTTAATTTTAAGCTGCATAATGTTGGGGTGTCCGGGTAAAAATAGCATCAACCTATCTTCTCCCGTCAAGTGTCGACTAAGGGAAAACAAGAAGGCAGCAGTGTCTTTCTGTTGGATTGCCTACTCGTACCACCTATACCTGCCCCTATACCTATCCCTAAGACGCCTGCCAAGCGTGGGAATTATGGCAACCCCTCCCATCTAACGAGCCTCCCCTTTATTCAGCAGTGGATGTCTGTCATGTGCTGCTGCTGCAACCCAACGCCAAAAATATTACTTGGCTTCGGTCTTCAATAATGTATAGTACTACTATAGTACTACTACAGCTCCTCCAATTTTTTGTTAGCATTCCTGCTATGCCGTATCTCTTCTAAATGTTTCCTGATAAGACCTGCAAATACGCATTGTACAGACATTAAACTCTCGCAAAACTTCGTAATTATTTAACCATTCATTATTCTTACTTGGAGGAGTTTCCTGGTTAAGTTTAGTACGACTTTCGGTCGTTACTTTGCTAAAGAATAATTACAAGTTACAGCGAAACATGTAAGCTGCAAGAGTTTGAAGGATTGTTTTGATAATCCAAGTTTAATGCGACCGTGGAAGTCGGGTACAAATGGATGTGTCGGCGTATACACGGTTTTTACATTACCCCGTTTCTAATGGATGAAATTATTAGGCTAAGTTGTCACATCGACGAATTTCCGTAGCCGTAGGCGTGCTACGATATATTGGCTTTTTTTTTCTTTTTCGGCTAGCACGCTAGCTCGCATCGTAGCATATTCTGCTTTTGATTTCTTGGGTTTTTTGATTTCAATGTCCATTTTACTAGACGCCAAGATACCAATTTCTTCACCAATCCCCCGCTTCTCTCCCCAAATGCGACGATGAAAAGTCATTTGTATTAAATTCTGCTCAATACCCGTCGTATTAGCTTAAAAAAAATAATGAACTAAAGTGTTTATTGTTACACTTAATATAAAATAAATTAATTCATTACAATTAGTCACTAATTAAGGAAACAATTGTAATTTGAGTCAAATCTTCAAATCTGACTACTTATTCACGACTTAACGGCACAAAAAAGCTTCACTCGTCCCGTTCATACATAAAAATATAACGCACATAAAATGCCTGATTCTAAAAATAAGGGTAGCAACCCTCATCCCTAGCACTCGTAATCAAAAACTAAATAAAATAGCAGTCAAAACATTTTTATGGCACACATCAAAATGTTTATTATGAAAATTAACTGTGCGCGCTGGGCCGAGCATAAAAACCTTAAGCTAAACGTTCGGTGTATGTGTACTTAATATTACGCTTCACATTTTATATTTATTAATGTAATTTGCAATATTGGATAAAATTTTATTACCCGTGTGCAAATGGTTAATTAGCTTAAACGTTTCGTTTAATTTACCTGTAAATATAAACTTTTATTTGCGAGTAATATCCAAATAAGTACGTGTTTCTTAGTACGAAACAAAATGAAAAAGTAAATAGGCACTTAGTTGTTTTCAAGCTCGTAGGTACATAAAACAAATATTCAAGTATACCTTGGTATATATAAGTTAATAAAACACGCAGGTATTAAAGCCTCAGCAAACATGATTATTATAAGTAAGTAGTATGTATAAGGACGACCTTGCTCCGAGGAGAATAATATAAGATATCATCACAGAATATAAATCACTTTTAATACAACACACTTTGTACACTGAATATACACGACTACAATAAATTAGATAAATCAAATTCACAATAAACAGTTACTTCCAACTCTTAACAGTCTCGTGGTTGACACTCGAATACCCTCACAATACTACCGACCATGCTTTTATCAGAAAAATCCCTACCCGAAAACTAAACCCCCAAACGACTCGCCACGACCAATCACAGCCCGCATCAGTTCTCTTTAATGCGGCTCCGTGATTGGCCGGCGGCGGCGCTACGAATCAATTGCAGAGTCTATGACTAACTTCCGCTTCTGTCAGTACTCGAAAAGTAGTTACCAGTATATTAAAATATTAAACAATTAAAATAAAGTATTAAATAAGTAGCGATAAATCTCTACAAAATTGCAAACCCTAACAATCGACCATCCTGACGACGTGTGCGTCCCCGCACACGACCCAGGTGGAACCCTAACAATCGGTGTCGAGTACATGGTCAGCAGCACGAAGGTCCATTCTAATACAATCAATTGAACATCAACAATTTGTACAGACTATAATTTAGAACCTGTTTTATTTTTTATCTTATTTACATCATGTTATGTACATGTATTTTACATTACTATAAACTTCGTTAGTTAATTAGATAATTCCATAAAAATTCCATTCCTTTTATTTTATTAAAAACAAATGTATCATTTATCTAATTGCTGTTAGGAAAACTGTACACTTATATTGTAAACATCTAGTATTCCATTCTATTCTAATTTATTAGACAACGAATCGAAACCACATCAAAATATCAATATGTACATATATCAATAATTGCTGTTAGGAAACTGTACACTTTTATTTCTATTCTAATTTATTAGACAACGAATCGAAACCACATCGAAATATCAATATGTACATATATGGACTTACTCAGGTCCACGAAAGACTGGTGACTGGCACACCAGCGCAAGCCGATCGATTGCTTCACACGGCGCAGGTGAGACTACTTAATGGGATTGGGATCGAATCGAGTCCGTGCAGGACTGCCCAACTACCATTTCAAAATCATATAGACCCCAACTGGCGGATATACAAGACGATCGATTACTTGATACCGCACAGTGGGACAATGCATCGTGGTGGCTCACACAAGCCGATCGATTACTTGTGGAGACGCACCATCGTGGCACCGAACGTATCAAAATATGGCACGATCGATTCGATACCATACATGACCGCCCGACTACCAATTCGAAACACCAACTGGCGGCACAAGCCGATCGATTACTTGATACCGCACAGTGGGTCGATGCATTGTGGTGGCTCACACAAGCCGATCGATTACTTGTGGAGACGCACCGTTGTGGCACCGAACGTATCAAAACGTGGCACGATCGATTCGATACCATGCATGACCGCCCGACTACCGATTCGAAATCAGATTAACACCAACGGCGTGCACAAGCCGATCGATTACTTGAGACGGCGCAGTGGGCCGATGCGCACAAACCGATCGATTGCTTGTGATTTATCTGGAAAGATACAAAAGACCTTCTGTAGCAACATTACTCTTAATATCTCATATTATACACACAAAATTACGGATTCAAATTAATTACTATCATTACTATTCTACTACATTAGCTTTAGATTCATTTTCGTGAACTTCTATTTCACCTATGTAGTTCCAAGGCCTGCTAGTTTATAGTTAGTTTTGCATGCGTGCTAATCCACAAAACATTAATGACTACAGGGTTCTATAAACGTGGATATGTCCACGTTTATAGCTTTTTGCTTTGCCCATCACTGTTAAAGCAGGGTTTATATTTCTGTCCTCTTATCTATCCTATCTTGAACCCCATTTCGAATAACGGAAACCGCTCTTAAGGTGAGTTTTATAGACTATCACGTTAAGAATAGAGCTTTATCCCATTCATGCTGGCACCAAATAACACCTCTGAATCAGGTACACCCATGTTTTTTAGCGTTTTTAAGTATCCAACAAACTCTCCCCAAAAGCCTAAATCAATCTTTCTCATCATTTTGTTTAGTTCGTTTAGCGATTCAAGGATAGTACGATTGAACCCTTCCAACTAACCGTCAACACCGACTAAACAGTGTTAAAATCTTATGAAAGCATGTGATGCAGAATAACTACAGCGATCGCTTGCCAAGCGATCCCCTGATCGACCCCAATTGTGTAATTTATAATCTTCAAAAACGAACACAGATTGTTTGTTTTCTTGACAGGTATAATCAATCAGGTAAACACACCCATAACTACAAGTAGGTGAGTATAACCTCCCTTAGATCTTACGAAGGGCCCAAGGTGGTCAACATGCAAATCATGAAACGGCACCACTACTTTTGTTTTTTGTGACATTGCGGAGTAATTCGCTTTTAAGTTATGTTTTTTTTTTTTTTAATAAGAGAATTCTATGCAAACGTTTATACCTTTTTTTTTTATTTGCCAATACATAAATCGCTTCTTATTTTATTAATACTTTAATCGTATATACCAACGATATTGTACCATAATTTTAATTTTATTTACATTTATTTTTTGTGGCCCTACACGGTCCATAATTATACTTAGCTTTAGGCTACCAATTTAATAAATAACCACCCAATAACCACCTTGTAAATATTATGGAATGTAATAAACGATATGAATCTATTAATTTTAACATTATTTTCTGACGAACCAGGATTGTCAGTTCTAAAGTCTTCTTTTGACACTGAAATATTCAATGTTGCCGTGGTTCATACCTGTTCATACGGCACAGTTGCCACACCGCATCCCTCAGAACTACCCATCGAATACTGCTATTATTACCATGTACATAATACTTGACAGTCTTTTAAAACGTAGTTGTAAACGGAGACCTGGAAACCTAAAATACAAGCGCTAGCTTAGTTTGGGGTCCAGTGCCTCTACTATGATTTAATTATAATTTCGCGGCTCTGTGCTATGGCGGTGCGGGACGTTTCGTACATTATGGTATGTCTTCTTTGCCTCTTACGCTGTATGCACAGCCATACACAGTATTGTAGACCTTGTGTCCTTTTCACCGCCGGCGCGCAGCACCGTGAATTGTCTAGTTTGTTTAAGTGATAAAATGTACAAGGCAAATTAATAAAGAATATAAGAATAAGAATATCAGTTATTTATGTAATTTAGGCACTTTTCATCACAATCGCTGTTAATACTTTTGATCCTACAGATTGGTCTCCTAGTTGGACAGTGCAACCAGTAGTCACTAAAGTTTGTTATTACACTCAGAAATTGGTCAGAAAAGGCTTCCACATTGACGGCTACGGGATTTCGCGGTAGCTTATTTGGCGACATGGCTCACTTTAGAACCAGTCCTATGTTACAGAACAATCGACCTCTTGCAAAGTTTACACATATAGACACCTACTAAAGGTTCTCGGAATTAACCCCGGTACAGAAATGTGGAATGCAGCTCACTAACCGGTAATTATTAAAATACGGTACCTAGCAGATAACCCTAAACTTTCGCAGAAAGAAAATCACAGCTAAACTTTACAACTGAGTAGAGGTTCTTCGCTTCTGCTAAAGTCTATGATATAGTATAGTAAGCGACGATATGCTTGCTCTACTCAGAAATCGGAACCCAGCTATCAACCCAACTTATTGTAGCAGTGCATGCTAGACGTCGAGCCAGCACCGAATTAGACGTAGAACCTAACGCCGCAGGGATCCGTACTCACTATCGAATTTCTGCTCAACGTAGAGCTGACCGTTAAACTATTAGACCCTCGTGGCGGTAGTGTTGCTTAAGCAATTTTAGTGAACACGAAAACTTGACAAGCCACTGTCGTAGCATCGAGCTCGAGCCCTTGCTGCTTAGAGAACAGCACTACGGGTAATACCGACGACAGGCCTGTGCAGCTAGTAGAGGCATTTAGTCTTCAATGACAGGAATAAGATAATTTCAAGTTAACAGCCGATAATTATGCACATCCTAAATGACCCATCCCTTTTACGAACAAGCAAAGACTAGCTTGAGACGGGCCTTCGCGTTCGTGATGGGACAACCTGTTTGAGTGGTAACTATTCAACTCGTGATGTTTGCGCGTCCTAAATTATGGAGGGACGTCGACAATATTTAGAGTTTCAGTATGTCTAATAGACGTTGCTTATCTTCAGACACACGAGCCTGATTATTATAATGCTGTGCTTGTGACTACATTTGACGGTGGTCCCGAAAATTGCACTATCCCCACGACAAAATACAAAATCTATCAAGATCCGACATATGGCTGATGATTGCACAATCACAACATCAACACGTCCGCACTTAGCTTGATACGTCCTTTAGACATGTGTTACTGTTTCTACTCTCATGTGTACTATTCAGTTGCAATGCGTTTTTTTTTTTTTTTTTCATAACTGGTACTAAATGGTAGATCAATCAGCCAATACCGTGGCTGAGCCGTACAACCCAAAGACATCGACTGATCAAGCCGTAAGGGAACATTCACTCATTTGTCTAACTCAGGTTAAGGAGAATTTATTACCTACATCAAGAAATTGCAACTGAGTCAAGTTTTTATAAGCGATTAAGTATGTTCGTGCAATTCACCACCCCCTGATACAACTTGGGCAGTAACGTCTATGCATAGTTGAGGTGATAACATACCCAGACTTAACAAAGGACCATGCCCATAGTATGGAGCTGAAAGTCAGCAATGCAAATTGCACTATGTCACAAGATAACTTTTTAGCAGTATGTATATGTTATCTAGATTTAGTGTTATGATATTGGACATTAAACATGATAATTTCCTACTGTTTTTTTTTTTTTACTTCATCGTTCACAGACAGCATTGCTATTAGTTTTTCACTAGGAACTTCATGATCACATAAGCTAAGCCAGATCAGTGTTCTTTTATATACTTATATGTATGTTATCAGACAAACATGTCAGTTATGTGGAATTATCTAGTCTGTCCCCATTGTATAATGTCAATATGTATGTGAAAACAATTTGGTTAGATACACTGGTACTGCAATGTTAACAAGAACGTCTTATTATTATTATTTTTTTATCTAGTGCTTCATACGATTTAAAATTAACAACATAATTCTAATTTTTATTTATTAGAGCAATCTTGTAATATACTTTCTCTGGGCATTTCTGGGGCACAGATGGGCATTGTCCTTTGTAAAACCGATGAGAGATGATTAGACAAAGTCCTAATTTTTGCACAACATATCCATTCGTTAAAGTGGAGTCACTGCCAAAGGGTACAAAAGCGGTGAAGAGTCCTATTTTCCGTACTTCATTCATAAGTTTTGAGTAACGGCTCGGCTATTCCGACTTAATTAAACCTATACATGTCGCTTTTTGCAATGCATTTTAATAGATTTAGGACAGCACCAGTAATTCATATTGGGGAACTTACTGGGGAACAGTCAGCAACAGTCAGCAACAGGACTGATGATATTTAATGCCACAAAGATATTGCAAGAGCAGATCAGGATATGAGCATCGCGATGCCAGGGAACCAGACCTCAAAGTTCGATAGTTGTATCCGTGAATAATACACTACCGCACGTTTTCCCTACAATATCACGTTGATTGTGTGTCAATTCTTCGTAATAAACCTCGTACCTACTCCTTCGTCCTAAGACTCCTAAGTAGCCCCCCTTCAAGACATAAGACCCGGCTATGTTCTGCTCGAAAGGAAAAGCAAACAGTAATTTCTCTTGCCATTCCTACCAGGTCAATAGAATCGAACTACCAGACCTCGGCCAGATCCTAGAACTTCAAAGTACCAAAATCAGTGATAGTTCTATCACCCTCCCGTATAGCGATGCACACTTGGTAAACAAATATCATTAATTTAACAAAGTATGCATGCGTTGAGTTCAAGGATCCAAAATCTAATATTATATAAGGTTTTTGCGTCCTGGGAAGATGCAACACCATCCCTAACGCATTCAAAAATATCGAAAACATTTTTTTTTTTTGGAAAATGAAGGACTACGTGACCTGTTAGATTGTCCCGCGTCGACACGTGGCTCTGTGCTACCGGCAGTCAGCGGACCGATTGCGATGGCTCCTTCCACGACGGTCGTTGTCCCGCCGTGATTGTGAACGCTGATTCCGATCCACCTTAGTCATCCTCGTGGCCGTCATTCCGTAGCTCACGCTCGACTCGCAACAAAAAGGTTGTGTGAATATTATGTTACAGACTTACACGTGTATCGTATTATGACGGTAGCTTGTAAATATTAGAGAGCATTTTATATAGGCAAGCTAAAATTACTACCTAAGTAGTTAAAAGAAAACAGATTGACGACTACCTAACACAATCACTGCCATACACTGTAGGAATATTTTGGTATCAGGTCACCCAATAATAACCGATGAGACCATAATACATTACTAATACTGCAATCTGACACTAATACTGCGCACTTCAGATATAATTCGATACAATACAGACACTGCTATCATCTTCCATATTATTCCATATCATGCAAGAAATAAATACAATCTCCCAATTATATTATTAGTTATAGACTATCCGAAACTGTTACATACCTATGTATTTTTTTATAAGAATACAATTGGTATGGATGTATCTGTCAATCATTGGACTACCTATTGAAATTTCTCCGTCTTACCGTCAGCTGTTTTTATTTGCAGAAAATAGCGGATTATACTTATACGGTTTAAGACATTTATTTTCGCAAAAGATTACAAGATAATCACTTACAGAGAAAATACAAAATATAATATACGAACAGTTTGATTTGCTCAATTAGCGTTGTACATAAAAATAGAGGGTAGGTACTTTAAAAATATTTAAACATTTTTATTTTTCCAGGTATTGCGGGTACCTTCAAATTTCATTTAGAAATCACAATGCACGATGATAAATTTTAAGCAGCAAACCGATATAGAAAAACTACAACGCGTAGAGATAAATATCAATTCAAACTAATTCAAAAGACAAAGATTACTTAATTCAAAACACTTCTTGTCTAAAAATTGTAGATTTGGGCGTGTACTTACGTTTTGTTGAAGTTAGTTGCGATAGCCACTTCTGATCTATAAGGACGACCTTGCTCCGAGGAGAATAATATAAGATATCATCACAGAATATAAATCACTTTTAATACAACACACTTTGTACACTGAATATACACGACTACAATAAATTAGATAAATCAAATTCACAATAAACAGTTACTTCCAACTCTTAACAGTCTCGTGGTTGACACTCGAATACCCTCACAATACTACCGACCATGCTTTTATCAGAAAAATCCCTACCCGAAAACTAAACCCCCAAACGACTCGCCACGACCAATCACAGCCCGCATCAGTTCTCTTTAATGCGGCTCCGTGATTGGCCGGCGGCGGCGCTACGAATCAATTGCAGAGTCTATGACTAACTTCCGCTTCTGTCAGTACTCGAAAAGTAGTTACCAGTATATTAAAATATTAAACAATTAAAATAAAGTATTAAATAAGTAGCGATAAATCTCTACAAAATTGCAAACCCTAACATATGTAAGTAGTAAAAATAAACGATTCTGCTTCCGTTTTGATGCTGCGCCATGCTCCACCTACTCTAGTCAAAATATATAGCAAAAATACTAGATATTAGAGACAGGATGATAAACGAGGAATGGTAAGAATTTTTATAATTTGTCTCTTAATTTAACTCATAAGTACATATACCTAGATGCTGACCCGCACTTGGCCAGCAAGGTGGACTATGGCCTAAGCCCCTTCATCTTGAGGGGAAGCCCGTGCCTAACAGTGGGACAAAACAAAGGCCGGTAAAACAATACTAGATACCAAATTGAGAGACAAGAACAAGGTTATTACTATTTATGGTTAGGCTTATTACTAATATGCTTGAAATTAAAATGGGCAGGGCGCTGTATCAACGTTGCCAATGTTGGCTATTAATTCCATGCTGCATTGCATTTAGGTTTTCCATTATTATTGCTCCGTCCCCGTGGGGTGTTCGGGTAAGAAAGAATGAGAAGAAGAACGGGCAGCTTTCTATTGGGTCACCTACTCGCACCACCTACACTGCGATCCCCAAGACGCCTGCCAAACTTGGGGATTTGTTTAGCAGTGGACGTCTTGAGGCTGATAAGGATGATTTTCTGTGTTGTGCACTGACGCTGAAAGCTTACACAATTTAAAGTTCATTTCTGAGACAGATAGGCAGTTAAAGAATCTTAGGGCACCTAATACTAAAGCGGTTTAGGCCACAAAGCGTGCCAAATATATAGAATAACCTCTACTTTTTGGGCAATCGGATAAAAATTAAAGCTCACAATCGCTACCAGTATGCTCTCGAGGCATTTTAACAGCCGTATTCGTAATAAACAGTAACTCTGCGTCACATAGCCATCTTTATGTATGTAAATGAGCCTTTATTAACAGTTTACGTTCCCTTTTAAGCCTGATACACAGTGTGTGTAAGGGGCTGGATAGATCTATTCGCTTTTATAGCTCCCGCCCCGATGCTCGGTGTTATGTAGGTAATCGTTATGTTATATAATGTGTGTTGGTTAATACGGTGGTTATATTATGGTTTTTATGTGTTATGGTATGTACAAACGTATTAATATTTGGAGGATAAACCTGCGTGGCCTTGAACGGCCCAACTTATGCAACTTTAAAATTTTAAGGCCTATAATTTGCAATAGTTAGATATTTAAATTAAAAAATATATGAAAAAAGACAAGCCCGGATCTTACCGGATCTTCTCACTAGCGGCCGCGTTACAATCCGGTGGTTGTTTGTAAAATATGATTTTTGTGTAAGTGCCTCCGTGGGGCCTATACATGGTACATATATTTTGACTTTGACTTTGAATATTACTATGGTTTCGAACATTTTCGAAGAGAACTCTCGGGCGCTTGATGTTAAGTGGCACGCCTACCTGTGGGGATAAGATGGTCCATGCGTCGGATGTGCATGAAAAAAAGTCGGTATTGAGCCTGATCTCACTCCCTTCATGTCGGTCTTTCGTCCCATCGGATTGAGAGAGTATAGGACCCAGAACCTGTGTCTGCGCAAGTACCTGGGGCATTGAAATATATTCTGCGTAGATGGCACAGTTCTTATGAAAGTTGGCCGCTGTGGTCGTATTGGCCAAGAGAAGAGAATCATTTTAATTTTCAAATCGAACTTCGAGTGTAAAGTTAAAATGATTCAGTTAAATTTTAGGTAATTTACTGTAAAAATAGTTTTATTTAAAAAAAAAATTGTGTTAAATTATATTATACCAAATAGGGCATAATAGGGGCAATAATTACAATTTATTTAAGCCTAAATATTATTTACGTTTATATACATGTATAAAAGAAAAGATAATAATGATGGATAATGTCATTAAGACTGGAGTGCCGTGAAAACCTTCCTGCACTACGAAGGCAAGAGAGGTGGTGTCCAAGCTGGTCAAAATACTCACCGCAGCGGCTGCGATGGGGTACGACGCACATGGTACCCAGTCGTAGGCACGCAGCTAGTCGAAGTGCAATCTAGGAAGGAGCGTTCCAATGTTGGAAGACGGAAGAGCCTGCAACCACAATCCAGATTCCAAGTCACAGACAGCAAGTAGACGGGCTCGCTCCGTAGAGTAATTTACTTATTTCATGTTATTATTACGTACGTATAACAGTTTACTAAATACAAGGTTTTCAAACCCCAGTTAGAAATTGCGTTTTGACAATCAGCATAATGTTTAGGATTTCTAGTGTTCGCCTTTAATTTAGTGTCCGCCGGCCGGTCCTAACAGATGATTGAAAAACGCCAAACTCACGGTACGACGAGTGGTGTCTGCTATGACCTGACAGGCAGTACCGCCTGTCGGACATACTGTATCTGCTACAGCTTTCAGAGAACATAACAATGTGGTTTCGATGTTCAACGATTCAGTTTCGTAATTTGTATTATGTAGGTCATCACTACCACTACTACTTATTATAGGTACTATTTTGAGGAAAACGCGTGACCGTATGTTGTGTGAAGAATATTTTAGACTCTAAAGCTGGTTTCAGACTCAAACTCAAAAATCTTTATTTCAAATAGGCTTAACTAGCACTTTTGAATGGTCATTTTTTTAAAAGCTACCACCGGATCACAACGCGGGCTCAACTGAAAAGATCCGGCAAGAAACTCAGCGGGCTTGTCATTTTTAAACTTTTTTTAAAACATTGTTTTGTTACAAATGAATCGACATTAGCGATAGTGTGTCCTGCCGTTCGAAACATAAAGCAAGGGAGAAAAGAAGAAAATAATAAATTACGACCAAAATTACAACAAACTAAAAGGGATAGTCAGTAGTCGGCCCAGTCCCCCCAAGCAGGACCCGCGCGCTACGCTATATCGCGCACCATACATTGTTAAGGACACGTTCACACTGTACTGTACTATATTTTATTGGCTTACTATACGCTATAAATTGGTGCGATGTGCTGAGTTTATGCTGTGCTATAACACGCGCCGCACTCTTCTTCCTCCTCACCCCCGGCCGTCCCGCAAGCGAAACGAGCGATATACTATAAATGCTTGCGATAATATCGAGTAATGTGAACGCCATGCTATATAGTATAGCATTAGATCCTTCTTTGCTATACTATATAGCACAATAGTATAGCGTAGTCTGAAACCACCTTATAATCTTGGCTCTAACATTCAGAGCAAAGATATTAAAATAAATTAAGTTTCAGAGAGAGAGCGAGTGTGTTTGTGTGGGTAACATATGCATTGTACGAGAGAGATGACATAACCGACGATAGCCGATCATAGCCTCTCGCAAACTCTCTAAAGCCCGAGATAACTTACATTCCTACTTCGTCCGTGACACCGTGTGCTGTATTTTCATGACCCTTGTTTTATTAGTTTCTCACTATAATAAGGATTTTGTGACACTTTAATTAGACGGTGGACATAAACCCGGCGAAAGTTGGCCATAAAATTTCATATTTTATACTTAATAGGCACTAAACTTTGAAGCACTAAAATATTGTTTTAATGCGTCGGAGGATAGCTTTTTCATTTGATGTTACCATTTTCATGTCGTAACACCTGCTATATACTAAAAACCGTTTGGAATACTAATGAGCTACTGAGTTGTCAATTTACTAAGTAATTGAACTATGGCCTTGGATACAAGTAGGTACTCTTGAGTGTCGATAGTGTGTCAGTTGGTTTGAAATTGACGGGCCTGTTGGTCTAGTGGTTAGACACCCTGACTGCTAACCGACAGGTCGTGGGTTCGATTCCCGCCAAGTGTCTGGGTGTTATCTATTTAAGTATGTATTTACAAAAAAAAAGTATATAAGTATTAGTATCAGTTATCAGGTTTCCATAGTACAGGCTCTGCCTAGTTTGGGATCAGATGACCGTGTGTGAAATTATCCCAGAATATTATTAGTTAGATAACTTATAATATTTGTTAATTTTTAAGTGGAAACTTAACTGATTTATGAACTTTATATAATGTTTAGTGTAAAAGTAAAATGTAATCGTATGTTTCCCAAATAAATATAAAAAAAAAAAAAAAAAAAAAAAAAAAATGGTTTACACATTTGGTAATCTACTGAACCTGTCACAATCGTAAAGATGAGTCTCAATAGTGTTTCGTTGGAATGGCACTTGTTAGCAGACTTGGGGCCCAGTGCAGCTGTCTTTAGGTTGTCACGTCGCTTACCATCAGGAAAACGTCCTACTCTTCACTAAGTTGAATATAAAGCCTACTGCATTACAAGCTTCATTTTCTTCCCCAACACTAATTAAAAATATCTAATCGTTAACCAGATCGCCGGCCGCGCGGCCGTGGTCAGTCAATTCTGACATGGAACGATCAATTAACACTAATTTAACCCTTTTGGACCGCGGCATTGCTATTTGTCCGGCGGCTCGATAACTGTGGAACCGATTATACCCAATTAATCGGTCGGGGATTAGAAAACAACCCCAATACACCAATGTTGGTATGTAATTAGACGCGCGATATTTTGTACTAGTAAAGATTTTTGGTTTTGACGGTTTTGCTTGATCGTTATCCCATCGGATAGTGAAGCTCATTTAGCTTATTATTCTATTAACGTTGTCAGTTTTTATGGGAAAGTCTTCATTTGAAAGTAGAGGTCGTAGCTTGATATCTCGCTCCTGCTTGGCGGCACAATATCTGACACTGCGGTGGTATCTATCTGACTGGTCCCTTGTACAAGAGACTTACTACATGGTAAATCTTAAACTTATGAATGTACCGGAACGAGTGGCTATGATTAGATAGTTTTATCTTTTGAACGGCAGGACACACTCTCGCTGATGCTGATCTAATTCTAATAAGACAAACACTGTTTACAAGCCTGCTGAGTTTCTTGCTGGATCTTCTCAGTTGAGGCCGCGCTATGATCCCGTGGTAGCTTTTTAAAAATTTACCATGTAAAAGTGCTAGCGGTATATTTTTGAGTTTGAATAGCTCAGCCTTAATTGTCTAGATATGGGGCTGATGCAGACTGCATTAAGTAACCCCTTATCAGAAGAATCTCAATGTGTGAAGCTAGGGATGGCTCATCGTAGCCAGCTTGGCTTAGTGTAGGACACAATGGGGCTGGTGTACTCCACCAGAGAAACGTCCAATGCTGAACAAAGGCCTCTCACTTAAAAGGGAGGGGTTGCCATAATCCCCACGCTTGGCAGGCGGCTTGGGGATAGCTCCAGCACCAGAGTAAAAGCCCCGAAATAAAATTAAATAAAAAATATCTTAAACTTTGTAATGACATAACAAGTCGATATTGGTTCGAAAGAAACAAGTATCAATACTTGTCCTATTAGTGCAGTAGGTGTACACTGCAATCGAACATGTTACTTTTGAACAAAAATCTAATCTAACGAAATTCATCCAATGTATCACAAAACAGAAAAAAAACATGTATTTTGTTTTTTTTTTCAGGTGAGCAGAGATTTCCAGCAAATCCCCTTAACGCTATTAGGTAAGCTAACCATGTTATTTGGTAGCAAATCCAATCGCCCGCACATACTCGCGAGTCTGGACAAATCGGAGGGTATCTTTTCTAACTCAATATAAACCCTTATGCCTTTTCCTTGCCCTTAGTCCTTTCCAAATCTGATCACGGATAATACAACGGGATACTCGTGTAATTATATTTTTTTCTGCTTTATGTACTTAAAATTCCCTTCATACTTGTGATCCAGATGACAATATCTTAATAAGGATGAAGAGTTTACAGTCTTTGGATGAAAGAGGAACGTAAGTGTTGAAGTTATTTACCCGTCATTTCTATAAAAACGGGTTAACAAAGTTATCTTATCATTTTTTTCCCTGCATAAAGAATATCTATGAACTCATCAACCATTGCTACAGTGAGACCTGAACTAAGTAGCAGGACCAACTTTTTATATACCTACCCATTCGACGCATGGATCATCTTACTTTACAGACAATCAGGTGATCGGCCTGCATTGTCCTAGCCTGTAAGGAACAACTACACAAAGTAGTTGCCCCCCGCAGGATTCGAACCCGCGACCTCCGGTTTGCAATGCAAGCGGTGTCCCATTACACCACGGAGGCTACCAGAATTGGTTGAAAAAAAAAAACAATATAAGCGTCGGAAAAACGAGGGCGAAGCTTGTTTTAATATTGGTTGGTCCGACTACTACTACTATTTCTTTGGCCTCTTATTTTGTTGTATTTTCCTCGTATTTTTTGTCCCCTTCGAACGGCAGGACACACGGTCGCTGATGCTGATCTATAAAAAGTATTAAAAAGTGAAAAAATTACAAGCCCTCGGAGTTTCTTGCCTGATCTTCTCAGTTGAGGCCGCGTTGTGATGTGGATCTATTTTTACAAAACATTTGACCGTTCGAAAGTGCTTAAAGGTAAAAAAAGGAACCCTTATGGTCTGACTTCGTCTGTCTGTCTGTCACACCTATATATTTCAGGAACTACTGATGCTTTCGATATGAAACTTGGAATAGTTTTAGATCTTACTTACCCAACCCTAACGCAAATGAAAAAAATAAATCTTTTACTTTTTTATAATGGTGGTCAAAATGGGTTATCAAAATTTCAAAGTGAGACTACTATATCGAATGGGGTATCATATGAAAGGGCTTCATATGCAATTCTCAAAACAGATTTTTATTTTGGTTTATGTCACGCAGTTTTTGACTGATAATCAAAAAAGTAAAAAAAAATACCGCTCCCAATTTAAATATTATTGAAGTTGGTGCCAAATATACACAGCAGGTACGCTAACATCAACTTCTATAATATTTAAATTATTTTATACTTTTCAGTGTTATTGAAGTCGGTTCAATTTTTTTTTATATATTTTATGCGGTTTGTGTTTTTTTCCTCTTGAGGTGTTTGTTACATGAATAATAAAATTACTTTAATACATCCAAAAATGGTATAGAACCCTCGGTGCGTGAGTCCGTCTCGCACTTGACCGGTATTTTTAGTAATGTAACATGGTGTAGACAGTAAAGTGTTAAAATAAATAAATTGTCTCTTATGAACACACACACTGCTGACACCGCAGTGTACTTACCAAGACGGTGTCTTACTTGCACTAGGGCCCAGTTAGTGACATTATATACCATTCGCCGAAAACATGAAACTAGGTACCTACTTTACTTAGCCTATATGTTTTTAATCAATCGCTGAAACTGTTTAAATAAAGTATGTGTTACAAGGAGTGACTTATTCCTGACTCCAAACTGTTTCTCTTTAAAGCCTCATATTTTCCGTCTAAATGGTTTTGCGTGAAAAATATAAGCCAAACATTTGATCTGCAATTTTTTATAACATAGAAAAGGCTGAAACGCATGCATTGGCTTAATCGCGGGCGTGAAATCCTGTCACCGACATAAAGCTGTGTTTACACACTCTGATATTCAGCTTGCGGAGGGCATATCACACGACGCGACGTATGACAGGCCGGGGCTGCTAAGCCGCTTGTGTGAGCTTAGCTTCGGACTGGCTTTATTTTTTTTAATCAATCATATTTGCATTTTGGCGCGAATAAATTGTGTTTACTCTGTATAAGGTAGGGTGAGCTATGATCGATCATCTCAATTTGGTTACCAATTTTAGCGACCTGAATAATACAGTTCACTCCTTTATTTATTAATATTTTACACGTTAGAAATATAGCACCTCTCTTAAATAGTAAATATTAAGCACATTTACCGTTAATTACAGTCTTTTACTCCTTCGGCGGTGGATGCGTGATCGCGCTTATGCGGTTCGCGTGTTAAACATGGTGCAGATCAGAATCACTGGGCGTTGAGAGCTTATACCGTTAATCGCACACAGAAAGAGTAGCCTCTAATATCGTAATTAACTGACTTTAAAAAGTAAGCGGTTATCAATTCGTCGCGTACAAAATATTTATTTTTTGACATACTTATTTGATGGCTTTAATAATATTGTCTTGAAATGAAACTAACTAACTAACTGTAAGTATCAGAAATCATTAATATTGTCTTCTTTAAAAACATCTAGATTGTTATTTAGACAAAAACATATGCATGAAATACCGACCTCTAATAATTATACTTACCTACTTACTTATAATAGTTAATACCGTAACGCCTATATTTTAAGTTAATTTATATTAAAGAAAGAATAACCATTATTATTACATTACGAAAACAAACTGTCATCCTTTTAAAGTTTATGAGAATAATTTAGAATCGTAATAAAATGTTTTCTGAATCAAATGGTTATACGAAATAAAAATAGTATTAACAAAACCAGTGGTTCGACTCGACAGTAAATTATCGAGTATCGTTCGTCTTTTAGTGGTGTGCAATAAACATTGATGTTGGATTTCAATAGTGTGGTCATTAAGCGTGGGCTAGGAAAAAAACGCTATTTCAGTAGCAAGTGTACCTACTCGTATAATACGTACGCGTATAGTAGCAATTCAAACAATTAAATGTATCATAATGAACGTAATGCGAAATAACTCTTTCTAAAATAATGATGTTGCTGTTACTTTACTATAATAGGGAAATAGTAGTGTAATCCAAAAGTTTATCAATTTAGTTTAAAACGTATAAGCGACGAACAGCAATCTATATAGCTATACTCAAAGGATGACTTGAGATTAGCTTACTAACCTTAGAAATATATTTAGAAATTAGGAATTGTTAATAGCGATTTAATCTGTATCTCGTGGCCCGACAGCGTCGATATAAATTCACAGTTCGCCAATGGCCGCCGATGAAAGTTAAATTTGATGACGATTGGCGGCTCCAAGTATTCAGATTTATGATATCGCTAGCTGGTTGTACCATCCAATGTTTTGGCTAGGATTCGCTATTATACATTTACTTTTTCTTTCTTTTCTTCGTACACATGATAATATTTATAGGTACACTTTTTATTAACTAACTTTTTTATCTTTATTTAAAATGTAGCTTATTCCACCCTAATTCACTAAATAAATCTTCTAGTAGATCTATTTATTGTGAATATCTATTTTACTTTTTCGAGGCAACTCGGTGACAAAACGATCAGGAGCGTGATGGTAAGCGACACACCTCGGCCCATGAAAATGTTCTTTGCGTAGCTGCTCTTCACCACCAGTCTTTTTTCTCAGCCCTTCTCACCGGAATACATTTTGATACTGTTGCTTTGCGGCAGAATTTGTTGATACAGCTGTGATGTCTAGGGCACAGCCTACCACCACCTACCATGTAGGAAAAAGTTAAACGAATGTCCATGACGCAAGTTTAGACGTTCAGGGAACTACACATTCATGGTATTATTTCGTTAAGAAGGTCATAAATAATTATGAAATGGAGGCATTCTATAGTAAAACTGAGCAAACGAGTCTACGTGCTACGTGTTGGGCTATATATATATATATACATATATATGTAATAACATAACATACGTATATCAAGGAAACCTTATTTGTAACATGATTTCCCGTTGATTTATTGATATTTGATATCCTTGGTAATATACTCTTTGTGTTATTATTTGGAGCTCGCGACAAAAGAAATGGTAACAAAAGGAAAGAAAGACGGGATAAGTGATATTTGTAGTGATTGTATAAGATTTATTTATATTTATAATAAAGTAACCAGTAGGAAACACTTCACGGTTAAAAAATAAACTATCACTTTTATTCACCATTTTTTTTTTACTTTTGTTCTAACTACTGTTTTTATAACGTAGAATTTTTTTTAATGTTTAATTAATGTAATAGATTGGTACATAAGAAGATCATTTATTTATTGAACTCACGCAAGTCGAAGTGCATTCCCGTGGTTACCAGGCCCTACTCAGAGCCACCAGTAATGAAATAAAATAGAAGGACGTAACTCGTAAAAATGTTTAAAAAATTGTATTTGCTTCAATACATACCTAATTACGTTCGGTTCGTGAACGCTCCGCAATGGTTTATCAGTGAAATGATTTATGTTGGCCTGGTTGCAATACAATTTTTGTACGGTAATGTTCGTTGGATTCCCCCCTTTTCCAGGTACCGTATCATGTCTGTGAGATACTATTTTATTTATTACCTACCTGAGTTTATTTTCAGTTCGTGTGCCTAATGGGGCTTGCCATTTTATGGCTTATATTTTTGTTCCATTAAATCATCGTTCTTCGTTTTTTCTTCTTCTAGGTGGGCGTGAATAAGTAAAGTAAGGTTTTACGCCGTGATGGAAGATCGGTTAATCAACCCTATTTTCTATGGCTTTTTTATCCCAAACTAAGTAATAACCGTGTGGTTTATCTAACTAATTGTCCAAAGTCCGAGAGCATGGCATATCTTATACTGTGAAGACTGTCCACTATCTATCTGCGCACCCATCTTTCATATCATAATTAAAAATCAAATTAATTTCGACAAAACAACTGAATGTTTCTCCTTTCAAAGCTTAGAATGTGAATCAGTACAAGTACTATAGAATGCTTAATTCAAGTAAGAACATGTAGCCACGAGTAAGTACATCAAAATACATAAATATCAGGTACTATACCGTCAGCTGTATTTATCGACATTTGCGCTTGTGACAGATCAAACACATCACTACTTATCACTTACATATCAATATAACTCTTATAACTTTTAATAGTTCAATTCACCTGCCTCTTAGAGGAGAATCTGCCTACGATTTGTTTAAGGGGCCATAGACAAACGCGTACTCTATTCTTAATATATAAACTCTATGTTTCAAAGATTGTCAAAAAATAATTAGGGTTCAAATATATTTATTGATATCTTGCTTAATATCAAAAACCCTAAAACAATTAAGCTGTGACCGTTGTGGTAACACACCACTTCAACACGAAATAATTGATTGACAACTCTATGCAAGACACGTGACTGTAAAAATCATTAGGTCATTATTTCTAAAGAGTCGGACATTCCGACACTAAGCGATAAGTTTACTACCAACACAATGCAGACTTCAAGAGACTACACTAAAGTAAATATAAATAATGATCATGACGGCTACCAACCACGCTATCAATCGATGTTAAAAAAATCCGCAGTAGAGTACCGTCGTGGGGTTTAATATGAACGTTTTCGTTGGTACGTGGGTAGTTTTATTTTTGACCGACATTTGTTGATTAGTATTCAGAGCGCGCGCACGTCTCGGCCTCGCTCACAGCTAGCTCTTATTTATTCGCATAAGAGGCACTTCGCACCAGTCCTTGTGTTGTCCCGTTATTTGCTTTACGTGTTAGTAATTACCTTTATAAACTGCAGTGTTTATTTACAAAGTATTCTCTTTATCCAGCCAAAATGTAGCGATATTTGACAGATTTTCTTTGGAAATGCAGCCAGATATGTCATTAACACATAATGCAATTTTAGAACGAAAAACCAGTAGCGAATATTCTTCTTAATATTTTGTCTTTTTAATCAATCTGCTAGCATGGACTTAGGTTAAAAATAATGGATATAATCCCCCTATACTTATATCCAAAAATGTATGCACGTGATAACAATATCATCAAAAGAATTAAGTCTACCCAAGGCTTTAGTTCTAAATCTAAGAGCATAGTGTAAATAAAACGACGTAAAGTAAGTACAAATGAGTCTTCCTAATCGCTGAACTTCGGGGGTGTGGGGCCCAGGACGTCCATTAAGTACGGCGGCGACTGCAAGGAAGACGGCGGCGGGGTTGCGATTCCCGTCCTCGTGAGCCCCGTGTCTGGTTCCCGGGTATAATGCGCCCTTGGGCAGCGAGCTCAAAGGAATGGCACTGAGGGGCACAATGGCACTGAGGGGCAGTAGCCCCTGTGACTGACTGCCTGCGACAGGTGCAGATCCCACCGGCGAGCCCAGATCCCTCTCTCAAGTGCCAATGCGACAGCCTCGGGAGTTTTAGAGGGTAAGAATCCCACATACCCCGGTTGACCCCCAGAGGTTCCGGGGACCCTTTCAATTTTTCCCCGCGAAAACAAAAAAGGTACAATTGAGTAGGTACAATACGAACAAAAGGCCGTGCTTTATCTGTACTATTTACACCTGATTATTTACTCACTGAGTTCCTTACCGGATCTTCTCAGTAGCGGCCGCGTTACGACCCGGTGGTAGTTTGTAAAAAATCCTCCGTGGGGCCTAAACTAAATTAATATTCATGTCAGCGATCGGTTGAAATGATGGTAATACCCTTCTTCCTTGTGGGCATATCGTGGGTAATGTTGGTTGCAATGCTAGCAAATCTTCCAATCGACCAAGTATAATTTCTCTTCAACTCACTGTTTTTCACTAGCCGACCGCCTCTTCAACGCTTTTTCAATTCCCGCCATTTACTTCATTTGTTTTATTAGGTATTGTTTTCTTTTTTCTCGGCTGCCAGCCAGTGTCACGTGGCCTAGACTCCATCGAGCGCCGATGCGTTGCGATTACTTATGGTTGCTCGATTCCGACGTGATTCCGACATACATATATTTGACTTTGTAGTTAGTCTATTCTTATTCTTCTGACCAAAATAAGCATTGCAAGCGTGTGTGTAGCAGTCCTAAGCTATTATTTATGTAGCAACTCGCTTTACGACGGGCAGTGAAACTTGCACTGAAGGAATGTCATTATAGAGAGAATAGCAAATGTCATGTTGAATGCATTTCAACTGCATTTAATATACGTAAGGTCAACGCTAGTCCGAGGGTCAACACTCTGCCACACTTACCGCTTTATTACTGTGACAGATGCCACAATCTTAGTTAGACGATCATGAGTGTATGTATATTAATAGTAGTTTCTAAGCTCTTTAGAGAGATTAGAGCAAAAGTTTCTTAATAGAGAGGAAATGGGATACAATGATATCGCCCTTGAGTCTATTCAAACCGTGAAACTGATGAATGTGTAGGTGAATTATAATAAAATGGTACTCTTTTTATTATTCATGCTATGCACTTTATTTGTAATTTTAATATACGATATTATTAAGTACTTCTAGTTATGACATTTCTTGAGATTTAGTAAGCCAATCTATGTGGTTTCATAAATTACTTTATATTTACAGAGAAATCACAACAACTGCCATTTAACAGTAATAAAGTGGATAACATGAATGGTGATAAAAAGTGTGCATTATATTATAGTCCACCTACCCATCAACCAGTTGCATGGTTTGATATTCATTGTGTTAGATACTGTACGAGTATATATTAAAATGAATCACAATTTCCCTTGGTCACGGCATGGCTGGATCGAGTTCGCTAACTCTTTTTTTTTGTACAAGAAATATTTTTTCAAATCGGTTCATATTGCCACTGTTATGCGCGAACATACTTAAAAAAGAAAATGTATGTATCTCCTCCTTTTTTGAAGTCCATTCTGTAATACATATTATTACAGAATGGACTTCAAAAAAGGAGGAGATTCGCATATTACAAACACAGCTCGCTACCTATTTCAATGGTGTTTTTAATAAAATGCCAAATCCCCTTATTGTTTCTTAGATTAATGAAAAATGCTTGAACCGAAAAACTCTTTTCAAAAAAGTAATTCATAAACAACAAAGAGGTGAATTAAACCGTACGCTTAAAATTAATCCTGTTAAGGCGAGGACAGTCTTTTTGTTTCTTTCAGCCCTTTTGTTTTATTTGATATCTCTTTGTATGTGATACCTTTGTTCAAGCCTTTTATTATAAAGAGAATTTTTGAGAAATAATTCATATGTTGTTTTGACAAAACAACTTTACTGGTAAAATTGATTTCACTAAAAGATGTTGGCTGTTATTATATCTCTACATTTAGGTGTGCATCCTCCGTGGCGCAGAGGGAAATCACTCGCTTTGTAAGGGTGTTAGTTCTTTCTTACTGGCTAGGTCTTACATGCAGATCCCCTGATTGTCTGAAAAGTAAGATAATCCATGCGTCGGGTGGCATATAAAATCTGTCTTGCGGCTGACCTATCCCCGGTGAAAGTAAAGGAAGAGATAGTGTACCTGTGTCCGCAAGCACGTGATCACTATAATATCTCATGCGTAGTTAGATAATCGTGTTTAATAACAAACAAGTGCGAGTCGGACTAGCGCACCGTGGGTTCCGTACGTTCTTTGCAATATATTTTTATTTTATTTCTTTGGAAAACCAACGACACACAATAATATATAGAAAAATGAATAGTTAACAGAAGATCACTTAAAGGTTTCCACGACTAAGTCAGCAAAAATAAACAATGAGTAACATAAAATAGATACAAAACATAAAAACACAGACAATAGGTTGCTAATACATTACAAAAGTATCATCGAGACTCATGAGAACAAGACACTAATTATCAAATACACCATTGAACGGTTCTAGAGTCTAAGCATTTTTAAAGGAGTCTTGGCTTAAGATTTTCCTACCAGTTGCCGCTTGTGTAAGAAAGGGAACAAAATTATACTTGTTACAAAAGGTGTTAAAATTATTGCTACGCACGCACTAAATAGGTATGAGTAATGTCTATAATTTGAGGCACATTGAGGTAGGGAAATAGGAAAGAAGAAGCGAGTTTATCTAGTGGGAACATTAAAGGAAAGTTTATGCAATAGGTCAGGACAATCTATTTCATTAGAGAGGATTTTGAGCATAAAAGTACAGTCTGCTATTTCACGTCTAATAACTAAGGGTAGTAAGAGGAATTTAGCACAGTTATTTAAATAGTTGTCAGAATGATACGGCATTTTACATTTTTTATACTATATATAGCTTACCGAGGAGGACGGCGGCGGGGTTGCGGCCTCCGTCCTTTTGAGCACCGTATCTAATTCTCGGGAGGCAAGGCACTGAAAGGGTCCTGGTGCAGATCCCACACCGGAGAGCCCTGGTGTGCCTCATGTGCTGATGCGACAGCCGCGGGGACGAATTGTACAAATACCTGGTTGACCCCACAGGGTCCCGGGACTTTTTAAAGGTTAGGTATACGAGTACAGCGCACTTTGTGTATTACAATTATTCTTGTGGTTTGACTTTAAAAGCTTTTGAATTTCTATACCTACTCGAGACTTGATTAGAAAATAAACAATTAGATACAGAATAAAACACGACCCCCAGCCGTCTAGACGGTGGTCGCAAGAACAAAACAGCGCAACGTCAGTGCTGAACTATTGTTTACCAGGAGTCCAATTATACTGTTACTATTTGACTTTAGGAGATTTTGTTGGTCTCCAAGAAATAACATTGTAATTGTGAGAGGCTTTCAAGGGAAATAGCAACATAATTTCTTATATTGAGGTGATATCTTCATCTGAAAGACGTCCACTGCTGAACTTGGCTTCCTACTCCTCGGAAGGTGTTGCCATAATCCCCACGCTTGGCAGGCGTCTTGGGGATCGCAGTATAGGTAGTATAGGTAATCCTATTGGATTTCTATTGAAAGACGTAAAAGTGTCTTCTTATTTTCCCTTAGTGTCGCCGCACACGGGCCACCGGCCACATCCACAATCGCCGCCTCTTGAAGCTAAAAGCGGCTACAAAAGACGCTGACGCGCGCGACAGCCACTTGTGGTCCATATTGGACACTTGTGGTCGGTGGCCGCTACTTTTTTAACTCGTGCTTGCAGTGAAATGAAGGGAGAAAGGGGTGGGGAATCGGGCGAGTGGCTTGTGTCGACGTTTTGTGGCTGAGCCGACCACTAGAGGCGAGCAGTGGCGATTTGTGGCGTGTGGCGACCACCGGCGTTTACAGTGTGCGGCGAGTCCATTCAAAATGTATGAACACAACAGGAAATAGGTCGGTGGCTGCGTTTTGTGGTTGTGACCGGTGGCTGCGTTTTGTGGTTGTGACCGGTGGCCCGTGTACGGCGACACTTAGTCGCTTTTACGACACCCGATGGGAGGAGATGGTTGGATAAGGTACGGAGGTAAGAAGTAACTCTCTTATTTACCGACGTAAATAAAAGAGAGTTTATTAGGGACATCTTTCGTTTATTGAGACAAACTTTAGTCTTCACTAACTAAAAGCTAAGAAATAGTGGTTAGCTTGAGAAGTTGTATTGAGAACAAACAGCAACAATGAGGCTCACACGTCTACCCGAAATGCGTTAGCGAACTTTTTACATTGCCATCGGTGGCATTGGTCATGTAACTTTCCAGACAGTATGGTGAATAGTCTGTAGGTACTTATTGTCCAAATATTTGACCCACGACCCCGATCTGTCCGATCCCGACGCTAAACAAAAATTACACTAGTTAGCTAGCACGTACCGAGAATTACATAGTTATACATGTGTAATGTACATGTTAGCTTGCATTTACCGAGAATTATTAGGTGTAAAAAAAAAATATATATACAGACGAATTGAGAACCTCCTCCTTTTTTTGAAGTCGGTTAAAAATAAGTTTCCGCCGTTTTAAGAAAGATAGTGCTACACAAGTTTTAGGTTAAAATTTAGAAAAGAAAGACTGGATAAAATAAGTTTATTCATTTAGTAATAACATAACCTTAAAGTATTATTGTTTTCGTATCAGCATCATATTTTTTTATGCGTTTCAAAATGCCTGTTTGTGCCAAATAAGCATCATTTGCGGGGAACTTTTAATTTATTCCTTCAACTTAAAAAATATTGCTGAGGCGCATCGATTGCTTGTGGAAGCATTAAGACAAGGCTGCCTTAAGTGCGAGAACTTGTCTTGAGTGGTTCCAAAAGTTTAAAGACAGTGACTTTGGCATAGAAAACAAAGATCAACTACAAACCAGTATATTCACGGGAAAAAACATCATGCTGTGTATTTGGTGGGATCAGCTGGGTGTCGTGTATTACCAGTTGCTTAATCCGAGCGAAACCGTTACTGGAGCTCTCTACCGAATACAATTGATGAGATTGAGCCGAGCTCTGAAGGAAAAACGCCCTCACTACTACTCCAGACTCGACAAAATTAGTTTCCTACATAATAATGCTCCTCCGCAAGTTGAGGATTTTGTTAAAAACTACTTGAAAATACTTAATTGGGAAATGTTACCCCACCTGCCGTATTCACCAGACATTGCGCCGTCTGGCTATCATTTATTCCTATCGATGGCAGATGGCATATGAAGAGACCAAAAATTGGGTTGATTCATGGATAGCATCTAAAGATGAAGAGTTCTTCAGACGTGGTATCCGAATGTTGCCTGAGAGAAAGGAAAAAGTAGTTGATTGTGTTGGACAATACTTCGAATAAACGTAATGTACCGTTCAGTCACAATGAATTCCTAGATTTTGATAAAAAACGGCGGAAACTTATTTGTACTCCTATGTGCATATTATATTATATATACATCCATAGATTACATCTTCTGAAGGTAAACGCAATACACTGTCCGGGTTCGATAGCGAATATTCCTACATTTTCGTGTTTCAATTCAAAAATCAAATACACAATTTTCTGTTTTCTCTTATAAAGATACTTTTTGAAACAAACAAGCACTCCAAAAAGAGCTTACATTCAATATATTTCAGCCAATACTTGTTGGCTTTCTATACCAAATCCTCTCGCAAAACCATTTTTAAAATATTTATCTTTAACCTACTTCAGTTTTACCTTTTTGGCATGGACTCGAACTAAAACCATTTGAAGTCCAAACGATGTACTTACGAACTAATAGTTTCCGAAAAAAATAACAAGCTTTTCTAAAGAGAATGTTATATAGGATAAAATCCCGCTGTAATTTACAAGAGATCTTTCCAAATTGGACGCTAAATAGACTAGAGTAACCTGATCCTGTTTTACCTTGGTTTTGTATTACGAAAAAGGTACAGCTATTTTGGTTGTACAATGGTACGGGATAATTTCAATCGCTTTGTTGAATTGTTCAAATTATGCATTCTGTTTTGTTATGATTCCATTTGTAGACAGAATAAAAAAGTTTATTGTTCTACTAGCAATTCCCTGCGGCTTCGCCTGCTACTATTTCTTTTCCATACTAAGTTTACCAACCCCTAGCGCACCAACTAATGTTGTTTTAGAAAATTCGCGAAACATTTATTTTATTTTGACATTTTTTTCAATAACTTTCAAATCAATCGAACCATAAAAAGATTTTTACAAATGAAAACACCCCATTTAACCTCTTTGGGGTTGGAGTTTTCAAAAACCCTTCCTTAGTGGGTGCTTAAGTCATAAGAAGAACCTACTGTCCAAATTTCACCTTTCTAGGTCCAGCGGTTTGTCCTGTGCATTGATGAATCAATCAGTCAGTCAGGACAAGCAATTTTATATGTAAGTATATACAGAAGATTGGAAGTACAAAGAAGATTATCTTCTAAATCATTCTCCTTATAACATTAAGTTGTTCACACGATAAAAAAGCTCGGGATACGAATCCAAACAGAACTGTATAATAATGCGCTCATAGTACTGTATGGCAATGGGCTCACTAAAATAAAGTGTAAAGAGATTACGAATATGGTATTTTTATCTTATTTTTTTATAGGTCCAGTTAGGCCTAAACCACATGCACCTAATAGGTGCACTTATGGGTCATTTTGCTACCAACGAGCACCTACATAGAATGAGGCTAAGTACCGTAGATACCTGCCGATTCTGTAAAGGTGAAAAAGATTCAATGCTCCATATACAGGGTGTAAGGGACATCGTACCGAAAAAAAAATTATAAGACGTCAAATAATGTCCGTTACAACATTACAGTAACCATTTATATCGTAAATGACAAATTAATAACTTATTAATTTTCGAGCATATAATGAATATATGCGGAATAATGTTCATTTTTCAAATTACATTGCTAATTTTCTAAAATAATAATAGGTAATTGCCTATTAATTAATTGCCTATGCACTGCTTTTGTGCATAAAGAATAAATAAATAAATAAAAAAATAATAAAAAAATAATAATTAATTAATTGTTTTTAAATTAAAATTAGGCTTTATTATTATACCAATAATGATGGTATACTAACTTTATTTTAAAAAAGTAATTTTTTTTTTTGGAAATTCATGAAAAAGCCGATGAAAATTTTTAACACTAGGATGTTCAGAATCATGTTCTGGATCCCTGGTATCGGTTTTCGGTACGATGTCCCTTACACCCGTTATAGTGTGGCTGCAACGCTCTTGCAAGATATAGGTTGTGTTACCTGGGGGTAGCATATCCTACACCAGATGATTATGCACAGCTCCAAACTGGTGCAGTCGTAGCGCACCGCAGTTTAAACATTACTGTGTTGCGACACAAAATACAGTTTTTTTTTGTTTTGGGAATGATAGACGCTGCTGTGACGCCGCAGATGCCCATTACAGCTTCACCGGACAATAGGAGGCGAGCGCTTGAAGCGCTCTAGCCTTTACGTCAGAAGTAGCGACGAGCTCAAGGGCACCTCAGGGAGGCACGGCCTCAGCTTGGGCTGTCGCTTAAAAGAGGGCTGAGTTTACCACCGGTTCACAACACGCCCCCACTGAGAAGAACCGGCAAGAAACTCAATGGGGTGATGCACGTCGTTGAAGTCGCATACGTACGACCCTTCGGTCTCGCCGGCGAGACGGGTGTCTGATAGCTAGTATACGGTTGTCGGGGAGGGTTCGGCGCATCCCGGTCCAATAGGACCGTCATGGGGTCAGGAGGGTCGAGCAGTACGTGCCGTGGTCTGCGGCGCGAGTCAGAAGGACTAGGGGCGTAATCGGCGGCGGCGCGGATTAAACTGTTACAAAATACTGAGAGTACAGAAGGCAAGCTCATGGATGTACCTCGCTTTTCATACCTACGCTTGGCGGTCGCGCTAGGGTTGTCAACTCTGGCTTATGCGAAAAAATATCGTGATAGTGGCACTCGTATCTAGCTTTTTGATTGATTGTTGAATATAAAACAGGGAAAACAGAAGACGAGTGTTTGAAGCGGACGGCATTCGCGCTGCACTAAACCGAGATATACCGAGATATCGTGGCTGTGAGCGCTGTCTATGTGTGCGTTGCTCGAGCGCCCGTTGTATGAAACTTGCGTTCTGTACTCTCAGTATTTTGTGGTTGCGGTGTGAAGGGCTAAATAAAAGATGGGGTGGATTCGATTATCGAATAAAACCATAACCAATTCATGACTTATTCAAAGGAGGATGCTCTCGATTCCCCATAGCTGTGGCCCCCCATCGCATTCCATGGTGTGCCGTGTTGTCAAATATAAGGCGGCTATTAATTTCCCACCTGCCTGCCATGGCGTCTATGGGGAAATCAAATTAATGCTGTTTGTAATGTCGTTAATCATTTCGTGTTTCGATGAGAACACTTGCGTCGGTATTTCATTAGGTTTCACAGTAATAAGTATCAATTTCGTTTACTTATCAAAAAATGTCTTGTGGTTAGACACCCTGGTCGCTGACCAATAGGTCGTAGGTTCGATTCCCACCAATCGTCTGGGTGTTTTATCTATTTATGTATGTATTTACAAAACAAAAGTATATAAGTATTATTATCAGTTGTCTGGTTTCCATAGTACAGGCTCTGCCTAGTTTGGGATCAGATCACACGGTCACGTGTGTGGATTGTCTCAGAATATTATTATTATTATTAATGGCGGTGGAAATAGGGCGTCAAAATTTTATAATGATATAACCTATCAAGTGGGATATAATTTATGAAAATTTTATTTGCACATTTCAAAAAAGATTTTTATTTTATGTTACGAAGTTATTGACTTATATTTCAAAAGTCTTACCAAGTTTATTATTAGTAATAATAAATATTACCCGATATAATTTAAAATAAATAGGTAAGTATTTAAAATAAACCAAGGTCAACAATTTCAAACATTTCAGTTTACGTCGTCGTATTATTATAAATTGGCGGGAGACCTCGTAAAAACTCGTATTTTCGGGAATGTCACAATTTTATTCCTAAAATGGCGGGCTCACAAAATGTCCACCATCCGTTTATTGCTTATTTATTTAAATTACCTTAATTAGGGCGCGGGTGATATTTTTTTATCGATATAATTTATTTACTGTTGTATTTATTTTTCCTTTTCCTACCATCAATTAACTGATTAAACCAGTATCTACAACGTAACAATTGGTTTCATTAAATAACGAACTAAATAAAATTAATATAGCGGTAGAAGAAGATGGCTGCTACGTTTAGTTTGTCAACCAACATGCAGATGTCAATGCACAAAATATAGAGAGGTCAATGTCAGTAAAGATAAATACAGTTTAAGGCTAAGTCCTAACTAAACGCAAACACGCGATCATATGGACGTCGAGCGAGTGTCCTCGTTCGACGTCCTTGTTTGAGATTCATTCGCGCGATGGTCGCGTCGTTCGTTCGCGCGATGATCGCGTGATCGCGTTTAGTTAGGACACTCCCTGATGCTAATGTTCTGTGAGCGATGTTTTTTTCTTCAGTGACCAATGCTATTGCGTAAGAGATTGACCAATTAGCAACAGCTGACTTGCTACCAGCGTACCAACTACCAGCAGGCCTAGCACTTCGACCTAGCACGACTTGCAATCTTGACAGATCAGTGTGGAGTATGACGTAGTTTTCAACACCGAAACGTCAATTCTCTATACAAAACTGTGAAATACTACGTCATAGTGACGTCATACTTGTCTGTCAAGATTTGCACATCATGTTAAGCCTACTGTTGCCCAGTTGCTATATCTGAGACACATGCACATTATGATTACCGTTTTGACGTTTGTCTTGATGTTCATTTATTTTTATTATTATTATTTTTGCTTTAATTGTTTTGTGGAAGTTATCAACTACCTTTTAAGAAACAATTATTGTTCGTATCAGTTTATGCAAGCCAATGAACGAGTAAAGGAGACAGTCAGGGCGGCAATTTTTGGCAATCAATCGCTTTTTAGCAATAATTAACATTAATTTGTATAGTCCTCTCAATGTCGTCATTTTCGACCATCTAGAGCTATGTCACGTGCAGTAAATTTTGAGAAGCTCCGTTCTTTCAGGCTGAAAAGGAATTTGAACAAAGGCCAGCCTGTGAATGCGGACTACCACGCCGCCGGCCGCGAGTCCCAACTCACAAGGAATACCACAGGGTTGACACAACATTGTCTGTTTTATAAATTTATCATAAGATTTATACATTTATGGAACTATTAGGCCTATTTTCTAAGTTTAACTTAGTTTCTGTTTCTGTAAATTGCTATTAAAAGCAAAGTTTCGAAGTCAAACACACTGTGTCATATAAATGCTAAAAAGATTTGCATGCTAAGCATGCTGATTAGTCAATCTTTCCATCACATTAAATCTCCCAGTATACATACTGACACGATAAAAAATTAGCACATAGATTTAGGTAATCTTACAAATAATCAATTTTGAGAGAGGCGTACCCGCAGTGCCTTACATCTGATATAAATTCATCATCAGCCGGAATACGTCCGCTGTTGAATACAGGCTTCCCCTTAAGACGGGTGGGGTTACCATAATCCCCGCTCTTGGCAGGCATCTTGGCGATCACAGTATACGCGGAGATGGATATTAAACAGTAGATGCTACTGCCCGCCTTCGGGTATTCCCTTTCCCGGACACCCCACTTGATGATAAAAATTATTAATAAAAATATTTTTTCAAGAGTGCCAGCCCTACCAGCGCCACAATCAAACCGAGCATCCGTTCGGAAGAAGCGCTTAAGATATTTCGCGTGATCGCAACACAATAGACTACTTTTTAAGTTCAAATGGCGATACACCGCAAATATATCGCACTCATAGTGAGAAAATACATTTATAGTTATTTCAGTACTGACTTTGAGAACAGTTGGAGTGCGATGATACCTGGCTTCATGTGAAATTGAAAACATTTCATTTTAACTCGCTTTGTATTTATCACTTTTTTACACAATAGAAAACGTCTTGAAAAGGTATCTTGACATTTTTGGTTGTCACAATTTCTATGACGCGGGGCCTTACCATGAACTCTTTTATAGCAGGGCAGTTTAACACGAACAGTGACCTGTCTTACGGACTATGAGCGCACTAATTAGCGTGACAGTAATATTGTCACGTGACCACTCACCTGTTTGTGTGACGTAATAGCTGGGTGGCCTGCTAATTAGTGCGCTCATGGTAAGTACACAGGTTACTTTTCGTGTTAAACTGCCCTGCTATAAGAGTTCATGGTAAAGACCACGGTATACATATATCTTAAAATTTTCTACCCTCTGTCTTAAATTTTTAGTCAATAATTACTTTGCGAACAATGAACGGTAATGTCAAGACAAATAACAACACAAATACCTTACCCTTATCACTTAACGCAGACCCCCCTACCCTATTTGCCCCTGTCACATGCATAATACGCGACTAGAGATGCGTAATCGAATTAATTACGTTAACTAAGTCGCGCCACTGGTCCGCCGCAATTAAACGCTGCGATTAAAAGCTGCTACTAAAATCTCGTTAATATTTTTTTTTTATCCAATATAAGCCAGTGCTTGACCACAGCCCCACCTGATGGAAAGCAGTGACGCAGTCGAGGATGGTAAAGCACACTAGCTTATTAATAGCCTATTCACTCTATTCTTGAAGACATCTATATTATAATCGGGCGGGAAAACTGACGCAGCCAAACTATTCCAGTCCTTAGCTGTCCTTATTATAAACGAAGAAGCAAATCGCTTAGTCCGGACTGAAGGCACGTTTACCACATATGGGTGCGTATGCGCTGTGCGTCTCGTCGTCCGATGATAGAAGGGTGATGGTGGGATCAATTCATGTAATTCCTGCGCACACTCTCCAAAATGCAGCCTGTAGAATACCGAGAGGCTGGCTACTCTGCGCCTGTGCTCTAGGCTTTGTAGATTGGCCTCCACTAACCTAGTGTCGCCAATTAGCCTTTTAGCACGCTTCTCCACCGAGTCCAAAGCTGCTAGATGGCATTTTGCAGCACCAGCCCATATATGACTACAGTACTCCACACACGACCTGACTTGCGCTTTATATAACATCAGAAGCTGTCCCGGTGTGAAGTTCCGCCAGACCTTTGTAAGGACACCAAGCTTCCTTGCGGCTACTTTGGCTTTGGACTCAATGATCCGCCCAAAGTTTAGGTCTGAGGAAATATCAACTCCCAACAACTGAAGGCGGTCGGTGTATTCTAAGGATACATTCTGGAAAGTAGGAGCCAAGGTGAACGGACTCCTTTTAGCGGTGAACAGACACGCTTGTGTTTTGGCTGCGTTGAATTTCACAAGATTGGCATCACCCCATTCAGAGACTGCCTGAAGTGTGAGACTTACACGCTCTACCATGGCCTCTCTTTCACACTGGATAACATCTTTACTGGCCCGAGAATTCGGCAGATATCTCTCCACAACAGTGCTGTCATCCGCATTTATGTGAAGCAAGAAGAGGGTTGCAGAGAGAACGGACCCCTGAGGAACTCCGGCATTAGTTGTCATTGGCTCCGATGAACAACTGTCGACAACAACTCGGAGAGACCGATCACTCAGAAAGTCCTTTACCCAGCCAATCAGGCCAGGGGATATGCCGTACGCTGAAAGCTTGCTCATGAGGCTAGCATGCCAGACCCTATCGAAGGCCTTCGAGACATCTAAGGAAACAGCCAGTGCTTCCCCATTTCTCTCGAGGGCCTCGCTCCATACACTGAGTGGCATACACTAGAAGGTCCCCAGTCGACCGATTTTGGCGAAACCCGTACTGTCGGTCGCTGAGGAGATCATTATGTTCTAGATATGCCATGAGGCGCGAGTTCAATATACGCTCCATAATCTTACAGAGTATGGAGGTTATTGAAATCGGTCGATAGTTGGCTGGATCGGCTCGGCTGCCTTTTTTGGGCACACGCTGCACGTTAGCAAGCTTCCAAGATTTGGGCACTATTCCAGTGCTAAACGATAGGCGGTACAATCGTGTCAATACCGGAGACAACTCGGGTGTACATGCCTTTAATACTATCGCCGGAATACCGTCTGGTCCACTAGCTTTATTCACATCTAGACGACGCAGTCCTTTGAGTACCTCTTTACTTGAGATTCGGATTTCAGTCATTGACGAGCCGTAATGAGGCAGTTGTGGTAGTATAGCACTGCCAGTTTCTAGACGAGAATTATGCGCAAAGAGAGATGCAAATAAACTTGCTTTCTCTCTTGCCGTATGAGCCAAAGATCCATCAGGTTTTACCAGCGGAGGCAGCGAAGGCCGACAGAAGTTCGTTTCAACCGATTTGGCAAGAGACCAGAAAGCTCTGCTACCTGATGGCTGGGCAGAGAGCTTTGAGCCGATGTGGTTGATGTGGTCGAAACGAGCCTTCTTTAATGCCTTTTTGTAGGACTTGGCGGCTTTGTCAAAGGCAGCATCAACCCAGGAAAGATACGCCGAATGCTTGCTCAGCTTGAGCACATTCGGCGCTGAACCATGGGCGAGCTTTGCCACCGATGGGTACATCAGTATGTGAAATGAAATAGTTCATCGCTTGACGCACCACATCGGTTATAGCATCCGCGCAACTCGCGTGAGGAAACCTGTACTTCACATCTGTCCGGATCAGTAGTCAGCAGAAGCCAGGCAATTGGCTGTGTGTCCAACTACATCGGGTACCCACGTCGCTTGCTCTACCAGCTGGGTAAGGCCCAGTGACAGCGCAAAGTTCCGCACCTCTCTTCCAGCATGGTCGATCCTCTGGTATGGGAACAGCCAGTCCTGGTGACAGGCATTAAAGTCCCCCAGAGCAACTAGCTGTGCATCAGGGTACCGATGTAGGGCCACATCAGCGGCCTCACTAAGATGGTTAAATAGCCGGGTTGTCTCCTGGTCACCGCTGTGCGATCGGTAGACACAAGTATAAATAATTTTATCTATACCTGTGTCCACCAATAACCACAACGTAGAAAAAGTGGGGTCTTCAAGCTGACAGAGACGCTGGCAGCAGATGTCATTGCGTACGTACACACAGACTCCGGCGCGCTGGTTAAAATTATGCTCTTAAGTGTACCCTGGGTAGTCGAGGTACGCCGCATCAGTTGGACATCAAATCTGCGTCTCCGTCAAGAAAAGCAAGTGTGGCTTGTCAGTCTCAAGGTGGTGGTGGACTGCATTGAGATTAGAGTGCAGACCTCGAATATTAGAGAGGTGCACTTTATGCAAGAGGACGTGCATCCGCTGTGTACACTTACTTTTACCTTTCATAAAACATGAGGAATCGAAGAGTGAATAGGGTGAAGGCCAGCAGTTGAGCGAGGCATTGCGACTAAAACCCAACAACACGACCGGTGTTGTCGCACCAGTGGGGACTTGATCTGGAGACCGCGGGGACGCCCATCAACCCCCCCCCCCCCCCAAGTTCGCCATCGGGTCCTCTTGCCCGGTCGCCAACCGGCACGATGGAGCCACCCTGGGATGTTTCGCAGTTGGCGGGGCAGCCTTTCATGTGTGGCTGGCACACTACTTGGGCCCCCTACTACCTGCGGTCGGCCAGCGGAGCACCGTGCTTCGGATCCCGCTGTCCTCCACGACCAAGCACCCGACACGGCAAAGACCGGCTGTATTGTACCCAGTACAAATCGCAGCGCAACTGCTCAGACCCGTCCCTCACACGGCTTCACCAGACAGCATGCCGGAACACGACGCATCGCTTGGCGGCATGATTTTGTCTGGTGAGTGGTAACCGAAAGCCGGCAGCCGATGCAAAGGCCTACCACCGGTATTGCTCGCGAGCAGCCCAGTCCCCCGAAATTAGAATTTATTTAATTTAATTTAACGTTATACATAATTAAATACTTTTTAATATATTTTTTTATACCATTGTTTTCCTTTTGAGATTAGCTCAATAATAAAATAACAATAAAATGAACATGTTCATCATCATCAGTAGCCGAAACACGTCCACTGCTGAAAAAAGGCTTAGAATGTAGAAGTTTCCATAATCCCCACGCTTGGCAGGCATCTTGGGGATCGCAGTATAGATGGTAGGTAATGCAATAGAAAGACGCTGCTGCCAGTCTTCTTGTTTTCCCTTAGCCGCCTCTTACGCACATCCAACGGGAGGAGATAGATGGGTGCTATTCTTAAACACCCGGACACCCCACGGGAAACTTATTAGTATATACCATATATTTCTAATTAAAGCCAAGATTTCTTAATACAAATTATCATAATATTACTTTAAGCTCAGAATTTACGGTATAAAACCTCTTGGACGTCTAGAATTATCCTACCTAGAAGCAAAATCCCCGTCTCTTACATCTTGGAAATAGCCTCCTGTACAGAGAAACACGTTCAAAGGCCCTGTGTGATTGTGATAGGTTCGATAAGCTATTGTGACGTCGTTACATTATTCATAGCGAGGCATGCTCCTGACACGCCGACACGTTGCAAGGGCGAACTGTATCGGTCGCTATTGAATAGCCCAATAAAGGTATAATTTTGATAAATTCTATTGTAACCATTATACTGTTGTACGATTTTATTGTGGTTTGAGCTATCGGATTTTTTTATTGTTGACAGAAATCATTCGATGGTGTTGGTTGGAAATATTGTGTTTTCTTTTATTTGCTACTTATACGCCCGCAGCTATAATAGCCTCGTAAAAAAAATGTAATCACATGTGTATTTTCGTTTATTATCTATTATTATAATTACCATATCTGTTATCACATAAATGTGCTGATGACAAAGCAAGGTCGACATTAAAAATTAAGAGCAAATTCGGACGATTCGGAAGCTAGCTTATCGGTAAGATTTTTTTTACAGTTATTTGGTCAACTATATTTTTTCATTCGGTTTGTTTGCCAGGGATTTGGCAAAGATTTATCATATTAAAACAAAATATTTAAATGTTAAAAATATTATAATATTGGGATTTCTTAGAAAGAAAGGAAAGAACAGTAAAGTAAAGAAAATATGCTTTCAAGTATTATATTATTTCAATGCTTTAAATATTTCGACCGATAAAACAACTTTCAATTTATAATTAAATTTAAATTAAAAAAAGTCGCGCGATGAAATTCAAGCTTTGTAGCTGTAAACCTACTCAGAAGGATCAAATAAATACTTTTATTTGCAGGTAATAAAACGTGACATTAATTAGAGCCGAACATAAATTGACGCGAGGGAATTAAGTCCTTGGAGTAAAAATAGAAAGGTCGAGACAGATATTATTTACATGGTGCGGGTGTAGGTTGTATAAATGACGGGTGAGTGGGTGATTTATTGGTTCGTAAATATTTTAATAAGACCTAACGCGCACTTTTTAACTGCGCTGCAGCCATAAAACCTGAGTTTAGTGCAGCATCAGAGGATTTACCACTGCGTCGCTCGCAACGATCTAGAATGTACGGCCAATAGATTTGTTTTTGTTTATTAAGGTAATAACACATTCCTTCCTCTTCTTACTGCCAATCTTTTACAAACATAATTATTTTTAGACTGGTGTCTACGGCAATTAGAGTGGTTAGTTGCAGGTATAACCATGGCCCTAAAAGGCTATAGTTGACCATAATTAATTGTTTTATCTTTCGAACGGCAGGACACACTATTGCTGATGTTGATCCAATTGTAACAAGACAAACAATGTTTAAAAAAAATTACAAGCCCGCTGTTTCCAAGTTTCTTGCCGGATTTTCTCATATGAGGTCACGTTGTGATCCGGTGGTAGCTTTGAAAAGTTGACCATTCAAAAGTGCTAGCGTTAAGCCTATTTGAAATCAATATTTTTGACTTTGACTTTGAATTGGAGTTATGGTCCAATGCGAACGGCCATAACGACACGAACCATGGTACACTGATCCAATTGTCAGTGTACTATGACTCGTAGTTGTTAAATCCTCTTTGGCAGCATTATAACTGTCTGCGTGTTGCTGTATCAATATTATATTGCTAGACGTGGCCAGCCAGATCATGGCCGTAACCCAAATATAAGTTCCTAGTGTGCGTTTCCTCTTAGAAAGAGATAAACGATGATGCCAAATCCTAAATCAAATAAATTAACTTTCTCATGCTCAATATCTGGGAGTGGTCTAAATGATATCATAAAAAATACTAAATTTTTATTAATATTCCGGAAAATTATTCTAGTTATCTACCTATTATCATAATGATTTACTGTAGTAAGATTTGTGTTGGTAGGTGAAGTACGTGGTTAGTAACTTTGGTACGTTTTTATTATAAAGGTTATTATTATGTAATTTTGATTACGATATTAGTTTCTAACTAATCTTACTTTCCCTGAAATCATCTAACTAATCCAACTAATAATCTAGCTTTTCCTGAAACTTTTGGAGTGGTTATTATAGATTAGAGTGGTGAACACTTACTGTTACCTACTTACTTACTATTTTTTCGTATGAATGAAAAAAAAATTGACGAGGCGTAACTTTTACTTTGACAAGCACAATTTGAATAATGCCACCCTCCAAATTAAAGGTCCTTATCCATATTTTATTATACCTGAGGGTCTACTGTAAACAGAATTTAATTATCAGAATCGCAAATACAGAAACCAATCATTCAATGTCATCAAATAAATTAAACTCATATCTAATAACAAACATCAACCTATCAACCGTACGCGATCAAAACATTGCAATTATAACCTTAAGTGATTGAAATACATTCTAAAATTGAAACTACAGTTTATCAGGGTTAACGCGTTATGAAACAGGTGTTTATGATCAACAGGTGTGAAGCATTCGTTCAGTTAATTATGTTTGTTTAAATTCTGTGTTAATGAGAACTGTCAGAGTTAATTACATTGGGGTACCCTCGTCAAGTCGTTCATTATCGCTCACTATGGACTGGAAGTACTTAGAGAGGGTTTGCTATAAAATCACCATTTTAAAACGGGGGACGTCCGCTAGAAATGTTGGACCAGTGCGACTGGGAAAATACTCGAGTATACTCTATATTGCACCCAAATAGCACTTTGAAATTTTTGTTTGCGAGGGAAGCCTTTAACTAAAACCGTAACCGTGGGGGTCAAAACCGGGGTGTGTGGTATTCTTACCCACTAAAATCTTCGCGGCTGTCACTTCGGCACATGAGAGGAGACACCGGGGCTCTCTGGCTTAAATAAAACTTACCATTTCTAGCGACAAAGAAGCTAAATTGACAACACTGCCTTAAAGTGGGCCCACTTTACAGCAAGTATTTTTATCAACATATTAATTAATTGCTGCTAATTCTCTATGAGAACTACGGATTCAACTTTCTTGCTGCTAACACCGATAAAATAACAGGGTTGATAACAACGCACGTATAAGTATGTATAGCTACCATATGTACGTGTAGAAGTTGTCGTAACTGCTTGCCTTCACATTGAAATGAAACTAATTTTACGGATTATATCGCGGTTTATTTTTAACCGACTTCAAAAAAGGAGGAGGTTCTCAATTCGTCTGTATATATATATTTTTTTTATGTATGTTCGCGCATAACTCTATATTTACCAATTTCAATGATTCTTTTTTTATTCGAAAGAAGAAACCACTGTATTGAATCTGTATTAATTTTATTACAACCGGATAACAACTTCCTGGAGGACCATGAACGATGTGGAGGAATTTATCTGGTAAAAACCATAAAACTGATGTTCTCCATTACATTGCTCTGACAATTATGAACCGATTGCGATGATTCTTTTTTTATTCGAGAGAGTAAACTGCTATGATGATTCCATGCAAAGGAGGCTGATATTTCTGGGCTAACCGCCGAATAAGATGAGTTATAGTTTAAAAAATTGGTTAATTTTTATGTAACAATGTGCATAAATATCAGCCTCCTAATCAATCTTGGGAACGAAAACAGGAAAAGAGGAAAAGGTAACAAATACAATAGAATCGATTATCGATTATAGATTTTCGTAGATGTGTTCAAGCAAAAGTATAAAATCTCTATTTTGAAGAATGCAGTTAGCATTATAATAAAATAAAAGCAAATTAATCTATCGAAATCAACGAGAATAAGTATACAATATAAAATCTATGAAATATAATGAGAAAAATCTATTTATTCCTGTAGTTTACATATCGTGTAATCAATTTGATTAATTCCACATTTTTAGTCTGTTGAAATCATAGTGAAAAAATCCTAAATCTATGGTTGAAATCTGACCTTTACAACGTGACAGATCCCAACTCCATTTATCTATGAAATCACTCGTTCGTTTCGTATCGTTTTGTGCGTTTGCGTTTTGAGTGTCTTCTTAATTTGTTATACCTCAACCACTGCTTTTATTCCACGGACTGCTGATCTTGCTTAACTTGTACGACCCTCGCATTTACACCGGACACGACGAAGCATGCTTACCCGACTGACTGGGATTTGTTAACCGTCTGGTCGAATTTGGATTGTTGATATGGATCGATGTATAAATTGTGGAATAGATACTAGTCGCTGTAATACATTAGGCCGACGTGCCTTAGATGATGAAAGGGTACTTTCAGTGATTCGTCAATGGCTTGCACCACAACCTGTAAGATCTCACTCACCTCCGTCATATAATACCTATAAGCTTTGATACCAAATACCTACCTACCTACCAAAGAACTACCCACTGCATTATTGGCAAACGGACTGTAGGCTGCTGCGCCCATATAATGACAATCCTATGGGACCTTAGCTGGGCCTGATACCAAGACAATATAGTACCACCTGCCCAATTTTTTGATAAACTATTAATCATAATTAAAGATGAATAAAAAAGGTATATATAACACGTGTCTTTTATTTAAAACCATGAAAAATAAAAACTATTTACCTAAAAGCACAAAAACCCTGACTGCAAACAAAATAGATTTAAACTTAACGTATGTATGTATTTATTTGAAGTCGTCTATTTAAACCGTGGCTAAGAGGAAGTGGAAGTGGGCGGGCCATATATGCCGTAGACAGGACGAGAGATGGGCAAGAAAGATACTGGAGTGGAGACCGCGCACGGGTCACAGAAACGTCGGCAGACCACTAGCCAGATGGTCTGATGACCTAGTTATGGTAGCCGGATGAAGCTGGATGAGGAAAGCTCAAGACCGAGAAGGGTGGCATGCATTGGAGGAGGCTGCCACTCAGCACTGGGTGGCAACAGGCTGAAGAAAGAAGTCTATTTAGACCTTTATTAGATTTTTTTACTGTATGAGAGAACTTGTTGGTCCAGTGGTTGGTCACTCAGACCCAATAGGTCCTGGGTTCGCTTCCCACCTTAGGTCTGGGTGTTATTTATCTATATACCTACTTACTTACTTTTTTTACTTTGTGGTAGGAACCGTCCAGGTAGGTACCACCGCAGTGTCAGATATTCTGCCGCCAAGCACCAGTGTGTAAGCATGGTTGTGTTCCGACGTGAAGGGCACTGTAGCTGGTGAAATTACAGGACACAAAGACTTAATATCTAATGTCTTAAGGGTCTGCAACGCGCTAGCGATTCTTCTGGTGTTGCTAGCGTCTATATGCTGCGGTGACTGCTTACCATCAGGCGGGACGCATGCTTGCTTGTCACCTTAGTGGTATAAAAAAAACATGTATTTGTGCACATCATGTATTGTATCACTTGTCTGGTTACCATTGTACAGGGTCTGTCTAGTCAGTAATCAGATGACCATGTGAATTATGTATATGTTATCCCAGGATATTATTATTATACAGCCATGTCCCTTGCACAACTAAGAGCAATCTAACGACTTAGCATAAGTTAAACCGCTAAGCTTAGTAGGTAGTTCCAAAGAAATAAACATTGCGTATGTACGGTAGAAAAACATAACCTTCCTTCTGGCGCAGTTGAGTAAAAATCCCTTTATGGCCAATATCTGAAATATCCTACTATTGTATACAATGAAATACATAAAAAATATCCACAGCACATAAAAATCAGGTGATAAACTATAAGCTTTTCATATCATAACCTCACTTTTCTCAGATTGTCCAAATCTTCAGAATTTTTAGAGATTGTCTGGTATTATGTTAGCTATAGTTTGACACCATTTTCATCTTTTTCGATGCATGAAACTGTGTAGCCCGAGAATGTATGAAACCGTATCTATCTCCTTTCATTACGACCGGATATTTTTTTCTGAAGAAACATGAATTATGTAAAACTATGTAGACGATAATGTGATCATAACCTGCCTAGATAATTTTACGGTTTTCGATGGTTCAATCTATAAATATGAAAATATCACTAAAAAGTTTAAAATAAAATCTTTTTAAAAAAAAATTGAACCGACTTCAATATCACTAAAAAGTATAAAATAATTTAAATATTATTGAAGTTGGTGCCAAATATACACAGCCGGTAAGCTAACACATTTTTAAAAAGAGTTTATTTACTTTGATTTCCCGACGTTTCAAATACCTACTACTTTACAGCATTCATGGGCACGGGCGGACTGAGGTTACCACCTCAGTCCGCCCGTGCCCATGAATGCTGCCGCCCATGAATGATGCTGCTGAATGTGTTAGCTACCGCTAGTAGTAGTTGTCTTAGGGTCTTTTATTAATTATTGTTAGTCCGATCCAAGCTCTTTCTGCGTAGATTTTAATGAGTAAAAATATTCCTTTTTTTGTTTTCTTATATTATTACGAATTATTCAAAATTAAAAGAAATTAATTCATCTTAGAGGAAAAAGGAGGGCTCCAGTATCCACTTCAATGTATTTATTTTTCATCATGTATTTTTCTTTCCAAAGTATTTTTTCCGAATGAACTGCTCAACCGCTATAAGAAAATGATATACTTACGAAATTAATTTTCAAAGTTTATAACAACTTTCATTGTCTGTATTCTTAAGTTTTCAATATAATCAGAATGAATGTCCATCCGACAACAAAGGATGTTTAAAAGTAATTACTAAAACTAATACTTAAAAGGAATGAACTCGACATGTAATACGAAAACCTTCTAGATGCCAAGTGATTTTTTTTTATTTACTACTACTAATACTGTCTGTCTGCCTTTTGGAGAAGCTCAGAGTCACACAACGAGGTATGGAGAGAGCTATGCTCGGAGTTTCTTTGCGCAACAGAATCCGCAATGAGGAGATTCGCCGAAGAACCAACGTCACCGACATAGCTCTCAGAATCTGCAATTTGAAATAGCAATGGGCAGGCCACATCGCTAGAAAACCGATAACCGTTGGGGAAGAAAGGTTCTCGAGTGGTGACCACGAACCGGAAGACGCAGCGTAGGTAGGCCTCCCACTAGGTGGACAGACGACATTGTGCGCGTCGCAGGTAACCGGTGGATGCAAATCGCCAATTGTCGTTCATGGTGGCATTCCAAGGGCCTCCCCCTATGTTCAGCAGTGGACGTCTTCCGGCTGGTGATGATGATGATGATGACTAATACTGTAGTACATATAAGAAATGATAAAAAAAAACTGAGAAAAAAATTACCTATTATACGGGGTGTAAGGGACATCGTACCGAAAACCGATACCAGGGATCCAGTACATGATTCTGAACATTCTAGTGTTTAAATTTTTCATCGGCATTTCATGAATTTCCAAAAAAAAGGTGCCGCTTTTTTAATAAAATTAGGATAACATCATCACATCATTATTGGTATAATAATTTCAATTTAAAAACAATAAATTACTTATTTGTGCAAAATTAGCAAACATCAACAGCCGAAAAGTCCACTGCTGAACAAATGTCTCTCCCTTAGAAGGGAGGGGTTGCCATAATCGCCACGTTTGGCAGGCGGCTTGATTGAAATTAGCAATGTGATTTGAAAAATAAATATTATTCCGCACGTAATCATTACATGCTCAAAAATTAACAAGTTAGTCATTTGTCATTTTCCATATACTTAAATGGTTTCTGCAATGTTGTAACGTACAACATGAGAAATCTTATAAAAAAGTTTTCGGTACGCAGTCCCTTATAGCCTGTATAAAACTGTGTTCTGTGTGAAATTACCGGACACAGACTTAATAACTAATGTCTTAAGGGTCGGCAACGCGTTAGATGATGGTTCTGGTGTTGCTAGCGTCTATAGGCTGCGGTGACTACTCACCATCAGGCGGGCTACACGCTTGCTTGCCATCTAGGTTCCTACTACCTAGGTAGGTAGTAAAAAAAAGCTGCAACTTGCAAATTACTTCAGCACTTAAACATGTAGCTGGCGATTTCACTCTTTTTATACAAAAATCGTGATGAACGGTCCGACCCGCAGCTGTTATAATTGATGCCATTTTTAACTGAACTCCATCTAAAATAGTAATTTCGTACAAATTGCTACCAAGTTAACCGTTCACTCGTAAATAGCCGCTGATTTTTTAAACACAACACATTAATTAAATTAATGTTGTTTTGTATACTTTCGAGTTGTATGTTTAAAGACATAACTATAAGTACGTGGATCTATAAACAGATTAAAATACAATTTAATTTAGTGACGTAGACAAGCGAGACAGCAGTCCTTTACACTGCAGTGCACTGTAGCTAGTCAAATAACCAACTAATATCTCAGGTGATATGCTGCTTTATCACCCGATACATTATTTGGTTATTTGAGTAGCTACAGTGCACTTCATACTGTAACACAGTAACACACTGCTGCTACACATTGCTGCTTGACGGCTGCATATATAACAATGCCTACCTGGCCCTACCTGGCCCTACCTGGCCCTACCTGGATGGTATTGCTGTACACATGTACAAGGGATCTACTTCCCAATAATTAAGCCACCGAACAGCTTATATGTTGCTGTGAGCACTCAATAAGTAGCGACACCACGAGACAGTTTTTTGAGTGTTCCAGAGACTATCAGGAAAGCCAAAGGGGATCTCGCTGATCGCAGGACTCTCAGCTCTGGCTTGCCTCAATTAGCCATCCAGAGAAGTGTCGTTAGAGCTACATGGATACAGAATTGGAAGTGGATTGGATTGGATGAACCTTTTGTAGGAAAAGCACACAGATATTATAGGTATACAACACAATCACTGACTTATGGAAGGTTAGCCTTCGTTTATTCTTCTTCTTCTTCAATTTTCCTTCTTTTTGTGGTTGTCTCCTTCTTTGCAAACGAGATAAGTAGAATTGCACTTTCCAATGTCTCTTATCGCCCAAAAAAATGCTTATTTACCTATCTTTACAATAAGCTATCATTCTTGTTAGCACGAAGGCAGTGTTCTGCTCAGTTTGCCAGCGGCATTCTACCATAGCTTTTAGGAGTAATTTTCGCTACGCTGGAACATAGTGTTGGAACCATATACCCCCCACCTATTAGAAAATATAAATAGCTTTAGGACAAAGATAAAAGCATTCATGTTTGACCAACAGAAAAGTACAGTATTTATGTAGCAGCGTGACTTGATAATATGCTTTTGGCAAAACAGAGTGGGTGGTCCTACTTCCTGGTTAAATCAAATATAATATTAGTATCCCACATGAAAGAAAGGCGACGAACATATTTATTTATAAATGATATGGGATGAAATCTTATCTTTAATACAACACCCCACCTCACACCTGTCGCCTTAATTGAAGAACTCCCATAAAAATTAGTCTACCGTTCTTCCCCATGAAACGTGTCCCGGCAATTTCCATAACAAAGGCTTACCACCCGCAGAGGGGAGGTCGCTAATTGTGCCATATTTCATTTGCACGGACGACGTCGCAATTCCGTCGGGTTAATTAGGATCCACGGGTATCTTCATTTTTACGGAAAGTGTTCTGGTTTCTTAAAGTATGACTGCAGGTTTTTTACGAGCTGTCGTGTTACGCTGGCAGCAGCAAACCAAGCATCAATTTTGTCAAGGTACAATACTCTACAAAATATAAATTATCATCATTGAATACTATTCACACACGAGTTATTTCAACGCTGTTGCAAGCGCCATGATCACGGGATACGGGTGGGTGAAGAATAAATTAGGAAAGATTATGAACAGAAAAATCTGTCTCTCCTTTTTTTTTTTTTTTTTTTTTTTCTATGTTTCCATAGAAGCGAACGCTTACGCTTGCTGCATATTTTTATACCACGAGACAGCCATTTAGGTCTACGAGCAACTGTTAACATAATTCTAACTCGAGGGAAACAAAGATCGTAAATTAGTTTAAACATATCGTGAAATTTGTTAAATGCTTCGTTTGGATTTGTGGTATTAAATACGTCACTAAATGTAAGTTGTTTTAGATATTTATAAAACGTCTTTCTGTTGTCTTCAGATAAATCTCGTTTATATATATACCACTTTTTTAGTAGGCAAATTTTTTTTACAGGGCACTTTATAATTTGTGCCGAATGGTCCGATAAAGCTAGCTCTATTATCTCACCCTTACACCCTCTTAAGTTATGTGCTATATTATCAATGCAAGTATTACTCGCATTGCGTGTTATCTGTTTAAATTGTAGTTTCAAGTTAAATATTTTAAGCGATTCTATAAAGTCAGTGGTTAGAGTCGATTGTTTTAGAGTGTCTATATTGAAATCACCACAAATTATGATTTTTTTGCCTTTCGTAGACAATCTGCTTAATATTGTGTTTAAGGTAGAAAAGAATATATTAACGTGCGTAATCGTTCTATGGGGTGGTCTATATAGACAGAGGACATAGATTTGATAGTCTATTAACTCAACTGCAGAGCATTCTATAATGTTTGAAGACGAAAGTTTGTTTATTTCATGTATTTGTTTATACTGTAAACCATTTTTTATCAAAATACTGGTACCACCATGTCTGTTTTCTCTCATAGAATAAGATGCTAGCACAAAATTTGGAATTTGTAAATATAATTCATCACCACTTGTCATATTATGCTCAGTTATACAGAGTATATCGATTATTGTATTTTTTGCAGCTAGCTCGTCTAGACACACAGTGATCATGTCCGATTTGCTAATGAGCCCATTTATGTTTTGGTGCAGTATTGTAAGATGCTTAGTAGCGAAATAAATGATTACTTATTACATTTGGTGTTATATTATTTTCTACGCAGTCAATATTACAAGGATAATTTACTATATCTATTTGTATACGCTGCATCATTTTCTTTAATATATGATATTGTTACGACCGAGAGATAAAAGTGTTAATTACTCCGTTAATTATTACTTAATTGCAATGATCTTAAAACGCATTGTTAGTCTATAGGTCTACTATCGATTCGTACCGAAAGATCTCGAATTCTCAATAGAAAGTAGGTCCCTCCAATTTGCATGTACTTGTGTAAGTACCTACCGCTCGCTCGCTCACGGGTCACTGCCCCCGCCTATTGTTAGTTCATTCTCGAAGGTCACGCCGCTATTGTATCGGCTCGAAAGTACTAGGCTATACAAGTACTTACGACTACATTCGAGAGAGTTCCACCCCTCTGTTAATTTAGGTATATAAGCCGACGCATAGTGGCGTCCGCACAGTTTGTGTTTACAAGCGACAGCGGAAACATCTTAAGGAAGCGATCGAAGAGAATTGTACCAGCGACCCTTGCGACGACTTTGGACTATTGTGAAGTACTGTGCGACTCGGACTACTGTGCCTTGTGTGTATACTGCGTGTATAGTGTATACAGTTGAGTGTACGTGGAATAAAATCTTCTTTTACGTTAATCGGCGTTTTAATACCCACCCGCACGTAACAATTGGTGTCAGAAGCGGAATGCCGATTCTGCCGCGTGAAGAAGAAGTGCGTACTCCGCGAACAAGGAGACAAGTGGAGATGGATGCTGCACGTCAGCGTGGTCTTGAGGTGGAGTCCCAGCCTGAGACTGCTACTTCGTCTGATACTGCATCGGGGGGAAACTCAACAGAGCTGAACCTGACAACCCTCATGGCTGCTATACAGGCTATTCAGGCAAACCAGGAGGCTTCCCGCCGCGAGATCCAGGCGAACCAGGAGGCTACTCGCCGCGAGATCCAGGAAGCTATTCAGGTAAATCAGGAGGCTACCCGCCGTGACATCCAAGCTATCCAAGAGGCCACCCGCCGTGACATCCAGGCTACCCAAGAAGCTATCCAGGCCAACCATGAGACCGTCCTATGCAAGATTGACGCCGGCATTTCTATACTCGGCGAGAAAGTCACAAAACTGGAAGTGGACGTCAAAGAGGTTACTCTTAAGACGGAAAACCTGGAAGGCCGCATCGATGAACATGATAGCCGTATTCATGTACTGACTAATAAGGTAACGAAACTAGAGACTCGCCAACCACTAACCGTGGCCTCATCATCACCATCAGCAGCAAAACTCGACCTTCCGCACTTTGACGGGTCGTCATCATGGACAGCCTTCCGCTACCAGTTCGAAACACTGGCCAAGTGGAATGGATGGAGTGATGACCAATCCTTCATGGCCCTGGTGCTGGCACTACGAGGGGACGCTCTGCTCATATTAGAGAACCTGCCACATGAGGGACGGACGTTGGAAGCTCTGTTAGAAGCATTAGATACGCGTTATGGTGAGGGTTACCTGGAACACGTATACCGAGCACAACTCCGCGAGCGTACACAGAAGGTTGGTGAAAGCCTTCAACAGTGGGCGCTTGAAGTGGAAAGGCTGGTTCGTCGTGCGTACTCTTCGGCACCGGCGACAGTTGAAGTGACGCTGTTGCAAGCATTCGTCGACGGCATACGGGACGCGGAAGTCAGAGCTGCTGTTCGTCTGGGCCATCATTCGAATTTGAAGAGCGCTCTGGCCCATGCTCTCGAAGTGGAAGCTGTACGACGGGACACTCGGCTAAATAAGATCCAGGAAGTGGTGCCGGATGAGACAAGGCCCCGGTATGTCCCCACTTGTTATGGCTTTGGAGTAAGGGGGCACATAAAGCAGAGTTTCCCTGTAGAGAAGACCAAAAGTTTTTCAAGTATTGGGATACAGGTCGAACCTGTGAAGCAAGATATGCAGGCACATAGGGTAAGTGAGGTTGTAGCCGTCCGTCGACTCGGTATCTCGCGACGTCCGAGTTTTGGGCCCCTATGTTATACCTGCGGGAAAAGGGGACATATACAGCTGGAGTGCCCGAACCGGAAAAGGAAAAGTGCCTTATATGCTGCACCCCAAGGGGATGACTGTCGAGTAGTACGATGGCAAGAGCAACCGCAGAATGTCTACCATGCAACGGAACATCGAAATGGGAATGGACATGGCAACGTGGAAGATGTGATGCGAAGACATTATGCCAGCAAGCACTGTTCTAAGAATGAAGTCCGAGAAGAAGTCAGGATTATAAGGACGCATGGCTCAGAAGACGAGTGGACTGGGACCAATATGAAGAAGGCACAAGCAGAGGATGATGACCTTGGTCCTATATTACGCTGGAAGCAAAGTGGGAGCAAGCCCCAATGGAAGGATGTATCTGTTTGCAGTGCAACTACAAAAAGTTATTGGGCTCAGTGGGACAGCTTAGTCTTAGAAGACCATTTGCTGTGCAGGAAATGGGAGACCAGTAATGGAAAAGAAGTAGTCATGCAAGTAGTGATACCAAGAGTTATGGTGGCTTCTCTTTTACGGCACGTTCACGATGGCGTATCTGGTAAGCATCTTGGAGTCAAGAAAACCCTGGTGAAAGTGAGACAGCGGTTTTACTGGCTACGATGCCGTGAAGATGTCGAAGATTGGTGCCGTAAATGTACTGCTTGTGCCTCTGTAAAAGGCCCGCAAACCAGAAGTAAGGGACAGCTGAAGCTGTATAACGTTGGGGCACCATGGGAGCGCATCGCGATAGATGTAGCTGGGCCGTTTCCACAGACTGACGATGGGAACAAGTACATAATAGTAGTGCAGGATTACTTCAGTAAGTGGCCTGAGGTGTTCGCAACACCCAACCAAGAAGCAATAACGGTAGCCAAGAAACTGGTCCAGGAGGTGATATGTCGATTTGGTGTACCCATAGAAATTCATTCGGACCAAGGACGTAACTTCGAATCTGCCGTATTTCAAGAAATGTGCAAACTTCTTGGGATCCACAAGACCCGTACGACACCAGCACATCCGCAATCAGACGGAATGGTCGAGAGATTTAACAAAACTCTAGAGAATCACTTGGCCAAGGTAGTGGATGATCATCAAAAGGACTGGGATCAGTACATCCCTTTGTTCCTGATGTCCTATCGTTCTGCAGTACATGATAGTACGGGGAACACGCCAGCCAAGGTGAACTTCGGCCGAGAGATGAGACTTCCGGTGGACGCAATAACGGGTACCCCACCTGACAGTCCTAAACCCGTTACGGACTATGTGTGCGATCTTCAAAATCAGTTGGACGAAGTGCACAAGAGAGTGCGGGAGAACAGTCTGAAGACCAGCGAAAGGATGAAGACCCGCTACGATCGAAATGCGAATACCAACGGTTTCGATGAAGGAACGCTAGTGTGGTTTCACAATCCGCTTCGCAGAAAAGGGAAGTCTCCAAAACTTCAAGCCCGCTGGGAAGGACCCTTTACTGTTATTACGAGGATCAACGACGTCACCTACCGCATCAAGAAGGGACCCCGAGGCAAACCTAAGATAGTTCACCTGGACAGATTGGCACGTTATCATGGTGATAATGATGCTCGGGACGAGCATAACTAAGAGGGGGGTAGTGTTACGACCGAGAGATAAAAGTGTTAATTACTCCGTTAATTATTACTTAATTGCAATGATCTTAAAACGCATTGTTAGTCTATAGGTCTACTATCGATTCGTACCGAAAGATCTCGAATTCTCAATAGAAAGTAGGTCCCTCCAATTTGCATGTACTTGTGTAAGTACCTACCGCTCGCTCGCTCACGGGTCACTGCCCCCGCCTATTGTTAGTTCATTCTCGAAGGTCACGCCGCTATTGTATCGGCTCGAAAGTACTAGACTATACAAGTACTTACGACTACATTCGAGAGAGTTCCACCCCTCTGTTAATTTAGGTATATAAGCCGACGCATAGTGGCGTCCGCACAGTTTGTGTTTACAAGCGACAGCGGAAACATCTTAAGGAAGCGATCGAAGAGAATTGTACCAGCGACCCTTGCGACGACTTTGGACTATTGTGAAGTACTGTGCGACTCGGACTACTGTGCCTTGTGTGTATACTGCGTGTATAGTGTATACAGTTGAGTGTACGTGGAATAAAATCTTCTTTTACGTTAATCGGCGTTTTAATACCCACCCGCACGTAACAATATAAACCAATTTTATTTAATTTTCCTGTTCTAATTGAAAACATATTAAAGGACAAATCATAGTTTGTGTCATAAAAATACGCATAATTATTATTTTGAATATCTAAATAAAGCATACTATTAAACAATTCAACTCTATAATTGTGAATTAGTGCACCCTGTATGTATGTTGGCGTACATATAATTATATTAGTATGGCAGATCTGTTCTAACGTTTCTCTTATATATTTTATTAAATCAATATAGTTTGTATTTGTTTTAAAATCGGCTTCTCCCAGCATGATTATGCAATAGTCATCCTTAGTAAAGTTAGCTAATTTATATTTCACATTTGATAATAGTTGTGTAATTGAGCTATTCGGTTTGGCGTAACGGCAGTAATCAAAATCTTTACTGAAAGTGTCTTCAATCGCTTCTATCATATACACACATCAAAAGTGTCTAGGGATCAACATATATTTTTGCAATAACTTTTCTCCTGATTGATATTAATTAAAATTTTCTTTAAGGATTCATCAAATAAAGTGTTTTCGTTTGTCACAGTAACGATAAACCAAGTCACCTTTGCATTAATAAAGAAATTTGCCATTTTCCTAATAAAGGGATTTTTGACATTTGAACCACTAACACAAAAGTTCGAAAAAAAGACTGAAATAACAGTTTTCTTTAAAATTTTATTGGGTAACTTAAACAATTAATAATCCGTGTTTCTACCGCGAACACTAACAACACAAGAACATCGGTTTGGCATACTCAAAATGAGTTCATCCAAATCACGCTGTGGAATGGCCGCCCATGTTCGTTGCAACAACAAAAAAAGGTCTTCTTGCGACTGGATACCCTCCATATTCGGCAGAGCTCTTCTCTGTAGCATATCCCATGCATGCTCAATCGGGTTCAAGTCTGGCGACTGAGCAGGCCAGGGCAGGACATTGATGTTAGCTGCGGCGAGAGTCTGTCTTACAACTCTTGCGGTGTGCGGTCGTGCATTATCATGCATTAACTGAAATAAGGGACCGATTTGCACTTGTAGAGGAACGATGACGTCTGATACAATCGTCTCAGCATAAATTTACCACCTATAGCAATGCACAATCGTAGGATTCGATATCAATGGGCTCTTGAACACAGAAATTGGGCAGAAGAACAATGGCGTTTCGTGTGCTTTTCTGATGAGTCTCGTTTTGGTATGAGACCGGATACAAGACGTATACGACACTGGAGAACCCCTGGACGCCAACAGCGATTAAAATCCTGCCAGGAAGTCCATCCTTATAGTGGTGGAACCATCATGGTATGGGCGGGTATTTGGATCGGCGGAAGAACTGAGTTGATTTGGATCAGAGGCAACCTCAACGCTCAAATTTATGCTGAGACGATTGTATCAGACGTCATCGTTCCTCTACAAGTGCAAATCGGTCCCTTATTTCAGTTAATGCATGATAATGCACGACCGCACACCGCAAGAGTTGTAAGACAGACTCTCGCCGCAGCTAACATCAATGTCCTGCCCTGGCCTGCTCAGTCGCCAGACTTGAACCCGATTGAGCATGCATGGGATATGCTACAGAGAAGAGCTCTGCCGAATATGGAGGGTATCCAGTCGCAAGAAGACCTTTTTTTGTTGTTGCAACGAACATGGGCGGCCATTCCACAGCGTGATTTGGATGAACTCATTTTGAGTATGCCAAACCGATGTTCTTGTGTTGTTAGTGTTCGCGGTAGAAACACGGATTATTAATTGTTTAAGTTACCCAATAAAATTTTAAAGAAAACTGTTATTTCAGTCTTTTTTTCGAACTTTTGTGTTAGTGGTTCAAATGTCAAAAATCCCTTTATTAGGAAAATGGCAAATTTCTTTATTAATGCAAAGGTGACTTGGTTTATCGTTACTGTGACAAACGAAAACACTTTATTTGATGAATCCTTAAAGAAAAGTTTAATTAATATCAATCAGGAGAAAAGTTATTGCAAAAATATATGTTGATCCCTAGACACTTTTGATGTGTGTAGTTTTCATTTTTGTTACATAATACGCATAGTTGTCTCTTTTTTCCTAGCTTTATAATGTTTGGGCTTGCTAGGTTTACATGTTGCGTATCTTCCTTCTTGGTGTGATTATTCGAGTCCGCTTCTGGTGTGTTTTTAATCTGACACTGTTGTATTTTCCGTGGCGGTGTGTTAGTCTGTTCTTGACATCTATTGCTATCATAAATTTTGTTCCTTCTAGTTTTATGGGTTGACAATGGTTTTGTTTTATTTGCATTATCCAAATCTTTTTTTTTGTATTCTTCAATTATTTTGTTATGTTTCTGTAGCTCAACCTTTAGTTTGTTAATTTCTGTATGCATGTTGACTATTTGATCATTTGCCGATAGTAGTTTGTCAGTTAACACATTCTCTGTCTTTTGCTACGGCTACTAGTGGAACTCGAACTCGATTGGAAATCCCGCGAAAATACATCACTTTGTTTTACCGAGTCCACTATGAAAGTCCGCGCACTATTTCAATATAAACCTTAAAAGTTTAAAACAGTACTTTTCAGTACCTAGTAGTTCTAATTCGTAATATAATTTGCAGTTCGAGAATAAACGAGTTGACTGAACAAAGAACATAATTTTTCAACGTTTTTGGGTTAATCTTATATTATTATATCGTCTATAAAGGCGACCATCATACAATTAACTCGATGGGTCCATATTACACAACATAATCAAGTGCACACTACGAATATAAGCCGGCAATGTTGTCACTACACTTCATAGCTTTAATAAACCTAATTACCTCTTCCCTCTAATTCCGTTCTCCCATAGCGCCTGTCATTACTTAATGAATAACGTTGCATTAATTGATTATACAAGTAAGTAATACGGTTGGGCACGGACGTTCTATTAAGTTGAACGATAGCTCGTAGTCTGTGCGTGTCAGTTGTTTAGTTTATTGACAGGCTAATTAGTAAGGGAAAATTGACGATAAGATACAACGGTATCTCTTAGTTAAGCTTTGGCACTTTTTTTCGCGGGGAACCCTTCAATAGGTCCCCGGGAGCTGTGGGGCTCGACCGGGGTATGTTGGATTTTTACCTACTAAAACCCCTGCGGTTGTCGCATCGGCACATGAGAGGGGACACCCGGGCTCTCCAGTGGGATCTGCATCAGGCGCCTCAATGCCTTGCCTTTGAGCCCGTCGCCTGGGGCGCATTATGGCTCCCCGGGAACCAGACACGGTCCTAGGGTCCACACCCGGAGCGTCCAGCAACTCCGAAGGAAGCTTAAGCTCCTTCTTACTTCAACCTTAGAAAAGAACGTTACCAAATTTATTCTGAATAAGTGAAGTTATTTACGGTAACAAAGGTTGCTGAGGTAGAGTTTGAAAAGTTGTAGCAGTGACGTAGAGGGGAGGTGGTTTACTAATTCCGCTGCAAGTGCAGCAATACGTGGTAGCTTTTTAAAAATAAAATTGACCGTTCAAAAGTCTAGCAAAAGCGTTAAGCCTATACGAAATAAATGATTTTGACTTCAGTTATTTAGGAAGATCAGCAACGCACAAGTGACGTTCGTCCTGGAGCTGCCTGCGTCCAATATTAGTCCTTCTTTCCTTTTCGCGAATGAAATGATCCAAAAGTTTCCCGGAATCCTGTAAGGGGTCAAACAGGGGTATGTTAGATTCTTACCCACTAAAACCCCTACGGTATGAAACGTATCCACTTAACCCCTACGGTACTTATTAGGCGGGGATCGCAATCCTGCTGTGGTAGTCAATGGACTACTATGGCCCATATTCTAGATGTCCAGCGACTCCGAAGGTCTTAGGAAGTACCATTTTGACCTTAGAGAAACCAAAGCTATCTTCAAATGAAAATGTAGGTATTTTTGAAGTAAATTATTTTACCAAGCACTCTTTGGACAGTCATAGTACTATCGGGTGAGCGACCATATGAGCAGTCAACAGAGGGACCATAGCTTCATACATCCTGCAGAAAGTGCAAAGATTCTTTAGACATTACTAAATATCGGAAACACACTAGGAATGATGCTTCTGGCCCTGCTAGCGTCAATTCTTAAGCTGTAGCAACCCCTCCCCATCAAACCGGCAACTTATTTGTCGCCCAGCGTTTATGAATGAATGAATGTAGAATTACTATGAAACACCACACAAATAAAAATAAAGTGCAACCCTTATAAAATATGACAAGAGTATAATCTAAACAAACCTTTTTTTTTAATTAAACCTAATATCACTAAAGGATATATTCAGCATTAAGCCATGTTTAACCACGGCACTGGGTTTCAGTGCACCCTTCAAGTTTATAGTATTAATACTAAAACCACAGTAAGTACTCGAAGACATTTATTTCAGTACCAATGTTCATTTTAAAAATATAATAGGCCCTAATAGAATGCATGTTTGCATCTCCTATAATAATATTATCCTTACTTACATCGCTACCGCTGTCACTCTGTCAGTTCATGGCAGATAAATCTTGCTAAGTAGGTGTCGTCATGGTGCCGTCCTTGGTGCCGTTAACGTCATTGAGTTATGACGCGCTCCCGTCATCGTGACACGTGTCACGGCGCCGTCACGGTAACGAGGCCAACGACCCTCTCAGCGTGTTTGAATTCGACATGCGAATTTTGTATTGATCCTTAAATGTGGGGAGAAATTTATATTGTGCCGAATTGGCATAAATATGGGAAATCGTGATTTTTATTATTTGCTTTCCATCGAACCCTTTACGGGGTACCTACTACTTGTAGTCAAGAGGCTTTATTTTTAAATGCCACTGTTCTCGTCATTCGTGGTTCATCATTTGTGTTGTTACTGCCACACTTTACCTGCCAAAGTCCTTTAACGAGCCATTATCTCATGTGAAATCTATACCAAATGACGAAATAATGATTCACTAACTAACGAACACTGTTGTTAGTTCTTTAAAGTAAACCTGTTAACTGTTTTTAAAATGGGACTGATTACAACGCAGCCATTATTAGCAAGCGATACGTAATACAAGCGATGCTATCATTGGATATCTTTCCAAGAGTAGGCAGACTATGGGTTTGTAATCAGTGTAAAAGGGCTGATTCTTCAAACGCACGTCTTATATTCGCTCCCAAAAATCACAGGTATGTTTGTGATCTTTTATGAACGAAGCGACGAAAAATTAAACTGACACAGTAGCATGAATTTCCCGGATCATCGGAACCAGGGACCACGGTCGGAACGTCTGCCTCTAATTGCCTCACTGTATATTCTGACGCGGACCATTCAATTTGTATTTATTTTTGCCTTTTTTCTGTGAGCTATTGACAGTTCTTAATCGGATACGTATTGTAAGGTTTATTTAGATCCTATCCTAAATGTATTTTATTTATAAATAAATTGTACCAGTCAGTACTGTCGTCAGCTAATCACAAAAATATATGGTCCAGGAAGCTCTGGACCAACATCCTTAGAAAACCCTGCCTGTTTGGACAATCTTGTAGTGTTATTTATATCTTAATTAAAGAGAATACTACTGTTTTGTGGCAAAATATTATTTCTACTCTGTCATTGCATAAGAACGTAAACAAGTTGCTTGTTAATAGTAATGTTAATACTAACAGACACCAAAGTGACCCATGTAATTAATTATTTTTTTAATACATAGCTAAGGTATGTATATTATCCCTTACTTATTATTTTCTTTAGTACAGTACTTCGTGCAATATATACTTTCACTTATACTTTTTAATACTTCGTGCAATTTCTAAATACGGATAGCGATATTTTACTTGATTCTCAAAGGCACATGTCGCGTTCCTTACATTTTACCGACACGGGACTTACTGCTAGTTCGCCCAATTGGGTGAATTTAGTGTCTTCACTTTTCTTTTGTATAAAATATCATTGCTGCAAACTAATAAATATGCCTAATATTTTTTATCAGACTTTTTTACTTCGCTGTTAACTATTACTTGTGCATTCTTTCTTAAGATAAATAGGATGTATTTTCAAACAAGAACAACGGCCTCTTGTCCCCATTTAAACGAGGCGGTATTCGTGGGCGGTAAAGGAGCGTGTGCTTGGCTGGTTGGATGGCAATTTCCTGCCAGCGGGTGGCGAGCGGCGGGCAAGCGCCCCGGCCGCGGCAGGAAACTGCGCGGTTTGCGCTCGCTCGCCTGTGGACCTTGTATCATATACCTACGACTAATATTTTACTTTCTGTTTCTCCGATGCTATGAAAGGCACAGGTGTGTTGTGGTGAACCTACCTTTGACGGTGTTTTTCAGGCCACTATTAATTACGCACTGTGCTTTGCACCTGAAGGTGTTAACAGAGGCTTATTATTACACCTACTTCGTCGCTACGCTAGATTTGTTAGTCCCCATCAAAAATATTCTAAGACTGCACCGGCCTCAGTAAGAGAAAGTCATCAACAACTTATAATACGTATTATAAGTCAGTAGAAATGATATACTTACGACCAATAATAGTATTTTTTTAAGAAACTTGTATAACAAATTAGGAATAAAATATTCCTTAAAAGGTGTCCGTAAGAGGCGACTAAGGGAAAATAAGAAGACTGGCAGTACCGTCTTTCTATTGGATTATTTGCGACCCCCAACACTTCTGCCAAGCGGGGGGATTATGTCAAGCCCTGCCTTCTAAGGGGGAGGCCTTTGTTCAGCAGTGGACGTCTATCGGCTGCTGATTACGATGATGAGTAAGTACAAACAAGACAAACTTAAGACACAATCGACATGTTATCTTTTAATTCAAGTTTGATATTGACAATGTCTATCTCTTTAACCACCTGTGGTAAACCTGTTGGACGAGCTTATCGTTAAAGAGAACGCTCCAGTCTCTTTGCTAGCTCGCTCGCTCATCGGTAATACAATATCTTCATTTTGTAGAAGCACGGTAAGGAGGTAGCTCCCTGGAAACCACTTGCAAATTGTTACTTGAATATAACCGGATAAAACGGAGTACCGTTTCACAGCTTACAGTTGTGTAGATAAATGAGGTTTGTATAAATTGCGATTCCAACGGTAGGTACCCATTATAAATTATAGCAATACTAGGCACAAACATTTTTTCGTTCTCGCGGAAAAAAAACCTTCATATGGTGCCCGTGATCATATAGGGAAAACCAGGGGTCAAACGGGTTATGTAGGATTCTTCCCCAAAACAAAACCCCCGCGGCTGTCGCATCGATATATGAACCTGCCTTAGATGAATTATATGTCATGACATATAATTCATCTAAGGAACCTGCGTTATCCGATGGGATCTGGCTTGGAGCACGCCACCAGGGGGCGCATTATAGTACCCTAGGAGTCTGTCACGGTACTCAGGTACTTGTCCCAACCCCGCCGCCGTCTACCTCGGAGTCGCCGTCTTGCTAACTAGCCACATCCTATACTATGGTAACCAGTACTTACAATACTATATAAGCAGATATATAACACCTAGACACGGGGTTGGAATCACACCCATGATCTATTCGGAAGTGGCCAGGGTATCTAATCATTAGCCTAACAAGTGGAAGGATGGTCCCTCAATCACACAAAGCAAACTTGTTCTAGCGCACGCACTGGTAGTAAATCTTTTATACAATTTACAAATATTTATTAAACTATTTAACTATTTCTTTAGCCGTGGGGTGGCCGGTTAAGAATAGCACCCTCCCATCTCCTCCCGTTGGGTGGGGAAAACAAGAAGACGGGCAGCAGCGTCTTTCTATTGGATTACCTACCACCTACATATACTTCACTTCAAAGGGGTGGGTCTTTGTTCAGCAGTGACGTCTGTCCGCTGCTGATGATGATGATGATGATGATGAACTTTTCTTACCTATTAAAACTTCATACCTCACTTAAACTCATTTCATTAATGGAAACCTAATCGACTTATTAATGTCTAATTGAAATAATTATGATTACTTTATACTTTTTTATTTCCATAATATCACATAAATTTACAACTATCTTGACCCCAAATCTTTACGCTCAACTACACGCCATTTACTTTAATTATCTATTCTGTTAAATTATGAATGTTATCAGTGCTGCCAACATCTAATGGTTAAGAAGATAACGTGAACGGGCTGTTATTTTTTATAAAATTTTACGGGTAGGTTTATTTATTTTATGTTGGACACTCATTTGTGTGGCGATTTATCAAAGTTTCAGTGAATTAATAAAACAAAAGTGTTGGTATAATGGAATAAATTAAAGATGAAAGTTCCAGTTGAAGTAAGTACAGAATAAATCGATATTTAATTAGAATAAAATAAGCCCGATGTCAACCGTTAATTTAGGGTTTACATCAAGTGTATCAATTTTTTTAGACCCATAAAAATACGTAGTTACTCGGTCTTTAATCTCCAATCGACCATTAGAACAGAATTGGATTGGGACTAAACAATCTATTAATTAAGTTGTTTAGAGCCTGCAATAACTTTGTATAGTTATTCCTTTCTGGCTAGGACAATGCAGGCCAATTTTTTTATACTACCAAGGTGGGAGACAAGTATGCGGTCAGCCTGATGGTAAGCAGTCATCGCAGCCTATAGATGCTAGCAAAACCAGAAGAATCACTAGCGCGTTGCCGATCCTAAAAAAACATTACATATTAAGTCTCTTGTGTCCGGTAATTTCACCAGCAGTGCCCTTCACATTGGAATACAGCAATGTTTACACACTGCTGCTTGGTAGCAGAATATCTGACACTGCAGTGGTACCTACCTGGACGGGTCCTTGCACAAGGAACCTATTTTACATTTTCACTTTACATTTGTATACACGTAAACACTTGTGCATTATAATATCTCCCGCGTAGAAGATTTTCTTGTGTAAGAGTGGCCACTGTGGTCGTATTGGCCAGGAATAAATAGGATTAACCAAAGCGAAACAAACGAACAAAAATAACACCAAAAACCGGATGATCACCCCTTCGGGGCTAAACTCTCATCTTAGGGATATCTTAATAACGCGATATAATATATTCAATGCGTGTAGGTGATTTAAATATTATTATTTGCTACTTCGTACGAAGTGGAACATACGACGACAAGGTGTCAAAACATTTGCGGCTTACGAGCGCTTGTACTACGCTACACTCACATTCACAAGATACACTTGGTGCCAATAAAAAGTGTACAGTAAAAATTACAAATATGAAAGGACTTGAATTAATTTAAGTTAGGGAATTGTTTGGCGACATAATTCCTTTGACTACCTACTCGCAAATTATCTAAAAAAATATATAACATAACGCTGTCTTGTACACTTGATGATGTTCTCATTTATTATTTATTTACTCTCTAAAGGGTTTGCTGGAAAACTAATTTATGAGTTAAGCTCGCCTCTTTAGATCAAATTTATTAAAATGTATGCTATTTAATTTTGTGTATACAATAAAGAATTAAATGACAAATCGTAATAATGTCTTAACTTAAAATGACGTACATACGTTCGAGTTTAAGCCCCTTTAGATACCAGTTATGTCAACTGATCTCAGTATTTCATGATTATGACATAAGACTACGAAATTTTAAATAACTATTCTTTAGTTATAATTCTTGTATTCTTCTGTGTACATTAGTATTTATTGAAACTAAATAGTTACAGTTTATTTAATTAAGTGAAAAACTTCCTTCAAGTTGTCGCCGCACAGGGAAGGGTACCTAAAAGACTGGCGGCTGGGTACGTAAAAGACTATTCTTTAGTTTGATTATAATTTAGAATTTCAGAATTCTAATCTAATTTGAATTTTTTGTATAAATTATCTCATTTATCAAAAAAATCAGATTAAAAATATTTCCTGTACCCTTTTTCTGCTTCTTTATATACCTATACAGTCATAATTCATGCTTTATTGACTACGGTTGTATATTGTTACCATTTTTTCTTTAGATTAGCGACTTTCATGGTGGTTCGCATCGATATACTATACCAACTAGATTAGCTGTCACGGCCCGAAAAGTGGTCACGAAAATAGCGCCATGGAGACGGTTGTGTCGCTATTTCAAATTAGTACGAGCCGACAACAGCTAGCGTAAGGACGTATCGAAATTCCTTATTGCGCGTTTAAAAACTGTTCACTACTACTACTGTTCTGTACTTATCGTAATACTAAAATTGCAGATGGAGATTTTTTTTTCGTTTCGTATTCTTATTAGGTACTACTAGTTTAAATAATAAATATATAAGTAAGATATCATTATAATACGAAATAAAAATTATTTATTTGATATTTTCTCCGCTAGTAGTTCGCAACTGCCATGCCGAGACTGACAAAATTAATGTTGCCGATAGGAGTGTCGCCACTGTCTATACGAAAATGTCAAACTACACGTCATTACCAAAATAAAAATTTAGTTCTCATTTTTGCCACCAGCACGGATAAGTTATTAAGTCAGTACACACACAATGGAAGCACACATTTCTCAGCTCCAAGTGCCAAATAGTCTGCAATTGTTTTGAACCTTATTTTAAAGTGATTAAGATTTTCTTTCAAATGAATATATTTTTGTTTAAGTCAAAACAACAACTTTTTTTCGTATCGTGTTGGCGATTTTATTGATTTTTCTTTGTCTCAACATTACTGCATACAGAATTAGACTTTATTACTACATGTGAAGGCTTCTATTAGTCCGACGCTCCGAATTATTTAAAACTATTTTCTACAATTTCGCTACGTTTATAGTATGTAACCGCGACCACATTTTCGATGTCATTTTGTTCGTGACTGCTTATCTTGTTTATAGTATATCGATGGTTGTTCGAAAAAAAATTTAAAAGAATCAAGTCCTCCAAAACTAGACTTAGCCGTTTACTTCCTACCCTTTCACACCAAATGATTACAAGTAATAAAAATATTAGAGGGTCTAGAGGACATCCAGCTACGACCAGAATTTCAAAGTTTTCGACCTAAAAGGACCTATTTACAATTGTTAAACACAATCTTACTAGAAGAAATTCTTTAAATGATAGCGACTTTGTTATAATTCATAGACTAGAGGCCAATATGCCCCATTACCAATGGCCAGCGGTGTTTCCCCGGAATACATTGGTACGTAATGCGCTCGTTCGAGGTACATGTTTTCCCTCTTTGCTAAGCCTGCCTCGGCGAAGCGACAGACTTTTGAATTTGGTAACTTTATATTGTAAGCTTCGTGATGTTGCGCTATTGTGGTGGAGAAACGGCTCTCATGTGTGAGGGTTCGTAAAATACGGCTAAGTTTGAGAGAGGTCGTGCGTACACTACGTTAAAGCGATCGGGACTGCTACCACGATATGACTGCGTTTTTGATATAATAAGTAGTAATGCCCGTGTAACAAACATAACAAGTATTATTAGTTTATGGGAATCGCAAGACAAAAATAAGAAATAAACTAACTTTCTAACACCTCTACCACCACCGTAAGCCGAAGGACGTCCACTGATGGACAAAGGCCTTCCCCTTAGAGGAGGGTGCCATAATCACCACGCTTGGCAGTGTCCTGAAGTACCCACCTGTGGGATTCAACCGGGGTACCTAGGTGGGGTTCTTACCCACTAAAACCTCCGCGGCTGTTGCATCGTCACATGAGAGGACACAGGGCTCTCCGGTGGGATCTGCACCAGGAGCACATCAGTGCCTTGTCGTTAAGCCCGCCGCCAGGGGGCGCATTGTAGCCCCCCGGAAACCAGACACAGTGCTCATGTGGAAAGGGGTCCCAATCCTGCAGCCGTCCTCCTCCGAATCGCCGCCGTACTTAATAGACATCTAGGGTCCACAACCCAAACGTCCAGCTGATAACTTAATACCCTTATCGAAGCTGGTGGTGGCTGTTTTTTTTTAAGTGGAGGCACATACTTCTACAGTGGAATTTCCCACCTGTCTTAACAAGTAGGTACTTGCAACTTTGCTTAACAAATATTATATCAACAAGTTAATTAATGAGTAAATTAATTAATAACAATTTGTGCCGCGACGCCATAATTAAGGAATCCAATTAAACGGTGGCTTGGTGGCGAGTTAAAACGTCGCGCGTTAATATAGGCTATTACAGCTCACTCAATCTACTTCTATAAAGTTGACTGGTTTATTGTTGTTTCTCGGTCATTAATATAAGCTAGTGCTTGAGCTTATTAACAACAGATGATTTATAGCAGCAGCAAAATGGACAAAACAGATGTTCCCCCCCCCCCCCCTGCCAGCACAGCGACTTCGGATAGACCCCTGGCTCCTTTAATGCAGCCCTTTATGGTCCATAGGTTGGTCTTCTATTGTCTCTAGGGTGAATGTATTTCCCCTAAGGACTGTTCTAATCACATTACATTTTACGTAAGCGGTAGGAAGAACTCATCTCATTTGATTCTCGTGACGTATATTTCCAGTTCCGTAACGCACTAACATAACCTAATTTCACAATAATGGAGAATGAAGGATAACAACTCAATTAGCCTAGACTATTGACTTGTCTGTAACTCAATTGTCTGTAAGAAATTATAAGCTTAGAGTTCAGTACTACTCTTTACGATAAAGTATTGACCCGAAAAACTAAGCCATCACACATTTACGTATAGTAAAAATGGATTAGTTATTCGGGAGTATTTCAAAATAAGTAAGTAAAAAGTAAAAGGGAGTAAGTCAAACTTAAATATAAACATTGATATTTTAAGGTTCGTTGCATCGTTTGTCAGCTTGTTTTCTGCTGTGGTGACTGTCGTTGGAGACACGAGCAATCCACCCACGGCCTCACCTACGACTGCCCTATTTGCAGAGGTTTTCGATTCCTCTGCAAGCCTGAGAAACTGAATAAGGATTTTGCTAAACACTTGCAAGAAGAACACGCCCCTTTGCAGTGTAAGAAGTGTAACAAATTGTTTAAAAAGATGGACGACTTCTTGAATATTGATAAATGCACAAGCATATCAGAATTGGTGGGTAAAGATACTGAAGCACACGTTCAAACTAAGGAATTAGATGATAAATTTGATTCCCTATATGAAAAAGCTAGTAACGAAGGTAATTATGAAGGAATAATATCGATTAATAAATCTAGTAAGACTGCAGTAATAACACCTATAGTAAGAAAGAAGCATATAGTTGATTACGAATCAAGTGACAGTGATGAAGAAGTCATTAAATCTATGAGCACTCCGCATCCCAAATTCGGATTCACTAAAACACCTAAAATTGCTGACATTAGACAACGGACAGCTACACCTCATACTAAGAAGCTTATTAAGCTGAAATGGCAAAACGCAGTTGAAGAGAGCGATGAAACTGTAGATCATTGTAATGGATCACCTGTTACCACAAGTGAAACTACACCTTCTAGATGTGAAAATGAACTAGGTAAATATTTGATATTTGCTACTTTGCTACATAAACGTACATAGTTTTAGTTTTTGTCAAACAATCGCGAAATGTTAGGTTCTTTAGAGCATAGCCCCAATGAATAAATATAATACTAGAAAGGTTATCATTTGCATTGAGTATAATTATTAACGTATTGTTAAATTTACATGTAACTTTTGGTGTACAATAAAGTGTATTTATTATTATTATTAATTATTTCAATAGTTCCAGATCCTCCAAAAGAGATGACAACCCCGACTTCTCACATTCCTCATCTCATGAAGCTTGTGCAAACTGTCACCACCAGTACACCAACACATCCTGCTGGTAGTACCTGGTCTCTGTTCTCTGACCAAGGAGCTGACTCTCCACTCTCAGAGATTGAGAACACTGAGAGTCCTGCACAAAGTATTAATATTGAGGTATTATAAGTTCTTAAGAAATATGTTTTTAGAAATGTTTATGTTTATTAAATAGCCAAGCACCATTGGCATACAATTATCCTATTACGCAGGTGGCCTCAGTAATTTTTTTTTTAATTCTCAGCCATCAAAGACTGACTCTGACGCGATGCTACCTAAGCTCAAAAGTATTATAGTGACTGGTAGCAAGATTCGCTTGGGAAGCCAAGACAGCTCCGAGAAACATGTTACGTTCCAGGATTCTGTCAATAACGATGGATCAACTAAAGCTAAAAAAGTCAAATTTGCAGATGATACAGTGTTTGAACAGCAAGCTAGACTGAAGCGTGGTAAGTGCCTATATATTGTCATCTGCGGTAGGGCCAATTTAACAGATCACATTTGACAGCTGTCAGTTTCTTTGTTCTGTCTGTTTCTTTTGTCATCATTACAATAAATATGAAAAAAGTTAAGCTATTGTGCAGTTCTAATTTCGAAAAAAAGTTATAATATATTATTTCCGCCATTACAAGGTTACGTTGATGAATTTTGATATGTATCCCAAAAGCTAAGTTCTCTTGAATCATTAAACATTTACACGCAAGCTGCTGTGCGAAGTAGAATTCGAGCTTCTAGCACCAGTTTATATTTCACTGCATATACTCGTATAAGTTAATTATAAAAAAAAACATGACGAATTTAGAACCGCCTACTTTTTGAAGTCAGTTAAAAATTAAAACAAATAGAGGTGTTAAGATTTCTTATGTAATGGAATCTTATTTAATGCTACATTACAGATGGATGATATGCCCTAAAAATGCCTCCCATTGCTAACAGTATTTCTCCCTTTAGAAAATTTTGGTCCACGTACTTAATTTTATATTGTTATGTAATTTATTAATCTTCCAGTATTCAGAAAACCAAAACGAATGTTAACTCCGGGCCCACAAAAACCAAAGTTCTGCTATAACCCACGCTTCCAGGCTCTTATTAATCGTTTCGAAAACCAAGGAATCATAATGGCACGCACACCAAAAGTACACAGAGACATACATGCTGACCAAGAAAGTACGCCACCAGTCGGTGAACCATCAAACATGCCAGCGCGAGCTATAAACTTCAAAGACGATAGTCCAATAATCGAATCAGAATCGAGTGAATCATTTAAAACCTGTCTCGATTCTCCGGATGTTAAAATAAATGCTATAACAGCTCTCACGGCAAACATCGCTGGTTCTATGCAAAACTGCTTAACATCGGTCTTACAGAACACAGCAGAGGAGACAGAAATACAGTTTAAATTCATTATAACGAAGAGGAAAGTCAGCGTGAAGAGGATAGTGGAGGACTGCGAAGGTATTGATGAGAAATCGAGTGTAATCGATAGGAACCAGGGATCGAATAAAGAGAACATCTGGTCGAGCGTGGCTAGGGCTGTGAGGAATGTGTTTTGGGGCGAACGTTCGGTTAGTTTTGGTAAGTAAGTTTTATTGCGGTGGCTGGATTTTATTATTTTAGTTGTTAATATATAACTAGCAAAGTTTTACTTAGAATAATGCTATACTCAATAGTAGTTTTTAAATGAAAAAAATGGTTTTATAGTATTTGATTTATTAATGCTATGATAAAATTTGCTTTTTATGGTATAAATAAAAAACGTAAGAATTAGTAGAAGTATTTTTAATAACCTTACTGAAATAGCGTAACATTGGTTTCTCTCCAATTTAGTCTAATAACTAAAATAATAAAAACATACAAATATATGAGTAGGATTCCATAAAAATGTTCCTGCATTTGGAATTCAAATTGCAAAATTTACAACGGAATAATTCCGCTCGGTGTCAAGTGCAAGCATTATTGCATTTTCCATTTTATGAAGCAGTCTCGCTTCAATCATTCTGTGGCGCAAAGGTGACATGAATGTTTTGCTTTTTAACTTTTATGTTATGCCACTTTATTTGCTGTTTCGTGTTCCTTTTTCAATGGTAAAACTATTTTGTTTGAAGAGGTTCAATTAAATATGAAATTTTAAACGTCTTCAAATATTACAGATTCAGCAACACCTCACAGATCCGTATCCTCCATGGACTCTTCATCATCCAAGCGTAAATGCGAAGAGCTCTCGGACACCGACAGTCCCCACCGTAAGAGACACAAGTATGAAGGCAGAATTCGTGGCCGGCCTCCTCTGAGGCGCAGCAAGACTTGCGTCGCAAGTCTCCGGAGCTCCGCATCCGCTGAACAAAAATCGCTCATCAGTGAACTCACTAGTCCGGACGATGCTATGAATTTAAGCTTTTAAGGTTAGGGGGCTACTGTAGAAGGTTGGGTGATTTGCATGAGTTTATTTGAAATTATTAGAAGTAATAGTTTTAGAGACCAAGTCTTGGAATTTTAAATTAATATGATTTTAGAAAAGCAAGATACCAAAGTTTATGTATTATAGTTATTTTTTGTAATAGATAATTAATAATAGATTGAATAAGTGGAGTGTTTTAATTACCTAGTAATTCCGATTTTATCTCTTGAATTTGGTATTTTTTTACAGTTCATTTTGGTATAACACGAAATGATGTTATTTTTTAAATAATATGTACCCACTTATCTACAATGTTTTTGTAAAAAGAGAGCGAAGAAAAATTGTGACAATCAATAGAGTCAAAACTATTTTTAAAATTAATTAGTAATTAGATAAAATTTGTCGTGTGTATACTGTCGTTGGCTTTTAGTCTAGGAATCTGTGTAAACTAAAGCCAAATATAAAACCATTAATGCTGCTAACTACCATCACGGTCTAATATATACATAGATCTTATATAATATATGCATATCATAGACAGAGAATTCTACACTTTTGGTTTTTATACAAGCAAAGTGGCAGGCAAGCGTGTGGCCCGCCTGATGGTAAGCAGTCACCACAGCCTATAAACGCTAGCAACACCAGAAGAATACAAGCGCGTTACCGCCCCTTAAGACATAGATATTAAATCTTTGTGGCCGATAATTTCACCAGCTACAGTGCCCTACACTCAGGAACACAGTAATGCATACACACTGCTGCTTGGCGGCAGAATATCTGACACTGCGGTGGTATCTACCAGGACGGTTCCTTGCACAAGGAATCTATCAATTAATAATTCTTAGTTCATCTGAATAAGGCAGTAAGTAATAAGCACTAACCAGAATAAAAACCTAATGTCCCAGCTAAGTAAGAATTGATTACCCAACTTGGCACACAAATATCCGTTCTCCGCACTTTTAAATAACATATTAAGTTAATAACGCGGGAATGGATGACCGGGCAGTGTTCGGATATTGCGACGTAATCCGCAAACTTGGACGTGACGCGAATAAGAGCCGCGAACGATTTTATAATGCTGATATTTAAAGAGTAAATCGTTTTACCTGAGAGCGGTACTAGCACTTTTTTAATAAGTTTAAGTCTGAGTCTCGAGCGAGTGGCGAACTCCAGCGATGTGTAAGGTTAGTGTTCTATGTGGAGTGCTGAGGAAACGGAGACTGGCTAGCTCTTAAGCAATCCCTCTACTAGGTGGTAGGTTCCTTGTACAGGGAACCATCCAGGTAAGTACCACCGCAGTGTCGGATATTCTGCCGCCTAGCAGCAGTGTGTAAACATTGCTGTGTTCCGGTGTGAAGGGCACTTTAGCTAGTGAAATTACTGGACACAAGAGACTTAATTTTATAATGTCTTTAGGGTTGGCAAGAAAACTACAAAATATTTCTTGATTTTAAAATCACGAGTAGAACGATTAACTACTTATCAAGCTATTAGTAAAGTAATATTTAGAAAATCGAAATTAGTAGGCTGTATGCACAGCTAAAATCCTTTTATTTTATACACGTGTAATGTTAATAGATTTTTTGAAAATGTAATCACACATTAGCGACTAATGAGCACCATATAAATGTAAGTTTAATTATATACGAGTATTATCTTATATCACAACTAGCATATAAAATGATAAAATAGGCTGTACAGCGACAACATATCGAGTGCTGGCATCGTTACTGCAAGCAAGTATCTCCTATTTTCAGTCTTCAAGGTTTCCTGCCCGATAAAAAAAAAACTTCGGCTGGCTCTTTTAAAACATCGACATCATCACACGTCTTTCCATATAAAATTGCTATTCAATTACTAATATTATTTAAAATTATAGTATCTACATCGCAAGGAATACTAAATCAAACCACCACCAAAGTTAGGTTCATTTTTGCTCGCCCACGCAATTTAAAATCTATGGGATCGCGGCCAACCAGGGATGTTCATCCTTCAATAAACAGTCATAAATGTCAAGAGATCCGACACATACAGTTGATTGATTATTGATTTCAGCTAAACGGCATATTGGGTCGCGGGGATGGCACCCGCCCGTCCGAGGGTTAAGACGTAATATCCGACCGAGGGTTGCTACCAATAACGTGGCTGATATATTACCTCTAAAAGTACAAGCCCTGGCGTAGTTGTCGCGTCATCTAGAACCTCTAGCCCTGGTTTTGTTCAGACAGACTAGTCACACTCATTTTACAATAAACTATCCCAGACGGCTTCGCAAGGGATTTTCACATTATTTATGGATAGGTACAGTATATAGCTTACGTCACTCGGGAACAATATAGTTTTCTATCTGTAGACGTATTTTCAGAATAGGATAAAGTACTAGATACAGAAAAATGAACTTTGTTTTTATATAACACCTATAGGTAAGTAAGTATATAAATATAGCTTAGATCAAGTATAGATAAGATAATCCGATATGTCCGATGCAATAAATATCGACAGTCGGAGATAGCTACCTTATTTACATATTAGCATTTATCTCTATCGATTATTTGTAATCTGTGGCACAATCGTAGTAATCGTTATGTGTGGCAACTCACTAAAGTGCGGTACGCGTCCATGAAGTTCAATATTATTTCTGTGAATTTGTAACTTTAATAATACGAAACTTTATGGGCGTCAGCTCTAACATTTATGTAGTAGAAAAAAAACCAAAGTATTTTTAACGAATACCAATCGATATTATGTACCTATTATATCAATGCGAGTACATACCATAATGGGGAACTTGCATAAAAATTATAATAGGAAATTATGATTATAATTTAATAAAAATTGTTCTAAAAAGAGGATTGCTAAAAGATTTTTCTAAAATTATTATTATTTTACGAAATATTTCAACATTTCAACTTTAAGTTACGTAAATTGAAACACCACCAATCGCGCGTGACGTCATACCTCGACTAGACGGCCATGCCCACAGGCCATGTCAATCAATTTTCAAGAGAAAATCTGTGTAAACACGTTATTTTTTTATAAAATGAAAAAAGGTCTAATTATAGCGGGATTAATTTATTTTAAGATAAAAATATAATTTTACAAAATGTAAGTAAGTACTAATTATATTAATATCCTGGGACAATCCACACACGGTTATCTGATACTAAACTAGGCAGAGCCTATATTAAGGTGTATACAACTGAAACAAATACTTATAGTACTTTTTTAACCGGCTTCAAAAAGAAGGTTCTCTATTCGACGCGTATGTATGTAATATTGATAAAAATGCGTAATATTAATATATGTTAGTGTATGTGGGCTTCTAAACAAATTTACCAAATTTTATGAGTGTATGTATGTATGTATGTATGTAGGTATGTATGTATGTATGTAGGTTTGTCCACGGATTTCTCAGAAACTACAAGTCCGATTTTGAATATTCTTTTTGCAATAGTTAGAGTATTTTTCAACTTAGGGTAGAGTACAAGTGTCATCAAAATCGGTCCAGTAGTTTAAGAGATATAAACTTTTTATGTTTTCAGTAAGTTACTGTAACGTAGACGTTCGAGTTGCGTGATAGTGCTGATACCTATTTTGGTAAAATAAGTCACTAAAAAGTGTTAAATAAACTATTTAAAAAAAAATAAAAACCGACTTCAAAGTAAATTATCTAAAAAGCATAAAATAACGAAAATATATTGAAGTCGGTGTCAGCTGGTGCTAGTGTTAGTTAACATGACGTGCTAGCACCGACTTCAATATATTTTCGTTATTTTATGCTTTTTAGATAATTTACTTTGAAGTCGGTTTTTATTTTTTTTTAAATAGTTTATTGTAAATACATTGATAAATAACACGCAGACACAAGGTGGGAATCAAACCAACGCTACCTACTATGGTAGCGGCGGTGGTAGGGTATCTTACCACTAGACCAACGGGCCTGTACAACTACATGACTGTTGCAACATATTTTGTTTATGGATAATATTAATTTAATAACTATAACTCTAGGGGATCATTTTATCATTCTGATTATATTAGTCGTCAAAAGTCTAATGAGAACATATTAATATTCAGTAGTTTATCTATTCACTCGCCAATCGCCATGAAAAATTTACTAACTCGTATGTCGAACCAATGTAATGACGTCACGGCTGTTAATGAGCGTTTTCGCGCCAACGTGGAAAAGTCAACGTTTGATTTGCAATATCTAGATAATTTGTGCATATTTAAACATTTTTGTTTTTGGTATCTCTAAGCGAGTCTAAAATCTTTACTAAAAAGCAAAAATTGTACAAGTTCCCGATTATTATCTGTCAATGTAATGTACTTATACATTTCTTCAAATCTACCTTGCCTAGGTGGCAAGCAAGCATGCGGGCCACCTGATGGTAGCAGTCACCGCAGCCACAGTCGGAGTAGAAACCCCTTTTAAGTGCTTGTATTTATAATACACTAGCTGACCCGCGCAGCTCCGCCCGCGCTTTAATTACATTTTGCTCCCCTTTTCTCCCTACTTCCTTGATTTATCTCTCTCCATCTCTCTCTCTTATAATAAAAATCTAATTCTATGCTATTTCTCTCCCCTCCCGCTTCGGTCCCCGTCACACTTCCCCTCTTCATCTCCCCGTTGTCCTCTCTGAACCCTCTCCTCTCTCTTCTCCCAACTTGCTCCCTCTCACTCCCCCCCCCCCCCCTTGCTCCACCTAACTCCTCCGATCACTCACTCCATCACAGACCTACCCGCAAAATTTCATACATATCGGTTCACCCGACTCTCGTGCACGTAACTCAGAGGTTCTCAGATTTTGTTGCGCAAGGCGTTGCGAACGTTCAGGTGAAGATTCTCCCATACGACGTATTCTTGCTGCCCGTGCTTGAGAACTATGTTTAGAAAGTTGAGACCTGGCTCTCTTAGGCATTTTCAAATGTTTAAGAAAATGCTAATAGCGTGTAATATTCTAGCGCTGAAAAGAACTGTTGTTTAGCCCTGAAAAGAACTGTTGGTTAGCCCTTTAAAGAACTGTTGGTTACCCCTGAAAAAATCTGTTGGTTAGCCCTGAAAAGAACTGTTGATTAGCTCTGAGAAGAGCTGTTGTTTAGCTCTGAGAAGAACTTTTGCGTAGGTGTAGTTTTAAGAAAGAAATCTAAAAAAAAATCGCATGAAAATTATTAGAATTCGCGCACGCCCGCTGGTGCGTAGGGAGCCGACCTCGCGTCTGAGTCGCGCGGGTACCTTAGGGGTCGTCCATTAATCACGTGATGTTTTTTAGCAACTTTTTAACCCCTCCTGGTGATATGTAGTGAGGTTTTAAACTAAAACAACCAAAATCACGTGTATTTTTTTGTACAAACTATATCGAAATTTTCGGAGTATTATCTTTAAATACAGGTAACTGATTAAATGTTGAAGGGGAAGTCGTTGCTGGCAACGGTGAGTCAAGGCCACGTGCCGCTGTTTGATTTAGGAATCGTGCATTCAACGAAAAATAAATACACGTGATGTCTCATTATACCCCTCCCCCGTCCTGGTGATATTTCGTGATTTTTTCGGAACCCCTCCCCCCCTTTCGAGCCTCACGTGATTAATGGACGACCCCTTACTCATAGATCTAAACTCCCCTCCCGCATGCGCACCCCCGCCTTGGTGACGCTCACTTCGCAACGGGCCGTGCAGCAGAAATCTTTTAATTTATAAGCAGTAATATTTTAATTTCGCCATAACTTCAAAACCAAATGTCCAATTTTAATCATTCAAAGACCAAATATTATCTACATAAACTGTGTACTTAATGATGAAATAATTTATTTTGATAAGGATTAATAGCATGAGTAAAATAAATGCGTTTAAATGTAGTCCAACCAAAATTCAAGATTTTTAAATAAAAAAATGGTTGTTGGGCCTCACTCGACATAGATACGCGCGTGTGCTGCGGACTTTTTTGTAGATATTTATAAGATCTACAATTAATTAGAACATTTTATGGTTCTATCTTTTATAGTTTAGGCAGCGTACGCAAAATAAGTAACTTTTCTGGTTGATTTTTTACACCTAAAACCCAAATATCTTACGGAACCCTATTTTTTTCCAAAATAAAATTTAGCCTATGTTACTCGTGGATAATGTAGCTTTCGAATGGTGAAAGAATTTTTAAAAACGGTCCAGTAGTTTTTGAGCCTATTCATTACAACCAAACAAACAAAGTTTTCCTCTTTATAATATTAGTGTAGATTACATACCGACTCGTTATGTTACGGCTCCATTAGGCGTTAATTCGTATTTGGACAAATTCTAATTTGCACAAGTACTTACTCGTATGTACACACGTTGAGACGGTAAACTGAGGGCCTAGACAAGATGCAATCGCTTCATAGCGAATCTATTTCTTTAGTCGCTAACGGTGTCAATTCCTTACAATTTGTCACGTGATTTTTCGATGACTTATGTCATTCTCATACATTTTTATACTTTCTATTAGCGATAACGCTTGTAGAATGTTACATTGTCTAGGTGGGCAGTTCGCTTAAACTAGACATAAATAATAAAAACCGATCAAATGTGACTCGGTCTTGCGGAACGAGGATTCCATATCTTGTGTAGACGTATTAAAGTTATTGTACTATTCGTGTACCTCAGATAGCAAAAAAACGATCGACTAAACTAATTTTATTTGTCGAGGATGTTTTAGGATTACTAAAAAACTGTACATCTTAAAGAAATCAATTTATTTTTCCTGTAAAATATAGATATACTTCAATACTTCTATTACAAATATAATTACTTATATCAGATTCTTACCTCCACGAATTTCGCAGATAAGGGGAAGGGGAGGGGAAAGGGAGGGGAAGAAATATCTTCATGGGAAGACCGGTGTATTTTTTGACCATTTAGAAGTTGCAGGAACTTGTATCGAAAATTCATTTGTTTCACGCCGCATCGTATCGCATGGGAGCCTGCGGTCTAGATGACAACAACCCGGACGGACTTTTTACGTGACTCCAAAGCACGGAGACGCACAGTATAAATGTCACGTAACGGTCACCCATCTAAAGACTGACTTTCCCTGACGTAGCTTAACCAACTGAACTGTTTACCGGTCAGTGGTTACAACTGGTCATGAGACTCTCATAGCCAGTTATAAATTCGTATGATTTGTTTAATGTCGTGCGTAGTTTGATGATCTCGTCAGAGATAGGACACTGTCGTGTCGATCACGAGGTAGGTATATTATTATATTATTCGACTCTATAATATGACCCGTGGGCTGTTATGGTAAGAATAGCACCCCCCCATCTCCTCCCTTTGGGTGTTCGTAAGAGACAAGAAGACAGCAGCGTCTTTCTTTTGGATTTATCTTCCACCTATATTGCGATCCTCAAGCCGCCTGCCAAGTGTGGGGACTTTGGCAATCCCTCCCTTGTAAGGGGGATCTCTTTGTTTAGCAGTGGACGTCTTTCGGCTGCTAATGATGATGATAATATGATGAGCTGTGGGGTGTCCGGGTAAGAATACCACCCTCTAAACTCCTCCGTTGTTCATACACAAATGTTTGTCCGAGTGAGAATCGAAGTCGAACCCACGATCCATTCGGTAGCGGGCAAGGTGAGGCAAGGACCAACGGGATGTATGTATCGATAGTTAACCGATCAATGATTTTGCTACACAGTGATGTGAACAAATCGATTTAACCCCAAAACAGTCACACGTCAAAATACGCTCAGTATTCAAAGCCTCCCAAAACGGGGAAAGATTTACATCACAGCCTCACTGTGATCATATTACATGATAAAGTTTACGCCGCCAAAACGCATTTCTTATTCGTTTATGGTATTAAAGGGCTGGCGGAAATGGACGAACAAACTGTTGGATATTTCAGAAAATACTAAAAAAATTACATCTCAGTGCAGTTAAACAGTACCTGTACAATGCGATGCCTCGTCGTCATCAGATCCCCATAATTAAGTACCCTACTCAATATTCAAAAATCCATAACAATCGTATATATTTATGCTTGGGCCTCAGGGGAGCTTTACACAGTGATATCTGACTGTAAAGAGAAGGCTTTTTACCTTTTTCTTGAATAAAAACTGAAAACTTTCCGGATTGGCAAGATTTGTATTCAGAAACTCAGCGGGATTTAGTTAATAGTGTTCTTTATTTGTTTATTTATTTATTTTATAATTTTTGTACACACAATAACAGACCGGAAATCGGAAATATTTTAGGCAAAGGCACAGCTTATTTCTAAAGAAATTTCATCCAGCAGGCCTGCGAGTGGAGAGTTGGAAGAAAGAAATGGGACGTCCGACGTAGTGTGTATAATAAATAAAAATAAGTAGCAAAATGATTAATTTAAATACATTATTCAAATAAAATACATACGGACATATATATATCTATACATATTATAAAACAAAGTCGCTCCCGCTGTCTGTCCCTATGTATGCTTAAATCTATAAAACTATGCAACGGATTATGATGCGGTTTTTCTTAGTAGATAGAGTGATTCAAGAGGAAGGTTTATATGTATAATACATGCATAATATAGTAGAGAAACAGTGATCATTTTAGAGGTTTACAATGTGATGTCGTAAATAAAATTTGCGCTTACATTGCAAACGCTGGCTGAACCCTACGAGATAGATCAAAATAATGTACTACAGTATTGTACACCTTAACAAGTTCTACAAAAAAGTCCGAGATGGTATATGTTTATCTCATAAGGATAGCCCACCATAAACATTTTTTATCCTTTACTTTTTATGAGAAATAATTAACTATTAATAAATTGTTGTTAGCATGAATTTGTCCCTTCTTCAACTTAAACTTCACTAATATTTACACCAATAAAAAAAAATAGATGTAAACATTGTTCATACAGCTAGGTTAAGGTTAAGCAACATAAGGCAAGGTATAGATGGGTGAACCGATTGGTATGAAATTTTGTGTGCATATCGGGTAGGTCTGAGAATAGTCCGTAAAGTATATTTCATGCCGCTAGGTTAAAGCAACGTTAGGCAAGGTCATTACATAGATGGGATGACGGCGGCGACGACGACGTGGACGGTGACGGGTTGTCGAGCCCCGTTCCCGTGATCATGATACCAGGTTTTAGGGGGCTATATTGCGCACTGAGGGTATTTGGTGCAGATCCCACTGGAGGTCCCCCCTCTTATGTGGCAATAATATGCGACAGCTGCAGGGGTTTAAGTGGGTAGGAATCCCAGATACCAGGATTGACGAGGGTCTATTCCAGGATATATAGAACGAGAGGAGGGTGCAAGAGGGGGGAGAGAGGGAGAGGGAAGTCGAGGAGGGGGTGTTGGGGTGAGGGATAGGAGGATTAAGATGGAGCAAGGGGGGGAGCAAGGGGGGGAGAGTGAGGGTGAGGGGGTTCAGAGTGGGGACAACGGGGAGAGGAAGAGGGGGAGTGTGACGGGGACTGAAGTGGGGGGGGGGGGGAAGAGAGAGGAGAGAAAGAACGAGCATAGAATTAGATTTTTCATATAAGAGAGAGATGGAGAGAGAAATAAATCAAGGGAGGAGGGCGAAAAGGGGAGCAAAATGTAATAAAAGCGCGGGCGGAGCTGCGCGGGTCAGCTTAATATAGTAAACATAAATACATACTAGTAAATAAATTACTATTACTATATAATATAAGTACACTAATATAGTAAAAAAGATAAATACTATACATATAACGGGTGTAAGGGACATCGTACCGAATTTTTTTTTAATAGATGTCAAATAATGTCCGTTACAATCTCTTTTTCTTGCCTGTTCTCAAATGAAACTAGCTGGCCCAGATATATATACTCATCGACATATTGTACATCCTGCTCATCCACCCTGATCCTGTGTTTCACGCTGTTGGTCATCACTTTTGTCTTTGACTGATTCATCATTAATCCAACCTCAAGGCTTGCCATGTTCAGCTCTTGAAGCATTTGTTGCAATACGGGAGCGGATGGAGCAAAAAGGACTATATCGTCAGCAAAACGTAGGTTAGTGAGCCTAAGGTCACCAACCATAATTCCCTTCGTGGACCATTCATCTGCCATTTTTTTAAATATTTCCTGAAGAACGCTAGTAAAGAGTTTTGGAGAAAGTGGATCCCCCTGTTTTACACCTTTTTCCATTTGAAATATAGGGCCATAACAGTTAAGTTTAATGTTGGCGGTGCTATTATCATAAATGTTTTTAAGAAGATTTATATACGTTTGGTCTATTTTTTGATTTTGTAGAGCTGATAGAATTGCTTGGTGTTTTATGCTGTCGAATGCTTTCGAATAATCTACAAATGCTAAATAGAGAGGTTTTTGAAACTATACTTTTCCATAACTTACATATATTGTTTATTGAAACAAAATATTTACAATATTTACTCTAAACTTGATTTAATGCTTGAAGGTGGTCTGTTGTAGAAAAAGATGGGCGAAAACCGGCTTGTTCCGGGGGTTGGTAATAATCAAGCTGTTTATCAATGCGGTTGTAAATGATTTTAATAAATGCTTTGTATAAGTGAGATATAAGGCTAATTGGTCTATAATTGCTACCCTCAACATTGTGCTACGATAAAGTTCGCTCTGTGATATCAAATTCATTTTTAATTTAAGTTACAATAATTTTAGAGTAAAAGTACCTATATACGCCTACAAAAACACCTAGAAGCAGTGATATTGTGGAATCAAACCAAAATTCAAGTATATCCCATAATCAGTGCTTTAAAAATTTCCAAGTACAAAGTGTCTACAAAAACAGGGATATTGTCGGCATAGCCGCTGTCAGTGTCTCATAAAAGCCAAAAATATAGTCCTTTACTAATCACATGTGAAATAAATCAGTGAAATAGTGCCAATATAAAAATAATTTATAGTGTCTGTCATTATCTAATTTGACCTTTGGACTTACTGTACGAGCCGATCAGCAGACGTCTATATTATATCAATATTTCGCCACTTAAAGAAACGTACGCTTGGCGCATTGATTACGGTCTTGCCTGCCGTAACGTGGCCGCTGGATCGAACCTCCGCTCAGACACCGCTCTTTTTGTGTGTTCATAAATTGTTAAGATAACTAAATTAAATATCCTTAGATTTAATAATATGGATCTACAGCGCACACCACCCAGTTACTGTAATAAAAGTTTAATGAAAACTAAAACACCGCATCATAGTTCGGACTCTGCACTATACGAACCAGAAAAGAAAGCCGAGACATCATCCATTAACACTAAAAAGCGTAAATTTAATGAGCATTCTGATGTACTATCAGAAATGAAGATAATGTTGACAGAACTTCAAAAAAGTCAAGATTATAAGTTTGATACGATGAATAAATCAATTGAATTCATTAAGGACTTACATATTGAATTAAAAAACACTGTCTCCTTCATATCTGAGAAATATGACGAGACTTTAACAAAAATGGAACAATTACAACAGGATAATAAATTTATTAAAAAACAAGTACAGGATCTGGAACATAAACTCGAACTCCAAGAAAAATCTTCTAGGGCATCCACCATAGAAATTCGAAATATTCCAAAAACTGAAAACGAGAGTAAACAAAACCTAATTAATATTATAAAGGACCTGGGTAACGTCGTAAACCTTAAGTCTCAGATTATTGATTCCGAAATACGTGACCTATACAGGACAAAATCTAAAACTGAAGCAATTGTGGTGGATTTTACTACAGTTGCCAGAAAAACTTCATTTGTGTCATCTGTTATTAATTTTAATAAATTACAAAAGGAGCACCACAACCTACCGCTAAATACCAACCACATAAAAATAAGAGGTGAACCCCGAAATATTTTTGTTTCTGATTCCCTGACAGGGAAAACACGAAGATTATTTTACCTATCAAGACAGTGTGCCAAAGCCCAAGGATATTATAGCTGTTGGATTTCATATGGACGTATTTACATTCGGAAGAAAAATGGTGATGAAGCTATCCAAATTAAAGATGAAAACGATCTGAATATAAAATGACTAACTTTACTTTCTTTTATAATATTTTGTCATGTTATTACTACTTATATGCTTAGATATATAAAATTATGTACTAAATCACACGTACACAACTCATACACACCCATTAACTTTTATCTTATTTACATACGCGCATTATATATTATGTTAATCAAGCTATTTTATATATTCACTGCAATTTTTAGAAAATCTATTATCCATACGTCTATAATAGCCAAAATAGTCCATTTTAATTTTACCGTAAAGTTATTTGTTTTGTTACATTCGCGGCGGTTAACGATTTGTTAAACAATATAGACCTGTTCCGTATATCTGAGTCCATTACTTGCAGTCCTGAAGAATGTTTTACACATATCGAAAGCACTTCAGCATATCTCAAAATTTTACATCAAAATATTCGAAGCCTTAATTGCAATTTTGATGAACTTACTGCATTATTAGTTAGGTTAAAAGTTAGTTGTGATGTTATTATTTTAACAGAATGCTGGCTTTCACAGATGTCAAATTTACCGTCATTAAAAAACTATACTTTATTTAAGACTAACAGAAACTATAATCAAAATGACGGAGTGGTGGTCATGATAAATAATAATCATACTACTTATAAAATAGAAGAACCACATTTTATGGAGGCAAATTGCCTACTTGTCAAATTTGATACTAATACCGTCATTATATCAATTTATAGACCTCCATCATTTAAAAATCTAGACAATTTTTTGATATCTCTTAATAAACTGCTTGAAGAACTGTCACATTTTCAAAATATTATTATAATGGGAGACATTAATATAGACATATTAAATAACGACATTAAATCATCATCTTATCTGGATATTACTGCTTTTCATGGCCTTCTACCCGCAATATACACTCCTACTAGGGGTAATAGTTGCCTAGACCATGTGATAGTTAAAACTAAGCATAGTGCTTTCACATTTAACTTACAAACTACGATTACCGATCATACATCTGTAATCTTTTGTCTTAATTATAAGGGTGCTAAAAAAACATGTATTAATACTATTAAAAGAATTGATTGGGAAGGTATTAAAGCCGATAGCAAAAAAATGGACTTTGGTCCAGTTTATAACGAGACTAATCCAAATATAGCAACCAGTTTATTTGTAGATTTACTCATAAGTTTGATGCGAAGACATACACATACCTTAAAGATCTCACGCAGTAAAACTCCCATTAAGCCCTGGGTAACCCCTGGTATTTTGCGCTGCATTAAACACAGAGATATTCTACATAAAAAATCCAAAAAAGAACCAAATAATATAGAATACCTTACAACCTACAAGAGATACCGCAACTTTTGCAATAATCTGCTTAAGAAGCTTAAACGACAATATGAGCGAGATAAATTGCAAATGGCTAAGAATGATACCAAAAAGTTATGGACTTCTATAAAAGATATATTAAATTGGAATAAGCAACGTGAACCTAACCTAGACTTATTAAACTGTAATTATTCTCCTCATTCTTCAGTAAATACTGTCAACGATTTCTTTGCGGGAGTTGGTAGCAGACTTGCTGAAAGTATGCCCTCAAATTTTCCACCCTTCAACAATAGATTTGATAAAACTGAAATGCCCCCCGCCAATTCATTTGTCCTACTTGAAGTTGATAATAATGAAGTTGAAAATAATATATTAAATTTAAAAAACGACTGTAGGCCTGGTTGGGACAATATTTCATCGCGGCTTTTAAAAGAATTGTTATCCATTATTACTCCTGTACTCACTGATCTTATTAATCGCTGTTTAGAATCTGGTGTGTTTCCTACGGTTCTGAAAAAATCCATTCTTGTCCCTATACATAAGGCGGGGAATACTGACTGCGTGAACAAGTATAGACCCATCTCAATTCTTACGTCACTTTCTAAAATATTTGAGCGTATTATAAATTCTAGACTTATTAAATATCTGGAGTCAAAAAAACTACTAGCCCCTTCGCAGTATGGTTTTAGAGTAGGGAAATCTACTAGCGATGCGGTTCATGATTTTACTACCTTTTTGGTCAGAGAGATGGATGCTAACAAAAAATGTCTTACTATCTTTCTCGACCTGGCGAAAGCGTTTGACACAGTCTGTATTCCCACCCTATTGTCTAAACTAAGTAGCATGGGTATTCGAGGAACACAACTTAAACTTATAACTGATTACTTATCTGACAGGACACAGTGTGTCAAAATTGGTGAGTACGTTAGTGGCGAGCTTGAAATCACTTTCGGAGTCCCACAAGGCAGTATACTTGGACCTACATTGTTCTTATGCTACATAAATGATCTCTGCAAGTTCCGTATCCCCAACTGCAATATTATTTCCTATGCGGATGACACCACATTAACATTTTCAGGAAATTCATGGGAAGAAGTTTTTAAAACAGCACAAGCTGGATTTAATTCTGTCTGTCACTGGCTTACTGTAAATTCATTAACACTAAATGCTGATAAGACTAAATACATGAGATTCACTATTCGCAATAACGCAAACAATTTGGACGATTCTTTGCAAGTAACTGCTCATCAGTGTTCTGTTCCACCAAGCACGCACTGTAATTGTCCGTGTATTAAGCGTACACATAGTATACGGTACCTCGGTGTTACTATAGATAGTAGACTGTCGTTTAATGAACATATTCAAAATATCACTCAAAAGGTGCGTAAACTCGCCTACATATTTAAACAGCTACGAAATATAGCAGATACGAAAACTATAAAAACTGTATACTTCGCTTTAATACAATCGATTCTGACCTACTGTATTACAACATGGGGTGGCATTGGAAAAACAAAATTGCTAGAACTTGAAAGAGCTCAGAGATTGATTTTAAAAGTTGCCTTTCGTAAACCTAGGCTTTATCCCACAACTACACTCTACAATGAAGCTGAAGTTTTGACTGTTCGACAGCTATACATTCTCTTGACTATTCTTCACCAGCATGAAAATACGGAGTCCATTGATCCTGATAAAGCTTACACAAGGAGGTATTATTCTATTTACAACTCTGTTAAAACTAGAACTAGATTTGCCCAAAAATTTCACATCTATTTAGGACCTAAACTATACAATATTATCAATAAAGAATTGAACATATTTAATAAAAACAAAAATGTCTGCAAAAAAGATATTACAAAATGGCTATTAAAACTTGACTATTCTGAAACTGAAAATCTCTTTAAGTTTAACATAATATAATAATTTTAAATTTATTGTACCCATATAATACCCTTCATTTTCCTGTATTTATACATGCGCGTATACTCACCCTCAAATACTCATGTGCATGCATATATTTAATACTTACCCATAGATTTAAGATTTTTCACTATACTTTTGTACATTTGTGATACTAACTGCCGAACCTACAAACGTCAATTATAGTTGATTGTGATTGAATCATATTTTGTAAATGAATTATTTCGACTTTCGACGCCAAATAATACTTAATACGCGAATAGTGAGTAGATATATCAATAATCTTGTAATTAATACTAAAAGATAATCATAAGAGACTCGGAGATTCGAAATAAATAGATTACAAAGGATGACTTAAATGCGATTAAAGTTAATTGATGTCTGTGTGTGCGGCAGTAAGTGCATAGTTTTTAGATTTACTCTTTAGAAATGTAACCAGAAAAAAAAAAAAATACATACTACTTAAATCATGATTGTTATCACCATGTTATCACAGATTATCCTCATTTTTATTATGGGGGTCCTGGTGTTCCAAAATACAGGCCTCGGCTTAGTTTGGGCACCAGTCTCTCACAAATGTACTTTTTATTCTTGTTTTTATATGTGATTGTCTCTTAATTTTAAGTTTGTATGTACCTAAATTAATTTCATCATAAGTTTCATTTGTGGCAGAGAAAATAAAAATCTATCTATCTATCTATCTATCAATTGTTAATATCTCCCTTATCGCCTTTTTTATGTAGCAGAATTATATTGGAGTGGCATAATTTTGTTGGAAATTTTCCTGAGTGAAGTATATTATTAAACAGTTTATTGACGTGGGAAATCAATGTTGGAGAACCAATTTTTAAAGCTTCTGTTGTGATACCATCCTCTCCGGGGCTCTTGTCAATAATGCCTGGAAGAGCTACTGGTCCATGAAAACGCTGATGAAGGGCGACCTTCCAATATGTCTCAAGCGAAAACTCATCGACATGTGTATACTACCCATTCTAACCTACGGTGCTCAAACGTGGTCACTTACTGAAGCTCAAAAGTCCAAACTCAGGGTCTGCCAAAGGGCGATGGAACGTAGCGTGCTGGGCATTAAGTTGACCGATCGCGTTCCAAATACAATTATACGTTCCCAAACAGGAATTGCCGATGTAGGGAAAAAAGCTGCCAGGCTGAAGTGGGATTGGGCGGGACATATTTGTCGCATGAAGGCAGACAGATGGGCCAAGGTTGTCACACAATGGGTGCCGAAGGATGGACGTCGTCGTCGTGGAAGGCCTAAAAAGCGTTGGCGTGACGACTTAGACGCATTTGAGAAGGACTGATCTGAGATGGCTCAGGACAGAGATATGTGGATGGTCATGGGGGAGACCTTTGCCCAGCAGTGGGACAATATAGGTTAAATAAAATAAAAAAATGTCCGTTACAACATTACAGAAACCATTTATATGGAAAATGACAAATGACTGACTTATTAATTTTTGAGCATGTAATGAATATATGCGGAATAATATTTATTTCTCAAATAACATTGCTAATTTTCTAAAATAATAATAATTAATTGCCTATTAATTAATTGCCTATGTACTGTTTTAGTGCATAAAGAATTAATAAATGAATAATTAAATAAATTTTCCACAAACAAGTAATTTATTGTTTTTAAATTAAAATTATGATTTATTAGTATACCAATAATGATAATAATACATACTATTACACTAATTATACTAATTTTATTTTAAAAAAAGTTGTTCTTTTTTGGAAATTCATGAAAAAGCCGATGAAAAATTTCAACACTAGAGTGTTCAGAATGATGTACTGGATCCCTGGTATCGGTTTTCGGTACGATGTCCCTTACACCCTGTATAACAAAATGTCAAGATAAAGAAAGATAGTGCTCTTTAACTCGTCTTTTGAATTGTGTCACATTTACAGACAGACGTATATCCGGCGGTTCTTTATACAATAAATGTCTGAAAATTATTGATGGTTCAAGCCCACGCATATCTAGATATCTATCGCTATCATCAGAGGTATTCAAGAGAGTCCCAGCTTTCACCAATGAATACTATCTATTAATATGTACGGACACGGCGCTACCCTTTACAGTTGTATGAGGTATTCATTACTATGCGTGGCACGATCACTAGTAGCTGCATATTCACTATTGGCTGCAGTGCAGTGCTAGGATGTAAACAACTGTGTGTAGAAAGGACATTTGTATGGTTTCCTAAGCCTACTTCCGCGATGAGACTGCGCTAACCTATACAGTAGAGATAGGAAAAGAGAGATATTCCCCTGTCTAAAGATGGGCCCTGACGCTTTCACCTGAGTAATAATTACGAGAAACGGAGAAAATCTCTTCAGCCCAGTGACTTCTCCCATTCCATTTACACTGCATGTTGGGTACACACAGATTCATTGCGGCAGGAAATCTCGTTTATTCCAAGTAGTCCAATTATTAGTTCGATCTTCGAACAGTTTTATTTTTATTTTATTTTAATAGAACAACCAACGAGACATACACTATTACAATACATATTTGTTAAATTTTGAACTTATTGCTAAGTGCTGCCTCACAGTAAAGGCTGTTACAACATGCACAAGGAGAAGTACCTATTTATAAAATTTGTCATTACTTTCCAGCTTTGTTAATTTTTTATGAGCTTAAGATCTAACTACTGTGTTCCATGTGATACAATTTTTGAACTTTACTGATAAAGGACTTGATTGTGTCGGAAAAAATGTCAGTTATATCACTGAACTTATGGCATAATTTAGTCATGCGTGGAACAGGGGAGTTGGCACCTAGGACGGAAGAAAAGAAAGGAGGCGTTAATGGAGTTATAGGGCAGCGCGGACGACGACGCGGCACTCGGAACCTAAATTTTTCTAGTATTTGCGGGCAGTCAGATAAGCTGTTGAGAATTTTAAATGCGAACTTAATGTCGATTATGTCTCGACGTTGATCAAGTGTCAACATCCTGAAGTGTCTCAATCGATCCGTATATGATTTACCTACCCTACGAGTACTTGCCGAAAAATCCAAGTGTCTAGTGAACTTCTTCTGTAATCTTTCTATGCGCAACGTATGGGTTGCATAATGCGGACGCCAAACCACGCTACAGTATTCCACTATACTTCGAACGAAACTATTGTACAGAATAATTTTAGTTTTTGATTTTTTTAATATTTTACCTGTTCTTATTATAAAGCCTAACATTTTCATTGATTGTTTAATTATGTTATCGATGTGCGGTACAAATGTCAATTTGCTATCAAACGTTATTCCAAGATCTTTTATTAGTTTCACTTCTTTTATTTTAATTCCCTTGACGTTGTATTCGGTATGATTCTCGTGACGTCGTCTTGTAAATTTAATATGGAAGCACTTATTTGAATTTAAATCCATTTGATTTTCATTACACCATATTGAGAGCCTGTCTATATCTTCTTGGAGGAGTTGCTGATCGTTACTAACATGCTGTATTACCTTGAACAGTTTTAAGTCGTCCGCAAATAAAAATGGTGTCGAGTGCTCAAAACAACTTACAACGTCGTTTATATAGAAATTAAACAGTATTGGGCCCAAATGCGATCCTTGAGGGGCACCTGAAGTTATACCTCGCTTAATAGACTCGAAACCATTGACTACAACATGGAAGTCGCGATCGACCAAATATGATTGAATCCATTTGTACAAGAACCCTATGACACCGTAGTTCGACAACTTATTCATTAACAGCGCATGAGGTACGCGGTCGAACGCTTTACTAAAGTCGGTGTAAACGACATCAGTTTCCTTGTTTTGGTCCATCGCCTCACATACGACACCAGATTAGTATTAGTGGAGCGAGAGTTTACAAATCCATGCTGGTGATTAGTCAAATATTTTTTTAAGTATTACTGCAAGCGTGGGCTTATTAAAGACTCTAATACTTTAGATGGAGCAGAGAGTATAGAAATTGGTCTATAATTGCTAACAACTGAGTCATCGTCAGATTTAAAGATTGGCACCATCCTTGCAGTCTTCCACAATTTTGGGAATACTCCAGTAGAAAGTGACTTATTGAAAATCAGCAGAAATGGAGTAGCTAATGCACTTGCACATTTAACCATAAAAATTCATGGCAACCCGTCAGGTCCCGAGCCTTTATTGATATCGAGCCTTTTCAACTTCTCCAGTATTTCTTTCTTAGTAATCACTATTGAAGATACGATGTCTCCGCCATTTTCGATGGCTTTGAAATATCGTTGATTAAAACTGCTAGGAGATTTCCATTTCTCAATATCATCCTTTGATACACCAGGGCTATAGATTGTGGAAAAATACGAGGCAAACATATTGCAAATTTCCTCTCCATCTGAACTAGTGACGATTCCATTAGACATAGTAGCCGGATGTAAAAAGTAAAAGAGGAGGTAAGGGAGCTTCCTTACCTCCTCTTTTACTTTTTACAAAGGACCAAAAGCTTTTACAATTTCTCGCAATGTTTTCCTCAACGTTTTTTAAATACAAGTTATAACACTCAGATGCATACTTAGCACAACGTTTGACCAATGTATCAAAGGACAATTTATCCAACGGATTTTTAAATTTCTTGTACCTACCAGATGTAGGTACAAGAAATTTAATTATATATATATTTGTTTTTTTCTTTCAACATCTTAATAAGAGTTCTATTAAAAAACTATCTGTCAGTTTGGACAAGAAAAAACCATCTGTCCACTGGCTTCTGTCATCGAACAATTTGGAAATAAATATTTCAAGTAATTATACCGACTGAATGTCCCAGAATATTTTTTTATGGCTTCTACTACTGTGACGCAATAGAACGTGTAAGCGCAAAATAGCGAATTCATAAATACCTTTCTTAGATTTCAGAAGTACTAGGGCAACAGAATCAGAATCAGAATCAGAATCAGAATCGTTTATTTTGCAATGAATGTAGGTAACAAATAAAGGTGTTGTAGGCATTATACAATTTGAATCCATTACATTCTACCTTTTGGCATGCAAAATATAATCTTAGGTAGGTTTACTAATTCTAGATAAATAATTTAAAATGTCATGCTTTGATTCTATTACAGTCCTATTTTTAGTCATTAAGCCTACCATTGTATATAATCATTTTAAACTAAAACTAAACAATATTAATCATCAACAATAATCATTTTAAGCAATGTAAGTAAAAAATTATTAAAACAATAGGTCAACTAAAAAAATAAAAAAATTAAATAAAAAAATAAAAAATATTTCATATCGGTAAAAAAATATGTCCAGGGATTCATTAAAATTAAATTATTAATAACAAATAGAATACACGCCACCAACATAATACACGATTTAATTTATGTAATTAAATATAAAATCAAGGATTTATTATGTTTATATACATTATTTGAGGAGGAGGATACATTATTCAAGGTTGTCATTCAAAAAGTCATTAACTGAATAATAGCACTTTTCAACTAGTAGTTTCGTAAATTTTTTTTTAAGATTATGTGTGGTTCCTTCTTTAAAATCGTGAGGGATTTTGTTGTATATAACTGGTCCCATGCACATTAAGCTCTTTCTTAACAATGCTGTTTTGTAACTACCTGTGTATAAAAGATTTTTGTATTGAGATCTCATTAGTGCCGGTCTTGTTGAATGATCCATTCTTGACTTAAATAGGTTTTGGTTCATTTTAACAAATAATGCTACTTCCAGTATATACAATGAAGGGAAAGTTAATAGTTTTAGGGATTTAAACATAGGAACGCAGCTGTCAGTTGATTGAATACCAGTCATTGACCTTATGCAACATTTTTGGGCTCTGAATATTCTTTCTCGTTCACTGCAGTTAAAAACTACCCCATATCTTAGTGTAGAAGCAACCAGACCGTGATACGCTATGATAAGAGTGTCTATATTAAGTTTTTTTGATAAACTATAAAGAATATAAGCTATTCTGCTCAATTTCTTGCAGACCTCTTCTGCCTGCTGTTTCCAAGTCAGCTTGCTGTCAATTATTATACCCAAAAACTTTGCAACATTTGTTTTGTCTACATTTTGTCCCTTGTATTGAATAGTTAGAGAGTCCGGAGAGATCCGTTGGTAAAAGTGCATTATTTTTGTTTTTTGCAAATTAATAATCAGATTATTAGTGCATAGCCAATTTATAATTGTTTTTAAAGTATCGTTAATAGTTTTTTCATAGTGTACTTTTTCCTCGCATTTTATTATCGCCGTGCTGTCATCGGCGAATAATACCATCGGCTGTTGTACTTGTCGAGGCAAATCATTAATATAAAGAAGAAATAATAATGGCCCAAGGACACTGCCTTGTGGTACCCCGAATTTAACTTCTCTACTTTTTGATAAACATTTGTATTCAAATTTACTTCTGGTACATATTCTCGAGATTTCAGTATATTGCTTACGGTTTGTGAGGTAAGATTTTATAAGATTTAAGGCATTTCCTCTTATGCCATAACTGTCAAGTTTTTTCAACAGAATGTCGTGGTCAACGTAGTCAAAAGCTTTAGTCATATCAGTCAAAATAGCGCAAACTGGTGTTTTAATGTCAACATTACAAACATATTAATGTTTTTATTCTTTCTGAATCCTTTTTGTTCAGCGCAAAGGATGTTAAATTTATTTATAAAAGAATAGATGGATTCATAAATAACTTTTTCGAATATCTTGGCAAAAACTGAAATAAGGGCTACAGGTCTATAATTCGACAGCTGTTCCTTACTATCCTTTTTATGTATCGGTTTTATTATTACTGTTTTTAGGCTATTTGGAAAACTGCCGGAGCTAATGCACAGGTTCATTACATGACTTAAAGGAGAAGCTATCACATCTATAACGAATTTAACAACATTAGTAGCAATGCCGTCGTATCCAACACTTTTGGTATTTTTTAATGTTTTTATTAATCTCACTATATCCTCTGGTATAACCGGTTTCATAAATATCGAGTTTGGATTACTCTCTATTCTAAACTCTTCCTTTGTGGCATTAATTGCTGAGGTTTGTATTACATCAACAAAGTAATTGTTGAAGGTTTCCGCAATTTCTTTAGCCTCCTTAATAATAGTATTTCCTATTCTTATTTGTAATATAGATTCTTTAGTCAGATTACTATTACTACCATTTATTATTTGCCAAGAAGCTTTAGACTTGTTCGTTGATTTTTTTATAGTGTTGTTATTTTGTGCCGCTTGCGTAAGTTTGATAATTTTTTTAAATCTCTGTGCATATGACTGAAATATATGTTTGTTATGGTCCGAGGGTGTTTTTCTATATTTCCATAATAGTTGTCTTTGTCTTTTACTGCATATTTTTATTCCTCTTGAGATCCACTTGGGCTTTTTGGTAGACTTAACATTAAATAGTTTAACTGGAAAACACAGGTCATATAAAAGACGGAATAGTTCAATAAAATTGTCATATGCCATATTTGGATTATCGGACTTGAATACTTCTGTGAAAGATAATTTTTTTAGATAGTTTTTAAACTTAACTAAATTAACTTTAGATATGTCTCGTATTTTAACACGCCATGAGTTGATAGTACAGGTTTTATTTACATGGATCTTTATTAGCTGCGCTGTATGGTCCGAGAGGGCAAAGTCCATTACTTCACTGAAGCATTTTTTCCTATAGTTATGTGCGAAGTTATCCAAACAAGATTTGCTTTTCGGTCTAGTCGGTTGTCTTATTTCTAACTTAAGATTGTGACTGAGAAGTAACATTTCAAAGTCCAACGTATACCTATTTTGTTTAAGAATATCTATGTTGAAATCCCCACACAACAATACTTTTTTATTTCTTTTCGTACATAGTTTTTTAAGAACAGTTTGTAAGGTATTACAAAACAAGTTGAAATTAGACATATTTGGCGGTCTGTATATACAAATAATGACTAGATTTTGTTTAGTTAATTCTATTGCGCAACATTCTATGACTCCAGAAATGGACAACTTTGTTATATCAGTCAATACCTTGAACTCATAACCTCTTTTAATTAGGATACAAGCACCTCCTCGTCGTTGATGTTTTCTTGAATAGGATGCTGCGAGTTTAAAATTCTGAATGTTGATCAATGTCTCATGCCCAGACATTACAAAATGTTCCGTGATGCAGATTACATCCAAATCTATTTTCTTCTTTATTAATTCTTGGATATGAATAAGTAACAAGTCAGATTTATTTATAAGGCCAGCTATATTCTGATGCATAATGTACAAATGTTTATAATAGAAAAAACTGAGGATTATTCGTAGTCGATGGTATGGAATCATTATTGGTATTTGAGTTTGTCAAATTTTGGCTAATTTTCTCATTTGTTGAAACATTTTGAGAACAATACAAGTCATAATCTATCATAATGTTAAACATAATCCGTTCATAAATGTTTCTCCACCCGTATTTGTTTAATTTTCCTGTATTATTAGAAAACATCTCAGGCGTTAGGGAGCTATTGCTATCGAAAAAGTATGCATATTTGTTGTGTTTTATGTCTAAACACAGGAGGCTATTAAATAGCTCAACTTTATAGTTATAGATTAGTGCACCTTTTATGTAGGTCGGAGAACAGATAACAATATTTGTATGAATGGCACTTTCCAGCAAGGATTTTAAGTTTTCCAACATGGTTATATAATCATTATTTTTGAGGTCATTTTCTCCAATGAAAATCAGGCAATAATCATTGATTGTAAAATTTTGTAATTTATTTTCAATATCACTTAGAAGATATTTTAACGGGGCGTTAGGAGACAAATAATGGAAATAATCGAAGTGCTTTGAGAATACTTCTTCTATTAATGGTAAAGTTTTTGTTGTGCAATTGCTACTCATGATGCATAGCTTATTTCGATTTTGTTTTGGTATTGATGTGGTGCCTGATACATTTTTGTTTGCAATATTGCACTGTCGTGGAGTTGGTTTCAATTTGTTTTCATTCAATTTGGTAGTCTGTGTTTCTTTAGTCAACATTACTTTTGTTACATCGTTAGAGTTGTTCCACACCCTCAAATCATTGTTGGAGTTAGTTGGTGATATTTGGGGATGTTTTGTTTTCTTTTTACGTGAAGATAACGGTGTGCTACTTTTTCTATCAGGCGCTGTGCAGATCTTTTTATAAGTTTCGATATTCATTAATGATTTTTGTAGATCTGATTTCAATCGAAAGTTCTCGCTATTTAGGTCATCTATTTCCTGATGAGCGCTTGTTAGTTGGATCCTAAGTGACTTTATTTGCTCCTTTAAGTCCATAACAATATCGTTGTCAACATTTTCATGCTGGCTGTCCGGTATGCTCATCATTGTAGAGTCGAGTATAGTCTTATCACAATCACAATTGTCAGTCACAGATAAGTCATCTAAAGAACTCGTTTTATATTGCCTACGATAAGTGATATTATTCTCTGTATCCATGTTTTATGGTTTTATTAGATTTTGTTCCCTTTTTTTTTGTCTATCAGTATTTGAGTTGAAATCGTATTAGCTAGATCGATTAGCTTGTGAACAGTCTTTGTAAACAAATTTTTTGTAGTACAAAAAACAGATGCAGGTGCTGGGATTCGAACCTCGATACTGAGCCGCGTGTTAGACACCCGAGTCGAAGCCTCTAGCCTCCAGACCAATTCGCACTTGCGCATTTAATTGAAATTGTGTATCAGTATCTATTATAAGCAATTATTGTTTTGCAACAGTTACAATTTGAAATTTTATGAAAGTCTTTGGTGGGTGGTTTCTTCTTTTTTTTTACTATTTACTTTTATCACTAATTTAGTATCACTATACACACAAAATTATACAAGTTTATTGATTTATCACTGCTTTAAAAGTATCTGATAATTATTGAATGTGTTGTAAATTCGAGTAGTTATAATAATTTTGCTATTTTTGCACTGGTTATTGTACTTTGAACAACTTTGCACGAAATTGGCCGATTATTGACCTTATAATACTTGCACACATAATTTTTTAAGCACTGTACACATTACAATTGATTTTATTGCACTATAATACTTTTTCACAGATTTTTAAAATTAAATATATACGGAGCTCTTTTAGTTGATGTTTACGTGATGGTGGCGCCATCTAGTCCCAAGGCACAAGGATGCCTCCTTGACGGCTTAGCTTTTTCGGTGGTATTTTGGGCCTATTACGAACTAAAACTATCTTTGAGCAATTTTACTCTCAAATCTTTTTTTATTCCATCTAGTGATTAGACAAGCAAGACGTTCACTTGATTGTAAGCAACACGCTTCTATAGACAGCTGCAATTGGCTGCCGCTCGTTACCCGAGACGTAAGTTATTAAGTATGTATCTTGTGTTCAGTAATTTCACCAGCTGCCCTGTGCCCTTCACACTACGATACACTGCTGCTTAGCGGCGGAATATCTCACGCCTAACTGCACAGTCCTTTGCACAAACGACCTACCATATTGTGAACCTATGTCTTACTTCAAACCATGACGGGCCCGTTGGTCTAGTGGTTAGACACCCTGGCTGCTACCCGATGGATCGTGGGTACGATTCCCACTAAGTGTCTGGGTGTTATTTATCTATTTAAGTATGTATTAAAAAAAATAGGTATTAGTATCAGTTGTCTGGTTTCCATAGTGCAGGCTCTGCCTAGTTTGGGATCAGATGACCGTGTGTGGATTGTCCCAATATATTATTATTATAATGTACCTATATTATTTTATATTCAAAACCGAAGGCTGTATTAAAATGACGGCCTCTTGGTACGTGAGCATCGGTACAACTCTGCTTCACTACAATTGGTGGTCGCTCTGGGGATACCCCGACAATCTTACTTTTACAGAGAGCGAGACCTTTTTATACAACATATTAAAGTCGCGATTCCCTTGAAAGGGTTGTATGAATATGATGCACGTCTAATATTTTCTGAAATAACGACGTCTGAACACAAAAAAAAAATTAAGTACCTAATATAGTCTATATTGCAGCTGGGATTTACTCTAGCCTTTCACACGATTATGAGATTAATCGTAGATTGTTGGCTTATATTCGTGCCTACAGACTATAAACAGGTTTACGTAAAAGAGCCATGTCTAAAGAATATAACCACGACACTTCAAGACAGGGGTTGTTGTCAGTCAGTGGGATTCGGGCTATGGATTGACACATTGCGTATCTAAATTTGGTGATCGGCATATTGAATACCTAACCACGCTTATGCTGATTAATTCAATACAAGATAAGCCCCTTGGGGAAAACGACCATCCAAGATAATTGGTACGCTCATAATCAATTGTAATTATTCGGCAAACGATTAGTTGAATAAGCAATGTCAGTTAAATTTAGTTCATAGATAAGTAACTGGAATTTGAAGTAAGCGTCTCTGTACTTTGGAGGGCACATGAAAAGTCAATCCTGGTTGTGGTCAAACAGCAGTCGTTTAGCCAAGTCAGTGGCCTAAACGCAGCTTGAATAGCTCATATACAATTCATTCAATTCAGACTCATTAAGCCACAACCTTACCCACATACATACCTTTCTTTTTTTTGGTGGGGAAATCTTCATGGACCCGCACTGCCACGGGGTTAGCACCGTGGGTTATGTCGGACTCTTACCGACTACAACCCCACGGTGTCCTCAACCCGATGTGTTGATGGGCCCCGGAACACAAACCTAAGTACACCCGAAAACATGTCTTCTTTCTGGGGCAAAAAATGGCGTTATTTGGTTTTGATCTATGGTACCTATTTTTAGGTTCTTTACCCTGTCGGATTGTCCCAATTTTCAGCGGTCAATGACTGTGCCCTTACCTCCTATGACTAATAAAACATTAAAGATATTCAAAGAAAAGCGATATATTTTCCCTTGCGATATAGAACAAACGCACCGAACTCTTTCATAAACAATTCTAACACTATGTAATAATCCTTCCACGGTGTCGTTACGGCGTCCCCTACAGTTTGATGGCAGCGACAATCGCAAGATCCAACATTGAGATACGGCAATCGCAGTCGTAAAGACTGAGGAGAGGACTAGGGTTGCCGCACGCGGTCCATTTCTTTTACAAAGTGGCCCGTTCAGTGGCTTTGACCGCCACATGCAGACAAATCGTGTAAGCAAAACACGATAGCAAATATCCTCCCGTTGGGTGTCCGTGAGAGGCGACTAAGGGAAAACAAGAAGACGGGGAGCAGCGTCTTTCTATTGGATAACCTACCACATATATTACGCCTGCCAAGCGTGAGGATATGGCAACTCCTCCCTTCTGTGGGGGAGGCTTTTATTCAGCAGTGGACGTCTTTCGCCGGCTGGTGATGATGATGACAAATATTACGTCATTGCTGCTATGCCGTGAGTCCGTGTGCGGCCTTGCTGGTACTTGCGGACGTACTTTCGTTCGATTTAGAGGTACGAAGTAGTTTGGCGTGGGAAATTATCAATCACTGTTATTTGTTCCGCAATCAATTTTTTTATTACATCTTCCTTCAGAACTCCAAACTGAGCCACTGCAGGGGGCATGAGTAGTTGGATTAGTACCAAGAATTGTTTTACGGTAACCTTTACGGTGAAATGCAGAAATGTTTATACATTGCTTCTACGCGGCAGTATATCCTACACTGCGATGGTACCTCGTTGGACGGTCTGATGCACAGGGGATACAGCTAGAACTTCCTCGAAATTGGAGGGCTGTTCCAATTTGCTGGGGAGGTATCTATCTAACAGAAGGAAGCAGCCAATTAACTCCACTTTCGAGATCTGTGTTCTAGGTTCTAGCGGCGAGTCATCATAGATCGTCAGTCTTGTCGCAGACACATTGGGACCTCTGGTAAAGTGTCGTTTACATCATCTTCCTTGCTGCATTTACACTTTTTTCTTTTTTTGGTGTGATAGACGCTGTTGGCCGCAGATGGCCATTACAGCTTCGCCAGATGCATTGGCACGCACCATCAGGTTGCTTTCAATACTAGCTCATATTTAGTAAAATAAAAAACATTAAAAACTTTTTAGAAAGATTTCCACAACGTGACCCTTCGCTAAATAGCTTAAACAAACACAAAATCTTGAACTTGATATAAAAATAGTCAACACCGGAAAAGAAAGTAAAAATATTTGCTTAAAAGCTTTCGTTACCACTTCCGGGGCGTAAAAACGTGTGTCAAATGCCGAAATTAAAGTTGCAAGTGAATATGGTACCTAATCTTGAATTGAAGTATCTCAAGCTGAAGCATAGCATCAGCAGTTTGAGCCTTACGTTAAAACGTAAAATAATTATATATACTGGATCATAGTCCCTTAGTCTATTAAACGGTAGTTCTCGTTATGCAAGGGATCGTCCAAGTAGTTACCATCGTTGTATCAGATATTTTGCCGTCAAGCAGCACGTGTAACCAGTACTCTGCCCCGATGTGAAGGACACTGAAGTTTGAGAAATTACTGGGTTTCAGAAAAGAGTTAATAACTAATATCTCGGGTGATATAAATAAATAATTTTTTATTTCAGACCAGACAGATCCATAGTGTTAGTACAAATATCTTAAAAAACTAGTGTTAAAATGAAATAATATAAATTATAACACAGCCACATCTAGGAAGGCCATTAGCTAGAGCACTGCACACCTAGCTACAGGCGAATGTAGCTGCATCCAATGCTCCAGCACAGGGCAGTCCCATCTATCACACAATGTTCTCAGGATGCTGTGAGGGCTGGCACACACTCTCTGCAGGAGGGAGGCACAGTTTTTTCGGATGACGGCATGAAAGCCGTCAATCCCAACATCAGCGAACATGCCTGATGCACTGCAAAATCTGGGCAACCCTAACAGCACCCTAAAAACATTATTATACTGAACACGCAGGTCGCTGTATGCCCTCTGCGTATACCGAACCCACAGACTGCACGTGTACTGTGACTGACAGTATGCTTTAAATAGCGTGATCTTAACTTGTGGAGTACATCGTGCAAATCTGCGGTCCAGCATATTGCATCGGACAGCCAGCGCTTTGCGTGCTCTTTCAATGTCAACATTGTCACTTAAATTTTCCGTAAGCCAATGACCCAAGTACTTGAATTTAGTTACTTGCGTGAGGGGGTCATCGTATAATGATACCTGTGGCTCTATCGAGTAACCTTTGTTATAGTTATCAAGGGCATTACAATGCAGCTATCTATAGGCAGGTGTGTCGCTTACCGTCAGGTGAACATTTTGATTATAATGTTACTAACAACACAATGATCCCGAACCCAGTTCTAATAGGATTGTTTTCCAATTTAGGCAATAAATAAATCAACCTGACTTTTTAAATACAATTTAATTAGGCTAGGGCCTGTGCTAGGGCTCACAAGGCCTTTGTTCAGCAGTGGACGTCTTACGTATGACATCATCATCACGACAATGATTGAATAAGGCAAATAACATTGCAATCACTTTTTTGAAATGGCATTATAATATGTGAATCAAAACACAATATTAACAATATCAGATTAAATAAACACGTCTTTCATATTTTGTTCCGAATATGAGAGATACTTGTACCTTTGCTAAACAAACACTTTTGCATTTTTTTGTTTAAGCCTCACGCAATTTTCGTCTCCTCCCAAAACGCTCAAATAACCACTATCAGATTGTGATATTTCGTGTTGGCAACCCTACGCAAAGCCCACAATCCACAGATAAAGATACAATTATTTGGTAACCGAGTGTCTATGCTCTGACAATTTGGCTGCGCGTTATCCCTGCTCGTTTCCCTTTGTTTTTCCTTATAAGCGTTTATGTTGTATAAGATACATGCGGGAGACTGCAAATTGACGTGCTTATGGGTTTATCTTACTATTGCTGGCTGAGCGAAAAAATCTAAAATCTGGCGGTATGTTTAGCACACAACGAAATAGAATATGGCTGGATAATAGACGGATAGACTTATCCAGTAGGTATATCACTATTGAAAACTGAATTACTAAAATTTGACTTATCGTGCTAGCATTATAAAAGAATGTAGCAAAGATCTGGAATATATTTTGAGAGTGAATTTAAGTAGTGTAGGTTGTTCTTAGACAAAGTTGACGGAAGTTGAAGGATTTGGATAAAGAAAGCCAATAATCTAGATCAGCACTTTAGAACGCCCTAAGATGAACTGAACTATCTTTTGCAAGATGAAAGCACCTAGTATTCAATAGTGTAGGATTAGACTTGAGGCTTTTCTTAAGTTGACTTGACAGGAGCTCGATGGGAAAAGGAGGATCTAGCAATGGATGGCTGTATCTTTAAGTATCCGCATAGCGCATAGGCTGATGATGATGACATATCCCACTGTGTTTCCGCGTTACGAAAATTACAATATAATGTTATTATAAGAACTAGATGCCTCGTCAAATCTAATTTTACTGAGAACAGCTTACGAGAAGATTACGTGCAGCGATGTATTACAATATGGTATAGTATTAGGATAGACATATATTATTAGTCCTATTACGGTTTTTTTAGTTTACGTTTCGTTGTTAAACTTATTAAAGTATTATAATCTTAAGCTTACGATTGATGGAGGATTTCTATTATTTCAGGACTAATGATTCAAACTTATCATGTAAAGTGCCTAGTTTGCTGATCAACACGTGCTTGTGGTAAAATAAAATAAAATTATCTTATTAAGTAGAAAGAAATGTACCTACGAAAAAAACTCCTATTGCCATTTTACATTTGGAAACCAAATATTACTAATTATAAGTTTTCATTTATCAAAGGAAGCTGAATAATTATAGACTGTTTAAAATTATGCTAAACTTGAATTAAAGATTTATTATTCTTAACCCCGACAAAAAATGTAAGTGTCAGGCGAATATACAACATATTCGCCTGTCACGATGGAATCGCATGCAGTTTTTTAAGCGTCAGCCAGAAAGGAAGTAATAGTATACTCACCAGGCGCTTGCAATTACGTAGGATTTAACTAATAGTTTCTTAAATAACTTTATTAATGTCCTCAATATTCATATTAAGTACACAAAGTACTTATTAACCTAACTATTTCTCAAACACGAAGTAAAACAATCATTTATTTTCATTAATCGTATCGTAGTCACATCGTGCGGTGTTAATACCAACCATCTTCCACCTACGAAGGGACAAACTAATAAAACCGAGGGGAACACAAAAGACCAGTGACAATAGACGCACGTAATGTTTACCGGATGCCGCTGCCCGGAAGTTGTCGCGTTTAATGTCTCGTTCATTTCAGCAACCAATTGTTCAAAAATACATCATTGCAATGGAAAATACGTATATTAGAGGATCCCGTCATAGAATGACCTTCACCGAGCTGGTTAATGGATAAAACGCATATTATATTCAATTTAATATGTCAATAAATGTATTGCATATGGGTTGTCTAAAAAATTTCAGTCCAGAATATGATTAATAAATAATTTAAAAAAAATATCGTATATGCTGCGCATCATTTTGGAGTAGATAGTCGCTATAGTTACAATTGAATAAAACGTGCTACTATTTACTGTTGAAAAAAATGGCCAAAAAATGTTTTTTTGCAAGATTAGTATTAAATATGTACTACTTTAACCTTCTTATTTACTAAAAATGTATAAAAACTACACTAAAACACATAAAATATATATTCGCATTAGTAAATAATTAATTGATTTAAAAATAAAAAAACTATTCCTCTATTTTAATATTAATCTATTCCAAAATGATGCACTGCATTTACGAGTCTATCGCTATCCTTTTCTTTTTAAGAAAAAATAGCATGCGCACTCTTTCTTTAAATGGACGGACTACAAAGAGCTGCTATGCTGTATCCTCATCTATCGCATGGGATGGTTGGTTGGGACCTCTCAGTAGCACAATATGTGTTCACTGCACTCGCAATATTTCACTTTTTAAAATTCGACAACCGGAGTTCAGGACTGATTTTTCGCAGACAACCCTATACCACCGTGTTCGTAATGAAATAATCTTTATTTTCATTTAATTTTAATTCATTAACCAGACCGGTGTAAGTTAGTACTAGTATCGATTTACCTGTTTATACCTGCCAACCCGGAAAAAAAGGCAACCTAACGTTTTCATAGTCTATGGGCTTTATACTTTCGATTGGTATGGAATTTTTCTATTAACCAAACCGGTGAAATATTTAAAAAATTATATTTTTTAGTTATTAATTAATCATATCCTGGACAGAATTTTTTTTTCTTGCATGAGTAAAGCGGTTTAACCGCACGTACCTCAACCGCGCTTCATCTTAGGATCGGACTATAACATTGTAATAATACTGGGGCCATAAACATCTTTTAATCTCCCTTCATCTTAGTCTAATGATGGCTATCCAGTACAATTTTTTTTTAAAACGGGATATTCGCTTCGTCATTCATAATAAGGACAGCTAAGGATTGGAACAGTCTGCCTGCGTCAGTTTTTCCGCCCGAATATAATATGGGTGCCTTCAAGGCTAGAGTGAATAGGCTTTTAGTAAGTTGGTGTGCTTTACCATCCCCGATTGCGTCGCCGCTTTCCATCAAGTGGGACCGCAATCCAGCATTGACTTATATTAAATAAATAAAAAATATCTTAGTTTAGGTTTTTCTTACATAGTACTCGTAGATGTTTGGTCAGGTCTAATATTTAAATTTTTATTCTCAGGTGAACGGCTCATGGGGTCTGCCAGCCTTCGTGTGTGACGTGTACATAGCCATGGATGTGACGTCATCTACCTCCAGCATATTCAACCTAGTTGCCATTTCTGTTGATAGGTGAGTCCTTACTGTGAAGATTCATTTTAACATAAGTGATACTTAGAAACGCAGACACCGATAGCAACTCTATGAAGATAGATAGTGCATTCCATATCAAAAATGCCAATAAGCCAGATATTTTGGATATCATCATTTATCTGTAAAAAAATTGCGTTGATTAGACTGATGTCAAGATGCACAATACATGATGTAGGCACTACTCTGTATCTATACTGTAATCAAGTCTAAAGTCACAATTATGGATATCATCAATATATTAAAAAAAATTATAAAATAATACTTGTTCATCTATTTGAAAAACATCAAATTCAAATGGTTAAGAAATGATATTAGCTATTTATTTTGTGTATATACGTGCAGGTACATTGCGGTAACGCAACCCATTAAATACGCAAAACACAAGAACAACAAGCGGGTCTGGTTCACCATAGTCCTGGTCTGGTTGATATCGGCGGCCATCGGCGCGCCTATCGTCCTGGGCCTCAACGACACGCCTGACAGGAACTTCGACGAGTGCCTGTTCAACAGTCAGAACTACGTCATCTACTCCTCGCTGGGATCCTTCTACATCCCCTGTATCATGATGATGTTCCTCTATTATAATATCTTTAAGGTAAGTATTTGTTGTTGCTGGCTTTAGTCTTTAATAAAAATTGGTATGAGCCTCGATATACGTACAATAATACCATAGTTCACTAACAGTAAAAGAGAGAACTTAAAAGAACATATTATTATGGATATTAAGATAAATGATTATAATTATTATACTGGACTGTTTTTGTAATTTGACTTCTACATTTGTATTAAAACTGATTAACAGCTGCTAGCATTGAATTAGCCTTGGCATTGAATATTCAGTAAAAAAAATTGATCAATAATGCGTAAACAAATTATACAGAAACCGGAACAATAAAAGTAGTAAAAGTTCGAAACACCTATTATTATCCCTGGAATATCCATATTATTGTTATAATCTACATGTTTGCAGCCTACTATAGCGATATAAGTTGAAAATAACAATTTAGTTTCCTCACGAGCGGTGGAACAACTTTCCTCTAATATGCGTAAATTGTACTTATGAGGATAGTTTCTAGTTCATTCTTCTCATATGAAAAAAGTTCCTTACCTGTCTTTCACATGAATAATCGTTTTCTCTGATCGTATAGGCATTAAGAAACAGAGCAAAAAAGCAGAGAGCAGCAAAAAAGCCACCAGTCCCTGGTGACTCCAATACAGGTACCACCGCTGCAGTAGTGATAGAAAATGTGGCGCAAACGAGGAGACTGGCTGAAACGGCGCTGCATGACGACAGACCAACTAACACTGGTTCAGGGAGCAATGAGGAGGATCATGAAGACAGGTAACTTGATAAATTTTAGTAGGTAGTAGGTCTGATATACAAAGGTACAACCCTCCAGGTTGGTGCCTCAGCAGAGGCAGACATTCAAGTCACAGTGTGTATACAGAGTTGTTGTTCAGTTGACGGATACTGCAAATTGGAATTATCTGGCATAAAAGACATAAAAACTTATGTTTCGTGTAGAAATCGGCAGTGCAGTGCAGCTGTGTACAGGCAAGCGTGTCGCTTACCATTAACCGAATGCTTCGCTTGTCTCGTCAAAAGGTTGAATATAAGAATATACATCATACCTCGGAGCTTTTTTAATAAAATTCGGTTCATCATCATCATCGATCATTTTTTTAATTGTCATATTAACTACTTCTACTTTTTATTGACTTCCTATAAAACTTTAACAATGTTTTTAACTAAAACTTTGGAAATAATGTTTTGCATAGTTTCGACAAGAGATCAGCGGATTTAGAGGCGGATGCAGATGAATGCCACGTGATACCTAACGATAAATCCACGGAGTTCATGCTCGCCACCGTCGCAGAAGAAACAGCTATGTAACTATACATTATAGCTATTTAGTCTTCTATTTTCAACTCATTTGATAGGCTGGTTAGAATCCTATTAACGTCTCGTCTATGACTATTTTGTAAAATTAAGAATCACAATCTTTGTTTATTAGCACACCTAATAAAGTAGGAACCTAAGTATCACCACCATAAATTACGAAGGCTCTGGACATCAAAATTCATGAAATGCCTTGTCTATGATAGAGGACGCCGTTTGTTGGATACGGGTACCAGCACCTTCCTCAGGGGCTTGGCAACGATGTGTATCGATCAGTATAGCCAAAATTTTAATAATCCTCTTTAGATTGTCTGTTTGTGGTGTGTCATTAGAGCCGTTTGTTCATAGTGTGTTATTTATACTGTAGTACATTCGACAGTATCCAACCCGACTATAACGCATTGGTGACCTAATAGTACGATAAATAAACGCGTTGCATGCAAGCATGATACGTTTAGAGTGCACTGTAGTCTCAGTCATTATTTTTTCGTGTCTGATACGTTCATAGCATGGTCCATGGTATCGTCCTGTGTAATGGGCAGACACTTGCTTTTGGTGTTGAACAATTTATATGGAACAGTTAATTTGACATGTGAAACGTTACGCCACAAGAACGTGGAATTTAGCCGCAGCGGGTGCGTGGGAGTCAAATAGGGGAAATCGTATTATGTCTGCTGATGTGTGGAAGATAGGCTTACACTCAATATTCTATATTATTATAACTTTATGGTAAAATTCAGAAAAAATAAAGATGTTCCGCCTTTATCCCTAAAGACACTTTGATTCAATGTATTCGGGTAAATTATAATACACGTAAATATTGGAGAACACGTTTAAACACGTCTTTATAATGGCGGTTTGTTAGGCTTTACGTTTATTACATATCCGTAAAGATTTCTTCAAACAAGTAGGTATTCAGCAGTAGTTCATCAATTAGATAATGTATAATATTAATTCTAAATTGATAGTTAAAATATCTTGGTATATGATCTGATTGAGTTATCTGTACTCTACAGTAAAAGCTATAATTACAAACGCATTGCTAACTGTACGTTACAAAGTTTCAAAGGAAGATTCAACATCATTAGACTTCGTAACAAGCTCATTAGATGATGATAGATGTGGATAAATGTACCTAAATCCGAATTAAATTTTAACTCTCCAAAATAATATCATATGTTTGAAGCTCCATATCATTTTCATTAATTCATTATCAAAGATATTAAAGTACAGATCTAAATATCGTGCACCATTTTTTTACTTAAATAGGAAAATCTTTAAAGCTAACTTAGTTTTCTGTTTTCCTAGTACTCCAAAAAGAATCAAAGGACAATCGATCTCGGATCCCAATGGCAACAATGACTCAGGATATGCGCCTTCGAACCTCGAAGACACCATCAGAGAACATGTCTCTCCGCCATGCTCTCCAGGATTGAAGGATGCCACAGTTCTCAAGAATATGGGCTGCGATGGTTCTAAATGGAAGAAGAATGGCAAGACTGGAAAGCTGGTGACAGATTCCAGGTACCTACTGATAGCTTTTGTTGGATGTTCTTTGCTTGATAGACCCATTTCTGTGACAAGATTTTTAGTTATTTACACCCAACATACAAATTCTTACAGAAATGTCTCACTAGCTCTTCGGCCAGACGACGATGGTGACACAGCAAGCCAATACGATCCACGTGATGGCTCCAGCTCTAAGAAAGAGAGAAAAGCAAGTGCAGCAACCGCCAGGTTCACTATTTATAAAGCAAATAAAGCCAGCAAGAAAAAACGTGAGAAATCTTCAGCGAAGAAAGAAAGAAAAGCCACGAAGACTTTGGCGATAGTATTAGGTAAGATCACGCAATGTGATTTATTATCCTCGATTTCATCACCGCTTTCCATGACGAGCTAAAAATTATAAACATCGAATTGTTAACTGATACAAAGAAACCTTAGAGTAAAAAAGGAATCAACTGATTCTTGCAGGTTCCAATTTTATATTTGAGCCTTTTTGTATAAGATAATGATTGTTATATAAGCTTGAGATTATATTTACCAACTTACATAATTCAGTCATGACAAAACTGATGTTATTTACTATCTTTTTCTTTTCAAATTTGTAACATGTATTCATTTCCAGGTGTATTCCTTTTCTGTTGGGCACCGTTCTTCACTTGCAGCGTGCTCGGTGCAATCTGCGACAAGTTCCAGCTGTCCTTCGACCCTGGTGTGACCGTGTTCATCCTCACGACCTGGCTGGGTTACATCAACTCGTTCCTCAACCCTGTTATATACACCATCTTTAACCCTGAGTTCAGGAAGGCGTTCAGAAAGATATTGCATTGCGGCACCTAGCCCGTGGACTATTTGGTCGTCTTTACGCAGTAAATCTCGGTGAGCTGGTGTCTCGTGTGATTTTATTAGTTACTGTTAGGAATATTGATGTTTATAATTTTGTAAATGGATAATTTTGTAATAACTATTGTATTATGTTTTGATAGGTATCGTCTCATTCAAATAAAATCATAACACATATCTGTTAATCAACTTTTAAAAGTACAGTTGATTTATGAATTATTTGCTAAATATTTAGGTCGTAACGAATCATTTGACTGTCTGCTGCGTTTGTGTAGACATACTATGATCTCACAGTACCTATGTACAATCATAAACACCAATGCTCACTAGATATAAGTAAAATCTATTTAAATAAAGCTACAACGAATGTTTATTTTGTTTTTCAACCATCACTCGAGATTTACGTGACGACCAAATTGTTACAATTGTACAGTAATGATCAAAACTTTCATTCTTGTGATAAATAAATTAGATGTTGTGTCATGTTAGAGGTAGTACGTATAGCATATCATGTAAAATGTAATAAAATTTTAAATATAATTAATTGTGTAAATTATATTACTTAAAGCTTGCTTGTAGTAATCTGTATTCTAGTCCAATAGCCAGTATTCACATTTTGCCAAAGTTTTAAAAGGTCATATTAATAAGGCTTATTTTAAGGTTGTGATTATTTTTTCTGACTGTAGCAATAGCTAAGAATGACTAAAAATCTTTAATTTTATTTGTTATTTAATAAATCAAATTATTTTAGTTTTCCATTTTCCGTCCATTGTATTTTGATTATTATGTTTTAATATTGATCTTATTTAAAATTATACACAGTAAATTAACCTATTATTAATTATTGTAGTTGTAATTTAAAATTTCTATCAAAGAACGATAATGCACTGCGTGATTTGACAAAGTAGTTTGTAATTATCATGCCAAATATTTTTGTCATATCAACTATTGTTTTGTAGAGTATTTTGTGTAGAATAGTGGCTCGTCATGTAGCTTATTTATATATAATTACACTATAAATTGCAATCAATGATCTTCCAGATGTCAACTGTAGGTGGTATAATTTAATGCTCAATTTATGTCAAGGTTTAGCTCAAGCTTAATTCGTACTTCATAATTTGTTAACATTAGGGATTTATTACACAACTGTGTTAACTCCTATTAATATTATATGCTTTATTTTCTATCTATATTCATTTAATTGAATTAATGTTAAGCCAGATTACGATTTTACATCTCGCGGCTCAACCCTTTGCTTGGTATAGATTTTATAGATAGTAACTACGTCATTATAAATACATAAAATATTGTTTCATAAATATATTGTTTATCTATTCACATTTTATAAAAGTTAATTACTTTATAAGATAAATCAGATTTTCACAAAATAATGTCACATCAAAGTGAGGATGCGTATCGTTATGACACATGTCCCTACGTAGATTACCCTTCTAGGAGAGGGTGCGTGACAGATAAGGGTCTTTCTTTCACTTCAATATTGTCCAAATTAGGGGCTGTTATCCCTCATATGTCGTATGAAGTGTTATGATTTTGCCAATATTTTTCCAAGCCCTTATGTATTTTTACGTAGGCATATTAAAACACTTTAAAAGTGTTTCAGATTCTTGTTCCAGCCAGTATTCGCTGAAATAAGCAATTTTAATATAATGTTATTACTTATTAAGTTTCAATTATTAATTTAAAGTCGCTCAAAATGATAATTAAACTCATTACTATGTACTATGTGATTATGTTTAACTCAATTGGCCACAAGATCGAAAGCAATTTAATTTTACTCTAAGCCCTTTGTTTTTTATTTCTTTTTAATGAATATTTACGTAAGTTAAGCTTGTAAATTGATATTTGTTTAAGCAATATATGTATGTATAAATAACGAAACAATAATATTTGATGTCTGTCTATATAGGTACTGTAACTTGTAAAATTGTATATAAATAAAAATAAATAAAACAGGGTTCCTGATCTGAATCCAAAACACTAATTGTTCTAGTCATATATCGTATTGTTGATAAAACTTAAAATAATCATGTGTTTTGTCTATCTGCAATAAGGATAGAAGAAAAATATTTATTAAAATGACTGTTAACACATGAAGCGCGTGTCACGATGAACTAAGGCCCGTATGTAGAAACTGCATTCAAAAGCACTTTGAAAAGATCAAAAGATCTATCAATATATATTATTGGTCTTTTCAGTTCTGTCCATAATTGCTGAACTGTAAAAATTGTGCTTCTGTTTTTGTGCTATTGAACATCTCTAAATAGTTAGAATTAGAAATACAGTATCAAAACTCGTTCAACCTATGACCTTACCTAATGTTTGATATTAAAGTTATGCTTTTAAAAAGGAAGTTACAGAAAGTCACACTCAGTCGCGATTATTCGCATTGTGTGTTCCAATTTAAAATTTATTACAGTGTCTGGTTTAATATGTTTTAATGTTTTGTTTTTAGTTGATTTGTTAAGCCACTATAATATTTTTGTATAATTGTGTAAATACTGCATAATATGTATCTAGTGATTTAATCAAATTAAAAAAAAATTTATAAAAAAATATCTACTTATTTAAAAGCGTGATACAGTCGTAAAGTCGATATGAACTAAGCATTATCCGAATTATCAAAATGATAGTATTGTTTAATATCACACAATTAATGTAATATGTTAAAATATATCCATTGCATTGACAGTTACATTTTTAGCTAATTTTAACGTATTTCACAACGTTAAGATTAGCTATTATTAAGAAATGAAAATCATTAATAATTAGTCTTAAGGCGTTTTTTTAAAGCAATAAAATATATTTACGTTTACATAAAATTTCACAAAATTATAATTTTAACATTTTATAACGATATCTATAATATTATTTATTGTGTAGTTGTTAGCGACTGTACAGCGAGCCTTGTGGTCGTATTCTGTAAAGCGCGCGATGTTTTCTATGTGATGTAGTTCAACTTTCTATGCGAAAATGTGATGATTTAAAAAATATATTATTTTGTTTTCACATACATCTGTTTTATTTAATCAATGCTTAAAACCTCTTTCCCAATTCACAATAATTTAGACTGCATATGGTTGTTAATACATAATAAACATACCAACATACTAAAAATCCCTTCTTTCTTGAACACTACCAAGCCAAACCATCACAAAGATCAGAGTACCAATAAATTAATTACCTCCAATTTCCTAGTAACAAAATAAAAAGGCTTTTGATATTGAAACCTATACATATAATATGATAGTCCCAGTGGACGTCTGAGAGAGAAATATATTGAGAACAGTTCAATGAACCTTCAACAGGATCTAAGCTAATACATTAATCACAGGAATGTCCTCATTCCTGATTGATTGAACAGCCTGAGGAAGAGATTTATCTAATTCTTGGTTACTCTGGTGGTATTTTTAGAGTTTCAATACAACCGTATCTTTAATCGCTATTTCCTTCTGAAAACATCTACAACAATCAGCTACCAGTACAATACAAAATAATCAAAGGGCCCTCTGAATAATATTCGCCATAGGCATAGAACCTAAACATAACATTTTTATGATACGTCACAAATATCTCAATATCTGTTCGCATACCTGTCTGTACCACATAACCGGTGTACAGTCGGCGACAGATAGCATATAGCTAATACCGCAGGACGCGTGGCCCACATGAAGCCGTTGGAGGTAATATACACAACAAGTTGTGTGGAGCCACAAAGCGCTGCGTCGAACGGTTTCAGTTTTATATTTGAACGTACCTCAATTTAGGAGAGGAACGCGGTTTTTACTGAGTGAACCTTGATGAAAAACGTTCACTGCCAAATAAAGGCCTTAGAAGGAAAGGGCTTCCATAATCCCCACGGTTGGCAGGCATCTTAGGAATCGCATTATATGTGGTTGTTAATCCAATAGAAAAACACTGCTGTCCGTCTTCTTATTTTCCCTTGCGGACGCCAAACAGAAAGAGATGGGTGAATGCTATTCCTACCCGGCCACCCCACGGGATATTGCCGTGTACCAGTGTGAATGTCACTGTAGCTGGTACTGTCCATAGATTGGCGCATCGCTTAGTCATTCGAATATTTCACTAAGTATATAAAAGAAATGGTGATGTCAAAATGTGTGGGAAAATGTCATAACTCGTATTACGACTAGTAAATACTGGCACTAAACACAAAAAGCACAAGCCATTTGAATTACAATATCATACAATAAAATTTTTTTTTTTTAAAATTGAACCGACTTCAATAATATTTAAATTATTTTATTATTATACTTTTTAGTGTTATTTTCATACATAAAGATTGAACCATCGAAGACGGTAAAATGATCTAGGTAGGTTATGACATCATTATGATTTCACATTATCGTCTACATACTTTTACATTATTCATGTTTCTTCAGAAACTCAGAAACAATTTATCCGATCGTAATAAAATTTGCATGGAATCATCATAGTAGTTTACTCTCTCGAATAAAAAAAGAATCATCGAAATCGGTTCATATTTGTCAGAGAAATGTAAAGGAGAACATCAGTTTTATGGTTTTTACCAGATAAATTCCTCCATATCATTCATGGCCCTCCGGGAAGTTCTTATCTGGTTGTAATAAAATTAATACAGGTTCATAACAGTGGTTTCTTCTTTCGAATAAAAAAAAGAATCATTGAAATTGGTAAATATTTGCCAGAGTTATGACCATTTTTGTCCTTAAAAAGCGACATAAAGTCATCTATATAGGCTTTCCTGCAACTTTCCTGCGCAGTCAACATTCTTGTTTTTTCAGGAACTACTTATTACTAAGCAATAATTTTTGTATGGGACCCAATTAACGGATTAAAGAATGGATGGAAGAAAGATTTTTTCAAATCGGTTCATAATTGCTAGAGTTATGCGCGAACATACATAGAAATATATATATATATATATATATATATACAGACGAATTGAGAACCTCCTCCTTTTTTGAAGTCGGTTAAAAAGGGTGGCAAACAGAGGATAATTACAAACTTTGATCTCGATAAACTTTCCTACCACAATTTTTTTTATGGTGACTCCGAATCGCTATCGCCCATGAATTAGTACAACCAATCACCCCGGATAATGGTTGGGTTGTCTCGAATCCCGAAGTCAATTCCGGGCATATTGTCCCGGCAAAAGGGCCGGGATGACGTTCCACCGGGACTCCAGTTAAATCTACTTTTACAGAATGATATTACAGAACGCCTGCTTGCCTTGTTTCGTTTAACTTTATGAAAGGGTACCATCATAGTCACAGAAGGGTGCACTGGAATTTTCGGAATAATTCTCATCTACCTACTCTTATTAGCCAAAGCTGCGATGCAGTGTAGTTGTTGGTCGGGGTTTGGAAGTGCAATGCCATCTTAGTGCGCAGGTTCAAGCCCCGCTTTGCATCTCTGATTCCTTTAGTTAATCATGTGCGAATCGTCTGTGCGATTGTTACTTGCTTTCGGTGAAGAAAAACATCGTGAAGAAACCTGCATATCTCAGAAAGCCTAACTAGCTTTCGAATGACGTGTGAAGTCCGCCAACCCGCACTTAGCCATCATGGTGGATTATGGCCAAAGCCACTTGAGGGCCTCTTCATGCTCTAATGGTGTAGGGAGATACGGCAGGTTACTCTTGACTAACTACCCCAGCTGACGGTAAGCATTGATGCAGGCGTGAATGGTAAAATGCTCTGTTTTTTACCACCATTACAATCACTGCGCTTGCAATCAAACAGGTAACTGTCAACTTGCTGTCTACCTCCTCATAAAACTTTAGCGACCAGGAACACAGATTCACTAAGAGGTGGCTTAATAAGGCTTCGGACGTTTAGAAGGTCGGTATAACCAAACAGGCTGTCTTAATTTTTTAACGAGTATCCGCTTAGCACCCTCATAAATACATACACTATTTCTGCGAAAAATGTCACAAAACATTCATACAAAACTGCAAACCAGAGTTTTCTATTTAAAAAATAAACAGTCAAAGTTTCTCGTATGGTGTTAAATCAAAAAATATTCTCAGTGTCGCAGACTTAACTTTCCACAAATTTAACTTCCATCCTCCACTCCCAGTCAGAACGTCGAAATAAAGCTTATTCAAAGAGAGATGCAATTTAAAGTACTGCACAATTCTCTGCAATGCTATTCTTTCACCCATACCATGAGACATCACGATGAAAATAATATTTCAGTCCACTGCTGGCTCACTGTATAATATTTTTGCACATTTCTTGTGAACGAGCAATGAAAATCGTTCGGACAAATCGAATCGAGTTATGATTGAGAAGAACAGAGGTGCCAGTCACAGATAAAGTAGGTATAAAAGGAAGGAGCCACAGTCTAAACTTCAAATGAAATGGTACTAAGAATAACTGGACAGAGAAAGAAAATTTAATTATGGACATGAATAAAATTGCGACTTTCAAGTTACGCCGCTCAGCGTTTATTTAAATGCATTGTTTTCAATTTATTATTACGGCTTGACGAGACATTTCTTTTATCAAACAGATTTGATGAAAATCAAGGAATAAAATGTGAGCAACTCGTAACAGAAGAATATTGCTTGTTACATTAGAAAACTTTAACTTTCCTTTAGCAGTTTACATAAAGAGATTCAAAATACTAAACTAGGTCTTAAAAACGATTTTGGTCATCTAAAAAACGACCATGAAAAATACTTGTTTATCAATTAACGGTGTGTATTTTAGGTGAATTATACTCAATTAATTTATTAGCAGTCACATATTTGGTGTTAATGCTGCCATATTAATAAAAATTTAACCGTTACTTATTCATATTATAATTCACTGAAAATGGCCTTTTTAGACCCTCCTGGCGTTGCTAGTGTCCATATATTTAGAAAATTACTTACCATCGTATGTCACTTTGTATAACATGTATTAATTTACATCACCATAGTTTTATAGTGCTAGTGATACATTACAATAAAATGCTTTCTACATTATTTCGTGCGTGCTCTATCCAACAATTTTCTATACCTATATAAAATAAATTCTATATAAAAAATAAAGCAGTAGGAAGTAGTAATGTATGTAGTAGTCGTTTCAGAGCTTTTATACAGGAACACGCAATATGTCTTGTAATGCTTTCTTATCAAAAAGGACATATAAACAAAATGTCACTTAAAATTAAATCATCCGCCACATTTCAGCTCAAAATTTGCCATCACAGCGCACAATAGTTTGTCTCACAGAGGCATAATGCTTATAGGCACAAAAGTGCGCTAAATCTTATTACCGTCCCTATTATCGGGTATATGGCAACAATGCGCTTTTCTTCTAGCAACAAAGAGTTCGGAGAGGCATCCTAAGCGACGGTTGATTTGAAGCGCGAGGTTACTTCAATGAACGATCTTTTATTTCGCTATGAAAGACGGGAACGGATAATAAAGTATGGATTCTTTTAAAATGGTATCGTTTAAGTATAAAAGGCGACTATTTTGCGATGTATTTTATTTATCAATTATTATAAGTTACTCTAAAACCAATCTCATCTGATGTTAAGCAGTCAGGGTGTCTTGGATGGTTAAGCACACTGACTAATTATCAGCAATGGAATTACTACGTCGGTGTCCCTCACAAGCACAGTGACTCTTTATAGAGCAGTGACGACTTACTGAAGGAGCACAACGTTAGTCAACCCCAGGCGCTATTTATCAGCAGAGATGATTACAAATAACAGTTATAAAATAATTTCCACCAGCTATTATACAGGGTGTCCCAGATATGGGGTATCAAACCGGTAATGACGCAATGCATAACCCACAAGCAACCAATTAGTGAAATGAAATTATGAAAAAAGTCAACAGTCTTGGTTCAGTGAACTCGATATTTTGTTCGTTATTTAACCGAACTTGGGTGAATTTTTTACTAATCAAGGCAGGTCTCTCTCTCCAACTTAAGAGTTGGGCTCTTGTCGGTGGAGCAATTTCCAATCTGATCTATTATATGCTTTCATTTTGACCTCCTGATACGACATTCCACCCACTTTTTCTGCTACTTGCTTCATAAAACTTCGTCTGGGTCTTCCTCTTCCCCTTTTCCCTTCTATTTTACCTTCCACTATCGTTTTAAAGAAGACAAGGATGATTAATATACATAATGCCATTTTTCCTGTCTCTCGTCACATGAAGTCCAATACAGTAATTTAATTCTCCCATGTCTTTCATGCAGAACTTCTCACATAACTTTTGTTTTACATGGTTTTTTGTAGATTTACAGTTTGTGAATAAAATCAAATCATCGACATAAATTGCTAGAAATAAAATATCTTTCTCACTGGATATTTTATAATAAATACATGGGTCGATACTTGAACGATTCAGACCTATTTCTCTGAGTGTAGCATCTAGCTTTTTATTCCAGTTACGACTGGCTTGTTTCAGTCCGTATAGTGATTTTTTTAATAGACAAACATCTGTGTCATTGCCATTTTCATACATAGGCGCCTGTACCATAAATAACTCTTCTTCGACGTCGCCTTGTAGGAAAGCTGAAACGGCGTCCATTTGATCTATGTCCATGTCAAATTTCGTAGCCAGTGCCAGTAGGTAACGGAGCGAGGTATACCTTATAACAGGTGAATAAACTTCATCATAGTCAATACCTTTCTTCTGAGCACATCCTTTTACGACTAATCGTGCTTTGTACTTAACTATGGTTCCATTCTCATCTTTCTTAGTCTTGTACACCCATTTACATGGTATTGCTTTCTTACCAGGTGGCAATTTGGTTAATATCCAAGTTTTATTTTCAATTAAGGACTTATATTCTTGATCCATGGCTTGTAACCATTGCTGTGAATCCGTGCATGATAAAGCTTCTTCTAAACTCATCGGATCATTGCATATAGCCAGATTTGCATAATATTCACTGTCATCAGATTCATTGATCATTTTGCTTCTTTGTACACACTTTTGATTCCGTGTTCTGAGTGTGACATTAGAAAAACTTTGTTCGGATGACCTGTCATCGGCTATCTCTCCACTGCTAGGTATATAAGTCGAGTCATTTGCATCTGAAAAAGATAAACTATCTTCTGAAGTAGGATTTTCTGAGTCTTGGATAAGCGTTTCATCCGGAGTTGGTACTTCTAACCCTGTACTCTGTGTACTTACTCCCAACGTTAATGAAACTGGTTCTATGTTACGTTTTGTCAAAGTAGGTGTTGGTATTAAGTTGACTTTCTTCTATGAATACAACATCTCTACTCTTCACGATTATTCTTCTTTTCATGTCTAATAATCTGTAGCCTTTTGTATTTTCACAGTAGCCAACAAACCTCATTTCAGTAGATTTTGAGTCCCATTTTTGTCTCTGTTGTTTCGGTACATGAACCATAGCTTTGCATCCAAATATTTTCATGTGACAAATATTAGGTTTTTTTCCTGACCACTTTTCTTCTGGTTTCATGTCATTAAGAACTCGAGATGGGGATCTATTTATGATGTAGGCTGCTGTTGACACAGCCTCGGCCCAACAGGTTTTTGGCAATTTTGCATCACTGAACATGCACTTGGCTCGTTCTACCAGAGATCAGTTCTTTCTCTCACTCAAACCATTCTGTTCTGGTGTGTACGGCGTCGTGGTTTGATGCTTGATGCCAGAGTCTGAAAGATACTTAAAAAAAAACTTTATTACAATATTCAGTGCCATTATCTGTACGGATAATTTTTATCTTCTGATTCAACTCATTTTCCACTTCGCATTTGAAGCTATGAAAAACTGAAGTTATATTTGATTTGTTCTTTAAAAAGTATATAAACACTTTTCTAGAAAAATCATCAATAAATGTAATAAAATATTTTGCCCCTCCCATTGATGGACATTCCATAGGGCCACAGAGGTCAGAGTGTATGACCTCAAGAAGTGATGTTGCTCTTGATCCTTCATTTTTAAATGGTAGTCTAGTTTGTTTACCTTGTATACAGGGAATACATGATCTTTTATAATTATTTGTAATTTTCACCCCTTCTGTACAAGTCTCAAACTTTTTTACATCAACATAATTCAGGTGTCCCATTCTGCGGTGCCATACATCTAAACTCTCAATGCTATCAGTGGCAGTAAGATATGCACCCCCTCCAACAGTATTTAATTTATACATGTTGTTGATTAATTTTGCCGTTGCCACTAATCTATTCTCCTTATTGTAAATATTACAGCCACAACTATGGAAATTAACTTGACATCCATTTTTTACTAACTGGCTAACCGACAATAAGTTAGTACTCAGTTCTGGTATAAACAAAATGTCTTTTACCTGGACTTGGCTTACTTTACCATCACTACAGCGGAGATTGAGATCCAAATTTCCCATCTTCTGTACGGTAACTGAAGAATTATTGGCCACCTTTATACTTTGTATCGGAGGTGTCCTTGTCTCATACAACCAATCAGATCTTCTTGTCATGTGCATGGATGCACCGGAATCCACATACCAATTACAATCGTCCATTGTGGTGCAAGCTGAAAAAACTGCAGCATAATTTTTATTACTATTAGAATTTTCCCTTTTATTGGCGAAACAGTTCTTACTCATATGCCCATATTTATTACAATTGTAGCAAAGGGGACCACGGGGTTTATTCTGATTATTCTGGGGACTATAATTTTTCTTTTGTGGGTATCTATGCTTTGTGTACAATGCAGTGGTATTAGATTCCTTTTTTACTTCTTGTAACAACTTAGTTTTAATAGAATCTGCACGAATTACGACACCGGAGCTTTCTATTCCCATTATCATAGGTTTGTACTGGTCTGGCAAACCTGCCAACATCAAAGTTCCCAACCATTCATCATCAATTTTGAAATTATTATTTCTCAATTTATGAGCGGTAGTTACTAGTTTATTTACATAATCCTCAATATCGGTACAACTATCTAGGTTTGTATTAATGAGATCACGTAATAACGCTACTTTCCTGCTCAATCCGGAGTCTTCGAACGCAGACTTAAGTTTGTTGAACACATCCCGCGCAGTCAGTGCCTGTTCTATGTGGTGGTAATTATTTGGGTCAACTAGGAGGATAATCTTGCTTTTGGCTTTTACATCCTTGGAAGCATCCACGGTTTCCTTGTCAGGATCCACACATGACCACAAATCCTCGTGCTCTAAGTAGGCTTTTACAGCGAATTTCCATGTATTGTAATTGTCCCTTCCGGTCAGTTTATCAATATGCACGGTGTTTATCGGCTTCGGAACCTTGCTTCGGAAACTTGATAGGTTTTATATGTAAAATAAGCTGAAAAAGAAATAACCGGGCCGGCGACCTAACCTCACTTTTTTTACACGCGGTACTCTTCGGAATTAAACTTTAACTTTTACGAAAAACTATACTTTTTCCAAGAACGGAATAGGCCCATAACCTCTTGGAAATAAAACAACGGAGCTAAAGTCTAATTTAAAGTAAGTATATTGGTAGAAAATTAATATAACAGGAATTACAAGTGAACGGCGCGCGAGCAGAGAACAAAGAGAGTTTTTACACGGCTAGTTACTCTACACTTAACTAGATGGCGCTGCTTGTATTTGAGTGGCTTGTGTTCATAACTTATTTACTTCAGTGTCGTGTCGTATCAAGTGGCCAATCATCTTTCCTCTCCTATTCTCAATAGATCTTAAAATTTCTCTTTCTTCATTGACCAGTTCTAAAACTTCCTCATCAAGGCAGGTACGCAATCAATAATAAACAGTGGCTCATTAGGAGTAGACATAATGACACAGAGTTGCTTAGAAACAGTTTTAAGACAATTTATAGATATTTTTTCCGTAATACTAAAATCATTTTTTGCCGTTTTTGTCATTTTTTTCGAGATCTTTGCTATCAATACTATACATAACTTTTGGCTTGATATACCCTTTCCGGGACACCCAGTATAATATTTAAAATTTGGTGTATTCTGGTATGAAGGGCCATACCAGAATACACCAATATTTAAATACTGCTTCTTGATGGCAGAATATCTGACCCTGCGGTTGTACCCACCCCTTGCATAAGGAACCTACCATGATAATCATACAATAAATGCCATCTACAACTGCAAGCTTTCCCAACAAGGGTGCACAGTCATAAACGCCAGTTACTTAACGCAAAAATTCGGAAGTTGGGTACAAAATGAAATGGGGCGTGAGAATTTCAACTATGCTATGATCCAGGGAGCGTTGTGTAAAAAAAGGTCGGGAACCATTGATCCACAAGATCCAAGTGTATCATAATTTTAAACGCTAATTCTTGAGAGTAAATATTAAGCCCGCCTATCTCTACTACGTTTCTGTTCATCTGGTACTTACAAGGGGCCGTTATTGTTTCTTGGAACTATGCCGAATGTGGGCTTACCCGCATTTGGGGATTTCTCCGGCTTCCCGCACAATATAATGCACACATGATTAAGTAATGTTCGGGTATTATCTTTATCCTATTATCCGATGGTACTTGGAAACGTAATACGAAGACTAGATTATTATTTTTACACAATGAATATAGAAAATTAAACTATGTATGCGTTATAAATTTAATAGTTCCATTTGTAACCGATGTCGTTAACTGTAAGAATTTTAGAAAAGCTCAGAGTCACACAACGAGCTATGGAGAGCGCTATGCTTGGAGTTTCTTTGCGCGACAGTATATCGAATAAGGAAGTTCGCCGACGAACCAGACTTACCGACATAGCTCTCAAGATTTGCAAGAAGAAGTGGCAATGAGCATGCCACATACATTACTATTTGACCGACACATATAACCACTTTGTGTCAATACTAAATGTCAATAGACTTACATTCCAATACATGGGATCTAGCAAAGTTTATAAACCATGTAAGGGGTGCATTATATGACGAAACCTCTTCAAAGAAAAAGTCATAATACTATGTGAAACAATAAAACATATTTCAAATATTTATATGTAAATCCTGACTCATACACAGCAGAAAGAGTATTGCGATGAGAACAATCATTAATTTGGTTGTAACATTGCAATTTCCAATTTCCAGTACGCTTACCAGTCCTCAACATAGACTGACTCTATTTAGGTCGTTCAGAATATCGTACTAAGAGAATCGCCACCGTGAATTCAAGAAAGTAAGTATCCATATAATAAACACAATTACACGATCAAAGTGAAGACAAAAAAACTTAAAAAGACCCTTACAGAGGTCGGTCCGTAACAAGGCAAGGCGGGCGAGGGATCCACATAAAATGGTTAAGGGACGGCTCTACATAAATGGTAACAGCGAGGGCAATTAAGATATTATTGGACGAACCTTTTGAACAAGGCCCTTGCTAGGGCTGCGACGACTAATTTGGAGCGAATTGAGGGAAATTATTTTTTGTTTTATATTTTACGTGAATTGTTTCGTATCGTTTTGTTTACAGGATTTTGAGTTTATTTTTCATGATAAGTGGCTATCGTTTCTCAGAATTATCTGGAAGAATTCTTGACAAGGTTGTGGAAAGTAGTCTGTAGTTATCGTTTGTATGTTCAATACATGTGGCCCGTATGTCATCGTATTCCGAACTTGGCATACACACTGCCTTGTGTCTAGATTTCAGAAGTGAAATTACGTGCGTGATAATATTTAAGGTTCCGTACCTAAAAGGTAATAAATTAACCCTTATGGCGCTACTTCGTCTGTCTGTCTGTGACACCTTTATATTTCAGGAACCACTGATGCTATCGATTTGAAACTTGGAGTAGTTTTAGATCATACTTACTCAACCTCTTCGCAAATTAAAAAAAATCTTTTATTTAAAAAAAAAAGTGGACAAACAAACTTAATTTAAAGGTTTTTTTTTAATTTTTTTAATTCTTTTTGTGGTTCACATACTTTTGAAAAAGCTAGTAAGACTCTTGCCTACCAGAAATAGCCGCTCGTCACCGGGGCCGTTTGTTATAAATCTATTAGGTACATATGTCCAATTACAACTTTTTTATGTATTTAATGTATTGTTCTTTTTTCTACTTTAATAAAAGTTACTTAATTTCAGTAATCTCACCAGCTATAGTGCTCTCCATACTCTGTATACATCAATGTTTAATATCCGAGGTTGCAGTTGTTCTACCAATACCATCTTTTGTTCAATGATCTTATTATTATTATTATTAATTAATATTAATTTCTTTAACTGAAACTTATGAGACGTCACCATATAAATCAAATTTGCAGTTCTGTGAAAAGAGTTCGGTTTGATTTGGTGGAGTTTGATAAACTGCCAATGGGGGTTATGGGTCCGTGGATACTCACTACCAGCTAGCCATAATCTGCTGTGCCGGATTATTATTATTATTAAACATATCATTCACATCCTTTTCTTCTTCTTTCAGTGCCTCTCCATTACTGAAGGTCGACAGTTAGATTCGGAAACTTCACTTTATCCATGGCTAGCCTGAATAGCTGTTCTACAGATCATCTTTCGTCTTCCAACTTTTGCTTTTCCCTGCTATTTTACGCATCATTATGGTATTTGGCAGGTTATATCCATTTGCGATTACCTAATAATGATTTCATAGGTAATTAATACTTGGCTTGACACTGCAAGAATCGAAGAGAAAGTATAAGAATGCTTTAATACAATTAAAGATTACTTAAAGAAATCACCTTCACATTCTTACTACGTTAGAGCTGCATTGTAGACTGTATGTTATTGTTCACACATTAATAATAATATCAACTGTTTGTAATAATAATAATAATCTAATATTATGATAACAACTTTTTTATTATTTAGGTATAATATTATATGTAATACAGGTATAACCTTATATTAATTAATATGACTTGACATTGTAAGTATTGGTTTTTATAAAGCTTCAGGTGTGACATTTTTTCATCGACTGAAAGATGACCACTACTGAACAAAGGGTTGATCACAGTACAGGTGGTAAGTAATCCAATAGAAAGACGCTGCAACTTTCAGTACGGTCATACGAAATACTTTTCCTACACCTACTGATATTTCGTTTACGATAAGCTTATAAATCCCTAACTTATTTAACTCTGTTCAATATTCTACTGACTCGAAACCCTTAAATTGCGTTAAACTTTTACCTATTCCTATCCTACTTACGTATTCATACAACATAAACAAAATAAACTGGGAATGCGAGCATCGCAATGAAATCGAGTCAGGAAGAAAAATTTGGCGAATAACATAAGTTACCCGCGGTGCGAGTCGGCGCGGGGTAACGCGGCGTGGCGGCGTGGCGGCGTGGCGGGTACCGAGTTCGAACTTGTTCGTATGTGCCGCACTCCATTGTTTATGGGCAAAGTTGCAATCTTCTTACAAGATATTGGAATATGAATTATTTTACATTGCCCGTAACTTGGGATACTCTGGGATTGTATATGACCACTCTACATAGTGATTTTGAAGTTTCTGACGGTTTATATTATTATAAAAAATTAAATCATTAGCAGCCGAAAGACGTCCACTGCTGAATAAAGGCCTCCCCTTTAGAAGGGAGGGGTTGCCATAATCCCCACGCTTAACAGGCGGCTTGGGGATCGCAGTACCTATAGGTGAAAGATAAATCCAAAAGTAAGACGCTGCTGCCCGTCTTCCTGTTCTCGCTTAGTCGCCTCATACGACACCCAACGAGAGGAGATGGGGGATGATATTACCAGGCACCCCGGCAACATTTATACCAAAGACCTTAAAATATATACATAGATACGTATTCTAAAAATTTAAAGTTATTTATCAGGTCAGGTTATTTCAGGTAGGTATCAGTCACGTCGGGTGTAGAGACTTATCAGAAAAATCGTCTCAGAGACCTCGTCGCTAAGCGCCTACACCAAAATAAAAACAGCCTAAGCCTGCATACGTGTATACTTAATTTACTTTTACTTTTTTAATAGCAACGGGCAACTCTACTGAAATCTTTGCGACCGAATTTTTAAAACAAAGTTTGGTTTTGCCAGTCAATTGTTCGCTCTCAAGTAGTCATCCGTGATCTGACAGGGTGTCGCCGTCACAGGATAAGTCTAGGAGGACATCATCATATAGAAAATAACCTCATTTTGTAACTCCCTATATCTTTTCAATATTTTTCTAGTTATGTCTTTCCAACTCCTCCTATCTACATTTTTAATTAAATTTTTTACGGGTTCCAAGGCAATTTAGCGTTCCCTTGGGACTCGCCGAGGGTCAAACCTCGGTGTCTTGTAGACCAATGTAGATCCTGGCTTAGTGGTGACCTATGTAGATCCTGGACTACAGGAGTAACAGTGGTGGGGAGTGGTGGGATTTAAAATAACTCCATATGTCATTAATTCGTCATTGCAAAAGTAAAGTATTTAAAGCAGTATTGGCAGCAATTTTTTTTTTCAACCGGAAAGTAAATAACGGGCGACTGAGCAAAATGCCAATGCAAAAGTAGTGATCCAGTCGTAATTTTTTTAGAGCATTAAGTCTAATGTCAAATGTAATAAACATTCAAATCTTTCAAAATTTCCATAGTATAGGTCTACCAGAATCTCATGGCAAATGGGGAAATAAGAATTTGTTGTGTGCAATACTAGGGAAATTGGATTAAACGGTCTTGATACTGTTTGATTTTTATTTCTCTTTAGTATTAATGAACATGAAGTATATTAGGTATGTGAATGAAAACTGTTGTTATACATCGGGTTCTTAACATAGGAAAAATAAATTAATTTTATATTACTTTATGTGCTAATTTATTATATATCATATAAATCAGAAGAACTTCACACTTCATTCAGAACTAGAAAACGATTCCAAGAACTCCACTTGCATTTCTTGTTCTTCATCAGATGATGAAGATAAAGAGGTATTTACTATAAATCGCTCTTCCAGCATTTCAATTATTCTATCTTGCTTGATAAAATTATTTTCAACTTTCTTTACATGTTCACAACATTTTCGCCATTCCTCTGCACCAATTTGTGAGAAAGCTTCTTCTGTTAATAATTTAATGTCACTTGCAGGCCTATTTACATTTTTATCAGCAACTTTTTGCTTCATTATACCCCAAATCATTTCTATGGGATTCATAGTGCAATGATAAGGTGGGAGTCTTAAAACTTCGTGACCGTGCGATTTTTATACTTCATCTATCTCATACCTGGGCGCAGACATGTTTTGTTACCTACATCGTTTGCACGAAGCCATTCTTTTATATCAGCGATACGATTAGCTTGTGTGGGCGGTTTGTTCATCCTTACGGAATGATAACTAGCATTATCCATAATAATTAGTGAAGGCCTTGTCAGATTTGGAATTAGCTTCTCTGTCACCCATTTTGTAAAATTCTCCTTATTCATATCATGGTGATAGTCAGCAGATACACTTTTTGACCTGTACACCAGAGAACAATTTGGTACAAAGCCATTTTCTCCACCAGCGTTAACAATGATCCACCTCGCTCCAAGTGAAATACTTTTAGATGGACCTGCAATATCTTTGCTTTGCCAGCACTTGTTCACAGAACATGAACCGTGAATGTAAGTCTCATCTAAATAAATCACATCCAATTTATTATGCTCTTCAGCTTCGCGGTTTTCCTTTATACGCTTCAAAAACTAGAATCTTTGTAGTTTTATGTCATCTCTCTCCATCAAAATGGTCCTTTTTGATTGGCATTTAACATATTCAAAACCGATCTCCTTAAGGATAAGTCTGTAAAAAAATAGTAATATATATCATATTACTCAAACGATAGCTTAGTCATTCATCATCACCATCATCATCATCGAGTGACAGTTAGAGGGGTTAAAACTTAATATTTTTCTTACCTCAAAGATTCTCTCCCTCCGTTGAAATCAATATCTTGTCGAAGAATTTGTAACAGTTTAATTACTGTTGGAATTTCCTTCCGAACTGTATAGAATTCATTTACTTTATTTCTAATCAATTCTAAATCGACACTGTCCAAGTTGATTTTCTTCTTCCCCCCTCTCCTCTTTTTACCAGGCGTGGAAAATACACCATCATTTGTTGTGCCCTCACTTACGATTCGCCGTATAGTAGTACTGGAAACCCCTATACAGAAGCTACAATTATGTAAGAAAAATATAAAATAAACCAAAAGTATCTTAACAACTCAGCCCAACTTACCGGTCAACTCTACGACGCGCTTTAAAATCAACGTTTGAGTTTGATTTACGCCTTCTTCTTCCCTTATTTTACGATACACATTGAAAACAATATTTCTCGCTTGAGATCGAAGTGGCTTTTTCGACATTTTCACAAAAAGAAACTAATTGTCTTGAAGATATCACAAAATCTTAGCAGCGGTTGACAAATCACGTACTTTGATTTGACAGGTGACAATTGACATTGCCATATTAAAATCACATTTTTTTATTATTTTTTTATGCCATGTGATTCTGGTAGACCTATAAACATGAAGCTATTAGGGTCAAAGTGGAGGAAACACTCCCAAATACATGCCTGAGGTCAACGCTATCCCTTTCATTGAGGTCGGATCTCTCTTTCTAAGAGGGCAACCTTAATGTTTCATGAAAAATCAGGACATCTTTTTAACTTCGTCGCATAATACGACTTACTTGGCTTGTTTACCAAGTGTCTGGGTGTTTTATCTATATAAGTATGTATTTACAAAAAAAAAAGTATATAAGTATTAGTATCAGTTGTCTGGTTTCCATAGTACAGGCTCTGCCTAGTTTGGGATCAGATGACCGTGTGTGAATTGTCCCAGGATATTATTATATTATTATTATGCTTTAAGTTTAAACCGATTAAATATGTCTAGTTGCTTAATCAGTCTGATTATGGGTTGGAGCAGCCCAAATACGAAAGAACTGTGTACAAGAAGAACAAAATGTGATTGATAGGGAAACAGATGATAAATAAATAAGGACCTCCATCTGGCCGATATGACCACAGTGGGTATTTTGAAAGATCTCAGTCTACGCAAAATATATTATAGTGCGCAAGTGCTTGCGTAGACACAACTGCACTCTCTCTCTCTCTCTCTTCCGTTTACCTCTCAAAATACGATGGGATGAAAAACCGACACGACCGGGGAGAGACCAGGTGCAGGATCAACATATTACATGCCCATCTTACGCATGGAGCATCTTGCTTTACAGAAAATCAAGGGATAAATAATAAGCTAATGGTTGTGAAAATAAAAGCATATGAAGTTATGATAAAAAAAAATATTGTGCTATAAAATCATTTATTCAGTACGTTTAACGATCTCCGATTAATCACAAGATACTGAATAGCAATTAGCATTATATGCAAACAACTAAAACACCTTTTAACCAACACATTAGACGATAGAAAAAGCATTCGCGGTAAATTTAGTTTTCCATTGGACCAACTGTGACCAACAGCAGATCATTGCAGCTTCATCAAATTTATTTTCCAATGGGACAATGGATAGTCATAGGTACATTCCTTCACTCAATATTTTTAGGAAATCTACAAGAAAATAAAAAATGTATTAATATTGACCAGGGGTAAATAAAACAGTATGTATATTTATGGAATGATATAGGTACTCTCGCCGATACGGCCAATCCAACCACAGCGGCTAATCTTTCGCAAGATCAGCCATCATCCAGTGCACAAATGCTTGCGTAGACACAAGTGTACTTTACATGCCTATCCGACGCATGGATCATCTTACTTTACAGACAATGACCGGCCTGCATTATCCTAGCCAGTGAGGAACAACTACACATAGTTGTTGCTCCCCGCAGGATTCGAACCTGCGACCCCCGGTATGCAAGCAAGCGGTTTCCCACTGCGCCACGGAGGCTACTAGATGCGACAGGACTAGGAGGCGACTAGAATAAATATGATTTTAATAATATGTATCTAATAAGTTACAAAACTAACTGTACCTAAACTAAACCTACATACCTACACACTTGTAAAATTAATGAACATACAATATGTTTTCAATATCAATCCTTTGAACTAAATACATCGTTTATTTTTTGATCATAAAGTGGCGGTAAAAAATCCCCAAAACGGAAAGTCTTCAAAAAATCTTTACCATGGTTACTCTATTAAAATAATGTGAAATATTTTAAAATTAAATAATTCAAGTACAAATTAATATAAACTTAAACCCAATACTAACAAACGAACTGAAAACGTGTTATGTGCCTATCGAAAGAAGAACTGATCGAAAATATGGTGCATAATGCACAGGGATCATCGGTAGGTAATTATTGAACAAAATCGCACTTACGAGTGATATTCGGTATTAAATACTGGATACCACATATTTTTGCAACCAAGTACTGCACATTTTATCACCATTTTTATGATTTTAATTCACTTTATCGTGAAATTATGGTATTTAAATGTTTGATCGATTTATATGACAGACAGTTTCATGCTGACAATAAGCGACAGTGTTGCCACAAAATACGAACCCTTAAAATCGGTAATTAAAATTGCATTTGAGTATAATTAGCGAAAACACAATAGAGCATTATTCTAATCGAACTCGCATAACAGTACCAATAATTTTTTTATTACACATGATTGTCATCGTATTTTAAGTTTTCGGGTGGAAAACATTCTTTTGATGTGTAAGTAAAGCATTTCTATATTAGGGTATCCATTTCTCGGGTAATTTCAATTATAACATGGACCACACATCGGACCTCAATGAAAGGGATAGCGTATGCCTCAATCAAGTATTTGGAGTTTGGGCTCCATTGTTGACCTACTAGCTTCATGCCTATAAAGCCTCTACAAATCAATTGAATATGTAAGCATTTGACATAACTTGATTTAGTTCAGTCTTTGAATTTAATATTTGATAAATAAAAAAATATTTCCATTTGAATGGCAGCTGTTTTTTTTTCAGAAACTTTCATTACAATCTGAACACGTCAGACTAGATCTACGTCAGACTAAGCGAGACAGAATTTAATTTAATCATTTCTATGGGGATCAATCGACTTCAATATAGAAGCGGACTAAAAGAATAGGAATAGGTACAAGTACTCGCAAGTGAAGCCATTAAAGCTACGCGTCCATTGGCACGCACCGGAAGCACCGCACGCACGGCACGCAACGGATTTTAGTTTGCTTTGTATGGTTTTACATAGCGCTGCTTCCATTATCCGCGCCATACTAGTATCTAATCTGTGATCCGCGCCGCCGCCCACCTCTAAATGGACGGCTTACCGTGCGTGCGGTGCGCCCGGCGCGGGCCCATGGACGCATACCTTTAGGCAATGGCAAATAATAATAATATCCTGGGACAATCCAGACACGGTCATTTGATCCTAAACTGGGTAGAGCCTGTAGGAACAACGCAACTGAGCAAAGCCCACTGAGTTGCTTGGCGGATCTTCTCAGTTGAAGTCGCGTTGCGTTCCGATGGTAATATTGTTTTGTAGCATTTACGATCAAATATGAGAATTCGATAGTGCAAATTTTGGCCTACCTTTATGAAATAAACGATTTCATTTTCACTAAAATATGGTACGTATTTTTTTTTTTAAATTTGATCATTTTCATTTAAAAATTATCTCATTCTAAATAGACGTAAGTGCCTGATGTGATGACGCTTAGTGTGGTGACGAATAGAGTATTGGCAGATAGTGAAACAGTATTTTAATTTTAGCCACCTACAAAATATGAAATATTGTCAGTTTTGTCATCAGTGGCCGTAGCCGGATCTGTTGGAGAACTGTTTTGTGTGTTTGTACCTGGTCGATCAGGAGTCTATCACCTAATACTGATCCTTGGTCACAATGTCATATCTTTGTGCGATTGTTACTGTCTTTCGGTAAAGGAAAACATCGTGTGGAAACTTACATGTCTGAGAAAGCCTAATTAGCTTTCAAATGACGTGTGAAGTCCGCCAACCCGCACTTGGCCAGCGTAGTGGACTATGGCCTAGGCCCCTTCATATTGAGGGGAGGCCCGTGCCCAACAGTGGGACAAAAACAAGGGCTGGTATTATTTATTATTATAACATACAAAATATAAATAAAAATACAAGCCACAGACAGGACCTAGTAATAACTGCGTATCCGTTCTGGTCGTTAGTTATAATAAAAAGAACTGTTACAATAAAACATACAGTTATTTCAAAATGTCGTTAAGTTTAAGCCGTCGGCCTATGCCGAGGGGAGTCGTGGGGGTTACCTGCCGTACCTTCGACGAAATGACGACATGAATGAATAATAAGCACTGATGACCGGTCAGGGAGCCCTACACCCCCACCCCCACCCCCCGGGGAGTTCAACTGCTCCAAATATTAAAATGGTTTTATTCTTTAAGTGCTTTCACGTGATTTTTAAAAGGCATTAAATATAACTTATTGAACTTAGTACTTCACCGCCGAGAAGCTTTAAAACTCATTGGACTTAGTTTTTATTCGAGTTTGAATGCGAAATCTGACTTAATATCGGCTTAAAATAATCCCACTTTGATATTGATGCCTGTGAATCTAAATGCCTAATGTTATAAATGCACTATTATAGATAACCGCAGAGAGTTGGTACATCACTGGCCTATCTGTACTGTATTATCTATCCTGCGCGGTGGCGAAGTGGGAAACCGTTTACTTTGCAAATCGGAGGTCACGAGTTCGAATCTCACGAGGAGCAAAAACTTTGTGTAATTGTTCCTTACTAGATAGGACAATGTAGGCCGATTATCTGATTGTCTGTAAAGTAAGATGATCCATGCGTCGGATGGGCATGTAAACAGGCGGTCCTTCGTCTGATCTCTGCCATATGGTATAAAAATAACAAAATAATATAAAACAGTAAAATAATAGTAGTTTATGCACCAAGGGGATAAAGTAGAGTCTTATGTCGCGGGCGTTTAATTTAATCGCGAGCATAACGAAGGATTCTAGCAACTCCCGAGCGCAGCGAGGGAGGATAGAGTTAACTCCCGAGCGTAGCGAGGGAGTTAATACTAGAATCCTGAGTACAGCGAGGGATTTAAGCTCGCCCAAGACAAAGGCACCTTTATCCCCGAGGTGAATACACTACTTTTCACACCTCCTGCGAGGTAATAAAATACAAATATTAAAATAATAACAATATTTTGGGTCAATCCACACATGGTAATCTGATCCCAAACTAGGCAGAGCCTGTACTATGGAAATGATATTAATTAATAGTTAAATAACACCCAGACACTTGGTGGGAATCGAACCCACGACCTAGCGGCCAGGGTGTCTAACCACTAGACCAACGAGACCGTCAATAATATCAAAATAGTGATTTGCCGCGTTATCATCTAAGTATTTCATTTTCTTTTCTAGAACACTGGGTTGTGCTCGTCGCGCTTGGTTCTATTTTCAAATGTTTTGTTTTTCGTGCATTTCTCTGCTTAGAGTAGTAATATATATCTGTGGTAAAAGTATTGAGGAATTATCGTTTGACGTTCGAAATTCAAACACATTATTACCCAAGGGAGTTTAGTACAACATTATTACCCGGCTAGACTATAGGGATATAATGAGGCACTTTATGTCATCTTTATATGACATATAATGTGACATTATCGAGCAGGTGGTGTGAAAAATAACGGTATAGTATTTGTTAAGCCAACAGAGAGTCATACAATCAGTAGTAATCAATGCCTTTGCGCTCTTACAAAACAAAATTGAACTTGTCCTAATAGCCCATCAAAAAACACATACTCGGTTACAAGACAAATTGAGAACTGCCTCATTTTGGACGTCGGTTAAAAATACTGTTGTGACATTTGACACTGATGTCAAAATTGCCAGGTATAAAAAACTGTGTCTATTGAAACCGTGGTCAAAGATCACATTGAAAAATAACGTTTGAGTTTTAGTTTGGGCCAAAGTCAGAGTCAAAAATATTTATTTCAAATAGACTTAACGATAGGTTAAAGACCCAGAATCAGGACCTGGTGACATAATGGTAATCCGTAAGACCAGAATCCTCGTTTGATTTAAGCAAAATAAGTTCTGAATTTAGCATACCGTGACTGCGTGAAAAGGTCGCGTTGGATATTTTAATTTACTAGCTATATACCTACTCTTGTATATTGGAGGGGCATCCCGGCAGGTACCCGATTATGAATTCCAACTAGACGCTTACATAATTTATGAATACTTCCCTTCTGAGCCCTCCACCATTATCGAAGCGGATAGGTCAATTCGGGCTTTGCGCCACTATAAAACGTAGTACCTTTTCTGGAAGATTTTAATTTAATAGAATGAATAATTGAACATAAAAAGGATAAGTTTGATATTAAATAACTTTTTTAAGGTTCTTCATAGTTAAAGCTACGTAATACTTTCAAGCTGAAACGTAGTGTAATACTCGCTTTGTTGCTGTAGTGCTATGGCAAATCTAATAAATAATCTACATTCACATCTGTCCGTTTATTCGCTTACTTTAATCATCATCGTCAACATCAGCCAAAAGACGTCCACTGCTGAACAAAAGCCTCCTCTTAGGTAGGAGTAGTTGCCATAATCCCCACGCATGGCAGGCGGCTTGGGGATCACAGTATAGGTGGTAGGTAATCCAGTAGAAAGACGCTGCTGCCAGTCTTTGTTTTCCTTTAGTCGCCTCTCACGGATACCTAACGGGAGGAGATTGGACTTATTTAATATCATAAACTAATTGCACCGGAATTGCAAAGGAGAGGAGTGGAGAATTTATATATTTCCAACTCTTTACATTTCTAACTGAAGATCGAGACAGTCTGCGTTTCCCTGGGATTCGCCAAGGGTCACTGCTCACATTACATTGAGTGAAAAAAGTAAGTTTTTTGTTTCGGGCCTAAGACGCACGACCCGCGACTAGACTTTCGGGACTACCAAACCAATAGGCCACTAGAAACTTTATCGACAATATCTTTACCTAAAACGTTATTCGACGGATAGCGCGGCATCTGTTTTCTCTAGCGAATAAAACAGCTGTTTCCAGTCGTCGCCATCTTGCGCTCGCTCGGGCGCGAATTATTCTTCCTCTGATCCGCGCCGGCTGCTATATAAGTAGGATTTGTTATGCGCGATGAGATTGCCACTTATATAATCGCTTTAGGTTCAACGAGAAGATTTTGAACTAGTGTTTGGATATTTTAACTACGTCTGATCCAAGCTGAGGCCAAACGGGTTCGCGTGATCCCCACCCTTACAGCCACGGTGAGTGGTAATGCACTTATGTACACTTACCCGCGGGGTGTTCGGGTAAGTATAGCACCTTCCCATCTCCTCCCGTTGGGTGTCCGTAAGAGGCGACTAAGGGAAAACAAGAAGACGGGCAGTAGCGTATTTCTATTAAATTAGCTGCCACCTATATTGCGATCCTCAAGACGCTTACCGAGCGTATAGATATTATGGCAACCCCGTCCTTTTATGGAGGAGGCCTTTGCAGTGGAAGTCTTTCAGCTGTTGATGATGATGATGATGATAAATGCACTCGTGTACGTGTATGGTCGATTTAAAGCTTGTTTTTGTCACCACAGTAACAGAAAGGCTCAAAGGTAAGCACTGAGGTGCGAATCACACTGGAGAAAACAGGGCCGTCGATCTCATGTGCCGATGCGGCAGCGTGGGTCATAGTGGGTAGGAATCCCGCATACCCCGGCAGACCTCAGGGTCCCAGGGACCGTTTGAAGGACTTCTCTGTAAGAACGAAGAAAAAATGATCCCTCCCTTGTGCAAAGGACAGTCCAGGTTGGTACCACGGCAGTGGCATATATTTCGCTAGACAGCAGTTCGTAAACATTGCTATATTCCGGTATGTAGGGCACTCAAGCTGATGATATTACCGGAACTCATCAACTAAAGTCATGATCATAAGACTTAACAAGTAATGTCTCGAGGGACGAGCGGCAGTGCGATGCAGCTGTCTATAGGCAGGCGTGGCGCGCGACCAGCAGGCGAACGTCTTGCTTGTCTCACAAGGCCTAATAAAAATAAGCGTGATCTAGAACTAACTGAAGTCTGAACAACGATATCTACAGGCTGTTAAATAACCCCTGTCCGATTTGTATGGGGAATATTTGCATTGCTTGTTTCCGCAACTCACCTATAAATACCCAGAATGTGTAGGCTTTACAATAGTGTAAATACTAATTCTCCGTGTGATATTCATCTCGATTCCTTTACTACATTTAAAAGGTACATCAACGCTGCTATGAAACATACCCTGCTGCTAACCAAACCCTTAGTTTAAGGGCAACAAGAGTATGTATCTAATTTCTACTTATTATTACAGTTTAATTAAACCTAATTTTTTTGCGCCTTCAAAAGGTGGCACTTTTACCAGTAAAACTTACTTCAATAGTATGTTTTATGTCTTTTAGCATTAGAGAATGAATTGTTGTGTAAACCAATGGCGAATCAAAATAAATAAAAGAATAAATAAATAATTATGAGATATTCAACAAATGATTATACAGGTATGATGGTATTGCGACACCGAATAATAAATACCCTCAGCGATCGGACATGGTTTTAGTAACACTCTGTATATCTTTATTGGACCAAAACAAGGTCCAATATGCACATTTAAAGAAGATATAAGATCGTGAACGCCCTTTGCATGTAATATACCCAAGGGCTCTTGGTAGTAATTTAGCGGCACTCATGGGCGGCGCTTGTTCAGCCCCTGAGGGCTTTTATGACCTCTTCCTTGGGCATGTAATTGATAATGAAATTGGACGAGGTCTCTTACAAATTATGAGTTTATTGCTGCGCCTTAGCGCGAGCCTTGTCGGGATATTAGCTGTTGAGATTCCTGCAGTGTTACGAGATACTTGTATAAGTAACTTGTTTTAGGGTTCCATACCTAAAAGGTATTAATAAACCAAACCTCATCAAAAATAAAAAATAAATTCTTTTATTTTCTTTTCAATATGGGTTGAAATTGGGCGTCAAAATTTTATAACTATATCGAGTGGGGTATCGTATAAAAGACCTTATTTACACATTTCAAAACAGATTGTTATTTTGGCTTGTAATGAAAAAATGTCCAAAAAAAATGCCCCTTATCTCCGAAATTTGTGGAGTGAAAAATCTGAATTAATAATAAGTAATATATCTCAAACTCAAACTCAATAATAGTTTATTTCAAATAGGCTTAACGAAGGTCATGTATTTCATTTTTAAAAAAAAGGTACTTTTGGGTCACAACGCGGCCTCAACTGAGAAGATCCGGCAAGACACTCAGCGTGTCATTTTATCACTTTTTTTTTAAACAGTGTGTCATGTTACAATTTAATCAGAGCGACAGTGTGTCTTGCCGTTCAAAAGATCAAATAAGACAGATTTTTTTTTATAAAATACGACGAAAGTACAACATACTAAAAAGCCAAAGGGATAGTAGTCGGACCAAGCAGCACCCGCGCACGAGTTGGCTCGAGCAGCAGCCATCACTCCCCTCAACCATATTGGAGGGAAGGGGGTGACCCGCCACTATCTATCTATATTTTACAGGAAAAATAAAATGAATTCTAGTAGTACAGTTGGTGGACTATGAGGTTAAATGATTGAACCTTAACAGATTACAAATAAGGCACCTGATGGGTGCACTCACGGGACATTTTGGTACCAATGAGCACCTCCACAGAATGATAAGTACTCTTGATACTTGCAGATTCTGCGAAGGTGAAAAAGAGTCAATGCTATACATATTGTGCGGCTGCGACGCTCTTCTGAGACGTAGTTTGAGTTATCTGCGAGTAGCGTATGAGGTGTTAGACGAATAGTAAATTAACTTTTATAGGTCCTTAGAAATAAGGAACTCTCGGTGAGTAAGTCCAACTCCAGTTGACCAGTTTTTTCTTACTTGTTTTATAATCTGTTTTCAAGTAGTATTCAAGCTTAGATAAAAATCGGAAAGAGATCTTATCTGGTTAACAAGAATCGAATACTAGTAATTATTAACAAGAAACAACTATAGAAAATGAATTTGTAATAAACAATGAAAAGATTTTCATCAAACCAATCTAACAAATCCTATAAATCGATTTTCAATAGTAAAAGTTCGTTTGAGAGCTATGATGTCTCAAACAGACATAGGCGTCAAACTGACCTCACCATTTTGCATCGGGTATTGAAAAAATATAGTGAAGTAAGAAATGAATAAGTACGCGCTTCAATGACTCTCTAAAGTTAGTAGTTGAACTCAAATGAAATGTATGAAAAGAGTGCCTACTTTGCTCGTAGTCTGAAATATGATAAATTAAGGTCTAAGCCCTTTCAGCTCTCAAAGAAGAAACTAGACATTTGAGCAGCGGTGGGCATTCATGGAGGAGAAAAAATTGTATTAAAAACTAAAATCATGTTAACACTTATTATTTCTCTTTCTTTGCATTCTTTACCCGTATAGAATAATCAATAATCGTAATGACGGTATCAATAATTTGGGATTATACTTTTTTTTCTTATAGATTTGAATTTCAAAAGAGGAATGATTTAACAACAAGGATCACAATTTATCACTGAAAGGATTAAGATAGACAAAGTCGAAGTCAACAAATAAAATCCTAAAAGTTTTAAATATATCCTTGATCCGGGTAGTGAACTCCGCGGCCCGGGGCACCGGACAAATTCCCCGGAAGCGGTCCGCGGGCGAGTCCCGTCCACCGGAAATTTACTTGCCCTTCTGAATATTTTACATGATTCGTTTTTAATTGACACACACGGGTTCAATACATATGAGATAATGTCCATGCTATGATATGATTCCACATTTTTTTTATTAATATTGAAAATTATCGTTTCGCCACAAGCAATCAATTAGTGAAAGATAAAAATTTAAAACCTCAACCGTTTTATTGCAGTAAGCAGTAAGCTCAATATTTTGCTAGTAGTAATTTTATTCAAAATTAAATCAAATTCAAATTCAAAATTCTTTATTATGCATAGGCCTCACGGGGGCTCTTACATATTGTAATTTTTTACAACTACCACCGGATCGTAACGCGGCCTCCACTGAGAAGATCCGGCAAGAAACTCAGCGGGCTTGTCTTTTTTCAATTATATAAGATTTTCTTTAAACAAATTTACAATAAATATATCTTAAACTATAAGCTTGCAAGAGTAGGGTAGACTGGGTACGGTTGAAACAATTTCTCTTATATCGTCCATAGTTTTGCTTTTTATATTCCGAATGATGATGAAGATATGTTAAATAAAAGAGCATGTTTCGATCTACTAATGGGCAATGTGGTCTTAGTTCCAGGTGTGTTATTTATAACAGTAGATCAAATTGAAAAAAAAATCCGATTTGTTTCAAACGTCCCCATACCAGGGGCGGTTGAAACAGTGATTGGGGTCAGTTAAAACATGCGAATAACACAAAATATAATATTATAACATGTTTTATTTACTGTTTAAGGATCTCTTTGACAATAATAATCAGTCTTCATTGTTTTAAATACTTCAAACGATACTTTTAATCAGCCTTTAAAGTTTTTAGAGCACGCTAGCTAGAATCTACGTATATTACCATTCATCTGTAACTATAGATTACATAACAGAGACTTATAATTTACGTAAATTTACAAAAAATAAAGCTATTTGTTTTTTTAACATAAGAAACTAAAAAAAGATAATTAACGATAAGTAGACAAAGAGGAATTCTCTTTCTTCGTTGTCTTTAATTAATAAATCAATCATTAAGTTAAATATAACGATTAATCTGAGTCGCGGTTTTGGCAAGCATAGTTAAACCACCTTCTGTACATTCCTCGTGAGCCCACAGTTTACAAATAGTGCATTGTAGCCACTTTTCTCCGGACCTGCTCGCTGAATGCCTGGTGCCATACAAACAAGACAGAAGCACTCCTCTTCTGATGACGCACAACAGGATGTCCTGTTGTACGTCGTTTTTCTATTTTCCTTTCATGGTGTTTCTTTTGCTTTTTTCTATATCCAATTGCTTCTTCTTTCCTTCATTCAGTTACTTCATAACTTGCTTAACTCAATAAAAACGATGTTTCAACCGTACCCAAAAACAATGTTTCAACCGTCCCCAACTCCTGCTTTAGGTAAAAAGCAGTTATAGTACTTGTAAAATCAATTAAACATAAAAACTAGTCACAGTACCATATTGTACAAGCTTTATTTCAAACATATACGCACACTCAATTCTCTGACTTTAATAGAAACCACAATAATTGGAAAACTCTGCGAGCAAAAATACTTAGTTTTGGTTAAAAAAAACACAATAGGGTCTCTTAAAAACGTTTAAAGCATATGGAGAGCAACGTAACACTGTTGTTCATGTTCGGACCGGTCATCCGCTTGATTCTCCCCTTGGACCCCTCACCGGTGCGCAAAGGGTTTGCGAGATATTCGTGTTGTTTCAACCGTCCTTTGTTTCAACCGTACCCAGTCTACCCTACTGCAGTTCAAGCCCACGCAGCTTTATCCTCCAGGTAATCCGAGATTTTATAATAGCCCTTTTTAGACAAATGGCTCTTAATGGTAGTTTTAAATTTTTTATTGGTAGATCTCGTATTTCCTGGGGCAGCTTATTATAAAAACGTATACCTTGGCCCATAAAGGAATTGCTAATTCTGTGGAGACGCGTGGAGTGTACAGCAAGATTGTGTTTGTTCCGAGTATTTATATTATGTCGATCACTAACCTTAGCAAAAGTACTTATATTCTTTTTTACATACATCAAATTTTCATAAATGAATTGTGATATAACCGTTAGAATGTTTATTTCTTTAAATATTTGTCTTAATGAATCCGTAGGAGCCAGATTGTAGATAGCTCTCACAGCTCTTTTCTGCAGAATAAAAATAGTGTTAAGGTCTGCAGAAGATCCCCACAGCAATATGCCATAAGACATAACACTGTGGAAATAACTAAAATATACAATTCTAGCGCTTTCGACATCGGTGAAAAATCTAATTTTTTTAACTGCATAAGCCGCTGAACTTAGCCTACCCGACAGTTTCTCAATGTGTGGGCCCCATTGTAACTTTGCGTCTATAGTAATGCCCAAGAATGTCGTAGAGATCACAGGGTCCAATACCGCTCCATTAATTTCAATATTGGTTCCCACCTGTCTAACATTAGGTGTAGTAAACTTAATACATTTAGTTTTAGTTTCATTAAGTTTTAAATTATTAACTTCGAACCAATGGACCACTCTAGAAAGCGCATTGTTCACATCGTCATAGTCCTGCAATTTACGTTTAATTTTAAACAACAAAGATGTATCATCTGCGAACAATACAATGTTATGATTGCCCCCTACAAAGTAGGGTAAGTCATTAACATATACTAAGAATAGAAAAGGGCCTAGTATTGAACCCTGTGGAACACCTAAAGTGACCTCAGATCCAGCTGATCTTTTTCCATTGATAACAACCTTCTGAATTCTGTTACACAGGTATGAGGTCAGAAGGTTGAGAGCTCTATTCCTTATACCATAGTGGTGTAGTTTCCTGGCTAGCGTGTCATATTCTACGCAATCAAAGGCCTTAGATAAATCACAGAAAACGCCAAGGGCATCATGTGATTCCTCCCAAATGTAATTTCAAATCACATAAGGCAGGTAAGCAATCTATAAAAAACCGCGACACAATTCGAATGTAAGCACGGTAATATAAGGTTGCTAAGGAACAGTTTTAACATACCTAATCTTTCCGTGACACCTGGTATACAAGATACATTTTATACAACATTACAACAAAATGAATTGCTAGGACATTGCGGCCTGGAAAGAGGCCATCCACGTAGATTATTTTTTTAACACCTTGGCTGCGGCAAGTAAAATCATAAACCTTCATCTGGTGCGGCGGCGGGTCAAAATGTGCCCCCGACAACCCCGCAACGATATTTCCGCCAGTGCATGGCAGGTCTTTCACCACCCACCAGCACTAGGATAGATTAAAATGCTATAACTTTGCGACAACATGATGTATACATTTTTTTGTACTGTTAGAATAACCTTGAACCAACTTCCTTAGGTCTGATTCGCCCCGGGTTCTACCAAACAGGAAATGAGAAATAAACCAAGGAAAGGCGGCAGGCTGATATCGACCTGAACAGCACTAGAAAGTATTTTTAGTAGTGACTGGACAGACAAAAATAAGGAGATCGAAAATAAAACAGAATTATCGTAAAAGAAACGAAAAAGTATTTTTTTGTACTTAAGCCTGTCTTTAAAAATGTCACGCAAAGGTTTTGGTTGCATTTCCTGCAATATTTTTTTAAACTTTTTTTTTGCTTGGTTAGTAAATGTTCTCCGCAGTCTCTCATAGCACCCTGCACAATTTCTCCGTTTAGCGCTCATCTCAAGGACATGATCATTGTCCTTAGGTTTTACTTGATTTTATTGCTTCATCATCATCATCATCAGCCTACAGTCGTCCACTGCTGGACATAGGCCTCTCCAATATCATGCCACTGACTAAGATCCTCGGCTTTTCTCATCCAATTTCTGCCCGCCACTTTACGTATATAATCACTCCATCTAGCTTGCGGACGTCCCACGCTACGTTTGCCTACTCGCGGTCTCCACTCAAGAACTCGTTTGCTCCAGCGATTATCGGTTCTACGGCAGACATGGCCAGCCCACTGCCACTTATTATACATTATTATTATTATTATATTATACTTAACTGGCGAGGCGCGCGCTCTGTACGGCATCGGGTCGCGGGCTGCCTGTTGGCGCGGCGGCGGGCCGAAATAGGCCCACTGCCGCACTAAGCGGATGTATTTAACCGTCAGTGCGTGATAGGCTGAAAAGGACCTGCCGTGATGTTTTGATGGGAACACCTACAATTTCGACTGAAACTTTTTACTAACTGAAATATACATATATTTGTCTCTATCGAAATCTTACAAACACCTGAGATAATCGTTCCGCACAAGCGAGCGGGACATAGTTTTCTTGAACCGTACCAGCTGAAATACCGCGGCACCAGAAGAATCACTAGCGCGTTGCCGACTCTTAAGACATTAGATATTGAAGTCTTGACACTCGGTCGGTGTTATATTTTACCTGGACAGTGCCTCGCACACAGGAGTAAGACTAGTAAGGCAAGAGAGAGAGTTTCACCCCAGGCTAAGCCATAATTGCTAGATTATATTACGAATTCATGCTTCACTTAAGACAAAGCAAATTAAAAATTCAATTTAAAAAATCCCTCGTGTCTCTAACCACGAATATAAGACGAAAGAAGCTTCAAATGCAGCAGAGTTTTCTGTAAATAAACCTAAAAATCCCCGCCATCTGCTCGTAAATTTAAAAGTTGAGTCATGTCAAAATGTGCTCCTAAATGTGACAGGTCAGTGGGACACCAAGCGCCATTTGCGCCCGGGGGATCTTTTTGTGTTTAAATGTGGAGCCATAGTGCACGTTTTTAGCAGTAGCGGTTAGCGACTTATTAGCTTTTTTCATCGATATATAATAAGTAACAAGATTAGCTGTCACGGCCCGAAAAGTGGTCACGAAAATAGAGCTACGGAGACGGTTGTGTTGCTATTTCAAATTAGTAGGAGCCGACAACAGCTAGCGTAAAGACGTGTCGATGCCTCATTTGCGTCTAAAAACTGCCTTAATACACGTCGCAACAGCCAATTTTCATACGGAACATATATTTCCCATTAGTAGTAGTTAATAGTATTAGATTAAATGTTAAATATCAGTAAGATATCACTAAAACACGAAATAATAAATATTTCTTTAAATATCTGCAGAGATATTTAAAGAAATATTTATTATTTCGTTTTAGATACTAGTACTCTACTACTACTAGTACTCGTTTGGCGGACTAGTAGCAGTACTAGTCCGCCAACCGCCAAGCTACCGGCCGACCAAATTAAGTTTGCCGCTACTGTCTAAACAAAACACTCATAAGATTATAGTTCAATTCTCGTTGTGCCACCAGCAAAGATAAGTTTATTTTATTTATTTTTATTTTATTTTGAAACAAAATCCACAGCTCATAAAATAACACAGTCAGAACATATTTCTTATACAAAAAGCCAAGAACGGATTTACATTATTTAGCTAATTAAATTAAAGTAGTCTAAGTAGTCAAAGAAATCACAAGAAAAAAAGAAAAAGAATAATTAACTTATTCAACAAAAAGTATTCAACAAGAATTAAATAGTATGCGTGTGTGTAGATGGGTGTGTGTATGTGTATAGAGGTGTGTGTGTATGTGTGTAGAAGTGTGTGTGTAGCAGTGTATTTGAGTAGATGTGTGTGTTGGTCGGCCTACATTGAGACTTGTTCGGTCGCCCCCCGTGCCTCTGGTTATCCCGTTCTCCCTTTCGCGCGTTGTCCGCCACTATCCCTGTCTCGATCGTGGCGTGGCTTGAACGGTACTACGGGTATAATGCGCTACGGCAGGAACATCGCAGAAATAGTTTTAACGCTATACATCGTTGTTTTTGTAGCGTAAATATTGATACAGTATTGTACAAAAAAAATGTACCATTGCGCCTATAAAAACTGTTTACATCCTGCGCAGTCCTGGACGGGTCACTCGGGCTCTTACGTTCATACGGAAATATTTAAGCTATCACTGTCATATTTTGGATGAAATTTAGTATGTGACTGCTTATCTGGTTACTTATTATATATCGATGGCTTTTTTGACAAAACGACTTATTTGTAAACACTGCTCACTTATATCATTGGTGACTAAAGATTTCACAAATTAGCAATTTATGTCTTACATGAGTTGGGCAGTAGAAGCCCATGCAGCTTTATCCTCCAGATAATCCGGGAATTGTACAGTGGTGTGTCCGGGTAAGAATAGCACCCTCCCATCTCCTCCCGTGGGGTGTCCGGGTAAGAATAGCACCCTCCCATCTCCTCCCGTGGGGTGTCCGGGTAAGAATAGCACCCTCCCATCTCCTCCCGTGGGGTGTCCGGGTAAGAATAGCACCCTTTCATCTCCTCCCGTGGGGTGTCCGGGTAAGAATAGCACCCTCCCATCTCCTCCCGTGGGGTGTCCGGGTAAGAATAGCACCCTCCCATCTCCTCCCGTGGGGTGTCCGGGTAAGAATAGCACCCTCCCATCTCCTCCCGTGGGGTGTCCGGGTAAGAATAGCACCCTCCCATCTCCTCCCGTGGGGTGTCCGGGTAAGAATAGCACCCTCCCATCTCCTCCCGTGGGGTGTCCGGGTAAGAATAGCACCCTCCCATCTCCTCCCGTGGGGTGTCCGGGTAAGAATAGCACCCTCCCATCTCCTCCCGTGGGGTGTCCGGGTAAGAATAGCACCCTCCCATCTCCTCCCGTGGGGTGTCCGGGTAAGAATAGCACCCTCCCATCTCCTCCCGTGGGGTGTCCGGGTAAGAATAGCACCCTCCCATCTCCTCCCGTTGGATGGCCGTAAGAGGCGACTAAGGAAAAATAAGAAGAACGGGCACCAGCGCCTTTCTATTGATAACCTTCTAAGGGGTAGGCTTTGGTTCAGCAGTGATTGATGTCTTTTGGCTGATGATGATGAATCCAATAATTTATAATGAGCCTTTTTTGACAATCGGTTTATTATCAGACTTAAAATTCATTAAAAGAGCTCGGATATTCTACAGTTTGGTATTACATTGGATGGCTTCACTTAATAGAACTGTGCGCCACGTCTTTTTTATCCTTTGGGTCTGAGGATACAATGCTCTACCAGGGACTTTCACAAACGCAATGTAAGATGATATATGATGTAGCATCAATGAAACCGTCAAATACAAAGAAGACAATTACATAATCTGACTTGGTTTCGCGAGGTTCAGAAGATTTTGTTTTACTCCAACAGCGAATGATCGCACAAAGCAAAACCGCACCACATCAAAGTTTTATACCTCACGTATTCTACTGCGGACTTGGACTTTTTGTGGAGGAAAGTAAAACTTTACTTATATTTACACTCGGTTGCCACGCGAATTTAGCGTTTATTAACCAGAAATAAACACTAATTTACTTTAAATGCCCTTTACACTGTATTACCGGTATAAATTAGACTCTAATATGCTTGCGGTAGGTATTCAATTTGAGGTTTCGTAATCTAGTGAGGTATGTATGTAGTACATTACTTTAATGGTGTAGGTACGTTTTAGAGATTAGTCAGCCACCCAAAGCTAATCTGGTGACTTTTGGGAAATAGGAAATATTGCTACTGAACTTTATCAAAGAGATATTTTGCTCCACTGAGACCCGTGGGGTGTCCGGGTAAGAATAGCAAGTTCCATAAGAGGCGACTAAGGGAAAACAAGACGACGGGAAGCAGCGTCTTTCTATTGGATTACCTACCACCTATACTGCGATCCCCAAGACGCCTGCAAAGCGTGGGGAGTATAATATCTCTTGGGACAATCCACACACGGACATCTGATTCCAAACTAGGCAGAGCCTGTACTATGGTAACCAGAAAACTGATTCTAGTATTATATAATATACATATTTTTGTGTAAATACATACCACGGATAATAATATGACGCCCGGACACTTGGTGAGAATTAAACCCACGACCCATTGGTTGGCGGCCAGGGTCTCTAACCACTAGACCAACGGGCCCGTCAAAGTATGGCCCTCCCTTTTAAGAACCCCTTCTTTGTTCAGTGGACGTCTTCCACTTGTTGATGAGAACCAAGTAATTTGTATCGTATATGTGCTAAGTACTTACAGACAACAATTTATGCATGTTTTTGCAAACAAATTTCTGCGACTCTACAACACTAAGCTTTATTTGATAATCGAATACTGGATCTAGCAATCAGCAACCGCACTATCTAACACCCACTACAACTACACTACATATACTTAACAACATGCGGCCGTCTCCCACACACCTACCGTTTCTAAGCTCTACATAGCCTACACTAGATTATGTAGATTGTAGAGTGGTAGAGCTCCTATCTAAATAGATTACGTTGACAAGATCTGTCTAAATTCTGTAATGATTGTGGTTATATTGGTACAACATACTCGATACTCGGCTCAGTATATTAAATAAAGAGGAAGCCCATAAAATGAAGCGACCTCTCTTACACAGGGTTCCTTTCATGTTTCGTTAACTAAAGTAGGTAGAGGAGACCATCTATCTATACATATAAAATTAGTTGTCCTGAGTGACTGACTGACTGATACATCAACGCACAGGCCAAACCGCTGGACCTAGATAGCTGAAAATTGGACAGTAGGTTCTTCTCATGATGTAAGCATCCACTAACAAAGGGTTTTGAAAATTCCTCTCCTAAAGAGGTAAATGGGGTGGAAAACAAATAATTGCGGGCGTCGCCGCAGGGAATTGCTAGTTATGCTATATTATCACTTACCTGTATATCACGGTTAGAAAAAGTAGATCTAGCTGCTCCTTATTCATTGGAGACACGTTCACTACTGAACATAGGCGCCCCCTCAGATGGGCTTTGCCATAATTCCTTTGCTTAGTAGGCGTCTTCAGGATTTCAGTATACGTATCGTTGGATGTCAGATAGAAGACGCTGCTGCTCGTCTTCTGGTATTCCATTAGACGCCTCTTATGACACCTAAATGGAAGAGATGGGAGGGAGCTAGTCTTACCCGGACACCCCACGGGGCTACTCGAAAATTTGGAGATCTTTCATTTACCACATAACTAGTCGTAGGCGAGGAAGCAAAATCCTCATCTCAAAATAATTATATAGTCTTCTCTGGTTGCTCATCTCTGGAAGATCTTGTTGATTGACCAATCTTTCCAATTTGGGTAACCCCGTATTAGGTATTCATAGTACTCGTAATATAATATTTAACCGCAATGTCTCACTGCTGGGCAAGGGCTCCCCTCGACGTGAAAGGACCTAATGTACTTCACCGGCCAAGTGCAGATAGACCTTTCGAATAATTCCTAGGGTTTCCTCATGATAATTTCCTTCAAATTTAGCAAATGGAAAATCTTTTGGCTATAGTACATATTATAATTCAATGTCGAAATCATTCTGGCACTGCTAAGCCCAGCCTTACCCCACCCCGATGATTCAAGCTGGTACCTTAGCCACTGAAGGCAACCATCGCATTCTTATATTTATATCAACACAAAAAGAAGATAAAGATCATATTACTATCAGCGTTGATTGAATCAATGGGATTTATGTTGTAAATGGCTTAAATCGTTAGGTAAGTACGGTTGTGACACAACTTCTCTAAGCATAGAGATAGACCCTTTGAATATTCAACTCTTGAGTTAAACAAATTCGGAATATTAATGGCAGAGCGTTGGACACCTACATTAGCATCGCTGTCAAATGTTTTGCATTTGCACCGCTCTAGCTTTAAGTGAAAATATTATGTAAGCGTTACGGTACTTCGGCTTGAGTGAAACACCAACCGAAAATACAGTGTGCTAATGAAAGACGGCGGAATATTTTAACAGTTGCACCTCGCAGTTCTATCATACCAATATACCCTTTCGAGTTCTCCGTACTTACCTTAGTTGCAAGATGACTGAAAATTCTAATTCTTCCCTCATTTAGATTATCAAAAAATATTGGACACTTATTTTTTCTTTTGTCAATTAAACAAAAAATTACGAAAATATAGCGTAACGATATGCGTACGTACAATTTTACTAAGGCGAGCCTCCACTCCAGAATTTTAACTCTCTTTATCTTTGTAAATTTCAATTGATTGGTTAAAAACCTTGGATATTGACATTTAATTTGACATAATATTCTTCAATTTGTATTATTTTTCTATTTTTATTACATATGTACCTATATTTCATTAAATGCCATACGATTAAATAAAATAATTGATTGGTTAAATAAAAAAATACGTGTCCAATATTTTTTAACCGACTTCAAAAAAGGAGGAGGTTCTCAATTTGTCTGTATACATTTTTTTTTCTATGTATCTTCGCGCATAACTCTGGCAATTATGAACCGATTTGAAAAAATCTTTCTTCAATCCATTCTATAATCCGTTAATTGGGTCCCATTAAAAAAATATTGCTTAGTAATAATTAGTTCCTGAAAAAACAAGAATGTTGACTGCGCAGGAAAGCTGCAAGAAAGCCTATATAGATGACTTTATGTCGCTTTTTAAGGACAAAAATGGTCATAACTCTGACAAATATTTACCAATTTCAATGATTCTTTTTTTATTCGGAAGAAGAAACCACTGTAATGAACCTGTATGAATTTTATCACAACGGGATAAGAACTTGCTGGAGGACCATGAATGATATGGAGGAATTTATCTGGTAAAAACCATAAAACTGATGTTCTCCTTTACATTTCTCTGACAAATATGAACCGATTTCGATGATTCTTTTTTTATTCAAGAGAGTAAACTACTATGATGATTCCATGCAAATTTCATTACGATCGGATAAATTGTTTCTGAGTTTCTGAAGAAACATGAATTATGTAAAAGTATGTAGACGATAATGTGAAATCATAATGATGTCATAACCTACCTAGATCATTTTACCGTCTTCGATGGTTCAATCTTTATGTATGAAAATATCACTAAAAAGAATAAAATAAAATATTTAAAAAAAAAATTGAACCGACTTCAATAACACTAAAAAGTATAAAATAATTTAAATATTATTGAAGTTGGTGCCAAATATACACAGCAGGTACGCTAACACCAACTTCTTTAATATTTAAATTATTTTATACTTTTTAGTGTTATTGAAGTCGGTTCAATTTTTTTTTTTAAATATTTTATTGATAATCTAACTGACGGAATAATTATAATTTATATTTTTTACCCTGCCATCATCCTTATTAGGTATATAGATGTGCGTCTAAATATACATTATATAACATAGTTGGTAGCATGTAATTACATATTTTAAGTATACTTTATGTAAACTGAAAAGTCCAAAACGAGCTCCGAAGAGCGCTAGGACACTTAGTGTCTTAGCATTATGCTGAGTGACGCCTTTTTCGTTGAGTGCGGCAGCATGCTCGCAATTCCTCTAGGATAAGTATGTTGAACCTACTGAATGCATGTGCAGTGCTTAGAAATAAATTTATTCCATATAATTTTTATTTAATTACGTTCTGTTTGTTACGGGCTGATCTTGTGAAAGATTGGCCGCTGTGTAAGATGATTTGTTCTCACGGTCATCGTACTAAGCTATCATCTATTGTCGCAGTATTTAACATTCTAGCCACAATAGTGATATTACTATACCTTTCTCATTTTAGATCTAACAATTTACCAAGTGTGGTAGGAAGTTTCCTAGTAAAAACTCATTTAAACATGGTCCTGTATGCTGAGTCCAAACTCATTATAAAACATATTTTCTCTTCATTACCGTCATGTTATGTCGTCCATTCAACAACGTATTTTTAGCGCGCTCTAGTTGGGAATAAAATTGGTATTAATTATAGCGCAAACTGAGTGCCTAGTTCATGTATGAAGTTTAATTATGGTTTGTGATTTCTACGCCAATATACATTTGAAATATCATATAATTACTCCTAGATGAGTAGGTCTCGAAACACGTCCACTTAGAAAGGATGCATTGCCATAATGCAAACGCTTGGCAGGCGTCTTGGAAATAGCAGTACAGGTGGTAAATAATCCAGTAAAAAAAAAGTTGTTGCCCATCTTCTTGTTTTCCCTTAGTCTCCTCTTACGAGCACCCAATGGGAAGAGATGGTAGGGTGGATATTCTTAGCCGCACACCCCACGGGTGATAAGCAGGTATATCTAATAAATTTTGGAACACGCACTAATCCAGTTAGCAACACGGAAACTGCCTGAAACGAAGGTGCGGGCGAGCTTATCAACCTGACCTACGTTATTTCCACTTTGTGTGAATCGTAATGAACTAATTAAAAAGTTATGTACCGGTAAAATAACAATTGGCAGTGATTATACGATTTAGTCTAATGCCGTATCAGTCAAGTCATTAGTAATTCATCCATTGAGAACAAAATAACTTTTTACGTACTTTTTGGCTTGTCTGTTAAAGATAAGCACCATTAGGGAGAGATACGTATTAAATAAGTAAGAGACTGCTTTACTTATTTAATACGCATCTCTCTCTACTACTTACAGCACACCTACAATCTTCAATCATCCAGATGAAACCTCTTCGAATAGTGAAATAATAATAATTGTCTATGTTCGCCGGGCGGCCTGAACGATCAGTTCTGGAAGCTGTTGCTGATCGATCAATCTTTCCATCACGACATAATGATATTATCTTCCTGGCCATTACGAAGAGAGACCAGGAATAGGACCACCTTTTTACATGCCCATCCGACGCTCGCTTTCCTTAAAATTAGTTGATCAGGCTACGTTATCCACACCAGTTAGAAACAATTACACAAAATTGATGCTCTCCTTTAAATTTCAACCTGAGACCAGCAGTTTCCAAAGCAAGCAGTTTCCCAGGGCACCATATAGACTACAATACAACCTCAATAATAATCCTGTTCATGTCGACACTAGAAAACATCACGAGCAAATTTTGAGTAAAAAGATTTAATGACTTATTCACACATACATTTTTTAAGCCCCGACCAAACACGAGGGGTGGTCTATCCGTCTGTCTGTCTGTCTGTCTGTCTTTCTGTCTGTATGCCTGTCTATGGCATCTTAGCGCTTCAACAAGTGGATGGATTTACATGTATTTTTTTCTAATTTGAAAGGTGGTTTAAACGAGATAGTTTTTAGCTATGTTTCACGAAAATCAATTCAGCCATTTAAAGACCTTCAGCTTTTCTAAATATTATACCTATATATAATAGACATTTTCTATTAGTTTAATTGGTCCAAAAGACATGTAATACATGTGTAAATCCGATAACATTAAAGAATATGTGGCAACCTTTACCTACCACGTGATGATGAAGTAGGAAGATGGTCTCAGGAACTCTGCATCTCTGCACCAGTAATCGTAAACCGACCAAATTTGACTCTTGACTCTTTGTACAGGCTTCGCCGAGTAATTGGTAGAAAAACAGGGATCAGGATCTGATGATGGAATAGGAAAATCATTTTAGTCATTCGTTATTCAATGGCAGGGGTTCTTTTAAATGTTTAAATTCATACATCATCATACATGTATTACTTTCTGTACAATGCAGCCTGCACAAAAGCCAGCACGGGCAGTTGCACCTTCAAAAATGCAGAACACAATCTGCATGTGAGATCAGCTTTGTAACTACAATTTTTCAGCTAACTGACTGTTATTAAGGTAAAGGGATTTGTTGAGAGGGGTTGTTATTGGTAGTTTAGTGGTTATTACCCGTTAGTGATTTGGGATGACTTAATTATTGATTGATGCTTTATTATTCATTGATGTCGATCTACATTATACTTTGCCTACTATGGTGGAGGTACCGTTAGATTTTAACGTTACTGAAACTAGACACGTATAAAGCAGATCTAATAACGCCTATGTACACATACCACTGAAAAAAGTTACGGTCATAATACAAAAAAAACTCGTAACTTGGTTTGCGTTTTGTTCATCTGAAAGGTCAAATACACCATGTCATTTCTAAATATAACCATAATTGGCTGAGGTATTTTCCGGAAAAGAACTGGCACTGTGAAAAGTCATGGCTGGTTGCTGAAAGATCATTGTTTGCCCATTTTACTACAGGTACACCGATACCTCTGAAAAAGGATAATCCTCCCCCTGTTTGTGGTTTTTATACTACCAAGGTGGTAATTAGGCATACGGTCTGCCTGATGGTAAACAGTCACCCCAGCCTGTAGACGCTAAATATATCGGGCATTTTGAACACGCGACTCGCATAGCATTACTCGCATATCTACAGAGAGGTATGGTCTAATTCTGAACAATACTTTGAGACGATAAAAACAGTTTCAAACAGCTTTACTTACGTGTTTTTCAAAATGGAGTTCACCGTCAAAAACTACCTACGCCCAAATTACAGGCTTCTTGAACCTTCTCTATTGGACAGCCGTCTATCTCAATAATAGGATTTATAGCTTCAATCTTGGCAATGCAAGATTTTAACCCAAGCACTAATAATTTGGACTTTTTTGGGTTTAAAGCAAGAGAATTTCTATTTTCCCACTTTGCTCCATTGTCTAAATCTGCATTTATCTTATCAACAGACAGCCTCACAACATTCACCAGGTGGGAAGACGATATAAAGCTGTAGATCGTCAGCGTAAAGGTAATACCTTCCATGAGATATCACGCCCACATTGTCTGAAGTATACGAAACAAAAAGAAGCGGTCCAATGGTACGAGTATACGCGTAAAGCTACCGTCAATTTACACAATTTCAACAAGACTAAAAAAGTTTAATTCCAATTCAAGGGCGCGCGGCAATGTGATTTCCAATGGAATTTATTTGATTTTCCATCGTCATTGAGAGCTGACTGAAATGAATCTACGTCACTCAGCACTCCGGGCACGTAATGGCCTTCTACTTAAATTTGATGTGAGACAGAAAAGAACTTACGCTATCACGCCTGTACTCCGTCAGAGGATAGGTAAAAATGTTCAATTGTTATAGGATGTTAGTTATGTTAGGTAGGTATTACCTATATTGCATTACCTACTAGGTAATGCAATAACTTGTTGGCTATTCTGTAAAAACTTGTAAATATGATTGATTTGTTTTAATTATAGTAGGATAGATATGCACATTTAAATAGGCTCGTAGAATAGGTTTAGCTATTTAGGTTTTTATTTGTAAATATGTAGGTACGAGATGGATTTAATTTCATAGGATAAGACTTTCAAGTCGTAATAATTAGTGCAATTATGCAAATATAGGCTACACACACACATTTTTTCTAATGGGCAATAAATGTAGGTAAACGGATAGGTAATTTGCAAGAAAAATGTGCAAAGTAATGAAGCTTGCAGTAGTTTTTTTGTAATTAGGCTTTATTTATAGGCGTTTAGAAACATATTAGGAAAAAATAGGCTCACTATATAGCAATTTTAAGACTATATGTGAAAAAAATAGGTTTGATGCCTATAAATTGATGAAGCTAAAGTTCTTGTTCGCACAAATAAAGGCTGGATAAAGTGAAAAAGTAGGAAATACAAGGAACGGGCTCACGTTTGGCTGGCAAATCCAGTGCTGCGGCGCGTTGATCACTGCTAGACCTCAGCTAGGCTGGTTCGCGAAGGCTGCAAAAGTGTCTTCTTGGTGTTCCTAACTTTCTGCGATCGTGTTTTAGTCCCTAGGCAACTGAAAACCTCTCAGCTGGGATATGGGTAGGCACACGTCGAAATCTTTTTTTTTTTCGTAAAATGCGCTGTGCGTAGCGCACGACCTTTGGACTCGCCGTATACTCGTAGCGTGACAAGCAAAATCGAATGTCGTTCGTTTCTTGCAGGTAAATTAGACGGTCGCCACTTTATGTTCGATGGAACATAAAAAAAAATGTAGACTTCTTCACTTCTAAAGGTTTATTCGGTGAAAGATTACAATTATCTGGATTTATATTGCGAATGTATATATTTGACGGCGCTCTGTTCGTGAGTGTTCGTAGACGTGTTGTATTGGACGCAAGGACCGCGGACGTCCCCGCCGCCCTCGCAGCCCCTTTGGTGGTCCTTGAATTATGTAGAAGCGCCGACACACATTGACGTATAGGGATTCGTTAAGGGTAGAAATGCGTAGAAAGAGATTTTTAAATCTAAATCTTACGCATTTTTAATAGTATTAGATACATAAGCGTCGAAAACAGAACCTCCTTTTTCAAGTTGGTTAAGAAGCCGGTTAAAAATTCATAAAAATTGGTAGAGTCGTTACGGACGAGTGCGACCATAACTACCGTGACTCGAGATTTTTATTTATAATATTACACACATACATCATTGTGGCCAAGACTTCATCGTTTAGTGCCGACGCTATCCTGAAAATTGTCTACCCTTTTTATGCTGTAACCGTGAAGTTATCGTGGACATCCCGCCAGGTAAGGCGTCGACCCCACTCACCGTAGGTACATTTTGACTAAATAAAGCGGGCTGAAGGCAATTTATCAAGCCAACTTCAAGACCCTTTTAGCCTGAGGGTCAGCGACCACATATGAAATTTTAATTAAAAAATACCTCCGAGAAAGTGCATTATATAGGTCTGTACTACCGGATATAATTACTTGGAGTATGCTGGCCACCTACGTGTGATAATTATAATTCAAACTTTACAGACATATTAATGCAGACTTATGATGGTACTCTTCTGCTCTTTTTTTCTGTACATCATGATGATATTACTTCATTATAAAAAAACTCATAACAACGCTGTAGTACCAAAGACCACTAAAATACATATACGAGTATTTATATTTTCTTCACATGATTCGACTACAGACAGAGACAGTTAGAGCCAAAAGACATCCACTGCTGAACAAAGGAATCCCCCTTAGAAGGGACGGGGATGGCATAATCGCCACGCTTGGCTGGCGTCTAGGGAATATATTGGATGATGGGGATTGGAATACAAATCGAATTATAATTCAGATTTAGAACACGTAAGTAGATATAATAATAAGTGGGGATACTCTGGAAACCAATGTAAATCCATTCCAATTATAAATTTTACTAACCGTGCTGCCATCCTGTCAACTCCTGTCAACCCGGACGACACTGCCACTAGATAAGGGAAATTTAAAAATGGATTTAAATTTATATTGGTTTCCAGAGTATCCCCAATTATTATTACAACCAGTTTGGCTAACGTCGATAAATATTATTTAGTGCATAATTTTTAGAGAATACGTAGTAAGTGCCTTATTCGATAAAGTACCTTCAAAAAATAAGATTAAATACCATAATAACTCGAAAGTTCTGGGTAGAATGGGCTACTATGTACCGGACAACTTTACCCGCGCGGGACAGCGTCGCCGGCATCGCCTGCTGGCATCCTTCAGCGAGTTACGCACACGACATGCCAATAATACGCCTACGGCGAGAGCCGCAATGGTAATAAATGATTTCCTAAATGAGGTCCAAGGTTCCGACATACATACTGACCCCATTGTGTGTATACATAAATGTGTCATACTATATTTAAGTGTAACATTGTGAACGTTTTGGCTTAGCTGTATGTTCATAATTATAATTGAAATAAATAAAATAAACTCACGCTATCAGAATAATCTGACAGTGGTGGTGGTAATGAAGTTTAAAAGTGCCTGATAGCACCGAACTACGCCACTGCAGGCATCTGAATGTTGCATGAAACATTATACTAGGAGTTTGATAGTAAGTTGCTTTAGTTAAATTATATTTAATTCGCTTAGCACATAACGGCAAGATCACTGATACACTGCTGCTTTGCGGGATAATATATTTTGCCACCCGGTAACCCAATTCGGAGAAAGGGCAAACTAATATTTTGTCTGTTCGCCTGTCTGATAGAGCGGTGCCATGAGATGCACAAAGGAATTTCAGCGGTCACAGCATCCTTGGTTATTTATAACGTCCATTATAGCACCGGACCGAGAGTGGGCCAAGATACGAGAGAAAAGTGTACGCCCCAATGACAAAATTGCAAGGATATTGCAACCCGGAACGAAACTATCCATTTAATATACATATAGAAATCAATAAAAATATTGTAATCAAACTACCTTCTACGGATTTTATCGCGGTTAATTTTAGATTTTACTATCCCGACGTTTCAAATACTTTGCAGCACCCATGGTCACGGGAGGACTGAGATGTTGAACGTCCTTATGTCACAATTATGCCGGTGTACCCTCAGGTCTTCTTAGTTATTATTGTTGGTTCGATCTACGCAGTATGAGCGTACAGTATCTTGAGTATAAATAAACCGCGATAAAATCCATAAAAGTTTGATTTCAATGTGTAATATTCGCGTAAGTAAAAGACAACATTACCAATAAAAATAATTAAGTAGCAGTACAACTAGTCGTCAGATACATAGGAGGCAGTATGGAGTTCAGACTATTGGGCTTATCCTTCTAATCATTGGGGTTTTCCGATATTTCGGACAAATATACTATGAAATAATATTTTTTTTTTACACGTATACTACACATTGAAATACGCTTTTACGCAATACGTATATCCTAAAAATATAATAAACCTAAAATAAACCGCGATATCAATCTATCTATCTATACATATAAAATTACTTGTCCCGACTGACTGACTGACAGATTCATCAACGCACAGGCCAAACCGCTGGACCTAGATAGCTTAAATATGGGCAGTAAGTTCTTCTTATGATGTAAGCATCCATTAAGAAAGGGTTTTTGAAAATTCCACTCTGAAAGGGATTAAATGGGGTTGAAAAAAAAATATTGCTGGCGTAGCCGCAGGGAATTGCTAGTATTAAGTAAAAGTAGTTTTATTTAAATATATACTTTGTATCAAATATCAATTTTGGCTGTTAGTTACAGTGAGAACGATACATGAAGTCAACTTATTAAAGTTGACTGAAACTGCGGGAACACCTAATTACAGCTTACTTTAAATATTCTAATATAATTAGCTCATGTCTCATAACATGTAAGCACAAGCTTTAACTTAGAAGCGCCGTTGTCCTAAAGACATCGCAATATGCACCTTGTTATATTGCAAAGTGGTTCAGTTCAGATAATTGAAAACGTTATATTAATTCCTTGGGACCTCGTCCCTAGCCCGGGATGATTTAGCGAATTTTAATTTTGACTTAAGTTACATTGAATTTTGAGAAGATAATTTTATGAAACTCATAAATACATATGAAGCAATGTATTTTGTGAATACGATAAAACGTTTAGGTGCTTTTTGTAAATGGTGGTTGTCAGACTTATCGCTATGGGATTACAATTTAGCTTTTAAGATATTTCAACATAGCCAACGAGGAAATAGAAAAAATAACAATATTTTATTTTCGGAAAAAAGTTTTAGATAAAACCAGTAAGGCTTCAACCTGTATCACAAAGTAGACAAGGAATTACTCAAATATTTTATTTTATTTAGCAACTGATGTAAGAATTATTTAAAAAATGATTAATTATTCTAAATTATGCTATCTTCGCGTGAGAAAACTACGCCCTCGTTTGACTCGGAACGCAATCTACGCAAGATATGGCCTCATAATATAGAATTTTAGTGTCATCGCCATGTACGTGAGGCCCTAGAACTATTACACAAAATGCGTTATTATATCGACAAGGTTAAGTGAGAGTTGACAGTGGTATATTACACAGATTGCAGATGTTGTTCCGTATTGGCTAACTAGAGGTACGCGGAAGAATGCTCCATGGTATAATGTTCACATTGCGTACCTTGGACAATCAGTCTTAAAAGATCTTGGTCCGTAACCGAATTCTGCACTACAAATGAATAACTCTTTTGTATATTGAGTTTTTTTTTCTAGTAACGTCTCTCGTCAGCAAGACGTTCGCTAAGACCAAGCGAAACGCCTGCCTGTAGACAATGGCACTCACAGCCACTCGTCACCCGAGACATTAGTTTGTAAGTAACTTGAGTCGGGTAATTTCACTAGGTACAGTGCCTTTTAGAAGAACACAACAATGTTTACACAGTGCTGCTTGGTGGCAGAATATCTGACACTGCGGTGCTACCTACCTGGTCGGTCCCATGCACAAGGAACATAGCACGTAGTAAATATCGATAAGATGCCAACTTAATACCACGCGATGTACAAATTATATGAAATGTGACCCGCATACAGCTCTATAATTACATACTCTGACCCAAAAGTTCAGTAATTAACCTAACATAATGTTGTCTTTTACTTACGCGAATATTACACATTGAAATTAAACTACTTTTACGGATTTTATCGCGGTTTATTTATTGATTTTACTATCCCGATGTTTCGAATGCTTTGCAGCACCCATGGTAAAACCTGTGATAAATATAATTAAATCCAATATCAATCAAAACACTGCACGGCCTCAAGATACTGTAAGCTCTTACTGCGTAGATCGGACCAACAATAATAACTAAGAAGACCTGAGGGTACACCGGCATAATTGTGACATAAGGACGTTTAACATCTCAGTCCTCCCGTGACCATGGGTGCTGCAAAGCATTCGAAACGTCGGGATAGTAAAATCAATAAATAAACCGCGATAAAATCCGTAAAAGTAGTTTAATTTCAATTAACCTAACGTTGTAGTAATTATAACGAGGATTGGTCTGTCTTCACAAAGCTTATCATCATCATAAAGCAGCAGCAGCCGAAAGACATCCACTGAACAAAAGCCTTCCCTTTAGAAGGTTGCCATAGTCCCCACGCTTGGCAGGCGTCCTGGGATCGTAGATAATCGAATAGGAAGAGGTTGCTGCCCGTCTTGTTTTTCTTTAGTCGCCTCTTACGGACACCCAACGGGCAGAGATATTCCATCCCGGTCACGCCACGGGGACCCAGCTTATCATTCCAAACAAATTCTACAATCATCAGTTGATTCATTCAGAAAACCCGAGCGCATCGTCGCCGCGTCGCTGACAATTAATTCACTCGCAACGCAATTAATGCAAAGCAAAATTGCCATATTTTTTAACTAACACATTTTTCTGCGGACAACGAAAATTTTCCCGCGCTTAATTTATGCTAATGTTGAAAAAAAATGGCGACGAACGGGATCGCTGGCGAAGGGTTCCGCACCCGCAAATTGCTAGATGCTATCTCGTAGTATACGGTGAGATGTTTTTGTTTAAACTGAATAAGCTTATACGGCTCTGATTTCGTTTGCAAATAAACGTTTACCGTATGATGATAAAACAGAATGATAAGATTACAATGCGAAGAGAAAAATCGAAACAAAGCAGTAGGATACAAAATAACATACGGCCACAAAGGCCAATCATTCACAAGATCAGTTATCTACGCGGAATCTATTTACATCCCCATCCGACGCATGGATCATCTTACTCAACAGACAATCAGATGATCGGTCTGCATTATCCTAGCCTAAAAGGAACAACGACACCAAGTTGTTGCTCCCCGCGGGATTCGAACCTGCAACCTCCGGTTTGCAAAGCTAGCGGTGTCCCACTGCGCCGCGAAATTACTGACCTCAAGTTTCTTATTAATGTCTCTGGGGACGAGTGGCAGTGTGCAGGGTGTGTAGGATTCTTATCTACTAAAACCCCCGCAGCTGTCGCATCGACACATGAGAAGGCCCAGGCTCTCCAGTGGGATCTGAACCAGGAGCCCCTCAGTGCCTTGACTTTAAGCCCGCCGCCGGGGGGCGCATTGTAGCCCCCCGGGAATCAGTCTCGGTGCTCACGGGGACGGGAGTTGCAACCCCGCCGCCGTCCTCCACGAAATCGCCCCCGTAATCAATGCATGTCCTACGGCCCCCACTCCGAACGACCAGCGACTCCGAAGGAAAGCCATTTACCTAACACAATTCTATTCTTACTCTCATATTGACAGCAGCACTTTATTACTAGACCTCCACAGTAGACCAGTATACCTTGTCTACCCTGGTCTCCAAGTCCTCGTGCTGTCTCCTTTTTTGCTTTCTAAATTGGGTTGAATGAAACTTTACCACACCTAAATCAGAAGTGGAAGACAAAAACGCATGAACACGAAAGTAGCTGAATATTTGATTTTTATGTTAATACGTAACCCTGAAAAACCAGTTGGAACAAACTCGAGTAAAGTAAAAACGTGGGGTAAGTTTAACTTGGTTTAACTACGTTTAGGGCTGTCTTCGCTGGGAAAATAACGTTTATCCTTGCCTCGCCTCCGAGGAAGTGTTAGTAGGAGTTTCAAATGATACTAATTAGAGCGAAGGCAGCAGTAAATTGCGTTCTATTAATTAGCACCATAATACCGTGTTTTAAAACGTGGTCACTTTTTTTTATAATAACACTAAAAATACTGTATGTATTTCAACACTGTGTAAAAACATACGTTCGATAAATCTGTGCTGGTTTTCGAAGACGTGTGATATCACAATTTTTTAAAGTATAATGCATGTGACTAAAAAACTATTAAGAACAACTTATTTATATATATGTATCGCGTGAAGGATTCTGTCAAGGTCTATTCACATACTAGTTTAAACATGCGATCGCACTTGTTAAGAAATAAAATCTTTTTAAAAAAAAATTGAACCGACTTCAATATCACTGAAAAGTATAAAATAATTCAAATATTATTGAAGTTGGTGTTAGCTTACCGGCTGTGTATATTTGGCACCAACTTCAATAATATTTAAATTATTTTATACTTTTCAGTGATATTGAAGTCGGTTCAATTTTTTTTTTTAAAAGATTTTATTTTAAACTTTTTAGTGATATTTTCATATATAAAGATTGAACCATCGAAAACCGTAAAATTATCTAGATAGGTTATGATCACATTATCGTCTACATAGTTTTACATAATTCATGTTTCTTCAGAAACTCAGAACCTATTTATCCGGTCGTAATGAAATTTGCATGGAATCATCATAGTAGTTTACTCTCTCGAATAAAAAAATAATCATCGCAATCGGTTCATAATTGTCAGAGCAATGTAATGGAGAACATCAGTTTTATGGTTTTTACCAGATAAATTCCTCTACATCGTTCATGTTCCTCCAGGAAGTTCTTATCCGGTTGTAATAAAATTCATACAGATTTAATAAAGTGGTTTCTTCTTTCGATTAAAAAAAGAATCATTGAAATTGGTAAATATTTGCCAGAGTTATGACCATTTTTGTCCTTAAAAAGCGACATAAAGTCATCGATATAGGCTTTCCTGCAGCTCTCAGTGCGCAGTCACCATTCTTGTTTTTCAGGAACTACTTATTACCACGCAATAATTTTTTTATGGGACCCAATCAATGGATTGAAGAATGGATGGAAGAAAGATTTTTTCAAATCGGTTCATAATTGACAGAGTTATGCGCGAACATACATAAAAAAAAAATATATATATATATATACAGACGAATTGAGAACCTCCTCCTTTTTGAAGTCGGTTAAAAATGCTTTAAATTCAAATTCAAATGCATTTATTTACGTTAAATTAACATTCAAATGAAATAATTGAAATATTCTAAAAATATAATAATTTTCTGATTTATTAAGTAACGTGCAAAAAGTTATAGGCAAATTATGATAGATTTTTATTACTTCTACGTCAGCTCTGCGTTGGTAACTCTATTGCATATCTCGGCAACTATTGCCTCAATTCACAGTAAGTATTCCAATTCTATTTTGTTTTCGTTTTATCTGTCGAACGGCAAAACACACTGTCGCTGATGATTAAAAAATACTGTTAAAAAATAAAGGAAAAAGCCCACTGAGTATCTTCTGATATTTTCAGTAGAGGCCGCGTTGCGATCCGATAGTAGTTTAAAAAAATACGAACCACTAAAAAATGCTAGCGCTAAGCCTTGTAATAATAATTTCATTTTGTTTCATTACATATACAAACGGACTAATCAACAAACAATATGTATAGTTCTATCCTATATATATCGAAGATAAATTGAAACAATGATTTTTAACCGGCTTCTAAAAATACCGGCCTTCGGTATTCGACGCGTATGTATGTACTTAATATTAATAAAAATGCGTAATATTCAATGTACTAACATATGGTATAGACTACTATGTAGGCGTCTAAACAAAATGTACCAAATCTCATATAAGTAGGTTTGTCAAGCGATTTCTTAAAAACTATAAATCCGATTGTTGTAATTCTAGTTGCAATAGTTTTAGTATCATCTAAAAAGCATTAAATAACAAAAATATAAAAAATGTTTAAAAATGAAGTCGGTTAAAAAAGGAAAAGCCCACTGAGTATCTTCTGATCTTTTCAGTAGTGACCGTGTTGCGATCCGGTAGTAGTTTAAAAAAAATACAGACCATTAAAAATTGCTAGTGCTAAGCCATGTATAAACTAACCAATTAACAAACAATATTTATAGTTCTATCCTATACTCGTAGATAAATGCAAACAATCATTTTTTTATTAGTCTGTATTTAAGTAAAAACGTGACTCTTCTTGTGTACGTGCTTTCCCAATACGGAATAAGCATTTATCGTTTATATTTTATACATGACCTTTTTATAATGACCTAAATAGTATTTACAAGAATACAAAACATTATTTACGAATAGAATACAAATATTCTACAATAATGAATTAGTCAAATCAATTTATGCAGCAGTCATTCTAATTATAGAATAGAATTCTCTGTATTGTACAACAAGAAGATATTTACAATATAAACTTAGATCTAAAACATAGTATGTAAAAAATTGCGGTCTTATCGCTATAAGCAATTTCTTCCAGACAACCATTTTGCAATAATAATAGTTTTATTTCGGATAACAGGAGTCCAAGTGGTTAGTAACAAATTGAAGATATTTAAAATTAGTGTGAAGTGGCAACGGGCAGGCAACGCTCTAAAAACCGATAACTGACGGGGAAGAAACGTTCTCGAGTAGCGGCCACGAACTGTATGACGCAGCGTAGGCAGGCCTCCCACTAAGTGGAAAGACGACATTGTGCGCGTCGCAGATAACCGGTGGATGCAAATAGCCAATTGTCGTTCTAAGGGGGAGGCCTATGTTCAGCTGTGGGCGTAATCCGGCTGGTGATGGTGAAGTAAGCATACGAGTCTTTAATCCCACGTTTGTCCGGCGTTACACTTACATAGGTGGTAGGTCCCTTGCCCGAGGGACCGTCCAGGTAGATACCACCGCAGTGTCAGATGACGAGCGGCAGTGCAGTGCAGCTGTCTATAGGCAGGAGTGCCGCTTACTTCAGATGAACTACTTGCTTGTCTGTTCACTAAGTGGGGTATTTATCTATACATTACAAAACTCATGTTGAAACGATACTAAATAAACTGAAGAAAGCACGCATCCCCCCCTTAGTTGAATCTTTTACTTACTATTGTGAAATAGTGATGAAAAACATTTATGGGTCTTAAAACCCTTCCCGTTTCACAATTTTGCACTCTGACATTTCAGCGTTTAATCCCGTGTATTAAGGAGCCGAAAAGCGTCATAAAGTGGGGTTATAAAAAGGCGTTATTTGAATAAACATATCCGCGAGCGGCGGGTTACTGGTTACTGCCAATCCAGCGCATTAGCATCGGCTGATAATGTAACGTTCCCAGCCACCTGTTATCGGCAGTTAAACCACACTTGCCGACTTTACAGCCGTAAGGGTTGGGGTTCATTTGCTCGAACAATTTAAAGCTCTCCGCTTAATATAATAACATCCCTAGAATGTCTAGACAATTGACACAAATCATTCTCAATTAGATACTTTCCGAAATAAATTCTCTAAATAATAGTAAAACAAGTTTGTGGAGTTTATGCTTCCATATCTATTTCTATAGCCTTCCTCGTGTTGAGGGATAACGCTTGCATTGTAAACCTGGCCCTCTAGACAATATAACATTGTACAAGCGTTAGCGCGAATAGAAAGTATAATTATATATGTATGGTGAATTATGTATGGTATAGATGTATGTCAGTCCTGCGCCTGATTTCGTAGACGTGCTGGTCAAAGTCAAAGTCAAAAATATTTATTTCAAATAGGATTAACGCTACGCACTTTTAAATGGTAATTTTTTTAAAAGGTACCACCGGTTCACAACATGGCCTCAACTGAGAAAATCCGGCAAGAAACTCAGCGGTCTAAATTCTATCGAAATGTAAGAGTAAAGCATAAGAGAACGCACTTGTGTCTGCGACCTCTTGAAGGATTGGCCGCTGTGTTCGTATCAGTCAAGAGCCAGAAAAGCCTGCTGAGATTCTTCCCGAATCTTCCAAGTGTGAGAGTTGAGCGGAGGTTTTCATATGATTTCATAATTACTTGACAAGTTGTTCACTCACTGAAAGGACAAACATTTTATAGCATAAATAAATATATCAATATAAATCTATCAACATTTACATAATAAAATAATATATACATACATATTATAGATGTAACTTATGTAATGTTATGCACAATCATTTCCAATAAATTAATTATACGCTTGCGACAGTGGGAAGACTGCTGCTGACATTTTGTAATATTGATAATTTACTTTCATGAGCCAAGCTTGGATCTTATTCTACTTTAACCAATCTACCTATTACTGTATGTTCACGCCTGTTGTGTCAAAAAATAAATACCAGATTTCCACCAAAAGAATACGAAAGGAAAGAAAGATTTTTATCAGTATAAAAATCAGGACGTACCTATTTAATACTAGCTAGGCAGATGACCTATTGCCAATTAATAGACCTGGCCTAGTGGCAAAGTTAATAGCCCTGTCAAAATAATTTCAAATCAATATTTATTCAGAAACGTGTATTTTAAAATACATATACATAAATATTTATAGTTACAAATATACATATTAATTAACGCAACTATATATATTAACTATGCCGTATTTTATGTCTAATCTCATCATTAGATTAATAATATGCAAAGTTTTTTGAAGAACGTTCAAACCAGGATGGATTTCAACATTCGGCGTAGAACAAATTATGGCTTAAACATCTATTGGGATCGCGAGTCGCCGTTATAAGTTTACGAGCGATAATCCAACGTCGTGGTTTTAACAGCCAAACTTGAACCCGCACTACCTAGCCCCATGTGATACCTGCGAAGCTTTGATTAAACGACATACCACTAAATTAATAATACATAACTAGATATGTGCGCTCCTTAATATATTTGATAATTACAAAACGATGGGTAAGTCTCGTTAAGCCAACTTGAGATAGTATTAAATTTTGCCAGTAACTTAACTTTCAAGTACTTACAGACATTTTTACCGCAACTTAAGCTTATTTTTAACCGTAATCCTACCTGGTGGTAAGTTACCATAAGGCTGTCGATGGAATTGCACTTGTGTCAGGGGTATCTCAGTTTAGCCTCCGTAGTGTAGTGGGAGACTACGGACTGTGTATACCGGAAGTCGCGGGTTCTGATCCCGAGGACAATGCAGACCAATCAGCTGTTTGTCCGGAAGGGTGAGCAGATGCTCACCCTTTTTTTTGTTTTTTGACGCGGGGGAAATCTTCGAAAGATCCCCGGGAGCTGTGGGGCTCGACCGGGGTATGTGGGATTCTTACCCACTAAAACCCCCGCGGCTGTCGCATCGGCACATCAGAGGGGGGACCCCAGGGCTCTCCGGTGGGATCTGCACCAGGGGCCCCTCAGTGCCTTTGAGCCCGCCGCCGGGGGGCGCATTGTAGCCCCCCGGGAACCTGACACGGTACTCACGGGGACGGGGGTCGCAACCCCGCCGCCGTCCTCCTCGGAGTCGCCGCCGTACTCAATGGACGCTCAAAGGGCCCACACCCCGAGCGTCCAGCGACTCCGAAGAGCAGATGCTCACCCTAGACCAACTTCTTACATGCTCACCTCAGATATAGATATATCTGAGGTGAGCATGTAAGAAGTTGGTCCTAAGCCAAACCTCTCCCAGGTCGTGTCAGTCTTCTGTTCAATCTGATTGTGAGAAGAAAGTTCAACCAAGTCGAGGTATTTTTTGAAAGGGACCGACCCGTTAGGTAGGTACCTACTTCCGCAGTGTCAGATATTCTGCCGCTAAACAGCTGCTGTGTATAAACATTAGTGCACTGTAGCTGGTGAAATTCGATGACGATCAACAAAATCTAAGTGAACGAAGCTTGTGATAACGAGCTTCGGGTGGGTTACCAGCGATCTGGACTGTCCAGTGGTTGCATTCTGAAGAGTGAGTGGATATCAAACATCATAACCTTGCAAACTGCAATGCGATTTCATAACCCTGCAACGTAACAGTATTTTATAAGTGTTTAAGTGTATAATGTACCGACGCAATAAACTAGCCGACTTGTTTTTCGCAGTAATTATTTTGAAAATGTTCAGTCACTTGCGGTCACTTGAAACGCGTATTTAAAACCTTATTATTAAATCCTGTTTCCACATATACTTTTGCAGTTGCGGTGAATCTTGATCACGTTGTGTTGCTAGCTCTTATAAATCCGAGTCTGCTAGGCCTAATATCGCAAAAATTTAATAGTCACCAAAACTGTTTCTACCAGAAGCGGACTCAGGTTTTCATTCTGTGGGGCACAAGAGGGCGGTGTCGGTCTGAAAGCAGGGGGGAGATTTTGCTCTTTTGGGAGGTCTTTTTTTTGTAGCTAGTCGTCTTTTCTTTTTTATTGTTCTTTTCTCACGTATGAAGAAACGGAGAATTTTCTTAAAATAATGAGATAATAATATACCTACTAGAAAAATACTCGCATAATAATATATACACACACACTCACGTACACACACACACACACGCACTCACACACACACGTTATTATTTTTATTTTTTTCTAGCGAGATTCGCTAAATTGGCAACACTGAATATGGCAATGGTGAGATAGAGCGGCGCGCGACTTTCTGCGACTTCCTTTTTATTAAAGGTGTGTAGATTTATCCGCCCATTCGTAAAAAAACATAAAAGATCCCATAGCATCGCACTGTACAAATATTACGACGAGATTTTCAACGTCATAAACTTTTTCTATAAGCTATAAAACCGTGTTTTACAGCATGGCAACATCTCCATTGGCCATCGAGTCTTCTATCACATCATGTATTTGTTTACGTGACTTAAATATGAACTGTTATTACACCGTTATGCATAAAAGGTTGTAGAAAACGTAATTATCTAAAAAGTTTTCCTATCTTACTTACTGTAGTAATAAAATGTCACTTAACGTTGGTCTTAATTTTTCTGTAGGTACTCATCAGCAAGGCTGGAGTATTCTCCCATGCTCCCATACTACACGTAGTAAAATAAATTCTAAATATACGTAGTGAATACCTGTAATTGTAGTTTTCAGCGGGTGTTCCCCTGATCCTTATAAATTTTAAAGTTCATAAAAAGTAGTTAAGTACCTATAGACAATTATTAGAAGGCAGATTTCGAATGTATACATATGATTATTTCTTAGACGTTTGCTTTAGTTTCCAAGATAAATCATTGGTCGTGGATAATTTTAATATTCTTATTGTATTTTATGATGTGCCTATTGAATATTAATAATGAACTAAGAACAATTAATCTTCTTGGAAATTTGTATACATTAAAAATTAAGTTACTATATATAAATTGCTTCTCCGGATATTATAACGAATTATTTAGGCATTGTTTACACTGAATCTAATAGACGTTGTTTGTAACAAAATACATTGTATATGCAAACAATTTCGAAATTTATTTTCGAGAATTTACGTATGTACACTTCTGCTTACATCGTCGAGGCTTATTAAAAAGGTTGTACGCTTGATTTTCAAGATATTCTCTTTCTAGATATTGTTAATGTAGGCTCACCAAAATTGTCATATAGGTACATTCGATATTTTTTTAATGGTAATTTTATTGTGAAACTAGCTGACCCACGCAGCTCCGCCTGCGCTATTTTTACGTTAACTAAACTTTGAATAACAAGACATTCGCATCGAATACATAACCTCCTTTTTTATAGTCGGTTAAAAACTGGGACCCACTGTTTACTTGCTCTCCGAAGCACTGACCCGTTTAGTTCAAATGGCGTTAAACGGTCACCCATCTATTTAATGACTTTACCTAACGTTGCTTAACCCGATCGATTACAAAACCTTGATAACAACGCTCTATGAATGTTCCCTTACTAATATTTATTATATTATAAAGAAAAATTGATAAAATCGGACCAAGCGTATAACCAAGTACACATTTTGACATTAATCCCCTCTCCCAAAAGAACCGAGCTAGATTACGGGATAAAAAGTATCCTATGTCCTACCTCGTAGTAAGATCTCAAATCCTACCAAGTTTCATTTGAATCTATTCAGTAGTTTCGGCGTGATGCGCAGCCGTGATACAGACAGACAGACAGACAGACAAAAATTAAAAAAAATACATTTTCGGCCTCAGTATCGGATATAGAATGCCCTCCACATATAATTTTCAAAATATCTTCAATGTACAGAATTGGACCTATTACAGTTTTATTATAAGTATAGATTATTAAAAAAAAAGACCTGCAAGCGTGTCAAACAGGTAGTAGGTCCCTTGTGCAAGGAACCGTCCAGGTAGGTCCCACCGCAGTGTCAGATATTCTGCCGCCAAGCAGCAGTGTGTAAATATTGCTGTGTTCCTAGTTTGTACACTGTGGTTCCGGTGTGAGGGGCGCTGTGAAGTTACTGGACATAAGAGATTTAATAACTAACGAGACAGGCGGCATTGCAAGGCCTGTCTCGTCACCCGGGTGGAATTAAAAATAACCGATCGTCTATGAAAAGTATTATTTATGACTGGCAAAAGAAAACAATTGTAATTCTATTTACTTACTGAATACACGCTCGTAATTCAAATTGTGTTGGCTGTGAGCAATAATGTATACTGTAAATATTTGAAGCAGATAAATCGGCATGCCGCTTCCCTGGAGAATCCCCCACTCCGGTGAAAGGGGCGAATGCTACACAGAATATTTAGTCTGTGGATTGAGGAAAACGCCATAATGTTCCCGTACCTATGTAAAAAAATATTGTGATGAACTACTTTCCCTAGTTTTCCATAATAAAACTATGCTAACAACAGGGGCCTGAGTGTAATTATTGTTTGTACAATACTTAACAACTGCGTAAGTGACGTCCATATAAACTAAACGGAGAAACCTAACGTAGTGGTTATGTGTTATTCATAAAACGAATACGCCAATAAACTTTAATTCTAATTAAGTGACTTTTAATCTACTTATTTTGACTGTCGGAGCCGTTTATGATTATTTTCGATTATTTAATACGAGATAATTGATATCTACCTATACTCACTTTCTGCGTATTAAGTACTAGCTAACCCACGCAGCTCCGCCCGCGCTGTGTTTACGTTAACTAAACTTTCAATAATATACATTCGCAAAGAATACAAAACCTCCTTTTTTAAAGTCGGTTAATAACTTAGACCCACTTTGTACTTGCCCTCCGAAGCACGGAAACGTTTAGTTCAAATGGCGTTAAACGTTCACCCATCTATATAATGACCTTACCTAACGTTGCTTAACCTGATCGATTTCCAAACATTGTTAACAACTGTCTGTGTGTGTGTTCCCTTACAAATATTTATTATAATTATAATGGAAAATTGTTAAAATCGGAACAAGCGTATAATCAAGTACACATTTTGAATTTAGTCCCCTCTCCCAAGGGAACCGTGCCGAATGTCGGGATAAAAAGTATCTTATGTCCTACCTCGGAGTACTAACTCAAATCATGCCAAGATTCGTTTCAATACATCCAGTAGTTTCAGCGTGATGCTCGTCCGAGATACAGACAGACAAACAGACAGACAGACAAAAATAAAAAAAAATACATTTTTGGCTTTAGTATCGGTTATAGAATGCCTTCCAAACATAATTTTCAAAATATCTTCAATGTACAGAATTGGACCTGTTACAGTTTTATTATAAGTACTAGCTGACCCACGCAGCTCCGCCTGCGCTATTTTTACGTTAACTAAACTTTTAATAACAGACATTCGCATTGAATACATACCCTCCTTTTTCATAGTCGGTTAAAAACTGGGACCCACTTTTTACTTGCTCTCCGAAGCACGGACCCGTTTAGTTCAAATGGCGTTAAACGGTCACCCATCTATTTATTGACCTTACCTAACGTTGCTTAACCCGATCGATTACAAAACCTTGATAACAACTCTCTATGAGTGTTCACTTACTAATATTTATTATATTATAAAGAAAAATTTATAAAATAGGACCAAGCGTAAAACCAAGTACCCATTTTGACTTTAATCCCCTCTCCCAAAAGAACCGTGCTAGATTACGGGATAAAAAGTATTCTACCATTACATGTCCTACCTCATAGTAAGATCTCAAATCATGCCAAGTTTCATTTGAATCCATTCAGTAGTTTCGGCGTGATGCTCAGCCGTGATACAGACAGACAGACAGACAAAAATTAAAAAAAATACATTTTCGGCCTCAGTATCGGTTATAGAATGCCCTCCAAATATAATTTTCAAAATATCTTCAATGTACAGAATTGGACCTGTTACAGTTTTATTATAAGTATAGATAGATTAATTGGCATCGGGTGTCGAAGTAATCTGATTTTAAAAAATGCATTAATGATCATTAACTATAATTGACGTTTGTAGGTTAGGCAGTAAGGCCTCATTAAGAGGGTTGATTAATCGGAACCTAATTATCTGCATCATTATTGGATTGTACAATTATTATGCTTTAGTGAACCTCTATATGGTGGTGAGAAATTCTTTAATATCTAAGCTTTTCTATTACTTAGTAATTACAAAGCACAAGAGATCTCTACAAAATAAAGGAAATAAAGCAAATTACCTGTGTATACGAATGTTATATCTACATAATACATATATGTATAAGAACAAGTTACATTATATTTTCAACCTACGTATCTACGCTTTATTCTTTCTTTTACAATACCAAAATATAGTTGGTATGTATTTTTACAGCCGCTTGTCAAACGCACAAAAAGCTTCCACTCCGGAACGCTCCAAAAATGGTATGCCCTGAATACAGCGACGGTTACAAAACTATCGGGTAAGCTGCTTTCAGTGTGTTAGAAAGGATACAGGAAAAAAAATGGAAAATGTATGTTTTAGTAAAGTGGTTCGCAGAATATGTACTACCGATTACGTGATCCTTGGTTTGTGGTGATACCTACTTAGATTTATTTATACTATTCAGCACTAGCTAGTGGTTCGTTTTAGTTTAGTAGACCGTAGGACCTTGTGCTATAAATCAGTTGGACCTTATCAGAACCGGGGGTTAAAATAAGTGGTCAGATCCAGAAATTTTAGAATCCAGAAGATGCCATTTTGAGAATTTGTCCCAGACTGCCTGAAGGACTATTGATTACATTAGGAATAGATGTGGCTCATAAATTTACTATTGGCTGGAGTAAAGTGGATAAATTCCTAAACCTGCACTATAGCTGGTGAAATTAGCGGACTCAAAGACTTAACATCTAATGTCTTAAGGGTCAGCAACGCGCTAATGATTCTTCTGCGGTAACTGCTTACCATCGGGCAGGCCGCATGCTTGCTTGCCACCTTGGTAGAATAAAAAAAAACTTATCAACTATGATGGCAGAAGAGGGAGATGACGTTTGACCAAGAGTAAAACTTGAAATTGATGAAGGCGAAAAATCCACCTTATAATTATAGTGGAATAAAATATTTTTGCCCGTCACTCCCTAGATAAACAGCTCTAGAAAATCGTAAAAAATCATTTAATACTCGACAAATAGAAAAATAATAAATGACATTAATTGTTCGAAGAAATAACCGTAAAGCATACCTATTATTTGACCATTGGGCTTAAATAGATATAACACCAAGAGGGAAGTAAATATAAATTTGAAGTAAAACCCACAAACGAAGAGAAATGTTAATAAGCGACAGTTTAAGACAGATTAATTGAGTTTAATCGTCTACCATTACGTGGAATTGTCCTATATATATACGTACCTCACGGCACTAGTTACTAGTGTAGCCATGTAACTCGAAATAATGAGGACAACGCTAAAATAATAACTAGGCATTTTTTTGGTTTCATGCCTTAATACATCCAAATACTTAAAATGAAATTGAATAACAAACTACACCAGATAAAGATCTCGTTAAGATGTAGCAATATCTATACTCTGTTTTACTTTGCAAGAAAAGAATCTTAACAATAAATGTATGGCCATGAACACATGAGTGATGGCTGACCGGTGGCCAGCCAAAGACAATTGGTAGGGTTGAATATGACATATTGAACCAATATAAATATGATTGATAAGTCGGTCCTTTATACAGACATTAAAATTAAATGTTTTTGATTGCTAAATTGTATAATTTATACTTAGCTATAGTAAGTCACTAGCACACGGATGATTTGCATCAATTATTCAATTTAGCAATCAAAAATATTTTATTGTGATGTCTTTATAAAGGACCGACTTTTATCAAGACATCAAAATTAAACGTTTTTATACCGAGACTAATTTAAAAGCCAATCTTTCAAGATTGTATTTAGTATCTGAATGGCGAAACAATAATAACTTTTCACAAAACTAGTACAGTGATGAATTCTATTTATAGTTCCTTATAGACAAACCAAACTTACTCTATTATAATGGAATTCTTTATACTGAATGTTAGATTTTTATTTTTTACTAAAATACAGCGTGTGGTTCCAATTATTTAATTAATGTTATTAGGTACATTTAGCATTTCCATCGCATAGTCTTAATAATGATTTTGTAATGAGTAGGCACTGGAATAATAATATCGGTTACATCACTAACTGATAATGTTGAAAACTACCAAGGCCTATAATCTAAGATTTTATAACCATGAAAAGAAATGGCAACTACCCCAACTAATGCCTGACTAAGATAACTTCACGCCTACCAAAAACCACAGCAAAGGTTGCACAAGGATCGACAGCGCTTTTAAAGTAATACTCCCAGCATATATCATATAATTCACAATAATAAAATTTTCTTAAAATTAGATAGAGTATCCAGAAAATATCTTCTCTACATTTATCCCAAAAATATCATTAAAAGTATGGTGTCCCGTGCTCGCAGCTGCGCCCGCGCCGTTTCTGTCTACATATTGCGTAAAACTAACGCATGTAAATCGCACTTTATGATTGGGCTCCGAGGGAAAGAAACATGATTGTATATAAGTCTGTGTAGTTGTGGGGCAAATTTCTGGAAATTCTGGTGCAGTTTTTTTTGTAAATACATACTTAAATAGATAAAACACCCAGACACTTGTGAAAATCGAACCCATGACCAGTTAGGCAGTAGCCAGGTTGTCTAACCACTAGACCAAGAGCCCGTCATAAATTAATCAATAAACCCAATTCTAAATGACTGCTAATATTACGACGCCTCAAACTAATTCCATTCGTAACGCGATCGTTGCGCAAAATGATCCAAATACACAATATTAACATTCGTTCCCAAAGAAATGGTACCACACATTCATCTGCTCGCTTCCTTGACATTTTAGATATTATAAAAAGTGACAAACCAATCTTTATACAATAGTTACGAAATTAATTCATAAGTTATAGTTAGTTGAATAATATCTGTAGTTTAGGAGCTAGCGAGCATTTCTTATAAAACTTACCTACTTAACTTAGATTGTTGATATAATACCGACTTGGGTTGATTTACAAAATATTGGCACTTTGCGCTAGTGATGGGTCGTTGAAGGTTTTTCCGTTAACGAATCGTTAACGTTGACATACTTTTGTTAACTAGTTACTTAACTAGTTAAATTCTATTAGCGTCAAGTTGCTACGTAAACGAAAACGACACGTGAAAGTTTTCTCGTGCTGCGGCGCGTTAAACGAATTCTTAACTATTTGGCGTGCTATAATGTTATTTTTACTCCTATTCTTTACCATAGAACAGGCTCTGCTTAATTTGAGAACCGTATGTAGATTGTATCAAGATATTACTATTAAATCAACTCATCTATGTACGTTACTTACTGCCGCACTTAGTTAATTAATAATTTACTCGTTAATTTCAGTACAAAGTCGATACCAAGAGATGCATTAACATTAACGGACTCTGAGTGCGGCCCGGGCTGTTCGAGTCCAATTGTATTCGTCAATTGACGTCGCGCAATCTGTGATGTTATTTTCAACGTAAGTTGTTTAGTGTAAAAAACGAGTTTGCGTTCTCGTTATTTTAAACGAATTAAATTCAACGTTGCGTCGTTACCTTTAACTAGTTATTTGATAAACGGTTAACGTTGAATACGTTAAAATGAGAGTAACGTTAAATTTAACTAGTCCGTTGATTTAACGCTCATCGCTATTTTGCACTACCTCTCGCCATATGAAACATTAGCAATTACACAGTTAAATATTTTATATTATCGACGCCCGAATCGAATAAAGCGGTATTGTGAAAATCTTAATTTTACAGGAGAGCCAAAAAACAGAAAGATTTGTTTCATCACTCGTACAAACAACCAATGTAAACAAATTTGGTATCGTTAGACGCGTAAAAATAATAGCTTCCAAATAAAATAACTAGCTATCGTGACAAGCTCCCAGATTTCAGATTAAGAAAGAAAAACTATATTACAAGTTTATTCGCTTAGGACCGTACTTCGTTTTCTTTTGCGTATCTGTTTACGTCTTTATTCGCCTCAAAACGTCAACAGGTAGTTTGTGTAACAAATATATACCTACCTTTTTAAAGGATTTTTTACGTGTAAAGGCTCTGCGTACTAAACCATTACGCCATTATTCACCTACAGATTATATAGTATACTTTTAGTAAATTTGTATTACCTGCCTTTTTGAAAATCAAAACGACCACCATTTCAAATGCAAAAAACTCATGTAACTTTTTGTTTATTTATTATAAATCAGTAAAACAAAGTATTTAGAAGTTTTAAATTTTATTTACTTAATCATTAATCAACAATTTACTTCTCTTTCATAAAAAACACGACATTCCTATCATAATTTAGCAGGAAAAAAATATTATTACATAAAATTTTCTGAATTTAGTATTATTTATGTTATTCATGATTTTTACAAGTTAGAGCAACAAAAATACTTTCATAGAATCAATATTTCTTAGAATAATGTTCAACAAATTAATTACCTAGCATAAAGTATGTATCTGTATGCGATTAACAAAAAACAACACGGTAGACAACCTTCTACCCTCTGGGTATGGGCATATATCAATTCTAAATCAAATCGGATTAATTGTTTACATGAAAATAATCAAAGGTACTTTTAAATCATTCTAATAACAATATATTATTACTTTTTAGCTTATATTGCTTACTTTATAACATAAATCAATAATCTTAATTACTATGCACACTTTTTCAGAGACCTTCTGAATCTGAATCACTATTTGTGGCTGCTCTTGAGGATTCACTTTGCTTGCTATAAGCTGCCTATAATCCTTGATATTGTACAGATATTTCCTCTGAATCGCATAGGCTGATCAGGTCATTGTATAAAGGCCTGGGCACAGAAATCAATTGGTCATAAGCTGGTTGAAGACTAAACAGATTTTCTGAAGTGTTATGGTTCCTTCTCCGACGAGAAACTTGGCGATTGGTAGTCACACCCTGGTATTCGTCTTCTAAACTATTTCTATAATGAGCTTATCTGCCCCCTGGTGTATAAATCGTATGATATTTCTTAGCTCTTCCAATGCAAGAGAGTATCGTGTCCCCTTCCAACTGACTAAAGACTTTAATAAAAATCCGGTGGGTTATATTAACTGCAAACTTTCTGCTTGCAAACTGGTTCATGGCAAAAATTATCCTATTACGATTTTGCCCAGTGCAAGAGTCAGAATAGGATTAAATTGTGTGTTTACCTTGTTCTGCTTCCTGTTTTATGTAATGGTTAACCATTGCATAACAACCAAACAGACAACAACAGTGCATAACAAATCCAATTGCAGCGAGGTGTGAAACAGGGAGACATTATTTCTCCGAAACTGTTCACAAACGCTTTGGTTGACGTATTTAAGCTCTTGGACTGGAACGGGTTCGGCATCAACATCAAAAGCGAATTCATCACTAACCTTCGTTTTGCCGATGATATAGTCATTATGGCAGAGTCGTTGGAGGACCCCAATACGATGCTCAGTGACCTCAGTAGCGTTTCCCGACAAGTTGGTCTTAAAATGAACATTGACAAGACGAATATCATGTCTAATGTCCATGTTACACCCGTACCCGTAGTTGTTGAGAACGATACACTCGAAGTTGTGGACCACTACGTCTATCTTGGACAGGTTATCCAGTTAGCTCAGTCCAGCTTCCACAAAGAGGTCGCCCGAAGAATCCAACTCAGATAGGCAGCGTGCAACCTACGTGACATCTTCTCATCTGAAATTCCGCAGTGCCTGAAGACAAAGGTTTTTAACCGGTGTGTGTTGCCAGTGATGACATATGGTACTGAGACGTGGTTTTTAACAGCTGGCCTTTTGGAAAAGGTCAGAATCACGCAACGAGTTATGGAAAGAGCTATGCTCGGAGATTCTTTGCGCGACAGAATCCAGAATGAGGAGATTCGCTGAAGAACCAAGGTCACCGACATAGCTTGTAGATTATGCAAGTTGAAGTGGCAGTGGGCAGGCCACATCGCTCGAATAACCGATAACCTTTGGGGAAAAAAGGTTCTTGAGTGGCGACCACTACCTACCTACTAGGTGGACTGACGACATTGTTTGCGTCGCAGGCAGCCGGTGGATACAAATGGCAAATTGTCGTTCACTCTGGTGGTCTAAGGGGCCTCCCTCTTGGTTCAGTGGACGTCCTTCGGCTGATGATGATGATGAAACAAAACTTGCTACTATTACAACAATTTTTATTTCTGATCATTTGCATTATTTTAATAGAATTTGATGAAGTGTGTCTTAATATGTAATTCCATTGCTTCTCGTGGTCTCCTAAACTCCGGTTAACAGATCTTTTGACTTGTATGTTCGTTAATTTTTCCCGAAAATTGTCACTCACAGGTACATACTCCCCGTATTTGCTATTTCTCCCGAGCTTTTTTAGCTCTGGCGCTCACGTAAGGTTGACCTGCGTTCTTTAATCGTTTGTTTATTTTATCAATATTTCTTTACGTCTTTCGGGAGCAATTATTCGGAGTTTCTGAATTAAGCATCTGGCTTTCTTCAATTACATCTAACTGAGTGGGCACATCGTTATTGCACATCTTCAGACGATTGCTGGTGCTCATGCAGTTGATGATCTTCTCTTGCTGTTTCAAGTTCAAGCACTTTAACTAATTCTCTGGTTATTTCAGGTTGCAAACGAAATAGTTGGGTGCTTCTTTCATCAACTAGGTGAAAAATAATTTATCTGGATTTATAAATACGTAAAAATAAATCATTCACATTCACTTTTAAACTATATTGCGATAAGAACTAACGGCTAACTATTTCGTATTAGTGTTAACATTCTAGTGAGAGTGATGTTATATCGAGAATAAAACACTACTGACACAATACCACCAAAACATTGATCGTATTCAGATGAGTAATAGCGTAACATTTTCTTACTTATTTGTTCTGGTAACTGGATGCCTTCTGGTTGAACGTAAGATGTTAAAGTGGTGTTATTCGCCTTTCTTTTGTGTGACAAATTTCGATAGAACAAAGACGTCTCTAGTTATAACTCTGCAAGTTTTGTTTATAAATTTGTGAAAAAAATATATGCCATGCATCTGGGTGCGTAGAAGCGTTTTATGCAATAAAAAGTTTTTGGCGTATTATGACATTACCGCTTTATTCGATTGGGGCGTCGTTATATTGAGACGTGTTTCATTCATGATAACACCTAACCATAGCAGTGTTTACACACTGCTGCTTTGCGGCAAAATAGTGTCGTCTCATGCCCAAAAGTCCTATAGAGGACCGTAACAAAAGAAACATAGCATTTCGTATTTTTTAAAAATTATACTCACGATTAATGATTTCTAATATTAACATTGAAATGGAACTTTTGATTTTACTATCCCGACGTTTCCTAAACCGACCGACACGTGTCCTGAGTTTCGAACACTTTACAGCATTCATGGTCACGGGTCATGGTTTACTCGCGACTCATATATTTTTTTCCAAACTATTTTAATAAAATACATTTATTTAAATTGTAGCTAAGCCTAAATAAAAAAAAATTTACTAACTTAACAACCAACTTTTAGACTACACGAAAGATTTGCAACAAACAAGAGTTTTGCAATTTCGATAATGTGTTAACTTAATTACTTCCGTTAGTGATGTTACTGTGTCAAGAAATCAAATATGTATGATAATAATACGAATGGCCTTTAACTTGAACGTCCTAGAAAATTATACAATAACCATGTGGGACAAGGAGTGTTTGTTTTCTAGAAAGATTAATTGACATCCAGTGGTCGAAGGAAATAATTTGACTGCATCTGGTTTACTAGGTGCTAGGTCCCCTGTGCAAGGGACAGTCCAGTTAGGTACTACCGCAATGTCAGATATTCTGCCACCAACCAGCCATAATATGTAAACATTTCTTTATTCCAGTGTAAAGGGCACTGTGACTGGTGAAATTGTCAGACACAGAAGACTTAACAACTAATATATCGGGTGACGAGCAGTAGTGCAGTGCAGCTGTCTACAGGCAGCGTTTCACTTACTATCAGGCGAATGTCTTGTTTGCCTCGTCACTGGGTTGAATCAAAATCCAGTAGTAGCATGAGATAGCATACGGCATACCAATTCTGTAAAAAAATATAACGAACCCCGTCCTCTTATGCATCGTGACAGGTTCCGGGGGGCTATAATGCGCCCCCAGCGGCCGGCTCACAGGCAAGACACTGAGGAGCCCCTGCAGATCCGACCGGAGTGTCCAGGTCCCCAACCTGATGTGCCTGTGTGACAGTCGCGGGAGTTTTAGTGGGTGGGGACGCAGCCCACTGGTTCCGGGGACGTATAGAAAGTTTCCTCCACAGGAACAAGAATAAAAGTATTCCGATATAAAGATTGCCATAGCTGGAGAATTTCTGAACTCAAGAGACTTAATAACTAATGTATGACCATGTGGTTGTACCTACGTAGATGCGCCCTTGCACAAGACCTAGTAATTTACCCGAAGAACCGCAACAACTCAGTCACCTCTCACAACATTTTCAAGATACACCAAAAACATGGAAAAAATTTACATCATACACCCCTCATAACAGAGCATATAAGCGGTTGTGTCAGCTGCGCCTGCGCATTAGTATTGGTAACGCACGACAGTCGCGCCGCGGTCGTTAGGCGAAGTGAACGCCTCATTGCACAACCATGAAGTTGCCGGTTAGTTGTGATGTTTGACAGTGTTTGTTTACATTTTTATACAGGACAATTATTGTTACAGTGATGTTACTGTGAATTTAGTATCGATATGATTCATTTAACATCGGGCTCAGTAGTGTGCCTTGAGGAGACCTATGCAGCAGTGGACTAATGTGGGCTTGATGATGATTTATTAGGATCATCATAGGATGCTCATGCGCAGGATTAATTGACAACTTTTTTATAAATTTGTTCTAGTCTCTTGACTGTAACTCTATTGGACAGTTAGCGGTGATGAATGAAGTTGTGGATGATAAAGTTCTCTAGCTTGTGAACCGCAAATGGACCAGGCCCTTGTGTCAATGGAATCAAAGTTATTTAATCCTACAGTGATAGACGGTGGTCTGGTCAGCCGCTATTATCAGTCGCACAGACAATTATACTGCGGAATCCAACTTCACTTTATGGTTATTGGTTGCATGGACCTGTGGTCTTCTATTAGTTGGAGGGATTCCCTATGTAGCCCGAGGGTTCCAATTTTAAATTGCCCATCTGATCCCCAAACTAGGCAGAGCCTGGTATGGGGATAATGGTAACTAGACAAGTGATACAAGTACTTATATACTTTTTTTTTTATAAATAAATCCACAGACCCAGACTAAAGTAATAATAATTAAACAGTTAAGAAATTTTCAACGTTACAAAACACCAACTAATAAAACTTCTCAAAAGCAACCTGAACTAAAGGTTTTGCTCCACGTTCTCGCCTCTCATATACAGATATCGTTCCTGCTTCTGGCAGCGATCGGCCACACCAGCTCCGAGGTGGCTCGCGCAAACAAAACTTCGTATGACAAGTCCATTAAGCGAGAGTTGTATGAAGGCAACTACGGCTTGCGGAATGGACTTGCATTTGAAACGAAGTACCGTACGTATTTTGATCTGTACCTATTGATGTTCATAGCAATTATCTATTAGATTTATAAGTGGGTTATATTTTAACAAAACTGCTTTTACCTGCTGTACCATAGACAGAAATGGTGCAATCTTTGAAGGTGGTGGTGGATATCAATCTTAAATCTATAGCAAAAATATTGTGCAGATAAAAACAACAGATAAAATCTTTATTAGATACCAATTAAGATTATTAGATAATCTACTAATTATACTAATAAGCTTAATAAGTCTACTCATACTTCTCGGCTAAGGGTAGCAAGCACCCTTAGCAGATGAATTCTACAGCAATCCAAATCAGTGCGAAAATTGTCTTAATTTACGTTATAATTGTTTTAATTGTAATAGATTAGGAGGTTCTAGAAAGATATTGACAATAATGATAAATTGCTACTTTTGGATTAGAAAATATTGTGAGCTTAAAAGAGTGTAACACCTGCTACCTACATAACGCGAACCATTTAGATATTATTATGATAATGCGGTTGGTCATTTGAGGCATGTACATAATGTATAACTAAGGCTTTGTTAGGTAATTTTCAATTGACTATTCTAATAAAAACTATTATAACTTGATTATGAATTTAGTTTGTGTAATTTTCCAACATATTAACGATCCCCAGAGTTCGCCATTTAATACAATTTGTAAAAGTCCACAGCTAGCGCCAAAATGGTGAACAAATTAATTTCATATGACCTATGCAAATATTATCATTGCTGGCGAAGGGAGATCGATTCAAAAGCCTTGTTCACTCACATTTTCAATTATGTACCTATAGTAGTGAATCCTAATATTTTTAATGCAATATGATTTCAAAACAAGGATGACGTTCTTTTGATTATAAACAACATGTACCTATACACACAGCCAGTAGCTGTGCACTGCCACTGGTCACCTGTGTTATTAGTTATGAATTAATTCTCTTGTCAGTTTTTTTCGGTACAATACCCTTTACAATACGTAATAGAGTTAAGCTAGCATAAATAAAATAATGACTATGTATTGGCTTGTAGTAAGTAAGTAAAAAATAAACACATATTCGTACATTACTTGAAAAATAATTGCTTGATGCATCAACATTTATCTTGTAAATGTAAAACTTGCTACTACACCAACTAAAGTGTAAACGGGGCATAACACGAAGGCTACACCACATCAGCTGCGTTTAGTTAAAATGCCGTCAACCCCCGATAATGCGAATACTAAAACTAATTTTATGATTTTACGTGTGCATGCATTTCGGCAAGCGATTTTAACATTGTATCTATATGTAGTTTGCAATCAAGTCAAATATAATTAGTTAAAAGTTGGTGATAGTTGGTTATAAAATAACATTTGGAAAAGCTATGCTCCCTAACGTCTAATATTGCTTTTAAAAAAACACAACTGATATTTGATTTAAAAAAAAATGGATCTCGAATCCGCATGTCTCCATTTTGTTGATTCTCTTAGAAGCTGTCAACCAGGCACCTTAACTGCTGAAGGCTTAGTAACAATACCACTTTTTCTTCTAGGTCCCGAGCCCAGAACCGAATATGCTGAAGACAACAAGGAGACGTCAGATAAATCCGATGCTGTAAGTGATATGCAATAAGTTATTTTTAATAATGAGCTAAAAACTATCAAGTAGAGAAACATCATAGTATTAAGGGTATGATAACATTGGTATGGTAAACTCAGGTTTTCACAGTACCTAATTGTAATTTATAAAACTTAATGACGAGAAAAATGCAAGATTGGGCTAATTGTAAGCAAAACGACTAACTGTAGACAGTTGAATTGTGCTAGGTATGCCTCGCACAGTAATATCCACGACTATAGCACAGTCTTTATAGTATCCTTTTAAATCAGACGTTAACTCATTCATTACTCTTTTGCGGCACTATATCAGAATCTAATACTGCAGTGTTACCTACCTGGATTATTTATTATAATAATCCTTATGCATTTGTAAGGGGTAGACAATAATTGTGTACCTATAAAACTGACTTCAGTTTTTGCTACTTGAGGTGCTAGATGAATAGTAAACTAACTTTTACACGTCCAAAGAAGTAAGTAGTAAGTAAGTACCTACGGCACCATCGGTGCGCGAGTCCGACTCGCACTGGATATATTATAATAAATCAATGTATAATGCAAATTTCAAGTTTAATGCTTATTTTTAATGATTATATTCTAACCTGCTTAGAAATTGCTACACTTAGCTGTAATTTTGAAGTTAAATACAAACAACTTTCGACCCATAAAATACTGCAATTTTGAATGTTGTTCAGTACTATATACATATTATTATGTACGTATTTTTATTAGTTTCATTGATTTTATTATGAAAAGTATGTTACAACATAATCTTGATAATCCTTTCGCAAAGACTCAACCCCGGTTAACCTCATTGGTAAACGTCGTAAACGGAACATCTGTCCCATAATAGATCGACACGACACTGACATCCTCACAATGCATCCGCGAGCTCGAGTCAGCCTACTTCTGCCGAGAAATTTAATATAAAACTTAGTGGAACCTATAAATTTCATTCGCGAGGTATAAAAAACTCGAGCAGGCTTTAGCAGGAACGCGGAGGCGACGCGTTTCCCACGAATTTTGTTATGGATAGTTCTTTTTAATAATGGGAATATTATGGGATTTTGTTGAGTTTGAAGCTGTAACAGCTCAGTGGGCGAACGCTTGCCTTGGAAACAAGGTGCGCAGGTTCGAACCCCGGCTCGCACCTCTGATTTCTTTAATTAATCATGTGCGAATCGTGTTTGTGCGATTGTTACTAGCTTTCGGTGAAACATCGTGAGGAAACCTGCATGTCTGAGAGAGTCTAACTAGCTTTCGAATGACGTGTGAAGTCCGCCAACCCGCACTTGGCCAGCGTGGTGGACTATGGCCTAAGCCCCTTCATCTTGAAGGGAGGCCCGTGCCCAGCAGTGGGACATTAACAAGGGCTGGTATTATTATGGGATTTTTTGTTTTTAAGGCAGTTTCAGAACTTAAGTGGGGCTCTTGTATTAAGTTATAGCATGTCTCGTTATGGTGAAACAAAAAAATTAGTCCGGTGCTTTTGAAATTACAAAGCATGCTGTGGTGCATGTTGATTGAGTTGTGATTTTTTTAATTGTAGTTATATATGTATATTAAGCGACACGCATGCCCATGAACGAACACACTGCCGCTCATCATCTGAGAAACTGTGGTTACCCACAAATGTCCATCTTCATATCCCGACAGTACAAAGGATGTAGTAGATATTAACAAATATGCCTAAGCTCCTAATATTATTAAGAATTACTTACTAAAGTCTGAAACGCTGTCTGATCTGAGATTCGACCCAGTAATACCGGCTAGTAGCCGTGTTGCAAGTACAAGGAAGTTTGGGAGTACGTTGCGTGATATCTAGATGATCGCAATTAAGATGATGATACAAAAGTTGTAGTGCATTTGGCAACCGCGTTTTGTGTTCTAATAGACAAACTATTTTGTAAATATCTTATTTAGATCAAGTGAGCGAGAGATAAAGAAAACTAAGCTTTATCTAAATAGGTGTATACAATGATTAGTTGGAAGCTTGATAGGTTACTGCCTCGGTGGCGATGTGGTCGTAAGTGCAGTATTTATTTTAATTTAGTTATGAGGCAAGCAGTACGAGTTTGCCTGATGGTAAGCGATACGCTTGACCATTAACAACTGCACTGCGGCTTGACACCAAAGACATTTGTTATTAAATTTTGTAATTTGTTACTAAATCGCTTTGTGGTCACTTCAGTATATAAGGTTTAAATAAATAATTAAATCTAACGTGCCCAGGTAATTTCACTATCTATAGTGCTGTGCAGAATACTAGTGTTACATTGATTGAAATGCGAGTGTAAAATAAATGTACGTTGCAAGTTAGTTAGCAAATATAAAAATTTACTAATTTTCTACTAGTTCTGGAACACACAGCCGTGACTATCTTAAAAAAATCAAAACACATCGAACAATCTACATAAATGTATAACATGCGATATTAGCATAACCACAGATAAATTACCATAATTACGTGACGGTGAATTAATTAACTCACTCATTCTTCATAGACAACACTTTTTTTATTAAGAACATTAGCAAATGATGACATTATGCTGTAACGTTGAACGTAATTCCTTGCATTTTCTACCATTATTAACCTAGAAATATGTTGAAATTTAACTTATGTCACACGATGAACCGGGTCAATGACACGATGAGATGTCAAATAGAAAATCTGTTTAATGTAAATTGTAGGCAATATTCATATTAGAATATCAATATTGAATATTTTAAACGATGATACGAGCACCCTAGTTGATTGGATGATGATGGACGCGTCGGATGGATGTTGTGTGGCGCTGGTTATCCCCAAACGGTGATGTAGTTTTTTACACTCTCGTAACTTGTGATAGAAAATAACTAGAATGTACACCTCTGTTCACCTTTTCTAGGATAATAATTTCATAGTATTAGCTCGTAATGTCCTACTGTGAGGCAAGGGTCTGTTCTCCTCCCTCTCGTGGAAGATGAGAGGGCTTAGGCCATAATCCAACCGAGTAGGTCAAGTGCTGATTAGTAGATTAGACCAACTTTTGGCATAATTTTAGAATATCATAAGTCAAAGTCCAAGTAATAAAGTAACGAAAGAATATTTCTTTTTGTTTTTTAATCGGCCCAAAATACGTGCGGACGGGGTACGGCGCACGTAACGTCGTCCAAACGATTTTGATTGAAAACTGGCACACCGTTCGTGCCCGCGATAGTACTTATAACAAAAATATTATGTAGGTTTCATAAAAAATTAGGAGGTTTAGGCAATTATATTATAAGTAATAGATACGTTACCTACTTAGCAATCGACGATTAAAAGTAGCACAGAATTAATTTATACTAACGAATGAAATGTGATTTATTGATTCTTAGAAAAGTTTATATATTTGGATAATTTACATAATAGTATTTTCGATGGTTCTGATGCAATTATTCAATAAAATTCAAACAAAGTGACACTGTCAAAGCTTCTATCAGGGTGACGAATGCATAATTACCATATTTACGCATTGGGATGGATGAGGAGATAAAACCTTTCGAAATACTATTATTAACCAGTAAAAAATATAGATCTCGAATGATTAGTTTTTTAGTTAAGCTACCATTTAGATTCCGCAAAACGATTGCTATCGATTAATTGATCGCCTTTCTAGTAGACGGTTACATAAAATATCGATCGGATTATATGTCCTTCGCCCCGACAGCTTTAACAAATAATTAGTGTTCTAGTTTATTCAATAGTCCGTATATGTTTTTATTAAAATGACAAATACTATATTGAATAGGCAGCTCACTCAATGTGATTCATCTCCCTTTAGGCTACATAATATAAATAATAATTTTATATTGCATTGGCTTCTAACTACTCCATGTATAATGTTGTCTTTTACTTACGCGAATATTACACATTGAAATCAAACTACTTTTATGGATTTTATCGCGGTTTATTTTAGATTTTACTATACCGACGTTTCGAATGCTTTGAAGCACCCATGGTCACGGGAGGACTGAGATGTTGAACGTCCTTATGTCACAGTTATGCCGGTGTACCCTCAGGTCTTCCTAGTTATTTGCAGCACGCAAAGCATTCGAAACATCGTGATAGTAAAATCTAAAATAAACCGCTTTAAAAGTAGTTTGATTTCAATACTCCATGTATTCTCGCGGTCACAAATGCTTTACCAGTTTTCAAGCAAAATAGTTTGAACGACGTTATGTGCGCTTACCTCGTCCACACCTATTTTGGGCCGGCTCGTGCAGGCGATTATCGTCTTAATGGTGACACACCGGAAATGTCCACCAGTGCAACAGTGACTCAATCCGTCAAAGGTCGCGTTAGTTAACCAACGGTGCAACGAACCGGTCGCCATAAGGATTGTGTAACCGTTAACAAGAGCAATCAGCTCTCACCGGCTCATATGTGTAAATGGGAACAGGTCTATTACTGTCTCAACAACTACAAGTCCTAAGTTTGCGTCCCGGTAATGCACTGCAGTGTACTTACATGACTGAGTTCGATATGGGGAAATCTCGATTTATTAGTAGTGTAGAGTCGGCGCGGACGTCGCTGAGCAATGACGTAAAAGCCAAACCCATGTATGTAAATGTATTTTAATGCAATTCTGATATGTATAAATTTTGGCTTTCCATGAAAAAAAAATAGTGCTATTGTACCGTATACCTTTTCGGAGACTTCCATAATGTGACAATTATTTAATAGTCTCATCCACCATTACCCGTCCGGGTAAGAATAGCACCTTCCTATCTCCTCCCGTTGGGAGTCCCTAAGAGGCGACTAAGGGAAGCAAGAAGACGGGCAGCAGCGCCTTTCTATTGGATTACCTACCACCTATACTGCTATCCCCAAGACGCCTGCCAAGCGTGGGGATTATGGCCACCTCTCCCTTCTAAGATGGAGGTCTTCTTCAAAAATGAATTCTGTGTGTCATGCTGGACCTTCTCAGTAGAGGCCGCAATGTGATCCGGTGGTAGCTGTAAAAAAATTGAGAATGTGTAAATGCCCTCGTGAGGCTTATGCATAATAAAGATATTGAAATCAAACTACTTTTACGGATTTTATCGCGGTTAATTTTTTAATTTTACTATCCCGACGTTTCGAATGCTTTGCAGCACCCATGGTCACGGGAGGACTGAGGTGTTAAACGTCCTTATGTCACAATTATGCCGGTGTACCCTCAGGTCTTCTTAGTTATTATTGTTGGTCCGATCTACACAGTAAGAGCTTATAGTATCTTGAGGCCGTGCAGTGTTTTGATTGATATTGGATTTAATTATATTTATCACAGGATCCCAAGCCGGTGGTAACACCCGACCATCTTCTCTATTGAAATTAGGATGTTTTTTGATTTCAATAGCCTCACGAATCATCCTAGCTAGGAATCGGTGTTCTTTTGCGAGGATTTGAGTTTTATCAAATCTAATATAATGGTGAGTGCGATCCTGTACGTGTTCACTTACTGCAGACTTCGTACAGCGTCGGTGTTTCACATCAGCTATGTGTTCTTTAACGCGAGTTTTTATTGCACGCTTTGTTTGCCCAATGTAGGAGAGCCCACAGTCACAATCGAGTTTATAAACTCCTGCATCTTGTAGAGGTATATGGCACTTGACAGGTGGAAAAAACTGACTAATCTTTCTTGGTGACTTAAAATAAGTTTAGATCGACCCCGGCTTGGAATCCTGTGATAAATATAATTAAATCCAATATCAATCTAAACACTGCACGGCCTCAAGATACTGTAAGCTCTTACTGCGTAGATCGGACCAACAATAATAACTAAGAAGACCTGAGGGTACACCGGCATAATTGTGACATAAGGACGTTCAACATCTCAGTCCTCCAGTGACCATGGGTGCTGCAAAGCATTCGAAACGTCGGGATAGTAAAATTAAAAAATAAACCGTGATAAAATCCGTAAAAGTGGTTTGATCTCAATGTGTAATATTCGCGTAAGTAAAAGACAACATCATAATAAAGATAATTTGAATTTGACATCCTCTTTCTTCTTCTTTTACAAAATTATGGAATCTATCAATTATTGGTGATCGCCAGTATCAAATAGTTAAACGCCCCCCCCCCCCCCTCCAGCGACGCCCACGACACCTAATAAATCAAAACCGTATCATTAAAACGACCTTGTTCTAGCAAAATTAAAACTCCCCTTAATTAATTTTTTCGATAACTTATAGCGAAATTTTCAGGAAAATTGTGTTAATTTCGGAATTGTTTCCGAAGTTGCCGGTGTAACGGTCGGAACGGATCGTTGCCGTTCTAATAATATTAATGAAGAAATTGAATGGACATTTTCATTTCTTTCAAGACAATTTACCCGTGACGATCTCTATGTGAGAAATCCCTTTGTAGTTGTTGTACAAGGATGTTGGTTCACAATTATTATTTTGATTGGATGTTTTTTACTCTATCAGCAAGCTTATTTCGTTATGCAAGCAATACCGAACGATTAAAACTTCAACCGCTGACGATAGTGATTGCAAAATGGATAAATGGCCTTATACATATATTGGGCCCAAATAGGTTGTAAAAATATATTAATATACTTCCCCGGTTAGGTGGGTAAGATTTATTTACTTAGCAAGTAAGAGGATTTAAGCAAGTAAGTGGTTAAGGGGGTAAGTAGGGGACTTTTGTAATTTTTTATTTGATAACCAAAATGATAGAAGTTATTAATACTGTGAAATGTGAGACAATACTTCCAAACGTTCATTCAGTGAGTTCACTTGGACAGATGGGCGTTATCTTGAGATATGAACGATTAAAAACATCCTAAACAGAGTAATACAAAATTGTAATCATAATTAATGCGTTCTGTATCCCGGGAGACTCCGACAAAGGAGGCAAACGTTAATTTCGAGAGCTTACGCTGAGGAAAGGCGCAGCAATAATTAATGATTTGAAATAAACTCACGTTTGCGACTAATTAAAAAACTGTTAATGCCTAATTATTTATTTATTTACTTTATTAAGATCGCCAACGAGTGATACAGTTTACAAATAAAATAATCAAAGTTAAGTATCGCACCTCATGCTATCAGTCAGACGATACCAAGTATCGTCATTATCACCAGCTGGAAGACGACTACCAGTTTAAGATACTTACTATTAATATTATTAAAAGAATTATTATTATTTTAATAAATATACTTTAGTAAAATTTTTTAATTCGCATATTGGTAATTTCGGTCCCACTTTCCCCTGCGGAAAGATAATTTTTCATGAACCTGGAGAAAAAGTAATAGAGGATTCCAATCAGCTGTTATAGCCCATTTTGTAAAATAGCCGGCGCCGATAGTTCCTTTCAGAATGACAAAAGGGTTTACACCGTTGCCATGGCGACTGGGAACCAGATAGTTTATTGAAAAGCCAAAGCCAAGGAAGTTATTGGCTACATCCTACAGTACCTTCACAATTTACGCCTCCCTGTCCCATCAGCTTCAAAACAATTGGTGCAGGGTGCCGGCCATAGAGTAACGTGTGCATGCACTGTATCCTGAGTGCTCCTGCTCCACGCAGGCGCTGCCGCTGTCGGCTGTATATAAGTAGTTGATAAGTAGTGTGTGATTTTCGTTCGATTGTATGTTCCTGTGTTATTTATATTATTTGTGCATTTTAAGTGTATGTAATTTTTTTTCGTACTTTCTTTTGGTAAGTTTGTTTATATTTATTTTTGCAATTTTCTTCCACGGTGTCCGCATGCACGCTGGTGCCTCACAGCCGGAACTTGTGAAATGTCCTCAATGCAATAGTGGAAAACTGTTTAAGGGGTCTAGGGGTCTCAATATTCACATTTCACGTTGCCACAGTCACCCCATTTCATCATCTTGTCCTCGGAATCTGGTCTCTGAACAAAATTTGAGCTCTTGTAATCATGTCAGCCAATCCACTCATGATTTCATTCCATTACCGTTTAACATTCTCATTTCTCGCCTCCAGCAATCCACTCCACTCGTTAAGCGAATCCCAAGGGGAGCAAGAATTTCGTTAGCCAGAGCTCTTTCCAGCACTATTCATAAATGTCTCAATAATTCCGAAAAATCTTGGCATGAACTATTTACTTTTTCTTACACATACCTTCATGCCAAAAGGACTGATAACGTAACGCTAACACAACAACTTAAACTACAATGTGAGAGAGATACAAATTTTCTCTCCACCTCCCACCTCTCTTCCACCAACTCACCTCCGTTAAAAATACCCCCTAAAACCTTTAATTTGGCCCGATCTATAGAAACGAAAGTCCAAGATGGTGACATTAGAAATGCGGCCAGACTTTTATTTTCTAATGACACTCTTGCTCCACATAATGACCTAACGCTAGAAGTTCTTAGGTCCAAGCACCCCGCTCCCAACGTTGCCTCTGAACCCCCGGTCCCTCCTTTTGATAGTTTGCCTTCTTTACAGATTTCAGATGACGATGTTCTAGCCGCAATCATGTCGTTCCCTAGTGGCTCTGCTGGCGGCATCGATGGGATCACACCGCAACACCTCAAAGATCTGGTTAGCGTGTCCGCCGGTGATGCTGGTAGAGCCCTCTTGGACGACTTATCTAAATTATCCAACTTTATGCTGTCCGGTAAAGTTAATAATTCATTTCTTCCTTTTCTCTATGGCGCGAGGTTATGCGCTTTCAACAAAAAAGATGGTGGCATCCGTCCGATCGCAATCGGATCCACTTTCCGGAGATTAACCTCCAAATTAGCTTGCAAACGCATAGCCTCCTGCCTCACTACCAAATTTCAACCGGTACAATTGGGTTTTGGCAGCAAGGGAGGTTGCGAGGCTGCAGTACACGCCACACGTACCTTTATCTCATCCGATGACATGGAGGTTTTACTTAAGGTCGATGTGAAGAACGCTTTTAATTCGTTGGATAGGTCAGCCTTGCTAAAAACTGTGGCGTCTCAACTGCCTGAACTTTATCCCTATATTTGGCAATGTTACAGCTCAGCTTCGAAATTAATTTTTGGGAATCACGTTATTGATTCTGCAGTTGGAGTTCAGCAAGGTGATCCACTTGGCCCTGCCCTTTTTAGTTTAGCCATCCAACACTCTATATCATCTTTAAATTCAAAATTAAATGTGTGGTACCTGGATGACGGTACCTTAGGAGGCAAAGCGGTTACGGTTCTGTCAGATTTGAACAAGGTTTCTCATGATTTCAATTCTTTAGGCCTTGAATTAAACTCGTCAAAATGTGAAATTTATATTTGCGATTCTCTCCCTCCCAGTCAGAAAAATTCAATCATTGATAACTTTAACAAAATTACACCAAATATCAAAATTCTATCTAAAGAATCACTTTGCCTCCTCGGTGCCCCTCTACTCGACGAGGGTGTAGAACCTTTTTTGGAGGATAAATTTAATAACTTTTTAGATAATTCTTCCAGACTGGGCATACTAAATTCCCACATAGCATACACTATCTTGAAGTACTGTTTATTCGTCCCAAAATTTACATACATTCTTCGCGCGAGCCCTGTCTGGAAATTTTCAGGACAACTTAATCGTATGGATGCCGCCCTTAAAAACACCCTCGAAAAAATTTTAAATTTACCCTTACACGACCTTTCCTGGCTCCAAGCAACTTTACCCATTAGACACGGCGGCATCGGCGTGAGGAAAATTTCGAGTGTTGCTCTTCCAGCTTTCCTTGCCTCAGTACATAGTTCGTACGACCTATGTTCAAAAATAATTAACAACTCAACGATTGCTGGTGTTACTGAAGCATTGGAAACCTGGAAACTTATTTGTCCCAATGTCGATATCCCGAAGGAAGTAAACGTACAAAAACTTTGGGATACGCCCTTGGTACAAATATCTCATACAATTTTGGCCGAAAAATTAACCAGTGATCGGGACCGTGCCAGGCTTTTAGCGGTAGGTGAAAAAGAATCAGGTCATTGGCTTCACTCCATCCCTGCATCCAGGCTTGGTACTCTATTAGACTCCGAAAGTTTTCAGATTGCGGTGGGTATCCGTCTGGGGGCACCAGTTTGCATGGAGCACAGATGTCCGTGCGGAGTGGAGGTGGATCGGTCCGGGCTCCATGGGCTTTCCTGTCAGAAAAGTGCTGGACGATTTTCCCGCCACAGCTCTCTCAACGATATCATCAAGAGGGCTCTTGCCACCATCAACGTTCCTTCACTCTTGGAGCCGCTAGGAGTTTTTCGCGATGATGGCAAGAGACCGGATGGCATGACACTGATTCCCTGGGAGAGGGGACGGGCTCTTGTTTGGGATGCCACGTGTGTCGATACACTGGCCCCCTCCCACCTCAGGGACGCGGTGTCTAAAGCGGGCGCTGTGGCGGAGAAGGCTGATCTGGGCAAGCGGCGCAAATACTTCTCTCTTGCAAATACACATATATTTGTGCCGCTTGCTGTGGAAACGTTTGGTCCATGGAGCTCGAGCACAAAAAACTTCTTTCATCAGATTTCTCCACGATTGATCGCCTCCACTGGTGACAAGAGGGCTGGCTCTTTTCTCGCTCAAAGAATCAGCATTGCAATTCAGCGAGGAAATGCAGCCAGCGTTCTTGCCACCATTCCGCGCGGTCATGATTTATTTGATTATATGTAAATAGAATGTTTAAACTTTTGTATAGATTGTATATTAACTATTAGGTGTATAAACTTCATGTAATTTGAAAAATAAACTTATAATTTCACGTAAAATAATACAATAGTATTATTTATACTAAAGTTTATTTTTAAATACAAATAAAAAATGGTAATTATTTTGTTAACCTTTTAAAGTGGCTTGTAACTTTTAACATTTCGTACAAATCCCATCCATCTCCGAGTACGAAAAGGACCACTTACTCTACAAAGTGGGATTAAAAAGATGAAATATTTTTATAACCTCATTTCAGTTCTAACTTCCCCCGTTTTTCCGGGTCAATGATTCTCTCTGTACCTGTATTAGACAATGCGATCGGCTTAGATGATGACTAGGGCCTAAAATTCAATAAAGAAGGAAACTTGTTGTTAAGCCTTCATGTTAAACTCACGTATGCAGTAACTGCAAATAGGTGGTCTAGTATAGGTTAGATGGTTTACGAGCTCGATCAAACTGTCAGTTTTCTCCCGTACATTTTACTAGTTTTGATAGTTACCGTTAGGGGCGCTGGTGTGAAATGTATGGAGAAAACTGACAGTTTGATCGAGCTCGTCAGCTATCAAAACCCGTACTAGACCCGCAGGACATTTTTACAATGTACATCTAGGGCATAAAGTAACTTTACGTAATTTTTACAGGCATTAATATACGATCAAGCCGCATCCTCATATGATTTCTTATGCCGTAATATTCGTACATTAAAAATAGAAATATTAGGAAATAAAAAATAACAACATTCCGTCTTGGTTGCAGTTAGGCAATGCTCTCCTTCCTTGATCATTGAGGTATCTTAATTAGCTATTTATCTTGTATTGTATCACAATAGGCGTGGAACTGTAAATATAATGAAACTTAGCTTGGTTTTTTCCCAGGTACTACTAGAACAGACTAGTGTAGAAAAGGCAAACTTAGTGTGGTATACAACTAGAGCCATTCATACCGTTTTTTAAACAGCATAGTTACACAGCTCTCTATAAGTAGGCGTGTCGCGTACTTTCAGAGGAACGACCTGTTTCGTCTCTATTTTGAATTTAAAAAAAAACTGAGGTCTAGAGACTTTAATAGCTCAGTCGCGACTCAATGGACGAGCGGCAATGCATTGAACTAGCAGTGCTACTAGTGTCTATGGGTAGGGATGTCAGCCGCCACAAGTCTTCAGTCTCAATCTCGTCGTTAAGTTTTTAATATGCAGTTTTCTAATTTTTTTTCTTTCCTTGTCTATGTCTCCCCCATGATCCTTGTAGAATGCATCTAAGTCATTACGGTATCGCTCCATAGGCTTTCCCCGGCGGCTGCGTCCATCCTTCGACACATTGGTTTTCATAGGGTAATTATAAAATCAGAAAACTTTTAATTGAGATGATGGCTGGATGTTACCACCACTGGTAAGTATAAAATCCTATGAGAAATATAATTATGTCTCTCCTTCTCTCGTCATCACTTAATTTATGAATTACATACAACCACACATATTTTATATAGAGGCAACAGTTAGCAAGGTCGACGTATTAAGCACATTGAGTATATTAAAGCAAGCGAGCCGCATCTTAACGCCGACAAAAATGGATCGCCGGGCGCGTCTTGCTCGAAATGAAAATTATATTATAATGCCTCCCCGCTCCGGTAATTATCCGGCCGACTGTACTGCGAAGCTTTCAAGCTGAGTTAAATAAAAGCCTTGGAATCCTGAGTACCAGTCTCAGTAATGCTTAGCACCTATTTTATTTTGACAGACATGTCTTCAAGGCTATGTCTTTCTTTGGCACCAAACTAGATTAGATTAGATAGATTAGTCTTAGATTAGTCTTAGTAGTCTTGTAGATGTATAATGTTATTTAAGCTCATTTTGCTTCTTTGTAGTCGGGTTTTTTGTGCTTTTATAATTTATACTTATAATAATAAATAGAAACACCAGCCCTTGTCCCACTGTTGGGCACGGGCCTCTCCTCCACGCTTAGTCCACCACGCTGGCCAAGTGCGGGTTGGCGGACTTCACACGTCATTCGAAAGCTAGTTAGGCTTTCTCAGACATGCAGGTTCCCTCACGATGTTTTCTTCACCGAAAGCTAGTAACATTCGCACAAAGACTATTCGCACATGATTAATTAAAGAAATCAGAGGTGCAAGCTGGGGTTCGAACCTGCGCACCTTGTTTCCAGGGCAAGCGCTCGCCCACTGAGCTGTTACTGCTTTCTACACTTGCTGTTGCTGCTACCTTAACAGCAACAGCAAGTAAAGTAGAAGTAGAAAGCAGTAACAGCTCAACAGCATCAATACATATTGATACCTGTTAATCGCCAACGTTTGTAGAGTATCGTGGGTGTTCCGATAAAAGTAATCAAGCTGAAATTAAGTGATAGTATCGATTGTCGGCATTGATGACTGCAGAGGAAATAATGTCGAATAAGGGAAAAGAAAAAAATTAAAACTTACTGCAAATATTTTTTTTAACTGTTTATAAGCAACCTCTAGTCAGGATGCCTACGAATAAGCAGAAATAGAAACCTTGGTCTTTTATTGTATTCAAATTTACAAAAACTCTACTATATACCGTTCATCATCAGCAGCCGAAACGTCCACTGCTGAACAACGGCCTCCCCCTAAGAAGGGAGGGAGAGGTTGCCATAATCCCTATGCTTGGCAGGCGGCTTGGTAATCGAAGTATAGGTTACCACCTAAAACGGGCAGAAGCATCTTTTTATTGGATTACCTACCGGTAATCCAATAAAAAGATGCTTCTGCCCGTCTTCTTGTTTTGCACTAATCGCCTTTTACGGACACCCAACGGAAGGAGATGGGGGGGGGTGCTATTCTTACCCGGACACCCCATGGGGGGCGTATGTACCGTTACTTAAATAATATTTACTCCTTTTCTGAAATGTTAGTATAAGAAGCTTGTGACGTCACTCGTTAAATATTACAACCTGTCACTTCAAGACTATAGTCTGTCACAAGATCATATATTAATCTTAATTTTTTTTATGAGATGCGTTACTTTTAGTAAAATTAAAAAGATTATAGTGAAGCCCATTTCCAAGAAATACTTAGGCTTAGATTACTGGAACGCCATCCCGGGGAGTTATCAGTACAAATGGAGCACCCACTCACTTCACTACTTAAATCTATGTGATATACGATCTTAAAATGTGCGATAACACGCAATAAATTCAATTAATTTCTCACCTATAGCACCTATTTTATTTTGACAGACATGTCTTCAAGGCTATGTATTTCTTTGGCACTAAACTAGATTAGATTAGATAGATTAGTCTTAGTTGTAGATGTATAATGTTATTTATGCTCATTTTGCTTCTTTGCAGTCGTGTTTTTTGTGCTTTTATAATTTATACTTATAATAATAAATAATAACACCAGCCCTTGTCCTACTGTTGGGCACGGCAATAAAAATATTTTTGCATAAGTTTCGAACCCGTTGCTATTCATAAATAAAATCTTTTAAAAAAAAATTGAACCGACTTCAATATCACTGAAAAGTATAAAATAATTTAAATAATATTGAAGTTGGTGTTAGCTTACCGGCTGTGTATATTCAATAATATTTAAATTATTTTATACTTTTCAGTGATATTGAAGTCGGTTCAATTTTTTTTTTAAAAGATTTTATTTTAAACTTTTTAGTGATATTTAAACCATCGAAGACCGTAAAATGATCTAGGTAGGTTATGATCACATTATCGTCTACATAGTTTTACATAATTCATGTTTCTTCAGAAAAAAATATCCGGTTGTAATGAAATTTGCATGAAATCATCATAGTAGTTTACTCTCTCGAATAAAAAAAGAATCATCGAAATCGGTTCATAATTGTCAGAGCAATGTAATGGAGAACATAAGTTTTATGGTTTTTACCAGATAAATTCCTCCACATCGTTCATGGTCCTCCAGGAAGTTCTTATCCGGTTGTGATAAAATTCATTCAGATTCAATATAGTGGTTTCTTCTTTCGAATAAAAAAAGAATCATTGTAATTGGTAAATATTTGCCAGAGTTATGACCATTTTTGTCCTTAAAAAGCGACATAAAGTCATCTATATAGGCTTTCCTGCAGCTTTCCTGCGCAGTCACCATTCTTGTTTTTTCAGGAACTACTTATTACTAAGCAATATTTTTTTTATGAGACCCAATCAATGGATTGAAGAATGGATGGTAGAAAGATTTTTTCAAATCGGTTCATAATTGCCAGAGTTATGCGCGAACATACATAAATATATATATATATATATATATATATATATATATATATATATATATATATATTTAGGTTCTCAATTCGTCTGTATATATATATATATATATATATATATATACAGACGAATTGAGAACCTCCTCCTTTTTTGAAGTCGGTTAAAAAATGTTTCACATTTACACATGCTTTTATGATACGATTAGAAGTACTATAATTATAGTAAACACATGTTCTACGCGAAAGAAATAGACGCATGTTTCAGATACCTCTGATACTGATTACTGCTTGATGAGAACGTGTTGTCAAAATTCTAAAAAAATCGGTTAGACCAAACTCTAAAACCCCAAACAGGATTTATTGGTTCTAATAATTCGCTGCAGGGAATTTCTTGTTGATGTAGTAATTTAATTAACGTATAAAATTATTTTATAATGTCGTGTCCGCCTTGAAACTGTTCCCGTATGTTTCCAGCTAGCAGTAAACCCTCGGGTATTTTTATGTAGGTTAGGTTATCTATGTCTCTCTGTTCATACGCTACTTTTCTAGAACCAACTAGACTTTTTGCAGTCTATAAAAACGGTTTTCTTAAAACTATTATGTCGCAAGAAAATAAAATTCTATAATAATGGATAGAAAACCTTGATTAATAGATATAAAATATAGAATCAAACCCTACCAAAGGGTCAGCCTAGGTTTTTTATTAAATCCACGTTTTGTCAATATGTTAAATTACTGTTGTGTGGTTTGTAAAAAGATCCCTAATCCCTTAAGTAAAAAACTTTTCACAAACTTAGAATCAAATTCAGAATCTCCGTTTACAACTTAAAATGCTGTGCAACGAATCTTTAGTTAGGTAACTATATAGGTACTTAAAACCTAAAACAAAAAATGTGTGGTGGCATGTAGGATGAGATAAAATTGCCATGTTTCTTTCTACTCAATTTCCAAAGGACTTTTATGTAACACATAATTTCCCATTACTGGACAAAGGTCTTCTCTTTACCCTGACGAGAGAGAAGTGCGGATTAGTGGAACATACACACTATTTAAATAAATTCTAGGGCATGCCTGGGTTACCTAACAATTCTTTCCTTCACCACTATCGTATAGTAAATCTTTCGATTAGCTCTTCCTTCACGTCACTAGACTATTTAATACTCAAAGCTAGACTACCAAGATGAAAAGCCTTGTAATAATTAAATCACAAGCTGTTAAAATAGTCCATAACAAAACGGCTTAAGCTCAGTATTCGCGGATCGACAGTTATCTTGGGAAAACAGCGGAACTAAATTTCCACACCAGCGCTTTCGAACAATCACTAAAGAGATGAATTAACGACGTGCTCAGTGCTATATTTAGATGAAACATTTTGATAGAAATTAGGATGATTAATTTTATCTTTTTCACATTTTTGTCTTTTAGAAACATAAATAGTAGCACGGTAGTAAAAATACTGGTCAGTCATCAGTACCTATACGGAGAGTTGTCCGAAGTGATGTTTTTTCATATCGACATGACAAACACTGTAAGCTTATTCATATTTTTAATTGAAATGCTGGGTAATCAGCAAGATTTTCTAAGGCTTATTGTTGCACCCGACGAACAGCTATTACCTATTTCGCCATTCGAGGAGTCTATTTCTACGCATCCCAATGTTGTTTTTTTTTTGTCTGTCTTATTTGTATCTGTAACAGCGCATGCGATCTTAACAAAGAACATTACTCCACTGCGTTTCTTGCCGGTTCTTCTCAGTGGGGGCGGGTTGTGATCAGGTGCTAGAGCCAGCCCTCTTTTAAGCGATAGCCGAACCAAAGGCCTTGCCTCCTTGTCTTTGACCTCGTCACTCCCCTGCCCTTCAGTTCGGATTACTATAAGTGCTCGCCTCCTCTTGCCCGGTGGAGTTGTCATGGCTATATACAGCCAGATAGTTTCATTCACAAAACAAAATCAGTAACAGCCTGGAGTATAATATTGACCCGGAAACTACAATGGGATTTTACCAAACTATTATATGGGATTTTACATAATTAAGTATCTAGTGCAACGAGGGTGAAGTTTGCTGCATTCTTCGGGGTTTGAATTCAAAATATCTTTACCATAGGCCCCACGAGGGCACTTACATATAGTCAATTTTTTTACAATTACTACCGGATCACAGCACGACCTGTGCTGAGATGATCCGGCAAGAAACTCAGAAGGCTTGTCATAATTTGTTGATTCATGTATTTTTAAGGCATCATGTTTAAATTGGTTTTGTGTTTTTCTACGCTTGTTATCACCCAACGGATGGCTAGAGATGTAACACTTAGTTTGGACCGATCTTAAGGGTCCTAATCCGAATGTGATTTTTGCGACATCTAGGTTTTGCTACGACGTTCCTCCTGCTAAGGGTGAATCTCAGGACTGTGATTTACATTTTAGGTGGGCCATTTCTTCCACTAGCCTAACATCGCTTCCCATCGACCCACCACTTCGTATTTTCTAATTAAAAACCATAGTATCATATGTTGCTCTCTAAAAATTAAATATAAAATTAGAATTTCATCAAAAAATCATAACAGTAACGATATAACAATTGCACGGGTCAACGTTATCTAACTTACCCTTACCCGGTGACAATAGACTTGTGACCAAATAGATGCGACTTGATTTAAATATTATAATACAAAATTGGCGAAGATATAAAAGCGATTAAAGAATTAAAGTGAATTGAAAATAGATTGTATGGTCTCTTGTAAAATGACCTACCTACCTATTAAATCATCTAGCCAGGTAGTAAAGTAAATTTTATATTTTATTTTTCATCTAAGCGTGTTATCCATTTATGAACGGACAAAACATCTGAACCAAGGTATTCCTTTTGGTTTAAGAGAACGCGCAGACCTACGCCATCAAGACGTGTGAGAACTGTCAGATTCACGACAAACTTCATCCTTAGTTCTTGTTCTTTTTTTATTTTAGTGTACGCTCTTGTCTCATCATAACAGCTGTGAATATAAATATAAGCAGATCCAAGTGCAAATGAATAGAACAAATATACCTCCGAATTATTTCTGATACTTACATATCTTGGCTCCAACATAATATTTTTGTTCTGTGCGACAATTTCACGCCGCGGATAATATAATTACGCAGATCTGTGCGTCACAGGTCTATGGTCGTTATATTTAATTATAATCACAGCGAAATGAAGAGTCCGAACTCGGCGCTATAACAATGATGTATCACAAGCCGGGATAATGATTTTAGCGAGCCCCGTCGCGCGTGATATAATGTATTTAATATTGCTCTAACGAGAAAGAATGCCACGGTGAAAATAATAATTACCTTGCATATTTTTATATTGTTTTTATTTAAGTACATGATAATAAAATATTTTTTACAAATAATGTAATATTGAAAGCATAAGTAAAAATTTCCTTGATATTTGAGGGACAAGGTTACCTAAAAGACGGGCGGCGTTTGCTCTTGGTACGGTCTAAATGAGTCCAAGGCACAATTTAGAAGTCTAACTTTATAAATCCTTGTACAAGAGACCCTGCTTGTTGGTATCAAGGAAAAGTGAAAGATCTATACGTGATCCCTTAATTGCGGTCCTTAGATAAATTACTAAGCTTAATATACACAATTATAGACTCCCTGTATTGGGATAAACGTCGGTACGGTACATCAGTCTATCGGCAGATTAAGCGCTCACCACCAGAAGAGCATTTTGCTAAAAATATTAATCCTAGCACTACTAAGAAAATTGGCCAAAAAAATCCTAAATTATACCAACAAACTTTGTCTCTAATAACAGTTACAAAGTAATAATGAAGTCGGGCAATTCTGTTGTGAAAATGAAAAGATTCAAGTCCCCAGAGTGAACTCCTCTGCCCGAATATAGTTTTTCCCTCATATCCCAAACACAGATTATCCTTTGTACTGTTTCGGGGATTCTTATAAAAGAAATCGTGTGTATAATTGAAATGAATCGCGCTAAATGAATCGCGCAATTTTCCTTAACAATATAATGGCAGGAAATATATGCGTATATTATTAGCAGTTGGTTTGCTCACGTTTGAGCAGTCTATCATATAATATACTATTTTAATAATATTTGTTTTCATAATTTGATTTGTAGTTCGTTTGATTTGATTTATAATTTTGACCGGGAGTAAGTGCAGTGCCTCGACTCTGTTAAAAATGTTTTGTTAATTTAATCTTGCTCAGATTCTCATATTTAAACTACAAGTGGCTTAAGATCCTTATAAAGGAGTTTTACTTTTAAACCTACCTAATTGTAATACTAAACATGATTTAATTTATAAGTAGAGCCGCGGACATTACTCTCCCCAACAATAATAATTATAAGTCATTAAATTTACGCGCCACAAGCAAGAACTTTTATAGTAATAATTATGAATACCAGTGGATAAAAAATCTAATATTATAAAAAAACTATCACTTGTAAAATTACCCTCATTCGTACAAAAATAGGTGCTGAAATTTTAATCAAAACAAAACATCCTCAATTTTTGTTTAGGGTTCCGTACGGTACGTAACGTAAAAACTTGTCTCACATCTACATTATATACTTCAGTAATTACTTATGACTTCGATTTAAAATTTGGAATATTTTTTTTTAATATTCTTTACTAATCACACCTTATCGGAAATGTTTTTTTTATCTTTTACTGACTGCAATTCATGCCGAAATGGAGAGTCGCAAATGAGAATGTCATCTGAAAGGGCTTCCTTTGCATATTTCAAAACAGATTTTATGTCAGATAGTTTTTGATATAATGATTAAAAATAAATACCGTCCTGAAGTTTATGCACTGAAAAATCTGAAATGATAATTGTCCGATGCTTGTGACAAGAATGCAGGTTGCAGGGCCTGCCGAGCCGAATAGCCGGTGACAGTCGCATGTTGCAATTAAGTTCTGCTGACTCAGCGCAGCGATTCCGGTAATCGGTGCAGATGCATTTATAGTCCATCTGTTACACCGGAGCGTAACAAGTAAAACAATGTTTCTTGGTAGCACAGTTATATAGAAATCAAAAACCTGTGACAAATAAACTTAGTTAGCGGTTTGTTTTTTTATTACTATCTGGGGTGTTGGATAAATGGCAATCTGACTTTTATACGTTAATGAAGGTACCGAACCCTTTGTGCGCTAGTCTGACTCGCACATGACCGGTTTTTTTTTATATTAGCATTCATTTTCTCGGCGCTCATAAAAAAAAAACAGGAATATCAAGTACACTGGAGAACGCAACTGCTTCAAACAAAAGAAAAAGTATCGTCGCGTACAATTACTTATACCCTGCGGAAATTGGTGTTGTGAAGGTGGTGTATAATTCAGGAGCAACAAGTCAGAATTATTGTTCCGAGCTTAATAACAAGGATTTAAGAGTAAGCCGCGCACGAGTCCCGTACGAAAATTATTCATTATAAACAATAATAAATTATTTTCAAATACCATTTAAGGGGTCATCCTTCATCTGAGTAAAAAGCCAAGCTACGAAAGACACGTACATACTACTACTACATAACCATTAGAAGGTGGCTTTATATTCCTGCAATCTTTTGTAAGGTGGAAGAAGGGTATTGCGGGTTTCATGGTATTTTAGCGTCTCCCCCGGACTCGCCAAGGGTCAAACCTTGGTGTATTCGCTGGTGATCCACTGTAAATGTTGGGTTCTCACTGTAGATCCTGGATTCTCACCACGGCGGCTTCTGTAAGAATTAGTGGCGTAAGGTACTTCCTCAGTCAGGACAATAATTAAATAGAGCCACAGCTAGAAAATGTTGTTTATGTGCAGTTGCTATGACTGTCACGGTTTTGATTGCCAAATCAGGCACGAAGAAAATTTTCAATAACAGCCTGAAGATGATGGTTGTGTCCTGTAGATGGTAGTATACGCCAGTTGGTAGTATAGTACCACACCTTCCCTTACCTGGGGAAGCATAGGTGTTTTTATAGGCCTAAGAAAAGTTGAATCTGTGTTGTATCCTCCTCCATAGTCGGTCCCCCATTAATGAGGATCGTGACTCCTACCGACTGCCGTCTCTGTCGAAGTCCTGCACTGTTGTCGGTCTTCGGCTGTGTGGATCGCCGCACTTAAGGGAATGTCCAGATGTACGGACACCTGATCTGTCCATCTCATAGGACTTCTACCCCTCTCTTCCCCTATATCTTTCCGGTTACTAGCAGCGTCTCCAGATTGCCAGGCTGCCATCGCCATATGTAGCTCTCCGGTGGGATCTGCACCAGGAACCCCTCAGTGATTTGCCTTTGAGCCCACCGACAGGGGGCGCATTATAGCCCCCTGGGTACCTGACTTGGTGGGCACGGGGCCGGGGACTCTAACTCTACATATCTAGGACTGTACATTGAAAATTTTTGTCAAATTCAAAATAGTGATATTTTAGTGGCTTGTGCAATAATTATTATCTTTACACGAGGAAGTAAGTAATAATAAATCTCTACAGAATTATTGCACAAATTGTTATTGTATATTATCCCTCAGAACATGAATGGGCCATCTCTATGCATAATAAGAGGTCATTAATGGCTGTTCGGCGATGTCCTCCCTCAATTCAAACATGTACACGTTTGAATTAATTTGTGTTTGGTTGGTTGGGATTAGTTATGTTGTTATAGACACCTAGAACGATATCCCTTCCCTCTTTTTAAAGACTTCTAACCAAATATATATTTATGTTTATAAATACAAAATACTTTTCAACGTTTTTCTTAAAGACCTTCCATTTGATTAAACTTAATGCTCAGTAAATTTAAGCTAAGGATAGGGATACAAATCAAGCAGTGAATAATCACTACACACTATCACACAGTGTCACTATAATGAAACACTGTCTATGATGTATGTGTGTGATGATGATCTTAAACAGGCATTTTGTATGCTTACCTAGCTGGTTTTAAATGTATATTATATGCCCTTATAATTTATTATGTATCTTAGTTGGAATATTTTACCTAATAATATATTAGAACTTATTTGATTTCAATCACACTCGTGTAAAACCGCCGATTTCTTTCATACAACGTTCACTTCATGACAGCACTATAAGGCTTTTATCACGATAAGCCAATGCAATGATTGTGTTTTTGTCCTTACACTTTATTCCACTTAGTGTGCTCACTTAAAAAGTAACAACACTTCTAACTCTTAATGGAACTAAACCTTTCAATTTAAATTAGCATCGAAACGTTGATCCTTGTAGAAATTAAACTAAAACAAGACAACCCCTAAAAGACTGTCTTATTTATTCAATAATGGAACCCAAAAGAATCTTATTATATACAAAGTTGGTATTTGGGAATTGTGTTCTGCTGAGCGTGCGTTGGGTGGTTATGTGCCTAATCTTGTTAGCACCAAGTGCTAACCTTGGGCGGGCAGGCAAGCCCGGGCGGGGGGAGCTACCCCGGCCGGGGGGATGATAAGACGATTAGTGTCATAATATTATACGCGGGACGGAGAATGTGTCACCGAGGCGAAGGACGTAAGCCAAAATAATATCTTGGACGCTGAATCTGCGATAAAAAGATAAATAATGGGTTTTATTAACCGTGCTGGGTAATTTATTGGTTCACACTTCGTTAGGTATAGTGGCGATGATTGAATTGCTAGAAAATAAATTAAGTATGTCCTACATGTCATAGTTTTATACGTGAACCATTAATAATCTCTGCGTATTTTTGTGTAATACATTAATTACATTGAACACACAATGTATAGCATAATAATTTATTATCCATATTTACTCTTTTCAAAATTCTTACATTAAAAAATATTCAAAATTTCCTAAAACATCATAACATGTTACGGCAATTAGGCATTCCGCAAAGAGCAACAAGCGGCAATAGCAAACGTCACCATTAATTAACGCAAATTGCCAACTCACCGAAACAAATGTAAACATTCTAACTTCCCAACCCCATTACGTAAAAATATAGCCGCAAATGTAGAATATAAGGACTAATAGACTTGCGACTTTAAGACTAAATCATAACTACTATCAGCATGAATCTGAACCATCTGAGCATGAATGCATCTACACCGGTAAGAATTGAACCGGTACGTATTCTACACACGCGATTCCGCTAAGGGCGTTATGATTAATTATGTTTTGTATGGGCGTGTACAATAGAGAATATTTGTATTGTATTGTACCATTTATTTGTACTTAACTGAATCCTTATACTTATGAATCATCCATAATTCCATGTTAAGCGTACATTCTAGAGGAGAACCGTAAATTCTGGTCCTTCGATCTTTAAACCGTATCTGGACCTGCGCGGGTTTTATAAGGGCCATTAGTGTCAGTGCATCCGTGCAACTTTACGAGCTTTTAGCTGACAACTGATCAGGGTCGAACAACTCCAGGACGAACTAGGTCACGTGCCAGTCCTACTGCCGCACTTACAAACGTCAATTAGAGATAATAACCAGTTCGAGAAATCGGACTAAGTAGAGATATAGATTTTCGTCTACTCAATAATGCAAAGAAACCATAAACGGGCCAGGGAGTCAAAATAATTAGATTTAAAAAATAGCTTAGTTAGAATTAACGATAACTGACGTTTTTGAGTACAGCAGATAGAGTAAGATATCTCTTTACTATTCTAACATTGCCAAACCTTTAACCTTTCTACCGGTCATAATAAAAATAATTAAAACCCAATTCAAACTGATCCTTTCACATAATAAAATACTTTGTTATAAAAAAATCCTAGACACAATTTTACAGTCAAAAGTCGTTAGGTTACCGCAGGGCTTAATGAATGAAATTTTCGTGACGTCCTTATCAAGAGCATAGAGACAAGTCTCTACATCTGCCGTACGTTTTAAGTACGGGGCTTTTTATTTTGCGACGGGAAATCTTTCTGCAGACGCGACGAGGACTCGTTCGGCGCTTTATTTATAGTCGAAAAATGATAAGGACGTATTTAACGCACAATGTTTTGGAAATACACACATCAGAAGTGTCTAGGGATCAAGCATTTTTAAGCGGATTTCTTGAGATTGAGATGTGGCTTTGTAATAAATTTATGATTTTATAAATTTATATGGATCCTTTTTGGTGCATTTCATAATTTGAATCAGGAACTGTGAATCAAATTCGAGTAAAAGATGAAAATCAGCTGTCAATATTTTCCCTATAAAAACATACAACGCATTGAAGACATTATTAGTGCTACTGTTTCCCTACTACTGATTAAAACCAACGTTATTATGGAGCGGCGACGTCATTTAAGCAGGGAAGAAATGCTCAGAGCCGTGGGAATGATAGAAGCTGGTTCCCGGCAACGTACTGTGGCTTTAGCTCTGAATACAAGTCAGAGTGTTATCAGTCGACTTTGGACACTTTACCGAAGCACTGGTACCGTGGCTGAGCGCCATGGAGGACGGTATCGCTGCACCACACGGAGACAAGACCGATATATTCAAATCTTAACTCGAAGAGCTCCAACAATAACTGCCATGATGTTAGCCGTGAGGCTTCATCACTCTTCAGGGAACTTAATTAGCGACCAAACAGTCAGAAACCGCTTGCATGAAGTGAACCTTCATTCCCGAAGACCGCTACGGGTACCACCTATAGCAATGCACAATCGTAGGATTCGATATCAATGGGCTCTTGAACACAGAAATTGGGCAGAAGAACAATGGCGTTTCGTGTGCTTTTCTGATGAGTCTCGTTTTGGTATGAGACCGGATACAAGACGTATACGACACTGGAGAACCCCTGGACGCCAACAGCGATTAAAATCCTGCCAGGAAGTCCATCCTTATAGTGGTGGAACCATCATGGTATGGGCGGGTATTTGGATCGGCGGAAGAACTGAGTTGATTTGGATCAGAGGCAACCTCAACGCTCAAATTTATGCTGAGACGGTTGTATCAGACGTCATCGTTCCTCTACAAGTGCAAATCGGTCCCTTATTTCAGTTAATGCATGATAATGCACGACCGCACACCGCAAGAGTTGTAAGACAGACTCTCGCCGCAGCTAACATCAATGTCCTGCCCTGGCCTGCTCAGTCGCCAGACTTGAACCCGATTGAGCATGCATGGGATATACTACAGAGAAGAGCTCTCCGAATATGGAGGGTATCCAGTCGCAAGAAGACCTTTTTTTGTTGTTGCAACGAACATGGGCGGCCATTCCACAGCGTGATTTGGATGAACTCATTTTGAGTATGCCAAACCGATGTTCTTGTGTTGTTAGTGTTCGCGGTAGAAACACGGATTATTAATTGTTTAAGTTACCCAATAAAATTTTAAAGAAAACTGTTATTTCAGTCTTTTTTTCGAACTTTTGTGTTAGTGGTTCAAATGTCAAAAATCCCTTTATTAGGAAAATGGCAAATTTCTTTATTAATGCAAAGGTGACTTGGTTTATCGTTACTGTGACAAACGAAAACACTTTATTTGATGAATCCTTAAAGAAAATTTTAATTAATATCAATCAGGAGAAAAGTTATTGCAAAAATATATGTTGATCCCTAGACACTTTTGATGTGTGTAGTTTTTAAGTTAAAAATAGCAGTCATTTTTTCGCAAAAAATAAAGCAATATAAACATGGAATAAAGACGAGGGGAGAGATTATCACGAAAACTTTAATGAATGTGCTTTAAAAGTTTATATACTAACCATATATCGATGTACTAACCGAAAGCTTTTAAGGCATTAAAAATGAATATAGTTTCCTACTAGAGGATACTTTAGGTAATTGGAAGAATTCAGGACAAGACTTCTCCTGTCCTTTGAAGGCCTTTTAGCAGGGGGTATTCCTACCAAAAGGCCTGCAAAAGACATGAGAAGTTCTTTTTTTCTTGTAAATATTATTGTTACAATTATAACTCATGACTTATAATCGCTGTTCAATTACTGTTTAAGCCTACGCGGATCTCAACTATACTACATAATATCATAATAAAAATACACAGTTTGTTTAAAAACAAGACATTAAAATACCGTTTAATGACAGGACTATGAATACGGCGCGCCTTCCTACTTCCTCGCTGCGTGATTTGTGCGCCAATTGCGTAAAAGTGACTTTCCACTTAGGTGGTAAGGGAGGAGGGGGTTTCACAAAATATGTATTTTTTCCTCGTGCAGACGTTTCAGAGGCAATACAATGTCATAATGCCAGGAAGAAACTCAATCATAGAAATCAAAATAAGTGGTAACAATAGGTAGATAACATTTACTTTCAATTTTTTAAATAACGACGCGACGATTACATTGGAACACAGCTTTTACATAACATTAGCGTCAAAATATCTTAGGCTATGTTTTTTTTAATTAAAAAATAAGAAAGAAATACATGGTCTTCCTTCTGGAGCAGTTGGGCAAAAATTAAAAACTCGTTGCATTAACCACCAGGTCAATCTCAGTAACTTTCCGTGGGGTGTTCGGGTGAGAATGGCAACCACCTATCTCCTCCCGTTGGCTGTTCGTAAGAGGCTAAGGGAATACGTGAAGACGGGCAGCAGCGTCTTTCTATTGGATTACCTACTCCACCTATACTGCGGTCCCCAAGACGCCTGTCAAGCGTGGGTATTATGGCAACCCCTCCTTTCTAAGAGGGAGGCCTTTGTTCAGCAGTTGTGGAAGTCTTTCGGCTGATGACTTCACTCCAACCCATCTAAAAGTTAGTTACCACTATGAAAAATCGTTTAAAACATATGGGAGAAAGCTAACATTTTGTTCTTTTGTTGAGTATCAAAACTTCTACTAGACCCCCAGGCCATAAACGGTGATAGTAGAGGTAGCAGAACAGATGAATATTAAATACACAATGCAAACCTTCTGTACCCGATACACTGACCCCTTCATAGGCAAGGTGTTATAGCTACGTCAGCTTAACTCCGTATAAATAGGTCAAGCTAACAATATACTTAAATAATTCCCAAAGAACCCGTTACGTACTCGAATGTTCAACAAAAAGGCTGAGTGCGGTACAATCATGGTTTAGCGATGCATTAAGGCGGTAACGATATCCAACAAGTTATCCTCGTGATATTTCCAAAATTATATCTTCTAGTAAGCAGCTGACAGCTTGGGCAATTTCGACAACTATCGAGACCTTGACTAAACTTCCTGGATATGGACGATCTGGATTCTAAAATTGTCAGGAATTGAACTCCTACCTTGTCTAGAGATTACTTCCAGGAAATACCAAGGATATTAGAACAGAGTCTAGAAACAGAGCTCACGTAAAAAATAATTACATCACGTAAATCGCGTTTCGGATTTGGTGACGATGCGACGTCGCCTATTAAGGCGGTAGACCTGTCGTCATTAGACCACGGCTCTATTAAGTCTAACGAGTGACAAGTCAGCACCGCTACTCCGCAAATCTTTTATACAAAATACTACTGTTAATTTAATAGTATATTTACTATTTTTATTACAATAATTAAGGAATACCAACATCCAATTTTATAACTTACTTAAATAAGGGACACGTCGCATTGTGTTTTCAACAGGACATAAAAATATCACTTTTTCAACTCATTACCTTCACATCTAGGACCTTTTTTTTTTCTTCTATTTTTTTTTTTTTTTTTTTTTTTGACGCGGGGGAAATCTTCGAAAGATCCCCGGGAGCTGTGGGGCTCGACCGGGGTATGTGGGATTCTTACCCACTAAAACCCCCGCGGCTGTCGCATCGGCACATGAGAGGGGAGACCCCAGGGCTCTCCGGTGGGATCTGCACCAGGGGCCCCTCAGTGCCTTACCTTTGAGCCCGCCGCCGGGGGGCGCATTGTAGCCCCCCGGGAACCTGTCACGGTGCTCACGGGGACGGGGGTCGCAACCCCGCCGCCGTCCTCCTCGGAGTCGCCGCCGTACTCAATGGACGCTCAAGGGGCCCACACCCCGAGCGTCCAGCGACTCCGAAGGTCACATCTAGCACCTACATCAACCAATTTCAATATTCATCATACATCCAAATCTTTAAAGGCATATCTTAATCCCTACAAAGTAATATCAGCCGTATGACGATAACATAAATTCTCTATTTCACCAGCAGATCTACGAGGAGAGGGTGCCCCAAATATCCAAGATTTCGGACTTGCTGACTGGACAGGGCCCGTTTGAAGTGGCCGTCGCTAATCACCTATACTCACCCATCTCCGTATACCAGGCTAGGGTGAGTGGTAGTATGCTAATTCTGATTATTATAATACCCCTCAAATGTTCAGCTCATATAAAAACGTGTGCCTAAGATTGAAGTATCCGTGAGATATAAAAGAATTTTCAATAAGTGTGGAATTTGAACTCCAGTAATAAAAAGGATTTTTTTTTTAAATATGCATTTAAAGTTCTTCAAGCGTCTTTAAAAAATATTTTAATTAGCGTTTGATTCTGCCAAAATTAAGACTTTGTCTTGTCTAAATTCTTTAGATATCTAGTTGCAATTTAAGATATTATTTTTTATTTTATCAATCTCATTTTAATAAATTCATAGCAAGACTCTGAATCATTGAATTATAGATTATATATTAAATCACTAAGATTTGTAACTATAGTAACAGTAAAATGTAATTGTTATTTTCAGCATTCCTCGCCAACAACCTACGATGTGCCAGACGCTGCTGATCAAGGTCGCAAGAGCTATAAGCAGAGCCAACAACAAAACCAGAAATTCCAGCAGAAAACACCAGCTCAACCAAAACAACCAGGATATGACTACAAAAATCCTGTACCGGAGTATACTCGAGAAGAGTCAAAGCTGCTTCATCTAGAAACCGCATTCCCTAGATTAGAACCAAGCCGAAGTGCTCCAGAACCGTATTTTCCTGACGAAGTTTTGATCCAGCCATTTTCAAACATCCAACCTCAGTTGTATCCCCAATTCAGCTTTCAAAAAATCGAACATGTACCTTTAAGATACTCTGATGGTACACTTCAACCAATTCAGTACTACCAACAGTCGTTAGTTAATTTAATTCCTATACAGTCAGAACTGATGTACGAAAATCAAGGCACTAGGGAAGAAACTGATAATGGATTAATCAATCAGCAAGATAATAGATCAACTGAAAGACCTGAACAAGTACAATCATCAACTGAAGCACCAAATCAGGTAATTGCTTTACGATAACTTTTTTCATATAATATAGTAAAACACCTTAGTACCAAGATCACTGAGATTTATTATCAACCTTTAATGTGCCATATTACATGGAACAAAGAGTTGGCAGACTCGATAGAGTACCAGTCCAGTGAGTCAAACCGATAATATGCGTATCACAGATATACAGTATGTTACACAACGTTACATAATGTTCACAAAAATGTGTTACATACTATAAACCACAGCAAGTGCACTTGCATCTACCAAACCACTTTCGTCTTACATGCGGCCACATTTAAACATTTCAGTCAGTTCTGTGATCTTCATACGGTCTAGATATATTGAAAAGGACCTATTACTTTTTACTAACTTTACATAATACTAACGTTAGCAATAAAATAAATACATATTTACATTTCTAATTATGTCTAAAATATTCAATTCAATTTAGTGGTTATGAATGAGAATCTTAGGTTGCCAAAATTACATTTTACGCTTTAGATGTAGACTCTTTAGATTACGAAACTTGCCTTGACCTACTATTTAGTTTTTTACAGTACCTGGTTAATCTAAAAATACATTTTTTTACAGGAATATGTTGATCAACAACAGAGCGTATCGAGTTTCTATCAAAGCCAAGCGTACGCGCCAAGCCAACAATACCTCCCTGTACCTAGGCCCTTAGAAACAACTATCCAGCCTCTACTAACTGAAGAGCAAGAATTAATCCAGATTCCACAAGATATACAGTATCAGCAATATCAACAATATCTCCAAACGCCCCAAGAACTCGCGCCCCAGGTAGAAGTCGTACAAATTCAACAGACTACTCCGCAGCCAAATGAAATTTTGTCTACAGAACCAGTAACATTTTTCACCAGTTCAACATTGTCTCCAGAATCTCAACCTTCAACTTTCTCTACATTCAAACCACTATCTGAATTTTCAACATCACCAACGACAACCTTGATATCCGAAGTACAAACAAAAACATTGTCTCCCTTCTCTACATTTAAACCACTATCTGAATTTTCAACATCACCAACGACAACCTTGATATCCGAAGTACAAACAACAACATTGGCTCCCCAAACTACCCATAAACCACTTTCCCGACCAATGGTACCATTAAGACCACTACCAGGTTCAAGAGCTCCACTGCTGCCGAGACCTTTTAGTACCAAACATGCAACGACTCAAGCTACGACTCGTTTTACAACTTTTGCACCGTTACCTACTTACCGCCGTTTTTCATATTTGAACAATCGGAGACTAACATCAACACTTCAGTCCTCAACAACGACGCCCACGTTAACAAGCACTCCTCAACCTACAATTACAGAAATATTTTCAACGCAACTACCTACAAGTACATCAACCGTCAGTAGAACTCCCATAATCAGAATTAGACATAAACCATCATATTCAACTACGACTCCGTTACCCACACCATCTCTATCTACTACCTTAGAAACATTACTGCAACCAACAACTACTATAAGGCCTTCAACTACGTTAGAGCCGGTGACTTATCATGCTACACAGACCCCAGAACCAGACAGACAAACAGCTGGCATAGAATATATCTCCCCTCCAGAACTGCCCCATCGACCCCAGCCAGGAGTTATCTATCATCTTCAAAAGGAGCCAGAAATTCAAGTAACCTCGTCGCCACCGCCTTTACTGAATCCTTTCCGACAACCCAACATTATTCAAGAAGCACTACAATCTCAACCGCTATCTTCTCCAAAACCTTTGTCACAGCCCGATATTCAGAATGTCTTGCAACCAATTCAAGCTCCATTGCAACCAATTCAAGCTCCATTGCAACCAATTCAAGCTCTATTGCAACCAGTTCAAGCTCCATTGCAACCAATTCAAGCTCCATTGCAACCAATTCAAGCGCCATTGCAACCTTATCCAGATGAAGTAGAAATTGAAGAATCACCACGAACCGTTTTGCCACCTTCTTTACAATTTAGCCTAGTACAACCTACACCGCAAACTTTCCAATTTGACGTACCACAGCCACGTGAATTTCAACCATTTTTGCGACCTGGCCTATTTCAACTTTATCAGCCACCCGTATTTAATCTGCGGCCACAGTATCAGCCTCTATCGACGCCGTTACCTCCCACGCAATCAACGTTAATACCCCAGCCGCTGCCTATACAACAGTTGGAAACTTCAACACCTTCCCCTGTGGGGCAGCAAAAGTATATAGCACCAAAATTGAAATCGAAACCATTCCTGAAAGGAGATACGTATCTACCTCCTAGGGTCTCTTCTCCAAACCAACCAATTCTTCAACCACATCTTTACACACAATCCCGCGAGCTGTACTTCCGGCCTGATTATCCAGTGGCTGCACCCACGTTCCCATCAGTGCAGTACTTTGGGAAGTATGCGGAAGCGATATTTGGTCACTTAACCCATTGAGGCTAAGATGACATTTCTACAATCAAAGTTCTTATAAAAAGAAGTAATTTATGACTAGTGGAACCTCAAATGTATATAGTAATGTAAATATAATTAGTTAATATTGTTTGCGATGGTTATTTGTTATTTTATTTTTACCTACTACTTAAATATAAGGTTGTGATTGTTGTGTGCTACTGTGTGATGCCATAATGTCATTGTTTTGAAATATTTTAAGGCATTAAAATAAATATTTAAGAAAATACTATTTTTTATTTTATTAACAGCATCCCGATAGTAAAATCTAATTAGAAAAGAATATTTTATGTACCTATTATTATAGGTAGAACATTCTTGGGTGAAAAAGCATGGCCAAAAATGGTATAAAAATAATGATCGCTAATGATGATACTCGTCGTCGAGTTAGGTAAAAGTTAAAGGTATTTTGGTGACAGACCTTGCCCTGCAGTACATCCAGATTCCTACCCCGATATTTTGCTGCAAAATATTTGAAACTGCCGCGGCAGGTCCCTAAGCAGCAGTGTTTAAATATGATAGAGTTCTATTGTTAAGGGTATACTTGAGCTGGAGAAACTACTGGGCTTAAATTATTAAATGTCTCTAGTGACGTGTACCATCGGGCGAACATTTAGCTTGTTAAATAAGTAATTAAAAATATGGCGGACTACTAAAGCCCGACAACAAGCTAGCCCTTTTTATTTGTTGACGCGGGGGAAACTTACAATAGGTCCCCAGGACCTTTCGGGGTCAACTAGGATATGACATTGATGTTACTCACTAAAACCCACGCGGCTGTCGCATCGGCTCCCCGGTGGGATCTGCACCAGGAACCTCTGTGTCTTGCCTTTGAGCCCGCCGCCGGGGGAAGCATTACAGCCCCCTGGGAACCTGACACAGTGCTCACGGGTACGGGGGTCGCAACCCCGCCGTACTCAACGGACGTCAAGGGCCCACGCTCCAAGCAAGCTGGCCTTTCGGAAAATCAGGACGCCTAATGCCCCACCCTGTTATCCGCCATTCTCACTTCATCGCGTTACTAATTCCAACGAAACAAAGAATTACCCTCTTCATCTTGGTATCACTTGATTTATGAATATTAAAATGTGAGCAAAATCCCAGCAAAAAGAATTCTTCGGAGCTTAATAACCCTAAATCACATGTTTTTCGTGTAAAAAAAAATACCTTTTGTCTCCAGATTGTAAGTTCTAAAAATGAAGACATTTTGTAAGAAAAATAGCTCAGTTAATAGGGGAATTTCATCCAAACTTATCGAAGTCTCAGGAGACCGCCGGGCTGGTAGCTTTTTCTGCCAACGTATAAGCTTGGCCATACAAAGGGGTAATGCCGCCAGTCTTTTAGGTACCCTTCCCTCCCAGTGCGGCGACAACTTTGAGGAAGTTTTTACCTAGTTTAAGTGTACATGTTTGTAAATTAACTGTAAATATTTAGTTTAAAATAATATAGGGAAATGCAGATAAAAATTCAATTAAGTGTTTTTAGTCAGTCGATTAATAGGTCGTTACAGCTTCTTAAACTAGGGATATCGTATGTTGGCACTGAGGACAGATACAAACAAGCATTATAAAAATATAGATTCGTTTAATATCGGAACTGCTTTACTGTGGTAGGTACCTACTGTGGTACCAATGCTAGAGGTATAAATAAAATTATAAGGTGTCTGTTTTTATAATTGATACCTGGAATAATAATGTTCTGCAGGCTATATCCGGTCATATCCGGCCACAGCGGCCAGTCTTAGCCAACCACGCGGGGGATATTATAATACACAAGAGGTCTTTCTTTCTTTCTTTACTCCAATCATCATCATCATCGTGAGAGAGGCCAGGTGCAGGACCGACGCCGACGTGTAAACGTCGTCGCATGGATCATCTTTATTTTCATACAATAGGCGTTGGCGTTACTCAGGTGCAATTTTCTGTATGATATTTCCCCTTTCCTTAGCTGGACTATTATTTTGAGCTGGTAATGTTAGGTCAGTTAAATACAACGGAAGTCCATTGCAGAACATGGAATTTTAATTTCGGCCATAAAGAGATACAAACAATAAACATAAACCCAAAACAATCGGAAAACCACATTATTCACCCCATAACAACACCATAGAGCCCCGAAAATGAACCAAAAATAAAAAATAAGTGCGCAATATGCAGCGAACAGCAGCGATGCGATAGACGAAACAAAAGGTGGGTAATGGCTTTCACGAACCGCAGTAACTCTTATCGAGGTATTTCATCGGAACCGCGATGTCTTGGTTTATGTAATGAGGTGTAACGAACGAGCTTTGTTATAGAATAGATCAGTGTTTCAAGCTTCATTTCAAGTCACAATGACAGAAGTTCACGGCTTCGTATAGGTATAGTAATCAAGTATTATATACGCAATAGGTAGGTGATCAGAAAGAGCTTGTGATGTTACAGCAGGCTTGCATGAAGTGCGAGTTTTGACAGGATAGTGTCAGTGACGTCATCACTATGACGTAGTATTTCAAATTTTTGTATAGAGAATGCCGTTTTGGTATGACGTAGTTTTCAAAAAGAGCCTCAATACTTGCAAGTCGTGTTAGACCTGAATCCTGATGGGTGCATCATTTTTAGTAGCTAGATTTTTGTATCATAATATGCTTAGTAGCAACCCGGAACTTTAGTTGTTACACAATGATCCGCTGATTCGCCTGGTTAGCTAAAACGGAGAATATTATTGAAGCGGTCGGATGCTCCGCCGCGCGCTCGATGCGGGCTAGATACCATTTGACTGACGTAGCGAAACACTATTGAACTTACGGGATCTAAAAATACAGAGAAAACTTATTCCTTCATTCACTGTAAGTACCTACATAATTGTAATAATGTCTTGCTTGTTTCGTCACTAGCTTAGGCTTAGGAAATGTAATTTATTGAAACTCGATTTATTTCTCGACACATCATCTCTTACTTAACCCGTTAAACTTGCTTTATGCAAGTTTATGGTGGTTATTGACAATGTCAGCGAGCAATCTGCGAATATTACGGTGTAATGCACACGATCCCTTACAAAGCTCGCAACCGCTGGCGAAAAGAATTACATAAGATTGAACCGATTCAACCGATTTATTCCTGTCTTGTTCACTGGAGTTCCCAATTTTGTCTCGATTTGGGAACTATGTTACCCACGCCCTTAAGCGAGGAGCTATGGTGGTGTTCAGTGAATTCAGCAAAATTGGTCCAATGGTGAGGCCTCTGGGAATTATATAATTATTTAACAAACGGCCACCAATTCAATTGGCTTCGGACCAGTTATACCATTGAATTATACCATTAATGGTATAAATGGAACTAAGTTGTCCCATTTATATCCATAATGATATAGGTAGTTAGTACTAGTTAATACCAGTTACACCATTCGATATTAGATCATGGTATAAATGGTCTTTACCTACTTGTCCCATCTATACCCTTAAATGTATACGTGGGATAGATTAATTTATACCATTATTGCAATAAACTTTATGGATTTAAAGGTCAGTCAAGGTTGACCTTATTTAAGGAGAAAGTGAAGGCAGCAGAAATGAAAAACTACTGGCTGGGCACGTTGGTAATTCGCCTTCGCGGAGGGAGGGATTGATGATAGTAATGTAGTAGTGAGAATTAAGTAAAGCATTAAAATCAACTAAAATAATATGTACTAAAATGCAATTCAAATGTCCTTTATTGTGCTACAAAAGAGAAGATACAGTAAGGAAAAAAAATTGCAGTGTGACAATTTAAGGCGGTCTTACCGCTAAAGCAATCTCTTCCAGACAACCTTGGGAAACAACCTACAGGAGAGTAAGTTAATGGGTAAGTGTAATTACAACATTAGATAGGTATATATATAAATAAAAATATAATAACATAAAATACATAATATTTACAACACATTCAACCAGCCTGATAAAATAATCATAGCAGCAATACATAACGCGTTTTGTTTAAACATACAGTAGGTAACTGTATCTATCTACAAGTCTATACTCCGATAAGTGGACAGGCAGATCTGCAAGTTATTTATTCACGTGTTGGTCACAATTAAGCCCACTTATAACTTAAGAAGAACTTCTATTATCTATGAAATCATAGTTTTTCTTTAAACCCAAAAAAAAACAACTAGAATTCTGTCTAGTTTAATTACCAGAAAAAATAAGTACTCACTCACGTACCTATTATGTTGTCAAAGTACTTACCGCGAAATATCACAACATTAATTAATCATAGTTGGATTATATTTCAACACATTTTATCTTCTGAAAAGAATGAATATATTATAATATACTAGATGCAAAGCTCTTTGTCGACAATTCACAACTAAAGAACAGGCAGGCGTTACGACATTAATGGTAGATGGTTAGACATAAAACTATAGATATAATATATTTTCGTAGGTAACAAATACACACCTCACATTACGGAAATAGGCCTAATATTTACTTGTCAACATAAAAATTATTTTATTTCCTGTGATCATCTGATAGCAAGTCGAGTTTACGATCAATGTGATTTCACACAACAATATACAGAATTTTGCCAACTTAAAAGGTACTTGTCAGTTGTCATTACTTAATTGTTATCGTTATTGAGAGTGGGTGTAATGCTATATAGAGTATATCATTGTATGGAAGGTAAGCTAAACCTACCAAAGCCAAGTGATTTCGTCGCTTTGGGGAGTTTGACGTTAAATCGAGTGACGTTACATGGAGTTTACGCTGTAGCTAAGAAAGCATTATTATTGTTTTCGATATTGTTACGTCTTTATATTAATGACATATTGTGACATTTAATATTAAGGTTTTAAAATAGTAATTTATTGTGAATATTTTTAAATGTAAGTATAATAATAATGACTTATATAATAATTATTTATTTATTAATTATAATAATACTTTAACTTAATTGCATGCCTCAATGGCTGAATATGGTGAATCAAGCATGTTTATTTCTAAGACCCTCTGTATCTACCCATATTACTGCAATAATAAACGAATTGAATTGAATTGAATTACAAATTGATATTTCCTAAAATAGATCGTGAATAATCTGAATAAAGAATTATAGTGAAGAATAGCTTTAAAATGGTATGCTGTTAAATTCATAAGGTCTAGATCCCAGGCAGGAATGTGATTTCAACTACATCAATCTAAACAAGTGAGAATGTAAATCATAGTTACAACGGCCCTATTAGTCTAGTGGTTAGACACCCTGGCCGCTACACAATTGATCGTGATTTCGACTTTGTCTCTGGGTGTTATTATTTATGTAAGTAGGTACAGTATGCAACATGCCAACATGGCAATCCGGGAATGAGTTGGGACGCGGGGGAAGGGACACCTCGCATGCAACCGCACTTACGTGTGCGGGATGAACCCTCCCCGATTACCATGATGACCTGTCGCGTAAGTATTGTATGTATTTATTTGTATAAAAATAAGTAAAAAAAACTTTCGGTCCGGTTCGATCGGTTGTCTGCTTACCATAGTAAAAGCACTAGTGAGTAGTGTGGGATGAGAGGATTGTGTGGGGATTGTTCCAGGATATTCATCATCATCGTCAGCAGACAAAACGTTCACTGTTGAACAAAGGCCTCCCCCTGAAAAGGGAGGGGTTGCCATAATCCCCACGCTTGGCAGGCGGCTTGGAGACCGCAGTATAAGTGGTAGGTAATCCAATACAAAAAAGACGCTATTGTCCGACTTCTTGTTTTCCCTTAGTCGCCTTTTACGGACACCCAAAGGTAGGAGATGGGTGGGTGCTATTCTTACCCGGATACCCCACGGGGAATATAATATTTTAATAGACTTTATTATAATTAAATAATATTATATTATCTTTTCAGCCTTTTACGTGAATCGCGAACTTTAACTACAGTAGAAAAACTAGGCTACATAATTGTACATTATATTATGTGTTTATTATTGAATGCTTAAACAATATTCACGCAGCATTGCGAATGACTGTAACTGTAACCATCATATCATATCTACTTACGCATTATAGCACTAAATGGTGACGATCCCTGAAAATACCTGAAAATGTCTGTAAAATCCGTTTAATCGTCGGCACCCGTCGTCGCAGGAATTGTGCGTAATTTGTGCCGCGCTAAGCGAAATGTTACTTATTTTTCATTTTATATAATCATTTTAATTTTGGAGATTTAGGCCGTTGTGAGCGGGCTCTGTGGATTGTCGGTTTGATTTTATTCGGCTCTTTGCACTTATTTTAATTTTTGTATTTACATACTTTTGCAATAATACCGGGACAACTTTCTTCCGCTAAAGCTAAAGCCGCTTCGCTGACACGCTGGTCAAAATTTGACTAGCTAAAAGGCCCTTAAAGTAGACTTTAAGGGCCTTTTAGCTAGTCAAGTTTTTGACAGGGAAGCAAAGCGCAGGTGGTGCCCTTTAAGATTCTAATCTTAAAGGGCACCACCTGCGCTTTGCTTCCCTGTCGACTGTTGTTGTGTACTCTGTTTGTGTAACTCTTGAATAAATCCTTCCCTAAATAGTTATGTGAATTCTTTCTCATGTGCCCCGTTTGACTCCTCGCAAAAGTTTTTAATTATTGTTAGAAGTGACATGTATTTGAAGTACATCGTGGGTTTTTATCAGTTATCAGAACGCCATAGCAGACCGTATGTGAAATGTCCTAATTAATATCACAAAACAGTGCCAGACTCAATAAACAAAGATATTGGCCAAAATGGCTTCTTAATAACTTATCTAAACAGAGAATGTGGCTTTCTACTCCTTATCGGGTGAGGTCATAATTATCAGTAAACAAAAGGTGGTTTTATTAGCGGTAAGCGTACCCGGGTGACCCGGGTACACGGTCGCCTGACAAAGCCAGTACACTATTTCTTGGGCCCAAAAACGGACAGCTATGAAACCCTTTTGCCCTAATGTTGCATTAAATTAACTAAATAAACTTTATGGCATTTAAATTCTCGGTTTATTTTAAACATAAGTAACTATAAATGTTGTTTAATGAATGACTTTGTTTGTAGATGAGTAGGTTTGTAGTAGGTTTGTAGATGACTTTGTTTGTAGATAGACTTTATTTTAAAAGCTAGAGAAACTATCAGCAGCCAAAACGTCCACTGCTGAACAAATGCCTACCCCTCTAGAAGCGAGGGGCGTCTTTGGGAATAACAGCAAAGGTGGAAGGTAATCCAATATACAGGCGCTGCTGCCCGTCTAGTCGTTTTCCCTTAGTAGCCTCTTAAAGACACCCAACGGGAGGAGATAGCAGGGTGCTGCGAGTATTCTGACCCGGACACAAGTACACGGGTAGAGATACTACACCAAATGTTTCTATTTACTGAAAGGATGATGATAAATCGACGTGCCTGTCCATAGGAAGCTGCATTGCGTTGCCATCTGTTATACAGGTTTTACCTACTTCAGACACCATCTCTATCATAATGTTAAATATGTATTGTGATTTTTGTAATGATGATGAGAAACAATAAAGATATTATTATCGTTTATTTAAATATTTATCACGGGTTATACCCGGTCATTTTAGAGGCTTGCGTGGGGACGGATCCAACACGTAGAGGCCCTTTTTAAGAAATAAATGGTGTGTAGAATACCTGCCGGGATCAACTGCTAATATGGTGATAAAATGGCAGTTGACCTCGACAGGTGTAGGAGCTATTGTAAGTATATGGAAAGCTTATATAAGTCTATGTTGTTGAACATTTGATGGGCTAGAAGCTAGGCTATTGCAAAGGCCGGGGTCACTTGCCATAATTACATTCATAATTATGTTGTGGCAAGTGGTGGCTTGCCACCCACTAGATGGGCTCCCCAAATGATCGTCCGATGACGACAGAGAGCAACACCGGTGTGAGTGACTCAGGGGTGTAGAGAGGTGTGCTGCGCTTTCTCCGAAGTTACTCGCGGCGTTATGCCCTTTAACACTTCCACCCCTGGAGCATTTAGCTCTAGCAACTCCTCTCTGGACGGCCAATTAAGGCAAGCCAGAGCTGAGAGTCCTGCGGGCCCCCTTCGGTTTTCACTCGGCCGACGAAGACACGCCGAGGTGGAGGCCCTGACCGACTCTCTGGAGCACTCGGGTTCGTGGTGTCGCTACGCACCAACAGCTCGCCACAAGCTGCCCTGCGGGCAAGATATTATTATTATTATTAAATTATTATTTTAGTTTAAACTTTAGTTTATCTCGGTTGTATTATTATCTGCAATGCATGGCCTCTCGTCACCCTAACTATCAAGCGTCATTAGCTATTAAGCCTACGCAGCCCGGGAATTTCCGTAGCTACAGCGCCCCTCAAACCAGTAAGTACTTCTTGGCGGCAGAATATCTGACACTACGGTGGTATGCCCAAGGAGCGATGCCCAAGGCACCACCAGCCCAGGCAATTATCTTACATACTCATATTCTAATAATCAGTAGTTATATTAGTCTTGACTAGCTGACCCACGCAGCTCCGCCCGCGCTGTGTTTACGTTAGCTAAACTTTCAATAATATACATTCGCATAGAATACAAAACCTCCTTTTTAAAGTCGGTTAAAAACTTGGACCCACTTTGTACTTGCCCTCCGAAGCACGGAGACGTTTAGTTCAAATGGCGTTAAACGGTCACCCATCTATTTAATGACCTTACCTAACGTTGCTTAACCTGATCGATTTCCAAACATTGTTAACAACTATCTATGAGTGTTCCCTTACAAATAATTATTATAATTATAATGAAAAATTGTTAAAATCGAAGCAAGCGTATAACCAAGTACACATTTTGACTTTAGTCCCCTCTCCCAAGGGACCCGTTCCGAATGTCGGGATAAAAAGTATCCTATGTCCTACCTCGAAATATTAACTCAAATCATGCCAAGTTTCGTTTCAATCGATCCAGTAGTTTCGGCGTGATGCTCAGCCGAGATACAGACAGACAGACAGACAAAAATATACATTTTTGGCTTTAGTATCGGTTATAGAATGCCCTCCAAACATAATTTTCAAAATATCTTCAATGTACAGAATTGGACCTCTTACAGTTTTATTATAAGTATAGATGTTAACTGAGTAACAAAGGGTTTTCAAAGTCAGTTTACAAAAAAAAAATATAGGACCAGCAAAACACTGGCTAACAAATACATTAAATATTGTATTAACCTCGCAATAATAATCCGAGTAATAAACGACCTTATCTAAATCACAGGCAAAGAAAGTACGACGGGAGTGCGTTTGGGCCGCGGCTAGACAAAGAGTAAGGCCGCCCAGCGCCCGCGGAGAGGCCGGCCATTTGCATAACGTAGTAGAGCTGGGGTTACCGTATTCCACGGTCCTTTGAGCATTGCATCGTATAAAATCGACTCAACGGAATCTGAATCTCTATGTATTCAGAGAAACATTTACTATTCTTTTAGACTTTGGTGGCATAAAGTTGAAAATGAGTATCCTATATAAAAATGCCACTGTGGACCTAATGTACGACGTATTTTATTCAATAAAATCTAGTACATGGCAATCCCGCCTGATTCTAATCTATCGGAGGATTTGAATTAGACCCGGTCACCACCGGAATGCACTTCGACCCAGTTGGACTATTGTGCTTGCCCTAGCCCTTACTCTGTCGCTACTCCCAAATGACTCAATTTACGTCTTGAAAGAGTGAAAAAAGTCACTGTTGCACAATGTGCAATTGTGCACAGTGACTTTTCATCTTCACAGAATCTACAAGTGTCTACGGTACTCCGCGCGGTAATGCGCACGTAATAACAAAAGAAAGACGACCTTGTTCCTCAGGCGGCCATGTCAGGACACAGGACGAACTGTCGTTCATACTCAGTCAGCAGAGATTCTTCATAGAGCACTGTCTACTTACAACGCCACTAGAGAGTATAAATAAACACATATGTATTAGACACGAACACAGAAATAAGTATTTAACCGCAAAACGACGGATGATTCTGATTTAAACCATGTTAACAAGCGAAGCGCGCACCGCGATCACGAATCGACCGCCGACAGCTTAAAATATTGCGACGTTATTATTTTTTATTTTGTTATAAATTGGCAATTCCTTCAGACATTCATGGCGTCAAGCGGAAGAGTCTAAATATCTGGTGTACAGAGAAGCGTAAATTAAAAATATTTCAATAGTCCAGCTAGGCAAAAAGTCTACACCTATATATTATTCTAATATTGATCCCAACTCTATCCTTAGAGTCAACACGCGTGGTCAAACCTTCACCTTTCTAACACCAATAATAGTTACACTTGCGTTGTAAACTTTACGTAACATCACGTGGCTCAAATTAAACTGGATAATAGACCAAGGGTATTTGCTGAAATCGAAAGAAGCAGAGTCGCGGTAGACGAATTCTTTTTTATTAAAACCCCGGATAATCCCGTTCCGGGTATATGCTGTGACGTCATTATGTAAAAATTCGGGCACACATGTAATCCGCTTCGATTTTTTAGTCAAATTTGCGATTTGCATAAAGGCAGTCGAATATTGGATTTCTACAATTTCGTGATGAAACACCGTTTCATTGAAATCTCGAATAAACGTGGCACAGGAGTTGATTTTGCGTATCTTTCAATCTGCTATCTATGATTAATTCTCCATAATTATAAGGGCGACTTCAAATTTGCAACGCGGCTGCACCGCTGCTTTGTAAATTAATATACTTAAGGGGGTAACATGCGCCAATGACCTTGAGAATCTGGCCGCTCCAGCCGAGAGTTGTCATCGTAGAGGGCGCTACCAGCAAATATGTATATTTCATTTGATAAATCATAGACTAAAAATATGCAGATGTGTCGAATGGAGTTTTGTTAATTTTGCCTATTCCGTTATAGAATGAAATGATGCAGTTTAATAACGGTAACCCACTGTTTTATATCTTGATGTATACCTTGGCGTGCCACCTAATTACAATATGTCAACCCAACCACTTACAGTGGTAACGTAGTTGACGTGTTGCATCAGAATACGGATTACTGCATTTCATATTCTAAACTTCATATCAAAGGTTGAGTCCGTCTATTATAGAATGGCCAATGCCTCACTAGTGAGACTTATACATACTTCTATTCTATTGTAGGTAACCACCTACATAGGTCATTACATTAGGTCCGGTTACAACCGGAACGCACTTCGACCCAGCTGAATACATTGTGCCTGCCATTCGGAATCCATATACATTCGTACTACTTATAACTTACAGTCACAGCGGATTTTTGTGTGTCTGAAGTTAGGGTTGACGAAACATTGCGCAAGTACAGTTGTGAGTTCTGAATACATAAACATAAAAATAGCTACTGCGCAGCGTCTTGCCGTGACTACTGTAAGCGTACTTGAAATGAAACTATGCACAAAGTTCTAAGGTTTCTGTTCTGCACGTCAAAACGAAAGCGTTTGACAGAGCCTTCAAAATATAGTTTTTTTTTTAAAAGGGACCTTTTTAACATATTTCCTAAATTAGTTCCGAATTCTCTAACCAATAAACATCCATCTGATAGTTGAGCTTTTTGATTCCTGGAAAAATGAATTGAAACCAAATTGATGATTGATTGAGATGTCCGAGTTTGATAAAGAGAGTGACTTAAGATGCTGCAATGCATGCCAGTGGCCCTGATGAGATGCTAGCGGTATAATTAAAGAAACGTGTAACTGTAATGTTTCCTATTCTAATGTGTATATAATCTTTAAGAGCGGCACAAGTACCCGAATCTTGGAAGCTTGCTAGCTTCCAACCTCACTCAAGACCAGATCCCCAACGTCGACCTAAGTTGTGCAGACCCAAAAATCATAAATTATTTTTATTGTGACAATTAGTTCCATGATAAGAATAATAGCACCCATCCATCTCCTCCCGTTGGGTGTCCGTAAAAGGTGACTAAGGAAAAACAAGAAGACGAGCAGCAGCGTCTTTTTATTGGATTACCTACCACGTATCTGCGGTCCCCAACCGCCTGTCAGGCGTGGGGATTATGGCAACCCCTCCCCTCTAAGCCTCCCCTTTTTTCAACAGTGGACGTTTCGGCTGCTGATGATGATGTAGATGAGTTCCGTGATCGACTCCGTAATGGCCATCGAACTGAAACTATGATAAGATACTTAACTTCTTCCATAATTAAGTACGGTTAAAAACGACCCAGACACAAGACAAACAGATTATGTTCATGCACATTAATGTTTGTCCTGTGTGGGAATCGACCCCAAGACCTTAAGGTCAGCAAACTACGAAATTAACGGGCCTGTGTTGTTATTCAATATACGTGGCTGCCAAAGGAATCCGTAGCACTGTTTGTTTGAACGCACGAATTCAGTAATAGTCTTTTTTAGTGTAAGTTTCAGTTTTCAATCAAAATAGTTTGAACGACGTTCCGGGCGCTTACCCCGCCCGCATGTATTTTGGGCCGGCACGTGCAAGCGATTGTCGTCCTAAAGGTGATAGACCGTTCGTGACCGCGAGTATGTAACGTAACTTCATTTTGAGTTCTGTACCCATCGCGGGGTTTGAACTACGCGGAGCATTTGACATTTTATTTATTGTTTAGAACACTCAAATATGTACAAGGCGGACTTAATGCCTTAGGCATTCTCTGCCAGTCTACCTTTGGATGATGCAGAGGGTAATAGTGGTAGGTGCATAGGTAATGTAAAATTTGACCCATAGAAAAGTCTCTTCCTGTCCCTGTAATCCAAAACTATAATTATAGCCTTTTGGTCCGATAGTTTTTTTGCCAGCTACAGTGACCTTCTACTTATGTTACATAGCGGAAGAAATCTAAGATTAAAGTGGTAAATCCACCTAGATAGCACACGAGTACCCCTCCAACTTAACCATCCAGATGTCTCAAAAGACGAGCAACTGTCCAATGCAACTGTCCGTAGGTAAGCGTGTCGCTCACCACCAAGCCAACCACCCAGGTACTCGACTCGTTGCTAAGTTGCAAAAACCAACATGATAGTAATAATACCACCGTTCACGTTTTTTAAAAAAAGCATAATGGAAATGATATCATAATGTATGTCATTTTGTCGAACTACACAGCATTAAATACGATTTAAATTAGTAAGATCATATATGACTCTGATACGCTTTAAAAGTTAGGCATAATACTAAGCAACGATACTTTCGCATACTCTATGATGAACCAAAAATATGGTATTACCATAAAAATATCTTTAATTAAATATAGAAGTAGAGATTTCATTTGAAATTATTTATAATGTTATAATTATACCATATGTAACATATCTTAATTAAAAATATGTTCAAAATCATTTAAATTAAATTCGTCTTGTCAAAAAAAATCGAGCACGTCCACCCTCCATAACAGTCCACGAAAGACTGATGGAAGGCGACCGCGGGGGCGCTGCAAGGGGAAATGCATCGCGTACGTGGTTTTTCTATAATTTCTTGTAAAACATAAATGAAATTAAGAAATGTAATCAATACAAATTGTAGAATAGGTTATTATGCTTTTTATAGTCCAAGTTTGACGTCTATCCGATGAAAGGATATTGAACGCTAACACAATTCATATCCAACGTAGTACATTTTTTAAATACATATTGCTTGAAAACGTTATATTTAATCCAATATCTCATCAATAAAACTATTTGCTGAAGATCTTAGGTATAAGTACATATAATTTTCATAGCCGATGCAATAGCGGATTGATCCATCGAACTCTTTAAACTAAGGCTATTTTTGCAATTTTACCGTTGTTACCCCCTTAAATCAAAACGCGCGACAATAGCGTTGCAGCCGCGCGTTTTTGATTGCCCTAATGGTTTTTGATAACCCAGCTAACCACCCAGGTGATTTGATTCATTTTGTTTATTCATTGATCAATATGTAATACACCCAGTGGCGGACTAAGCCTGTCGGGGGCCCGGGGCGGAAAAAAGTAATGAGGCCTCCGGTCAGAAAGTGATGTATTTTTGCCGGAGTACCCCAGAAGGAGGGCAATGCTTTTCGTAGTATGTAGTATGTATATCTGTATATATGTCTATTTCTTTGGCATGGCCTACAGCCTAACCGGCTCAATGGGTTTCGACTTGTGATATGTCGTTAGATTCGCCTTAGTTGGACTAGTGACATAAATATTTTACAGGATAGAAACATTATAAATGTCAACAGACAATATTTTTACAGACTTTTTTGCCACCACTCGTCTCTGTGCTGTTCGATCTTGAGCTCTATGTGCGCGTTCCCGTAGAGTCGCTCTCGTAACCGCTTTGAAAGTGTCTGCCCATCGCATTGCCATACGTCCTCTGCTTCTCTTTCCATCAATTTGGCTTATCACGATAAGCCTCTCTACACTCTCCGGTTTTCTCTTGCCTTTGTGCCCGAAGAAGTTGACGACGCGTTTAACGCAGAAATGACCGTCCACCAACCCATGGTCCCACCGACCTTCCGGTCATATGAGCCGAATTGTGAGAGGTGCGCGCGGTGAAAAGTCATGCAATAGATGCATTAGTGTGACGATCGGTCCACGATATGCCTAGCATTCTGAGCCAACACCACATTTCTAATGCATTCATTCTTCGAAGAACGCTTTAGTGTCCAGAGGGCCTAGACAAGATGCAATCGCTTCATAGCGAATCTATCTCTTCATTCGCTAACGGTGTCAATTCCCTATATAATTAGTCACGTGATTTTTTGATGACTGATGTCATTCTCATACATTTTTATACTTTCTATTAGCGATAACGCTTATAGAACGTTACATTTTCAGGCCCTTTAGACTCCTGTAGATTCACTTAGATAATCTGGGTATGGGTGTTTCAGTGGTTGCCATCATTGTGGTGTAACTTAGAGCGGCGGATCCCCAGATTGTACACGACCAGACCACTCTCTGTCAGCAGCCTACTATATTGGAGATCATGTGGAGGGTCCTTCTGTAAGACAGTCACGTCTCAGAAGGAGAAGAAAGATACGAAGACGACGGGTCGACGCGTCGTCTTAGTTTCTTTCCTCTCCTTTCTCTCGCCTCGAGGCGGTGGTGGAACTCGCATCGCCAGGGGTCTAATAGAAATGTGACTAGGTATCCTCTGCCTAAAAGACGCCTCGTGGGTCATGAGCATACTGGATGGGAGCTCTGTGCCTCCCATCTTCAAACATTTCTGAGGTGTCAACTAAATACGACCCCTTGGTAGGTGACGATGCATCTGAGGTAAGAACTGCATCCATCATTGGCAGCAACCATGAGCGCGCTGGAGGGTGCTTACATTCCTGCTTCCGGGCCCAGGTTGCCTGTTTGTGTGTTTATTTTTCATTTTATCTTGCGTATGGCAAAACACACTGTCGCTTATAGTATCATTGTAACAAGAAGAAACAGGCTAAACACTGTTTAAACTTTCATGGCAATTAACAATCACGGTTTCCGTGATCATGGCGCTTGCAATAGCGTCGAAATATCGGAATAATTAATCATCCTGGCAGTAAGCCCGTGAGTCAAAACATGAAGAAACAGGCTGTTTAAAAAAAGTAAAAATTACAAGCCCGCTAAGTTTCTTGCCGGATCTCCACTATTCTCCACAGTTGAGAGTGCGTTGTGATCCGGTAGTAGATTTAAAAAATACTGACTTAAAAAGTGCGCCTTTTTGAAGTAAATAATTTAATTTAATTTCAATTTTTTATATACTTATTGCACTTCTTTTACAAATCACCGATTGATTGGTTGGGTTAACATTCTACAGTGTACATTTTGTGTACTTTCCCTGCTGAGTAGACCATAGGTACTACAGGTACATCGTAGGTACGTTTGTATTTTGATTACGTGCATCATGAGGCCCCCATCTCCAAAATGCCTAATACGTACAAAACATAATATCATGGCCGTCTTTGAGATTAAGGGGACGTATCGGCTAGATTACTTCAATCAAACTAAGAGTTCCGCCTTCCGACGCACAAACTTTGCATAAACTAACAGTGTTTCTGCGCCAGAACTAATAATCTGGGTATGATGTACTCTCTAATGCATAGTAGAAGGTACTGAAATACCTCAATGATTAAAAAGAAGTTTTGGAGATTGGAGGCCCCCCTGGACCCGAGGCCCGGGGCGGACCGCCCCCTCCGCCCCCCCGTTAGTCCGCTACTGAATACACCTTTTTACTCTACTTGACGTATAAAATAATCAAAGTGTATACCTTAATAGAAACACAAATATATTTCATTTAGACAGATAAGTATACTAAACATCATCCATCACTAAATTGGCCATTTAATTTTAAATATCCAAATTGTTAAAGTTACTTTTATGTTTCCTATTAACGTCGGACACCTCCCAATTAATCGCTAGAGCCTCGCACCGGAATCTAAAATACGAGAACTGAGCCAAATCATGAAAAGGATGAACGAAAAAAGATTTGCAAAAATGCTGAATGCATTTCCCTGATGGCGGTGGAGGTCTGGGGGGTGACCATCAATCATGGATGGCCGCTCCCTGCTCCCCGGAATACTGAATAGATGGGAACTGTCGCCGTGTTGGGGAATTATACGACTCTAGTAGTTTGGACTGTACGTAGATATTTATATCCCTACTAAGTTTATATATATTTTTATTGTTAATTCAACTTAATGATGAGACAAGCAAGACATTCACGTGATAGAAAGCGACACGCTTTCCTATAGGCAGCAGCATTGCACTGCCGCCCTGTGACATTGGTCATTAAGTCTCTTGTGTCCGGTTATTTCGCCAGCTACAGTTCTTCTTAACTTCACACCGTAACATAGCAATGTTTTCACACTGCTGGATATCGTACACTGCGATGGTGCCTACCTACCTGGTCGGTCCCTTGAACAAGGAATCTACCACCTAATAAATAATATATGATTATAATCCAACAGCTGGCCTTTTATAGAAGCTCAGAGTCACAGTACGAGCTATGGAGAAAGCTATGCTCGGAGTTTCTTGGCGCAATAAAATCCAGAATGAGAAAATTCGCAGAAGAACTAAAGTCACCGACATGGCTTTCCGATGTTTATTGCAAGTTAAAATGGCAATGGGCAGGCCAGATTGCTCGAAGAACTGATAACCGTTGGGGAAGAAAGGTTCTCGAGTGGCGACCACGAACCGGAAGACGCAGCGTGGGCAGGCCTCCCACTAGGTGGACAGACGACATTGTGCGCGTCGCAGGCAACAGGTGGATGCAAATAGCTAATTGTCGTTCACTGTGGCGTTCCAAGAGGGACGGGGGGTTTGCAGTGGACGTCTTCCGGCTGCTGATGATGATAATTTATAATATATTTGCTAATAGACTCTGGCCACTACCCACACCTATAGGGCAAACAGTTGTAGGTATGCATGAACCTACTAGCCATCATAGCCATCATGTATAGGAAGGTGTTGGAGCTAGCCCTTGCTCTGCGTACCAAGGATGCGCAGCGCTTGCGCATGGTTGCGTGCAAGAAGTCCATGTGCGCTGCGCGACCAATGTAAACATTACTGCCTTTTGGTGTGAAGGGCACTGTAGGTGGAGAAGTTACCTAACTATTAATTTAAATAAAATAAAATCATCAGCTACAGTGCCCTTTACCTCGGAATGTTATAACGCGGCTTGGCGGCTCTCTTGCACAAAAGAGACATACCAACGGGATAACATTAGGTTACAACCACCAAAGCAGTGCTACTGGAGTGATATCACGATAGACATTCATGCGACGCAGCACACTACAAACAAAACACAGCAACAGCGTTAAGCAAATTAAATAATCAATAACACGTGTTAAGAACTATGAGGAGCCACAAAATTCGCGTCAATAAAAACTGATTTTATAACTTCGGTATACTCATAGATAGATGGATAGATAATTTCTTTATTCTACAACCAACATAAAACTACACAAAAAAATACAGCAGTACAGCAAATGTACAATGAGCGGCCTTAACACTAGTAGTGATTTCTTCCAGGCAACCTTTGGATGGAGAGGAACTGAAATAATTTAAGGCTCATAATATTTTGTTATTATATTTTTAACGGCAATCGGCCAACTTGAGCTACGCACTAATGTTACTACGTGACCTGTATAGCATAAAAATATTCAAATAATAATATACATAAAAAAACCTGATGACTTAACGAGGAAATACAATTATGGTGTCCTTGCCCCGTTACGTTGCTAGAATACAGAGCTTATGATAAATGTTGAGCCACGAAATATATTCTCAAACACTCATCACTCACTATTAAGAAGCGCGCAAGAACTTTAAATTTATTCGGAATTTCAAAGAGCTTTTAGTCATTGGTTTTCTGTTTTTCATAACTGAAATTCGATATTATACAGGGTAGTTACACAAATGATTGACATAATATGCAATGCTATAAGGTTATCTCTGGGCTGTCTGTCGGTGCTCTCTCTCTCTCTCTGCCTTTGCTAACTGTTGCTCTAATTCTAAAAATTATTTTACTTGTAAATAACTTCACCATTTCACTTCACTGTGTGAGTGAGCAAAGACAAAAATCCTGAGCGACTGTTTTGTGGGTCGCTATTGGAGAAAATATTTTGGTAAAAATCGCTGGTTTCGTGGGCGCCGTGCACTTGGCTCAGCTGGTTTTGACAACACCAATGTGTGCAGTGTGTGCAGTGTGTGGACGATAGCTGGCCGGGCCGCAGGGCTGCAGTGACTATGTGCATTTTGGACATTTATCTGTGACAATTTATTATTATTGGGTTCATTTTGCTGAGAACTTTTTTGAGCAGACAAAGGTATTTTTTACTTTTTTTTTATTTTCACTAACCATGTGCAAATTCAAATTATTTATTTCAAATAGGCTAAACGCTTTTGAACGGTCAATATTTTTTTTAAAGTTACCAAATGACAGAATGTTCTAAAATCCTATCAGCTCACAAAAGGAAAGTAGTTTTGACTCCATTCATTCATCTCATAATAATGAAATTAACTAATTACATACCAGGAATACCTGGACCTTTCATTTCAATCTGTTAGATCTGTATAAAGATTCAGTGGTAACGAACATGCACACATAATTTATGTTTCTTATTCATATTTTGTGTTTCTCAAAATCGAAAAATAATCATCAAAGTGGTATTTTACTTCAAATAGTATACATATGTAAGTTTTATATACTTTAACATTTTTTATATAGATACTACTTAAGTACACACTCGTTCTTTTTAGAAACATAAAAAGCGTTTTATTTAAAAACATAACAATAGTATTGTTTACGGAAACGCGAGTCAGGTTAACGAACCAGGGGGGAACTAATTAAAACCGAAGCAGGCACATAAAAACTGTGTCAGTATATCACACGAGCGGAAAACAACATTACACACGAGGAAAATATATTATTACATCCAAGTCCTCCAAATATCATCACTTACTCTTATAATTTAGGACACGAGATGTGGTGAACCTTCACCTGGCATAGATGAACAGCACTGCCGCATGACGTCATCTGCTCACCTGCTCACCTGCTCCATAAAATATTTACACCTCTCGCTCGCCCGCTCCTTCGCAAGGCACCGTCTACGTCAGTACCACCGCTGTGTCAGATATTCTACCGCCAAGCAGCAGTGTCTAAACATTGCTGTTTTCCGGTTTTAAGTGCACTGTAGGCGGTGAAATTACCGGACATAAGACTCTATAATGTCATAAGGGTCGGCAATGCGCTAGTGATTCTTCTGGTATTGCTAGCGTCCATAGGCTGTGGTGGTATACAAAAAACCGTATTCACATACAGCACTCGACGGAGCCTATGCTGTGTGAACGCGTAGCAATGAATCGTAGTTTATTTCTCTCGTTTATCTTTCAAACGTCAGGACAGGACACCCTGTCGCTGATGCTGATGTAATTTAAAAAAAAAACACTTAAAAAAAATTTGAATAAATGACAAGCCCGCTGATTTTCTTGCCGGATCTTCTCAGTTGAGGCCGCGTTTTTATCCGGTGGCTGGTTTTTAAAAGAAATTGCCCGTTGAAAAGAGCGTTAAACTTATTAGAAATAGATAATTTTAATTTGACATCCAGGCCATCCAGACACACAGTTATCAGAGAAACTCGGCATAACTACTTCTTATACCTAGAGATATAGAAGTCCCAAGTGACGCTCCCTACAGTTATTCTTCAAGAAAATTATTTCGGGTTAAAACTTCCCAGACATGTAACTAGACTACATTTGCCTCCATCCCAATCAACAACAACGACAGAAAGTTGTTACTCCCGGCAGGATACGAACCCGCGACTCTCTCGCGGAGCTTACTGCCTTAAACGTAATCCATGCATTCATCCATGCTTCCCAAGGGCCTTGTAAAAAGTCGTCTATACGCCTGCTCTCTCTCCCCGGTCGTGTTGGTTTTCCGTCCTGTCAAATTGTGAGAATAATGTAAAGGGCTTTCCCCTTTACCCACAATTTTCTCACTATTTGACAGGACGGAAAACCAACAAGACCGGGGAAATAGAAAGTTTCTCTGTGTTTGTGCAAACACGTATGCCCCGAGATTATTATCTCCTCCGCTTTTAGCTGAACAGCAAATCGTTTCAGTGGATCAGTTAATTTCTTCGTATATGCTTCGCATTTACTGTAGGTAGATATCCATCCAAGAATAATTAAAATAATAACATTTATACAATAATGTCCCACTGCTTGACAAAAGGCATCATTCTCTTTAACCATAATCTACACACATCAAAAGTGTCTAGGGATCAACATATATTTTTGCAATAACTTTTCTCCTGATTGATATTAATTAAAATTTTCTTTAAGGATTCATCAAATAAAGTGTTTTCGTTTGTCACAGTAACGATAAACCAAGTCACCTTTGCATTAATAAAGAAATTTGCCATTTTCCTAATAAAGGGATTTTTGACATTTGAACCACTAACACAAAAGTTCGAAAAAAAGACTGAAATAACAGTTTTCTTTAAAATTTTATTGGGTAACTTAAACAATTAATAATCCGTGTTTCTACCGCGAACACTAACAACACAAGAACATCGGTTTGGCATACTCAAAATGAGTTCATCCAAATCACGCTGTGGAATGGCCGCCCATGTTCGTTGCAACAACAAAAAAAGGTCTTCTTGCGACTGGATACCCTCCATATTCGGCAGAGCTCTTCTCTGTAGCATATCCCATGCATGCTCAATCGGGTTCAAGTCTGGCGACTGAGCAGGCCAGGGCAGGACATTGATGTTAGCTGCGGCGAGAGTCTGTCTTACAACTCTTGCGGTGTGCGGTCGTGCATTATCATGCATTAACTGAAATAAGGGACCGATTTGCACTTGTAGAGGAACGATGACGTCTGATACAATCGTCTCAGCATAAATTTGAGCGTTGAGGTTGCCTCTGATCCAAATCAACTCAGTTCTTCCGCCGATCCAAATACCCGCCCATACCATGATGGTTCCACCACTATAAGGATGGACTTCCTGGCAGGATTTTAATCGCTGTTGGCATCCAGGGGTTCTCCAGTGTCGTATACGTCTTGTATCCGGTCTCATACCAAAACGAGACTCATCAGAAAAGCACACGAAACGCCATTGTTCTTCTGCCCAATTTCTGTGTTCAAGAGCCCATTGATATCGAATCCTACGATTGTGCATTGCTATAGGTGGTACCCGTAGCGGTCTTCGGGAATGAAGGTTCACTTCATGCAAGCGGTTTCTGACTGTTTGGTCGCTAATTAAGTTCCCTGAAGAGTGATGAAGCCTCACGGCTAACATCATGGCAGTTATTGTTGGAGCTCTTCGAGTTAAGATTTGAATATATCGGTCTTGTCTCCGTGTGGTGCAGCGATACCGTCTTCCATGGCGCTCAGCCACGGTACCAGTGCTTCGGTAACGTGTCCAAAGTCGACTGATAACACTCTGACTTGTATTCAGAGCTAAAGCCACAGTACGTTGCCGGGAACCAGCTTCTATCATTCCCACGGCTCTGAGCATTTCTTCCCTGCTTAAATGACGTCGCCGCTCCATAATAACGTTGGTTTTAATCAGTAGTAGGGAAACAGTAGCACTAATAATGTCTTCAATGCGTTGTATGTTTTTATAGGGAAAATATTGACAGCTGATTTTCATCTTTTACTCGAATTTGATTCACAGTTCCTGATTCAAATTATGAAATGCACCAAAAAGGATCCATATAAATTTATAAAATCATAAATTTATTACAAAGCCACATCTCAATCTCAAGAAATCCGCTTAAAAATGCTTGATCCCTAGACACTTTTGATGTGTGTATTTACAAGAGGCAAGTGGTGGATTAGTAGGTCAGATCATTTGCAGCTGAAACGTCCACTGCTGAACGAAGGCGATCGCAGTATAATCCAATAATCTTCTTGTTTTCCCTTAGTCGCCTCATACGGACACCCAACGGGTGGAGAAGGGTGGGTGCTATTCTTACCCGGACACCCCACGGGGAGTCGGTAGGCCAGATAAGTCTTTCGAAATATTTCGTTTTTCTTTACCGTTAGTCAATAATTAATCATTAGTAGAATTCAAAATTCCAATCGGTACTGTCAGTATGGGGTTTGTCACGTTACGTATGGTTTAGAGGTCAGGCTGAGAGAACCCGGAGACCGCTACTAAGACAGGTAGGTACCTAAGGGGAAGTAGCAATAAAATAATGAGAACTCAGGACTTACAATAACACTATAATCACAGATAATACGTTTACAGTTCTCTAAAGATAGGTACGCAGTTCGTTTTCACCGGGTCGGGAACGCGGACACTTATTAGCGTAAGATCACGTAACTTGCTTGCAAAGATTCCTGGGCGCAGGGAAGCCTGGCGGCGTGCCTAGATGGCACAGCCGCAGCCAGGCCGTTGGACGCCGGCAGGTTCAGCGCCGGCCACGACAGTCAGCCAGCAGGCTGGCCGATGAAATGGGGTGCGGGCATCAGCACGCCACAGCAGCAGCACCCGTAGATACGTGGCCTCTGGCGTAGATAATGGCCGATTCCGGCTCAAGACCTGGTTCCGCTCAGCCTCCGGTCTTGCGACTTCAGAGTCTCGACCCTCGACTCTAGGCTGTAGACCTCAGACCCAAGACTCTGCACTCTCCACACTCGTCTGCAGACTCAAGATTCCAGACTGACGTTTTTTTTTCTCCTCTCTGCCACTTGACAGCTCCATGTCTAAATTTAAATTTTTAAAATTAATTAAAAATAAATACAAATATTTAAAAAAATATGAGGAATGACAATGGAGGTTGATATATTATGAGGAATGAAATGAGTATGCGACAGGTTTGAACCATCCGGTGTGTCCTTATTGAGCTAAAACCCGACCAGACGGCCTGGACCAGACCGCCTATATAGCCTATGATCGGGACCAGTACTAGAACAGTTATATTACCTATTGCCTAGTAGCTAACAATAATATATCGATTTAGCTAACACGTATCCTATTTAAATTAATGTAGTAAAAAATAGAAAGGTAGGTATATTTTCAACTTTATTACATGATCGTGGAACAGAATTCTAACGTTATTCCATTTTAAATTGTTAATCATAAAATTTACAACTTACACACCAACTGCGAATTACACTCGATTACTTTAATTAAAGTCAAAGTTTAATTGGAACTTGAAATGTATTTAACTTCTTTTTAATTCTTAATTGCGTCAAGTTTCGTGGAAGACCCGCCGACGCCATACCTAATAGGCCTCCCTTATATAAAACCACTTGCAAAGAAAATAAGTTTTTGAGGACTTAATTATGACTGGTATAGGTTCATGATTAAACTACCGCTACTCTACCATAATTTACTAAGGCTGGTGTTCACCGGACATGCAGATAACGATCTGTTTTTTAACTGAGTGTTGTTATTATATTAATCAATAACATAAACATGGAGCGTTTTCTTTTCCTGTTCTCCGCAGAATTCTAATAGCCAGTTAGCCGATCTAGCTGTTTTGAATGAGTTTTGTATGAATGAGTGAGTAATGTAATGTGACCAAATGAAAATGTATGCTCTACAAGACAAAATTACTGTTTCGTATGGGTATCTTGATTTGATTAGATAACATTATATGCTACTAAATTTGAAAGTTGTCGTATATCGTTTCTTATGTTATAAAAGTAATACAAGTTCAACTTAGTAAGTACGTTATTGCGCGAGCAGTTTATGTCAGTGTCAGTAATTTGGACTTCTTTATTCTCTCTTTTTTCCTTGCCTCTTTTAGAAAAAAGTTTGTATATCAGTGTTATTGATGCACGTTCCACATTCGCGCGCAAACTCTTAAAGGACCGCGAAATAAAAAAAATGTGGAGCCAATTTGTGTGTATTTGAGGATTCGCGCGTGTAACCCGATTTTTGTTAGTTTCTTGGTTCACGATGCGAGAAATAGGCGTGAATGTATAGGCAAGTCCAGGCTATTGGCGCGCGAATGTGGAGTGGCCAAAAAAATAGATGACATTTTCAAAAGTAATAATGGTGGTAACCATGGCAACCATTGGCAAAGATGGTAACCATTGGCAACAAAGAGGATGTAGAATGGCAATAGCGGCAATCGACGGTGACCGGGGGTGTCGAGCTATGTTAAGATAATGGACTGTTAAGGGTCCATAACCGGGATTATGGTGGTGGTGAACAGGAAAAATAGATAATCGATTCTTTACTGAAATAAACGGGCGTCAACTTTCCGGTGCACTTGGGCCTTAGTTACATATTAATGTGTACATCTTCACTTTTAATATTTATTGAAAATACCTCCGTGGTATCGGCCAATAGTTTTAGGTACAATAAACATATACTGTATCATTAATCTCTCGCATTACTGTATGAATGCGTCCTTGCCCAATGACACTGAATTGGATCAAAATAGAGAGCCGCGTGGCCGAAACCCGTTTTGTTTGTCCAATTACGTACGAGTATTATGCAAATGGTGAACTATCTACTGACCAGCGAGTACACTAGATGACAGATGTGTATGCCTGTAATTATAACAGAGAGGTTCCTGTCTATAAAACGTGATAAAAACATGTAGAATCGCGAGCAGTATGTCCAGTTTACATATGTTAAATACATATGTAAACACACAACGGGCTATTAACGCGTGTTTTACTTCAGAGGACAGTAATATCGAAATCAGTTGACAACAATCAAGATTCATATGTCGTCACGGACATACAACCGGGTCCGATCCATTATATCGATGCAATCCATTGATATGACATATTATCGCGATATTTTGTTGTTAATGTGATAACACTCAGGTAAACTCTTGGGGACATCGATCTATTTATCAACTAGGGATGATTTCACAAAATCATCAAATTGCATACTACATCGGTGGTGGTAATAGTATTAACAAATGTTCGCTTTAATAGAATCAAATATGACCTACCTATACGTACCTATGTATTAAGTATGAGTACCTATGTAAAATTAAATACATAATAACATCGATAAAACGCTGTTAAATTGCAGTTTTCCACTGTCCGCTTCAGGTCTGTGGGGAATATAATTTTACCGATAACACTCAATTAATTATTCCGATATGATTCCGATAAACGGTCGACAAACCAATATTAGCAACTAGCTGACCCACGCTGCTGCGCCCGCGCTGTGTTTACGTTAACTAAACTTTCATTAGTATACATTCGCATAGAATACAAAACCTCCTTTTTTTAAAGTCCGTTAAAAACTAGGACCCACTTTATACTTGCTCTCCGAAGAGCAGACCAGTTTAGTCCAAATGGCGTTAAACGGTCACCCATCTATTTAATGACCTTACCTAACGTTGCTTAACCTGATCGATTTCTAAACATTGTTAACAACTGTCTATGAGTGTTCCCTTACAAATATTTATTATAATTATAATGAAAAATTGTAAAATTGGAGCAAGCGTATAACCAAGTACACATTTTGACTTTAATCCCCTCTCCCAAAGGAACCGTGCCGAATGTCGGGATAAAAAGTATCCTATGTCCTACCTCGGAGTATTAACTCAAATCATGCCAAGTTTCGTTTCAATCCATCCAGTAGTTTCGGCGTGATGCTCAGCCGAGATAGAGACAGACAGACAGACAGACAAAAATAAAAAATAAAACATTTTTGGCTTTAGAGTCGGTTATAGAATGCCCTCCAAGTATAATTTTCAAAATATCTTCAATGTACAGAATTGGACCTGTTACAGTTTTATTATAAGTATAGAAGATAGATGAAACCTGCACATAATTCTCGTTTCTCCATTTCGCTGCCGAAACACCGATAAGTGCTTCTGAGCGGTTATCAGGGATCTATTCTTTGTGCTGATAGTTACTTAGTACACTTTCATTCCTGGTCGCATCAGCAATTTCTAGACCGGGATTGCGGTCAAGGCGCAGCTTATACTTAAGTAAAGTAATTTACTGTTAATTGTTGTTTTAAAAATATCTAATATTGGTATCATGTTGAAAGCATTTCGTGAGATTAATGATCCAAATGATGGCAGAACATTCGACCCTGCGGAACCAGGCCGCCTGGCCGCCCGAGGCAGGCCAATAACTACAAGTTTCGCGTGTTAATATTGATTACTCCGATGTCGCGAACTAAGTAAAAATACATCAGAACACACAAAACTACTTTCCTAAATATATCTAGTTTTATTATGTGACAGGTGGACATTTATAACGAGCACATTATTGATTACACTTGTATAGAAACTGTGACCTGAGAAAAATTCTTAAACTAGAAATTTTAACTGTTTTTTAAATCTACTTATATCGTTTGACAAATATCAATCGTATCGCATCAAACTAATTTATGAGATCCATTTTCCTGCATATTCATACAAACTCAGTCATAAGAAATATTTTGATCACACTTAGCGACACTATACTAAACATTAAAATTGCAATCATCAAGTAATACCCGATCGTAAAATATGTCATGATTGTTAGCACGAGATACATAAATATTATTATTAATTAACAGGCAAGCAGTTGGAACAACTGATAATCCTGTTCTTCTCTATTAAGTTTTACTGTTGCGGTTGCTAATATATGAGTCAAGCCGTTTTTTAATTTGGTTGGTGTTAACTGATGTGACAACTTCTTCTGGGAGGCTGTTCCAAGATTTAACCACTCTCTCACTTAGGAAATTTTTATTAGGGTTTTTTTCGAAAACCGTCTACCAGACAGTTTGAGGCAATGACCCCTAAGATGAACGTTTTTGCTAATCCTGAATAACTTGCCGAAATCTGGTAAATCATAGTGTCCATTTAAGATCTTGTATGTCGCGATCAATTATATTTTACTAAAGATATGTTATATCCAATGATATTTTACTAAAGATATGTTATATCCCTACTAACGCACGATAAAAGTTGTGTCACTTGTAGTTAGCTATACCTAGCTATACATTTTCCTACCTATATTCTGACAAGGACAGATGCATAACGAGAAAAGTAAGAGAATATGAGATGGCTATATCTATACTTATAATAAAACTGTAACAGGTCCAATTCTGTACATTGAAGATATTTTGAAAATTATATTTGGAGGGCATTCTTTAACCGATACTAAAGCCAAAAATGTATATTTTTGTCTGTCTGTCTGTCTGTATCTCGGCTGAGCATCACGCCGAAACTACTGGATCGATTGAAACGAAACTTGGCATGATTTGAGTTAATATTTCGAGGTAGGACATAGGATACTTTTTATCCCGACATTCGGAACGGGTCCCTTGGGAGAGGGGACTGAGGCCGAAAATGTATTTATTTTTATTTTTGTCTGTCTGTCTGTCTGTCTGTCTGTATCTCGGCTGAGCATCACGCCGAAACTACTGGATGGATTGAAACGAAACTTGGCATGATTTGAGATCTTACTACGAGGTAGGACATAGGATACTTTTTATCCCGTAATCTAGCACGGTTCTTTTGGGAGAGGGGATTAAAGTCAAAATGAGTACTTGGTTATACGCTTGGTCCGATTTTATCATTTTTTCTTTATAATTATAATAAATATTTGTAAGGGAATACTTATAGACAGTTGTTAACAATGTTTGGAAATCGATCAGGTTAAGCAACGTTAGATAAGGTCATTAAATAGATGTGTGACCGTTTAACGCCATTTGAACTAAACGTTTCCGTGCTTTGGAGGGCAAGTACAAAGTGGGTCCAAGTTTTTAACCGACTTTAAAAAAGGAGGTTTTGTATTCTATGCGAATGTATATTTGTCGCCTCCGGGTCATTAGTATGGGTCGTCAATTGACTACAAAATACAAAGTATCGTGTTGATTCTTAAATGTAGGGTAGGAGTCATTTCACGAATTATAATGGAGAGGGAAACTAACTAACGTTGGACTTTATAAGAAGTGTTCCGAGCGCGGAGAGGTCAGTCTGTTTGTGGCAGTCTGTCTGAGAAGGTATGTCTGAGGTAGTCTGTTTGAGTCAGTCGAGTCGTTATGTCGTGACAGTGAGTCGGTCTATTGTGATATTTCTGGATGAGTGGGACTAGTTCCTGATGTAGCTTGAAGGTCGGAGTAGGAAGCTGGTCGGTCAGGGTTGGCTGTGAGGGGATATGGTGGAGGCCAATCGTTAGGTAGGTAGGGCTTCGATGCCCTACTCTAATCATGATCTGGTGGTATCCTTGGTGACGCAAGGGTCACTCAAGTAAGGTTTTGTAAGAGTTGCTTCTGGGCGCTTGCGAGTGAGTTGCGTATTTGAGAGATGAGGGACTGAGCGAGTATGCTGCTGCCATTCAGTTTGTTCTTGTCCCTTATGTACCTTAACCGTGTTCCGACATCAGAAGTGGGATAGTGTGCTCAAGCCCTGTCGGCTTTTGCCATCTGACAAGTTTTGGGTTTGTTTCCCCTTTAGTGTTTTATCATTCAGCATTGGAGTGCAGTGCTGGTTGGGTGTTGCTGTTGAGCCTGGCGCTGCCAACGAAGTTGTGGTGTAGACTTGGTATTTATGGTCGAGCGGTCACTGGTGAAGTGATGATTGATCACTTCTCATTAGCGAGGAAGGTATAGTATTGAGTCCAGTCGTAGAAGGTGAGATTGTTCGAAAGGGTATCCAGTGACTGTTCATGAGGTCGAACATCAGTGTATGTGTGGAGGGTCATGTCATCATGCGAGATGATGGCATGACGAGATAGCAGGTTGTCGGGTCCACGTTGTCTTATGTGATGACAACTGGTCAAAGGGAAGCCTTAGCCCGTGATTGTTTGCATGAGGTCAAACATCACAGTGTGTGTGTGTGTGTATGTGGAGGGTCATGTCATCATAAGAGATGATGACATGACGAGAGGCCAGGTCGTCTGGTCCACGTTGTCATATGAGATGACAACTGGTCGAAGAGACGCCTTAGCCAGTGATTGTTTGCATGAGGTCAAACATGAGTGTGTGTGTATGTGGAGGGTCATGTCATCATAGGAGATGATGACATGACGAGATGCCAGGTTGTCCGGTCATATGAGATGACAACTGGTCGAAAGGACGCCTTAGCCAGTGATTGTTTGCATGAGGTCAAACATCACAGTATGTGTGTGTGTATGTGGATGGTCATGTCATCATCCATGATGGTATGGCAGGTTGTCTGGTCCACGTTGTTATATGAGATGACTACTGGTCGAAGGGTCTCCTTAGCCAGTTATTGGTAACACGACGTCAAACATCAGTGTGTGTGTGTGTGTGTATGTGGAGGGTCATGTCATCATAGGAGATGGTGACATGACTTGAGATATCAGGTTCTCCAGTCCATACTGTCATATGAGTTGACTGCTGGCCGATGGGGCGCCTTAGCCAGTGTGTGTGGCCCTTATGTGAGGTACACTGGACAAGACTGTCACAGTGGTCTCCTTGAGGGACCAGCTGGGCAAGATTGTTGCAGTAGTGTGTGTCTGTGTGTGTATGGGTGTGTTGTGGTCCTTATGTGAGGTTCGCTGGACAAGACGATTACAGTGGCCTCCTTGAGGGACCAGCTGGGCAAGATTGTTACAGTAGTGTGTGACTGTTTGTGTGTGTTGTGGTCTTTATGTGAGATTAGCTGGGCAAGACGGTTACAGTGGCCTTCTTGAGGGACCAGCTGGGCAAGATTGTTTAAAGTGGTGCATGAGCATAGTCACAGGGATGACTATGGTAGTCTGCGCACTGGGTCACGAGGGTGGCTGTGTTCATCTACGAGTTTGTGGTTACTCATGTTTTTGTTGGTGCGTTGGTGGTGGTGAGTTATCGCTCATATCTCCATATGAGCGATGGCTGATTCTATCCAAGGTTGAGTTACAGCTGGAGGGATCAGTGTGGTCTAGTCCAGCATTGTGGTTTATAGCTAAAGGGATCGACGTGATCCGGTCCAGCAGTGTGTGCAGTTGTGGAGATCGTGATGATCTGGGTTGGCGCCATGTTATGGTTATTCGAAAAGGGTTTCCTGATTATTGAGTTTGGTGATCTGGTTCAGTTTACTTCTGTTGATGATGATCTGGGTTGGGCCATGTTGTGGTTATTTGAAAAGGTTTTCCTGATTGTTGTAGCTCCCGAAGCTTTCCTGCCGAGTGGTCTTGGTAACACCAGATTGTTGAGTGTCGTGTCGTGTGTCAGCTTGGTTGGCGACAGATTGGATTGATCTGAAGGTTGTTGGCGCTCTGGTTGGTTCCTGGTTTTGGTTTGGTTTTCACCATTTGCCTAGATTGTCAGGAGTGGCCGAGATGGGTGGAGCTGTGTGGATTTATTTCTCATAGAGATCAACACACTAGGACGTGTGTCTTGCAGGATGGCCGTGTCGCCTCCGGGTCATTAGTATGGGTCGTCAATTGACTACAAAATACAAAGTATCGTGTTGATTCTTAAATGTAGGGTAGGAGTCATTTCACGAATTATAATGGAGAGGGAAACTAACTAACGTTGGACTTAAGAAGTGTACCGAGCGCGGAGAGGTCAGTCTGTTTGTGGCAGTCTGTCTGAGAAGGTCTGTCTGAGGTAGTCTGTTTGAGTCAGTCGAGTCGTTATGTCGTGACAGTGAGTCGGTCTATTGTGATATTTCTGGATGAGTGGGACTAGTTCCTGATGTAGCTTGAAGGTCGGAGTAGGAAGCTGGTCGGTCAGGGTTGGCTGTGAGGGGATATGGTGGAGGCCAATCGTTAGGTAGGTAGGGCTTCGATGCCCTACTCTAATCATGATCTGGTGGTATCCTTGGTGACGCAAGGGTCACTCAAGTAAGGTTTTGTAAGAGTTGCTTCTGGGCGCTAGCGAGTGAGTTGCGTATTTGAGAGATGAGGGACTGGGCGAGGATGCTGCTGCCATTCAGTTTGTTCTTGTCCCTTATGTACCTTAACCGTGTTCCTACATATTATTTAAAGTTTAGTAAACGTAAACACAGCGCGGGCGGAGCTGCGTGGGTCAGCTAGTATTATATATTTTTGTGCGTTCCGTTGTAAGCGTTGATTAAACGCTTGTCAGTGTCATCTTGTCAACTGACACATTCAATTTTACAATTATTTCTTACAATATTATTATGAAAATTGAAATACTTTACAAAATCAAATTATTTTTTCAAATTGAAATTAAACTACTTTTACGGATTTTATTCAATCCATCTTAATAATTTTCCACGTATTCCCGTAAACTCCAGTTTTTGCAAAAGTCTTCCTATTGGTACTTTATCAAATGTTTTTTCGTAGTCAAGATATACAATATCAATTGGGTCATTCTCGTTAAATTAGTTTGTCCATAAAGACATGCATGGCAGCAAATTAGAGATAGTGGAGCGGCGCGGGCAAAAACTATGTTGTTGTTCTGCTATTACCTGATGATTTTTGTAAAAGTGTATACCACACTAGTTAAACTAATGGGCCTATAGTTAGAGGGCTCCAATTTATTTCCTTTTTTAAATATGGGGGTAACAATTGCTGTTTTTCACATATCTGGTATGACTCCGGTTTCATATACGAAGTCTGCATAAGCGTTCCTAGGCATTTGATATCGTCACATTTTTTTAATACAGTTACTGGGATGTTGTCTGGTCCTGGTGAGGAATCTGTCGTCATTCTTTTAATGACTTGCTTAATTTTCTCTTCAGTAAAAATTATGTCTATAGTAATCACTACATTATTATGTTATTAGGCCTATAGTAATCACTACATGGCATATATGTAAGGTCAAATCAAATCATTTTATTTGCGTAATATGGGTAAAAACATTACATTTTGATGTTACATTTTGGCATAGTACCTCCATATTCGGCCAACAGGCATGCAAATTATACTTGTTACTATTTATACATTTTTTTTAAATAATAATATAACTTTATTGATCTAAATACATTTGACAAAATAATAATATTGGCGGGTGGCAAAATGTTATGTTTCCCTAAGCAATTTTGCCATAACTACAACATTTTTGGATTTCTTTTAACCCTTATAAATTGAATTTTAAATAACACGTTGTAAATAATTTGTTGAAGAGTATTAGCCAAAAGTATTAGCTAAGTTTCACGTAAATTGGACAAATTGCAAACATTCCTTCTCTATTTTGCCTCTTAGGAGAAACTATCCAAAAAAATGAATATACAAATTGCCGAAAGGTGGCACAAACAAACTTTAGAACGTTCAAGAAACTTTAGGTTACTCCATAGAAACCTATTTTCTTTACCAGCCCTTGTTTTTGTGCCACTGTTGGACACGGGCCTCGACTAAAAATGTAGAAGCTTAGGCCATAGTCCACCACGCTGGCCAAGTGCGGGTTGGATGACTTCACACGTCATTCGAAAGCTACTTTCTCAGACATGCAGGTTTCCTCACGATGTTTTTCTTCGCCGAAAGCTGGTAACAATCACACAATGACGATTCGCACATGATTGAATAAAGAAATCAGAGGTTTGAGCCGGGGTTCGAACCAGCACACCTTGTTTCCAAGGCAAGCGTTCGCCCACTGAGCTATTGCTATTTCAGAAACCTAAGTACTACTGTCATAAAATTATTCTATAATCCTAGTCCAAAATTTGAATTAAATTAACTTAGACTATAGTTTTTGTTTAAGAAGACGGAATAAAATCATTAAATTAAAATTACTGAATAGGTACACGACTTTTTATATTCCAATTAGTGTTCATCAAGATGTATTGGTTTTTAGCATGTCCTGCTCTATAGAGACCAACCATATAACTGTCCATGGGAAAAACATTCTTCTCGTAGATCGACTCCAACAAAATATTTTATGGTTTGACCTTGAAATTCGTTTAGGTTATATAGTATGTATATAGCATATACTATAGTTATATATATATACTATAGTAATAACATGAGAATTTTCACCGGAAATTACTGACGCTAAAGGTCTGTCTGTAGGCATTAAAGGGATGCGAGAAATGTGCATAGTTTGACCAAGCTGGTCCAATGAGGATAATGGTTTCGATAATATTATTTTTTTTATCTAAACTGTAATCTTACCCCATTGCACACATGCACATGTTAAGGGGATTAAAATTATTCATCTTATTATAATATTTGGATACCTTACCTATATTTTGAGGCTATGACGTGGAAGTCTTGACGTATTGATAAATTCAAAAACTGTAATTGGAATGAAACTATTTTTACGGATTATAAATAAACCGCGATATAATCCGTAAAAATAGTTTCATTTCAATGTGTAGTTTTCGCGTAAATATCAGAAATCATTAACTGTAATTGGTTTATAAAACTAATGTATTGTGTCTTCCGTATCTACATCACGCGTATCACCACAACCGTATCAATTATTTTATATCCCTTAGGTACTGTTAGCTGGTATCCTATCATACAATACAAATCTTATCCCTTTATTTAATTCCGATGAGGTGCTTTTAAATTACGAGAATAATAATATGTGCTTCATATATGTATTTAATACATACATTAAATCAATGAACAAAAAAAAATCACCATACAAAGGTACAATTCTTATTTTAAAGCCTTATGTGATGAATTTTCATAAAAACAGAAATAGTATGCGTGCTGAATTGCAGGCCAATAGACAGATACATAAAATCTTTTTTAAAAAAAATTGAACCGACTTCAATATCACTGAAAAGTATAAAATAATTTAAATATTAAAGAAGTTGGTGTTAGCGTACCTGCTGTGTATATTTGGCACCAACTTCAATAATATTTAAATTATTTTATACTTTTCAGTGATATTGAAGTCGGTTCAATTTTTTTTAAAAAAGATTTTATTTTAAACTTTTTAGTGATATTTTCATATATAAAGATTGAACCATCGAAAACCGTAAAATTATCTAGGTAGGTTATGATCACATTATCGTATACATAGTTTTACATAATTCATGTTTCTTCAGAAAAAAATATCAGGTCGTAATGAAATTTGCATGGAATCATCATAGTAGTTTACTCTCTCGAATAAAAAAAGAATCATCGAAATCGGTTCATAATTGTCAGAGCAATGTAATGGAGAACATCAGTTTTATGGTTTTTACCAGATAAATTGCTCCACATCGTTCATGGTCCTCCAGGAAGTTCTTATCCGGTAGTAATAAAATTCATACAGATTCAATACAGTGGTTTCTTCTTTCGAATAAAAAAAGAATCATTGAAATTGGTAAATATTTGCCAGAGTTATGACCATTTTTGTCCTTAAAAGCGACTAAAACGTCATCTATATAGGCTTTCTTGCAGCTCTCAGTGCGCAGTCACCATTCTTGTTTTTTCAGGAACTACTTATTACTAAGCAATAATTTTTTTATGGGACCCAAATAACGGATTAAAGAATGGATGGAAGAAAGATTTTTTCAAATCGGTTCATAATTGCCAGAGTTATGCGCGAACATACATAGAATATATATATATATATATATACAGACGAATTGAGAACCTCCTCCTTTTTTTAAGTCGGTTAAAAATGTTTTTAACTCACAAACTTTCATTCCCTATTTTACACCCTTAACTGACGAATTCTGAAAAACGCTGATACACGTATCTTATTATTTTTATTATAGAGTCGAATTACAAAATTTAAAGTCAAAAGACAATGTTTTTACACCCATCCCATACAAACATTCATCCTCTATTTTACAACCTTAACTAACGAATTCTGAAAAACGCTGATACACGTGTCTTATAATTTTTGATAAAGAGTCTATGAACTAAATTTCAAGTCAAAAGACATTGTTTTTGAACCCATCCCATAGAAACTCTCAACCCCTATTTCACACCCTTAGAGGTTGAATTTCCAAAAATCCTTTCTTATTGATTGGTTAATCCATAAAATGAACCTCCAGTCCAAATTTTGTAGTCCTAGCTTCGGCAGTTTCATCAATGCGGTGTTGAGTCACCCACGCCAAACAGGCCCACCTCTTTATAACTTTATTTACACCCTTAACTAACGAATTATGATAAATGCTGAAATATGTGTTTGATTATTTTCAGTAAAGATTCTATAAGTATACAAATTCAAGTCAAAATACAATGTTTTTACACCCACCCCATACAAACTTTTAACCCTTATTTTACACCCTTATAGTTCGATTTTCCAAAAATCCTTTCTTATTGGCTTCCTAGCCTATAAAACGAACCTCCTGTTCAAATTTTGTAGTCTTAGCTTCGGTAGTTTCGGCTCTGCGTTGATAAGTTAGTCACGCGAAAAAGGCGTACCTTTATTAGTTCATATTACACCCTTAACTGAAGAAATATGAAAAATGCTGATACACGTGTTTTATTATTTTCGTTAAAGAGTCTAAGTGCAAAATTTCAAATTAAAAGACAATGTTTTTACACCCTTCCCATACAAACTTTCAACCCTTATTTCACACCCATAGAGTTCGAATTTCCAAAAATTCTTTCTTATTCATTGGTTAAATCATAAAATGAACCTCCTGTCCAAATTTTGTAGTCCTAGCTTTGGTAGTTTCGGCTCTGCGGTGTTGAGTCACCCACGCGAAAAAGGCCTACCTCTTTATAATATAGTAAGAATTTTATGATGAGTTGCTACATCGAAGAACCCAATAATTTATACAACTAACGTGCCATTACACCGAAACACAATAACCTGTTGGTGCCTGGATGATATTCTCAGTATAATAAAACTATCTATGGGTATCCGTACCTAGTAAATGTATGAGTTTAATGAGTAGTTGGTTCTGAGGTACACAGAGATATTTTTCTTAATACCTACCACACGACTTGGCTCCACAACCCTTTGTACATAATTTATATGATCCGGTTAAACGAATCTCCCCAATTTCACGGTACAAGGTCACCAATACCCCGCCATTACTGAAATAATTCCCAAAAGAAATTGTACGGCTTCGCGGATGAAGTGGCGAGCCCCAGGTCACCGGCATTGCACAACCTTTGTAACATCTTTACAAAGGGATAGTCGTAATGAAGGACACCTTTGTGCCTTTGACGAGAGCCATGGATTATCTTTAGCCAAGGAATTATGAATAATGAATGCGATAGTAGTAGCTATGAAAAAGCATCAGAAGGAGCAGAAGTAACCTGACATTTTCTATTGTCGTTATTCGTCATGATGAGAAACGTAATAATAAAACACAGGAACCTATCGAACCTATCCAGCTTTTAAACCTAAAAGGAATTTATAGAAAATAATGTATAAGTTCAGAGTGAATAGATAAGGTCAGAATCACACAACGAGCTATGGAGTAAGCAAGCTCGGAGTTTCTTTGTGCGACCAAATCCGTAATTAGGAGATTCACAAGGACCAAGGTCACCGATATAGCTCTCAAAATCTGCAAGTTGAAGTGGTAATGGGCAGGACACATCGCTCGAAGAACCGATAACCGATGGGGAAGAAAGGTTCTCGAGTGGCGACCACGGACCGTAAGACGCAGCGTAGGTGGGCCTAACACATACTAGGTGAACAAACTCTTAAAATGACTTTTCAAACTCAAACTCAAAAATAGTTTATTTCAAATAGGCTTAACGCTAGCACCGCTACGTACCACTAGGTGGACAGACGACATTGTGTTCGAAGGAAGACGAAGTTCGCCGGTGTTCGAATGGGGAGGCCTAACTTCAGCAGTGGACGTCTTCCGGCTGTATGATGATGATGATGATGAATGTATAAGTATTATAAATAACACACTTCAGAAGAAAATGACAAAATTAGTCTTCTTGTTTCTCCTCCTTCCCCATGTGTCTCCTCAAAACCAGAGTTATTTTAGTATTATTTCTAAAGTGACACGAAAAACAAAATCGAAAATCATATTCTGTCCGTCCATTTATCTGTCCATCCGTCTACCACAGGCACGAACCTGTATTAGAACTGGACAGCGCAGTCTACTAAAGATCACGAGCCGAATGGGAGGTCCGAAAGTAGTAGTGTATCTCTGTCTAATAGGGTGTCCACGCATTACTATGTGGAAGGATTCTTTTTCTCACTTCTGAAGTCTTTTGGCGGCGGATCGGGACACAAAGGGTGGTGCCACATCGGTGCTCCTGTGTGACCTACGTCAATCTGAATGTCGCGAGGCGAATTGTATGAGACGATTTTTGCGTTCAGATCGTATTTTTGGTGACATAATACTAATTATAATTATTATTTGTATTGTATAATTGGATGGAATTTAATGGCAAGTCATGAAATTACTATGTATAAAGAATATTTGTTGTTTTGAATATTTGTTGCAATCAATTTATCTAAATTTAAAGTCATATTATTTTAATATTGCATATTAAGATCTGCTGTACTTACCACAATTAAGACAGTAAATTATTTGTGTATGTCGACAACGGTCGACAACATGTCCACAATCACACAACAGCTCAGTGCTGCTACCTTCATAATGATAAATTGTTACTAATATTATTATTAATAAAAGTATTACATGTTGTTCGTGTGCTAATTTATGATATTACATTTCGTCGTCTTAGATGTATTATATTTCGATGTTTTATTACACGAAAAACTTAGAAGCAAATGTAATCAACTTTTAAGAAATCTACCTAACAACACTACTAAAAAGAATCATATTTTGCGTTGGCAACTTACTTGACAAGGGGGCAGACAAGGACACACATCTACTTTTGAGCTATCTCACTCGGCTCGTTTTTCTACTTCGACTTGTGTCAACGAAAAACAAACCTTAAGAATCTATACTTATAATAAAACTGTAACAGGTCCAATTCTGTACATTGAAGATATTTTGAAAATTATATTTGGAGGGCATTCTATAACCGATACTGAGGCCGAAAATGTATTTTTTTAAATTTTTGTCTGTCTGTCTGTCTGTCTGTCTGTCTGTCTGTCTGTATCACGGCTGAGCATCACGCCGAAACTACTGAATGGATTCAAATGAAACTTGGCATGATTTGAGATCTTACTACGAGGTAGGACATAGGATACTTTTTATCCCGTAATCTATCACGGTTCTTTTGGGAGAGGGGATTAAAGTCAAAACGGGTACTTGATTATACGCTTGGTCCGATTTTATCAATTTTTCTTTATAATATAATATAATAAATATTAGTAAGGGAACACTCATAGAGAGTTGTTATCAAGGTTTTGTAATCGATCGGGTTAAGCAACGTTAGGTAAGGTCATTAAATAGATGGGTGACCGTTTAACGCCATTTGAACTAAACGGGTTCGTGCTTCGGAGAGTAAGTAAAAAGTGGGTCCCAGTTTTTAACCGACTATAAAAAATGAGGTTATGTATTCGATGCTAATGTCTGTTATTCAAAGTTTAGTTAGCGTAAAAATTGCGCAGGCGGAGCTGCGTGGGTCAGCTAGTCTAATATAAAGTTTAAATTAGTGATATCAATATATTTATGTGATCTATCCAGTTTCTACGAAGTAAATATAAATCCGTGACCACAGGCTCCACTGCGCCATCTGTATGCCGATTTGATGAAATGCATTCGATTGCTCTGACAACGACGACTACTTTAACTTTACAAACTTTATTTTCTTTAAATCTCATCCTTTTTCATTTGCAGCATTGACTGTGATCTTCTGTAAGGTGTAGTATATAGTTACTTCCCCAGTCAGACTGGAAGAGTTTTTAAGCGAGTGAGCGTATCCCGCGTGTCCGCACTGTAGCGTATCTTATAACCATGACATTGCTTATTAGCTTATGAAATGTTTGACTACCCCTTAGATCCCTGTAATAACCCCTAACGATGTCTTAACAACCTTTGGTATGCGAGACTTTAAACGTATGACTTATTTCCATGTCAACAGCGTCTCTATTCTGTTTCATACCCGGAAAGTCGGAAACCACATGGATAATAGGTAATAATATTACAGTAGTTTGTGCCTCTAATATGAATTAAACAAAAACAAAGTTTCGCACTTATGGTAAGATTAGGGCATAAGTTTACGCTTTGTCTGCCGATTAAAGGCCGATGCTAGCAACCCTCTGCACTAATTAGTTTCAAACTTAGCATTTTGGGAAAACTTTATGTTTAATAACAAAATTGAGCGTTAAATTGCTCGCGGATAATAGGTGCATCTTTGTGTGGGCTCACTATGATCCATATAAAGCGTGTATGCGCAAGTGTATGTTTAATTATGATGTGTGCGTGTGTGTGTGTGTTTGTGTGTGTGTGATTGTGTGTGCGTGTACGTTTCAGTGTGTTTGTGTATGTTTTCGTGTGAACGTGTGTGTATGTTTCTGTGTGGGTGTGGGTGGCTGTCTGTACATGTGTGTATACGTGCTTCCCAGTGTGTTTGTGAGTACGTGTATAGTTATGTGTGTGTGTCAAATTCAAATTCAAAATATAGTTATTATGCATGCCTAACGAGGGCACTTACATATTGTCGATTCTCTTGTTCATCTGACTACAATATAATAATTCTTAATTAAGTTTATACATTTTTTTTCTATCCTGTTGTTAATTAAACCTAAATTTAGTCATCACTTAATTTAAATTTTGAAAAATGCTAAGTAAAAAGAGTTGATAGTGAGAAAAGTGTCAACTTTTTTTTCAACCGGATCGCAACTCGGCCTCTACGTGTGTGTATGTGTTCGTGCATGAGTGTGTGTGTGCGTGCGTGCGTGTGTGTGTGGTGTGTGTATGGGGGGTGCGAGTTTATGTGTGTGTGTTTGTGTCTGTGAGTTTGTGTGTGTGTGTGTGTGTGTGTGTGTGTGTGTGTATGTGTGTGTGAATGGTACGCACTACGTGTGTACTGTGTATCCACATGCTGCTCGTAAGGCACTGTTCCTAAATCATGCCATGTATATTCAAAGTCCCTGTAGTGGCAGCGGTTTTAGGTGTCCCTTCTTTACATCATCATCATCAGCAGTCGAAAGATGTCCACTGTTCACTGCTGAACAAAGGCCCTTAGAAGGGAGGGGTTGCCATAATTCTAGCGCTTGGCAGGCGTCTTAGGGATTGCAGTAGGTGGTAGATGATCCAATGGAAAGACGCTGCCCCGCCCGTCTTATTGTTTTCCCTTAGTTGCCTCTTACGGATACCCAACGGGAGGGAGATGGTTGGGTGCTATTCTTACCCGGACACCCCACGGAGAATCTTTACATACCCCAGGCAGAAATGTCCATTTCTGTGCCGCTGCTGCACCTACTCGACGTTATTACAATATTCTCACATTTTGTTTCAGATGATTGGCACAAAATTGGCACTGCTGTTGTTCCTCCTGCATGTCCACAGTGCGTTCAACTCCCCGCTACTAAAGTTGAAGGAGCTGACCCATGACACGATCCTTGTGCCAACACACCACGCGGCTCTGCCCCACCCACAGAACCTCATCATTGCCAGACAAAAGAAAAGCCACAACTTAATCTCACTGCCAATCCAGCATATCCTGGTGCCGAAGCTCCACGTCCTACCAGCGCAGTCGAATATCCGTCACAGTTCCATCCACACAGATGTGAAACACATAATTACCAATGACAACATTAAAATACCAATTATATCGCAAACAGTGTCCCATAGCGCTACCAACATAACGCACCCGACACCATTATTCTTCCTCCCGATTGCCCATAACTACGTCCCCTTGCAAGATTTGTCAGTGATACCATTACAAAAAAATCAACAAATCAGCCATTATAGGGTGATGACGGATAAGAAGAATGATGATGAAGAAGAAGTGAACAGGTTTAGGACTTTCTATGGTGGTTATGGTACGGGGCTGTTCTTTGGGGGGCACGGGGCTGGCCATGGGTTCCATATCTTTGGGTAGGGGAATTAAGCTTTATTTATTTTGTAATAAATTATTTATTTATTTCTCGTCTTTCATTCCGTTCCTTTACCTATGTCTTCTACAATACACTTATGAAAAGTAACCACTTAATTATTATTATTAAGAAGTACATACGGCAGCCCTAAATATAAGTTTAGTTTGACTAAGTGGAGTGTATCTATTGTGCAAGGGACCATCCATCCAGGTAGGTACCACTGGTGAATTGGTGTAATTGACGAGTAAGGAAACTGACCAGTGGTAAGCTAACCCTGTCATATATTCTGCAGTCAAGCAGCAGTGTGTAAACATTGCTGTATTCCAGTGTAGAGGGCTCTGGGCTCGGGAGACTTAATAACTAGGTATGCTGACGAGAGACAGTGCAGCTGTTTATAGGAAGGCGTGTCGCTCACTATCAAGCTATCATCTAGTAGTGTCTCGCTCCTCACTAAGATACATAAAAAAGTATAAATATAAATTAACCCATATGATTAAACTAAACCGTAGTGGTTTCTCTTTCTGTTAATTAAGCTTGTCACTTATTGCTTAATAAAGATTCAAATCATAGTAACATGATTACCTCACACACATAATACACACAATCCCACATAATCCCATATTTCAACAGTTGATTCCTACTGATTGACGTAAAAATACATGACGTAAAAAAAATATATATTTTTAAATTTGCTTGCTCTACGGAATAAAACAGCAAGCTTGTTAATATTTCAGGAGTTATATTGTGAGCCATGTTTCACGGACAAATTATAAATGTTAAAGGAAAGCTCGTTTAAAATGAATGAGGTGCAATTTTCATATTTCAAATTTAAATTATTTTATACTTTTTAGTGTTATTGAAGTCGGTTCAATTATTTTTAAATGTTTTATACGGTCCGATATTCAAACATACGTAAATATATCGAAAGATTAAGATTATTTTTTTCACTTGCATATATCACAGAAAAGTCTTGTAAAGGGCATAGTAGAGAAGTTAGTTAGCTCCAGAAACTTAAGCTAATGTCTTAGGTGACGAGTCACTGATGCAGTTGATTATCCACTGGCAAGAGAATCATGCGATTCACTTTAGAAGATTTAGCATTAACAAGGATCGAGGATCTAACCAAGCCAGCATTTGACTGCAATCCTACCTGATGGAAGGCAGCTATTCCATCGGTGGTAGTACACTAGCTTACTTAGCTTACCCGTGCGTGGGGTGTCCGGGTAAGAATACCACCCCGCCATCTCCTCCCGTTGGGTGTCCGTAAGAGGCGACTAAGCGAAAACAAGACTGATAACAGCGTCTTTCTATTGGATTACTTACCACCTACATATACTGCGATCCCCAAGCCGCTTGCCAAGCGCGGGGATTATGGCAACCCCTCCCTTCTAAGGGAGAGGCCTTTGTTCAGCAGTGGACGTTCAGAGAGCCGTACCCTCCGTGTTCGAATGGAACTGAAAACAGACACCTGGGAGTGACCAAATCCATTTTTATACCTGTGTACCCGAAGTACTGATCATCTTTCTTTTCGGAAAATTGTGTGATCAGCCTGTATTACCCGAACAGAGAACAACTGTGCTATATTATTACTCTTGCAATTCGAACTCTCTTATTCTAGTTCATAACATGTTCTACGGAGGCATACTTACGCTGTGAGTAAGGTTGCGCCAGTTTTTTACGAAAAGAAGTTTGCTGGCGGCTAAGAGACCATGGTCCATCCCTTTTTAACCGACTTCAAAAAAGGAGGAGGTTCTCAATTCGTCTGTATATATATATTTTTTTCTATGTATGTTCGCGAATAACTCTGGCAATTATGAACCGATTTGAAAAAATCTTTCTTCCATCCATATTTTAATCCGTTAATTGGGTCCCATAAATAAAAATATTGCTTACGAATAAGTACTTCCTGAAAAAACAAGAATGGTAACTGCGCAGGAGAACTGCAGGAATGCCTAAATAGATGACATTATGTCGCTTTTTACGGACAAAAATGGTCATAACTCTGGCAAATATTTACCAATTTCAATGATTCTTTTTTTATTCGAAAGATTGAACCACTGTAATGAATCTGTATGAATTTTATCACAACCGGCTAAGAACTTACTGGAGGACCATGAACGATGTGGGGGAATTTATTTGGTAAAAACCGTAAAACTGATGTTCACCATTACATTACTCGGACAAATATAAACCGATTTCGATGATTCTTTTTTTATACGAGAGAGTAAACTACCATGATGATTCCATGCAAATTTCATTACGACCGGATATTTTTTTCTGAAGAAACATGAATTATGTAAAACTATGTAGACGATAATGTGATCATAACCTACCTAGATCATTTTACCGTCTTCGATGGTTCAATCATTATTTATGAAAATATCACTAAAAAAAATAAAATAAAATCTACAAAAATTGAACCGACTTCAATATCACTGAAAAGTATAAAATAATTTAAATATTATTGAAGTTGGTGCCAATTATACACAGCAGGTACACTAAAACTAACTTCTATATTATTAAAATTATTTTATACTTTTCAGTGATATTGAAGTCGGTTAAATTTTTTTTAAAAAGATTTTATACTGACAAGAGACCATATCTTGGTTACACTGTAACTGTATATGCTAGTGCAATTCCATAACCATTCATCATCACGTAGCACACACAAGACAATTACATTTTTATGCACGCAAAGAGCTGGAAAAAATGAGTTGTTTCCACGAATTTTTGGCAAACAACCAAAGCCTTACTACCTACTGGTCTACTGGTCTGTTTTGACGAAAATACGATTGATTCCGAGTACCGTTACTTTAAGTTTTAGATGTATTGACCTCGTGAACAATACCGACATATTTAAATAGAACAACGGTACGATAGGCTTTCACCGCAATATATTTTCACATTCAGTCAATGACAGGCTGTCCCCTTGATAGCTCTCATGATACCAATTGCAGTTGTATAATTTCGATTTTAAATAGTAAATAAATAATTATAATCTTCACAAAACAGCAGTGCGTCTAACGTTCCGGCTCAGTTTTCAAGAATTTAATGTTATTATAAACATAATGATCGGATGACCGTGTGTGGATTGTCCCAAGATAAAAAATGCGTATCATTAACTTCAAATTAACAGGAATTTTGTAAATGTGGTGACATACCTAGTTTTTTTTTTATTTGTATACCAAGCAACGGTTTAGTGCTAATAAATCAGGCAAGAAATTTCAAAAAATCTTAGCTTACAAATAGGTATATAACTTTTAAATTAACTGTGAACCTCTATGAAAATCATCTATATAAATATGTTATAGAATACAAAACATGAGTTCAAACGAGCATGTGTCACGCGTGTGATATATAGAGGCTAGTGCATACGATGTGTAGTTTTAAAAATAGTAGATAACATTGATGACATTAACGGTGCACAAACGTAGTATTTTATTCTAGCCATTTTTTTATGTTGACATTATTTAAAATTGCTTTTACCAAATATTTGCATAAAGAAATTCATCACCTCATGAGATCCGCATGGATGTGACACTGACATTGACCCCAAGTGCCCCGACCTCGATACGCGCGACACATTCTTATCATTATTGTTCACTTCATTATATACAACAGTGCAAACCTTTTACACTGTGTTTCACAAATAAATTTAGTTAAATAAATTCTCAAATGTCCAGAATAATACATTACATAGTACCTACTATAATTAAACTGATAGTATTTAATCACAAAGTTCAAATGATTCTTCTCGACCCTTTAGGGTCGGTGTAGACCTGGCGGATGATTAATTTAATAAGTGAAAGTAATTAATTTAATAAACATTTGGTTTCAATAAATATGTTTTCTTTAAAAAAATAAAAAGTAAGTGAAAGCCAATTTAAAAACACGAAAGATTATTACAGCTCTAGTCAGACCACTAGTGAACTATGTATTTGATCAACTTATGAGAAAATTTTGATAGGATTATAATTATATTGTAGGTATCGGAAAGGTACAGATACCACCGCAATAACAGACAGTGTGCTGCAAAACAGCGATTTGTTAAGTAAACATCGCTGTGGTCCGGTATTAAGAACAAATGACTAAGTTCTAGACACTTGCTATCTAATTTCATAAGAAACGAAAGGAGTGCAATGGGACTATCCATGAGCTTATCATCAGAAAACCCTCTCTCTCGTCTCACTACTAAACTAAGTTCAGAAAACTAAGTTGCAGAATGCTCCACAACTGTTAATACCTATCTACCTGGTGTGCGCTGAACCTTACGACACATTACTCTCCCGTGTACAACGTCATGTCAGTCAGAGAACCAATGTTGTATATCATTAGGTATTGTGTGTACATTTGTAGCCACGTTCGCGAATGGTTCTGTATTGTGGTAATCAGTGTAACTAAAAAATTTCCTAGTTCTCTTAAATAATTTTAAATTATTTGTGGTAATATATTTTTGATCTACATAAATAGTCTCAGCAAGTGATTCTGTGTATTTTATTCCTCTACTAGCACAAAATGAGGTAAGTACCTATTCAAACCTCTTAGTTCCGAGTTTTTTCTGCAATCTAATATTAGTTGTATACTCGTGGGTTGTATACCCGTGGGGTGTCCGGGTAAGATTATCCTCCCATCTCCTCCCGTTGGGTGTCCAGAAGAGGCGACACAGGGAAATCTAGAAGACGGGCAAAAGTGTGTGTCTATTGGATTACCTACCACCTATTGCGATCTCCAAAACTGCTATCAAGCGCGGGAATTATGGCATCCCCTACCTAGATAACATTGATGACATTAACGGTGCACAAACGTAGTATTTTATTCTAGCCATTTTTTTATGTTGACATTATTTAAAATTGCTTTTACCAAATATTTGCATAAAGAAATTCATCACCTCATGAGATCCGCATGGATGTGACACTGACATTGACCCCAAGTGCCCCGACCTCGATACGCGCGACACATTCTTATCATTATTGTTCACTTCATTATATACAACAGTGCAAACCTTTTACACTGTGTTTCACAAATAAATTTAGTTAAATAAATTCTCAAATGTCCAGAATAATACATTACATAGTACCTACTATAATTAAACTGATAGTATTTAATCACAAAGTTCAAATGATTCTTCTCGACCCTTTAGGGTCGGTGTAGACCTGGCGGATGATTAATTTAATAAGTGAAAGTAATTAATTTAATAAACATTTGGTTTCAATAAATATGTTTTCTTTAAAAAAATAAAAAGTAAGTGAAAGCCAATTTAAAAACACGAAAGATTATTACAGCTCTAGTCAGACCACTAGTGAACTATGTATTTGATCAACTTATGAGAAAATTTTGATAGGATTATAATTATATTGTAGGTATCGGAAAGGTACAGATACCACCGCAATAACAGACAGTGTGCTGCAAAACAGCGATTTGTTAAGTAAACATCGCTGTGGTCCGGTATTAAGAACAAATGACTAAGTTCTAGACACTTGCTATCTAATTTCATAAGAAACGAAAGGAGTGCAATGGGACTATCCATGAGCTTATCATCAGAAAACCCTCTCTCTCGTCTCACTACTAAACTAAGTTCAGAAAACTAAGTTGCAGAATGCTCCACAACTGTTAATACCTATCTACCTGGTGTGCGCTGAACCTTACGACACATTACTCTCCCGTGTACAACGTCATGTCAGTCAGAGAACCAATGTTGTATATCATTAGGTATTGTGTGTACATTTGTAGCCACGTTCGCGAATGGTTCTGTATTGTGGTAATCAGTGTAACTAAAAAATTTCCTAGTTCTCTTAAATAATTTTAAATTATTTGTGGTAATATATTTTTGATCTACATAAATAGTCTCAGCAAGTGATTCTGTGTATTTTATTCCTCTACTAGCACAAAATGAGGTAAGTACCTATTCAAACCTCTTAGTTCCGAGTTTTTTCTGCAATCTAATATTAGTTGTATACTCGTGGGTTGTATACCCGTGGGGTGTCCGGGTAAGATTATCCTCCCATCTCCTCCCGTTGGGTGTCCAGAAGAGGCGACACAGGGAAATCTAGAAGACGGGCAAAAGTGTGTGTCTATTGGATTACCTACCACCTATTGCGATCTCCAAAACTGCTATCAAGCGCGGGAATTATGGCATCCCCTACCTTCTAAGGGGAAGGAGGCCTTTCTTCAGCAGTGGACGTCTGAACTCTTTCGTCTTTGACACATTTTTCTATCAACTATTAGAAATTTTAAATTCAAGGCAACTAAGAAATACGTGTATATGTTCTCTTGTTTCAGAGTTGCCGGAGTTCTTGGTTTTCTATCAGTATTAGCCTCTGTCCACTGCATAGTGCCTGCAGGTATGATACATTTATATATGTCTAATCTATAGGTACCAGCTCTATAAACTTCTCATTCAAGTAGAGGCTATTTGTTAAGATGCATTATGTGGGATACATACCGTTTAAAATAATCTCCTATCAGACAACGGCAAATCCTATACAGTATACGGGATGGAAACGTTGCGTCGATTCGAAAAAACTAAATTGATACAGAAACTAACAGCCGCACTCACACACGTTAGTTAGTTTTAATTATGATGATGATTTGATTAACACTAGTGCACTCAATGTTCACTCCATGTACCTAAATTTAATTATTAGTAGAAACTTTGTTTGCTAGACGTTTTAATTGTATCTTCGATATAATGATGCTGTTTGTTTCTCTTATCTAAATAAATAAATAAAATAAATGATTTAAAACTATTTCCACACTCGAAATCAATCAATACTTTATCCTCTGTTAGCGAGTAGAGATATCGATTATTTCGTAGAACTATAAGATGTTCCCTTAACATAAGAATTTACGGCTCCGAGAGTTAAACAAAATAATACAAAAAAATGGTTTAATTAGAATTAACGAAGAAAGTTGCATATTCATTGCTAGAATTAACGTGTACTTGATTAAAAGACATGGATCACTTTTAAAAGCTCATAAGTACCTAATATACGAAATTTTGAGTTAAAGTCGTTCATACAATTACTATGGCATTGGCATTTAATAGGCGGCGAAAGATAGCATACCTTTATATTGTATACTAGCTGACCCACGCAGCTCCGCCCGCGCTGTGTTTACGTTAACTAAACCTTCAATAATATACATTCGCATAGAATACAAAACCTACTTTTTAAAGTCGGTTAAAAACTTGGACCCCCTTTGTACTTGCCCTCCGAAGCACGGAGACGTTTAGTTCAAATTTCGTTAAACGGTCACCCATCTAATGACCTTACCTAACGTTGCTTAACCTGATCGATTTCCAAACATTGTTAACAACTGTCTATGAGTGTTCCCTTACAAATATTTATTATAATTATAATGTTTTTTTTTTTAAATCGGAGCAAGCGTATAACCAAGTACACATTTTGACTTTAGTCCCCTCTCCCAAGGGAACCGTGCCGAATGTCGGGATAAAAAGTAGCATATGTCCTACTTCGGAGTAATCATGCCAAGTTTCGTTTCAATCCATCCAGTAGTTTCGGCGTGATGCTCAGCCGAGGAGATACAGGCAGACAGAAAGACAGCAAAAAAATAAAAAAATACATTTTTGGCTTTAGTATCGGTTATAGAATGCCCTCCTAACATAATTTTCAAAATATCTTCAATGTACAGAATTGGACCTGTTACAGTTTTATTATAAGTATAGATAGATAGATATAGGGTAAGTCCGGGGGAGATGGCCGTACGGGAGAGATGGCCAGTTCAATTATTTTCGAAACTAATGGCTAGATGGCCCAGGTTTACACTCAGTTCGGTCCTTTCAGTGGAGATCACCAGCGGCACGCGCAAAGTGATAATGAAATTAAATCAAAAAGTAAGTAAAAAACAGTTTATTTGTTTTCAAAAGTACAAATTTTTTTTAATGGGTTTACATCTTACGTCGTGATGAAAAAAAAACAATGGAATCTTGTGCTTTTTATGATTTATTATGTTTGATATGATCGTTGTGTTGTATTCTAACATCAAAATTGTAACCAATTCCTACTCGTCCATATTTTTATTGATATGGCCATCTATCCCGGTCAATTTAGGAGAGATGGCCACATGCATTCCGGTGAAGATGGCCATATTATTATTTTTAATCCTGGATGTTTAATTTAACCTTTCACTCTTTTGTTGCCAGTCAGCAGCGATTCAGACATTGAAAAAGAAAATGAAGAAGACAAGTGTGCTGGATGCTGGGAAAATTATTACACTACCCAACTTATAGAGGACTGGTTGCAATGTGTGATTTGTTCATTATCGGTTCATGAAAACTGTACAAATTTTGACTATAAGTGCTCAAAATGTGGGCAGCGGAAGAAAAGAGAAGAGAAGCAGAAATAGGTATAGAAAAAGAGTCAAGTAAAGTACTGGCCATCCCCCCCCCCCCCCCACTACTATGGCCATCTCACCCGGATATCTCGGGAGAGATGGCCAAACGAGAGTAATAGTTATGTTTTTTTATAAATTATTTAGAAGAGAATTTGTTGATTTCTTTGTGTTTTTTTATGTATAAATGATTAAAGTCTGATTTAAAATAAAAAATTGAGAAAAAATACGCCTAGTTTGATTTTTATAGCGCCTCACAAAAACTACGGCCATCTCCCCCGGACTTACCATAGATTCATATTAAAAGTAGACAGGCAGTGCACATTGAAGGAAATTAAACAGCAAGAACAATTGTTTATGGAATTTTATCGCAATTTAATTTGAATAGCGGATGTGGTTACGGGTGGTGGCGACGACGTGATAAGAACACTCTTTGTTCTTGCCAAGAACTTGCACGATTCTTAATTTGAAATACCTATAACTACACTACATTAACTTTACTTACTATACGAGTACTTACTCACTTTACTTACTATACTTGTTACTAACATTAGGTTAAGTAATATTGTTACTAACATAATGATCTCAGTTGGTCGTAAATAAATAAATGTTATTATTATAAAGATTAACTATTTTTGTAAAGCGTGATTTAAAAAAAATAAAGATGCGTCTTCTTTTGGTTTACCCACTTTGGTACAAACATATCAAAAGAACTTCAATTAAAAGTATCCACATCAGGCGCAATGATCATGTTTCCGAGCATTCGCCACATGCCATGACATGAGGTCACCTTCCCCCGATCACTACCGTGCACATGGTGATTACATTTTCCGTACCTAATTTTGTTGTGGATCTAAGAAATAAATACTGATGTTTTTTAATGCTTAAATATGATCTATTAGCGACACCAATTACATAATAAAAATATACGCACTGCATAAAAAATACCCGTATAGTGACACTGTTTCCAGGGTACGTAGTGAATAAAGCTGACGGCAAGGCGTATAAGCTGGTGTACCAAGCAAAACCGTGGGAGAGAGCCGTCACGGTGTGCGAGGGGGATGGAGCCAAGCTAGCTGTTCCCAAAACTCAGGTAGCCTATCTTACTTCTGGTAGCCTACCTTACTCAAGTGGTCTACTTACTGCGATCAGTCCAAGCGATGCGTACTTCTATACCTGTTTTTTTTTCAACAGATAAGTTAGTTATATTGTTCTCAATCCTTTTTGAAGGTCATTGGATATTGGTCGTTTATGGTACCACTGACCTATTGACGATACATGGACCTTGTGTCAGTAAAATTGCTGCAGAAAAGGGGACGTAACAAGGACTCGTTAATATCACAAATCCTCATTATGAATTAGGCATCTATAAGTCTACAGGATATTGCCCGTGGGGTGTCCAGGGTGGTCCAGGTACAGCAACCACCCTCCCGTTGGGTGTCGTAAGAGGCGACTAAAGGAAAAGACAGGCAGCGTCTTTCTATTGGATTACCTACCACCTATACTGCGATCCCCAAGACGCCTGCCAAGCGTGGGAATTATGGCAACCACTCCCTTCGGGTGGCCTTTGTTCAGTACAGGATATCTTTCGGCTGATGATAATTTCTACAAGAGCATAACACCACTCGAAGCGGTATCTGGCTTCGACCTTACATAATATGGTATATAATTCCCACAATCCAGCTATTTATTTGAGACCTCTCCTAAAGTTTTAATGCAACAGCAATTCAGACTGAGGGCTTTAAAACTTGACTTCAAGAAGGAGGCGGTAATCAATTCCTCGTCATTCGTCGTCTTTCGACATTCTAAGTGTCACACTGTATAGAGTAATCATGAGCTCGCGGTCTTTCCAGGAAGAATTCCTGTTCATCCAGCAACTGGTGCGGGGTATGTACTACCCCAGCGTCCTCGGCGCCCGGTACAAGCTGCTTGCGTGGCTCGGCATACACAACCACGAAGACCACACCGTCTGGAGAAACATCGATGGTAAAATCAATTTATATATTTACAATATCTGAATATGGACCAGTGATTGTTAGCTAAATATTATTAGTTTAATACTACAATCTAAAATCAATTTTAAGCTGTTTCGCAATACATAACTTAAAAAAACCGGTCAAGTGCGAGTCGGACTCGCGCACCGAGGTTTCCATAGGTACCTTCTTTGGACGTATTAGAGTTATTTTACTATTCATCTAACACCTTAGAAAGCAAAAAAAAATCCGCAAAACTAAGTTTGTTTTTCGAAGTTTTTTTAGGATATCTAAAAAAACAGCATAGGTCGTATCCACCCTTAATAGGCAAACTATAGTGTAGTGCCTTCAACGGGCAGACATTTAGATTGTTTGTGAGTCAAATATTTGTAACTAATGGTTAAGTAATAAGTAAGGCTAGCAGTCCAAAACATATTCAGATGATACTACTTATGTGGGCAGTTCCATACGTGGATGTTCATCCATTTGGTACCTATGTTTATTAAAAATCCATCTGGTTTTAGGTGAAAATATAGAAGACACTGGATTCCACAAGTGGTCCTCGGAAAATAATGGCGTTAGTTTTAGGTATGTGCAATATATTTATTTATTTTATAATTCCTGTACAGACAATAAAAAGGAAAGGAAAGACGAATTACAGAAAAGAATAGTAGAAAGGCACAGCTTATTTCTAAAGAAATATAAATTCTGATACCACAACCACGAACCGGAAGACAACGTAGGCAGGCCTCTGACTAGATGGACAGACTAGGACAGACGACATTCTGCGCGCCGCAAACAACCGGTGGATGCAAATGTCTAACTGTTGTGCATGTAATGGACGTCTTCTAGCTGATGATGATAAATCCTAATACATGGCAACAACACAACAACAATTCTAATTAGTGCTACAATGTGAAACGGGCCTACGGATTTCTCTCACACTGGTTTTGTTTTCAGTGACGACCCAGCGGAGCCTCACTGTGCTGGCATAGACGCCGTCAACCCTGGCCTCAGAGACTACTGGTGCCATCACTATCAGCCATTTGTCTGCCAAAAGCAGTAGATAAGTGTACCAGTACATTCGTTGACTTCATAGAAATAGATAGGTGTATCAGTAATTTATTGACTTCGTAGAAAAAAGTAGCCATAAAGAGTCAACTTGGTGTTACAACATTACCGGTACTACCAAACTTATCATCAGCAGCTGAAAGACGTTCATCGCTGAACAAAGGCCTCTCCCTTAGAAGGGAGGGGTTGCCATAATCCTAATGCTTGGCAGGCGGCTTGGGGATCGCAGTATAGGTGGTAGGTAATCCAATAGAAAGATGCTGCTGCCCGTCTTCTTGTTTTCCCTTATTCGCCTCTTATGGACATCCATCGGGAGGAAATGGGAGGGTGCTATTCTTACCCGGACACCCCACGGGTAACTAAACTTATTTAAATACCATATACTTACCTAAATTATTATAGGTTACTTAGTAAATGTCTGAAAAAGTACCCGTCATAAAAACCTTTGTTACATTTTGAGATAGATACCTATCAAGTAGGAATCACTCAGGGCGACTTTTGGCGAGATTATGTTAAAATTCCAATATAAATGTTAAGAGTCAAATATTCGCGAAGCGGCCCAATATAACTTGGCGGGCTTACGACAGAACTTTTTAATTTAATCCCGAATGTATGAGAAATAAAAGCTTAGTAGCAGCGCCTATTGTATTATTCATTCGCCTGTCACGAAGCGATCTCTCGCAATAAAAAATGTTTAAAACAACATCACTGGTTTTATTGTTAATCCTTTTTTTAACCGGCTTCAAAAAGAAGGTTCTCTATTCGACGCGTATGTATGTAATATTGATAAAATGCGTAATCTATACTTATACTTACTTATAATAAAACTGTAACAGATCCAATTCTGTACATAAAAGTTATTTTGAAAATTATATTTGGACATTTGGGCATTGTATAAACGATACTGAGGCCGAAAATGTATTTTTTTTTTTAATTTTTGTCTGTCTGTCTGTCTGTCTGTCTGTCTGTATCACGGCTGAGCATCACGCCGAAACTACTGAATGGATTCAAATGAAACTTGGCATGATTTGAGATCTTACTACGAGGTAGGACATAGGATACTTTTTATCCCGTAATCTAGCACGGTTCTTTTGGAGAGAGGATTAAAGTCAAAATGGGTACTTGGTTATACGCTTGGTCCGATTTTATCAATTTTTCTTTATAATATAATAAATATTAGTAAGGGAACACTCATAGAGAGTTGTTATCAAGGTTTTGTAATCGATCGGGTTAAGCAACGTTAGGTAAAGTCATTAAATAGATGGGTGACCGTTTAACGCCATTTGAACTAAACAGGTCCGTACTTCGGAGAGCAAGTAAAAAATGGGTCCCAGTTTTTAACTGACTATAAAAAAGGAGGTTATGTATTCGATGCGAATGTCTGTTATTAAAAGTTTAGTTAACGTAAAAATAGCGCAGGCGGAGCTGCGTGTGTCAGCTAGTATTAATATAAAATATGTTAGTCTGTGTGGGCTTCTAAACAAATTTACCAAATTTGATGAGTGTATGTATGTATGTATGTAGGTTTGTCCGCGGATTTCTCAGAAACTACAAGTCCGATTTCAAAAATTCTTTTTGCAGTACTGGACCGATTTTGATGAAACTTATACTCTACCCTAAGTTGAAAAATACTCTAACTAAGAGTATTTTTCAACTTAGGGTAGAGTATAAGTTTCATCAAAATCGGTCCAGTAGTTTAAGAGATATAAACTTTTTATGTTTTCAGTACGTTACTGTAACGTAGACGTTCGAGTTGCGTGATAGTGCTGATAGCTATCTTGATAAAATAAGTCACTAAAAAGAGTTAAATGAACTATTTAAAAAAAAATAAAAACCGACTTCAAAGTAAATTATCTAAAAAGCATAAAATAACGAAAATATATTGAAGTCGGTGTCAGCTGTGTGCTAGTGTTAGTTAACATGATTAGTTAGCACCGACTTTAATATATTTTCGTTATTTTATGCTTTTTAACCGACTTCAAAAAAGGAAGTTCTGTATTCGACGCGTATGTATGTAATATTAATAAAAATGCGTAATTTTCATATATGTTAGTCTATGTGGGCTTCTAAACGAATTTACCAAATTTCACGAGTGTTTGTATGTATGTATGTATGTATGTATGTATGTATGTATGTATGTATGTATGTAGGTTTGTCCGCGGATTTCTCAGAAACTACAAGTCCGATTTCAAAAATTCTTTTTGCAATAGTTAGAGTATCTTTCAACTTAGGGTAGAGTACAAATTTCATCAAAATCGGTCTAGTAGTTTAAGAGATATAAACTTTTTATGTTTTCAGTAAGTTACTGTAATGTAGACGTTCGAGTTGCGTGATAGTGCTGATACCTATCTTGGTAAAATAAGTCACTAAAAAGTGTTAAATAAACTATTTTAAAAAAAATATAAACCGACTTCAAAGTAAATTATCTAAAAAGCATAAAATAACGAAAATATTATTGAAGTTGGTGCAGAATATACACAGCAGGTACGCTAACACCAACTTCAATAATATTTTCGTTATTTTATGCTTTTTAACCGACTTCAAAAAAGGAGGTTCTGTATTCGACGCGTATGTATGTAATATTAATAAAAATGCGTAATTTTCATATATGTTAGTCTATGTGGGCTTCTAAACGAATTTTCCAAATTTCACGAGTGTATGTATGTATGTATGTATGTATGTATGTATGTATGTATATATGTATGTATGTATGTATGTAGGTTTGTCCGCGGATTTCTCAGAAACTACAAGTCCGATTTCAAAAATTCTTTTTGCAATAGTTAGAGTATCTTTCAACTTAGGGTAGAGTATAAATTTCATCAAAATCGGTCCAGTAGTTTAAGAGATATAAACTTTTTATGTTTTCAGTAAGTTACTGTAATGTAGACGTTCGAGTTGCGTGATAGTGCTGATACCTATCTTGGTAAAATAAGTCACTAAAAAGTGTTAAATAAACTATTTTAAAAAAAATTAAAACCGACTTCAAAGTAAATTATCTAAAAAGCATAAAATAACGAAAATATTATTGAAGTTGGTGCAGAATATACACAGCAGGTACGCTAACACCAACTTCAATAATATTTTCGTTATTTTATGCTTTTTAGATAATTTACTTTGAAGTCGGTTTTAATTTTTTTTAAAATAGTTTATTTAGATAATTTACTTTGAAGTCGGTTTATATTTTTTTTAAAATAGTTTTTAGATAATTTACTTTAAAGGCTGTTTTGATTTTTTTTTAAATAGTTTATTGTCGAAATAATATTATTCGATGGACCTTCGAATCGTACCTATTACCCGCTTAATTTTTTTTAGTCTTGTGGAAATGGAAAATTGGAATTGCTACTTCATCAGGGCAGTCTTTTTTTTAATAAAGTTGCTTTATGAATTTATAAACAACGTAACTTGCTGACTTATACCTTAAGAAAAATAATTTCATTATACAAAGTCAAAAGTCAAAATATCTTTATTATGTATAGGCCCCACGGAGGCACTTACAAAAAAATCATTTTTACAAACTACCACCGGATCGTAACGCGGCCGCTACTGATAAGATCCGGCAAGAAACTCAGCGAGCTTGTCTTTTTAACCGGCTTCATTAACCGGCTTCAAAAAGAAGGTTCTCTATTCGACGCGTATGTATGTAATATTGATAAAAATGCGTAATGTATGTATGTATGTATGTATGTAGGTATGTATGTATGTATGTATGTAGGTATGTATGTATGTATGTAGGTTTGTCCACGGATTTCTCAGAAACTACAAGTCCGATTTTGAAAATTCTTTTTGCAATAGTTAGAGTATTTTTCAGCTTAGGGTACAGTACAAGTTTCATCAAAATCGGTCCAGTAGTTTAAGAGATATAAACTTTTTATGTTTTCAGTAAGTTATTGTAACGTAGACGTTCGAGTTGCGTGATAGTGCTGATACCTATTTTGGTAAAATAAGTCACTAAAAAATGTTAAATAAACTATTTAAAAAAAAACGACTTCAAAGTAAATTATCTAAAAAGCATAAAATAACGAAAATATATTGAAGTCGGTGTCAGCTGGTGCTAGTTAACATGATGTGCTAGCAAAATCAGGACATTCAGCACTAAAATCAGTAGAACAGGAGATACACCTCAATATCACGAGATCTCCTGAAAAATCTGGAGACCTGTCCCCCTAGACAATGTAACATTCTACAAGTGCTATCGCTAATAGAAAGTTTAAAATTGTATGAGAATGACATAAGTCATCGAAAAATCACGTGACATATTGTAGGGAATTGACACTATTAGCGAATGAAGAAATAGATTCGCTATGAAGCGATTGCATCTTGTCTAGGCCCTCTGGCAACGCTGTAAAAGTATTAAATTTTTCTATTGCATGTACAATGTTATTTAAGCGCCATCTACTATACAATACGCCATCAGAGAAGCACTGTACAATACGCCATCTTTCGCCATCTAATTTTAACTAAAACTATGGGATTTATAACTAAGTTTTTATTGTTTGTTTGTAAGATGGCAGTAAAACAAGAATCATAGATAAGAGTATATTACAAGAATACAATACAATAATAATGGAGATAGATTAGATTTTATGTTTGATTAAACAATGAGTCTAAAAATCCTATAAAGTTTTAATTTTAATCGATTGATTTTTTTTCGTTATTTTAACACCGCCAACATTTATTTTTTCTCTGTAAACATTTTTATTTTGAATGTCAAAAAAGTGAGGTTATTTAAATTATTTTGTAATGTTATGAAAAATATCATCACAGAAATATTGCCTATAAGTCACACTCATCGTTAGTGGTACTCTCTAAGTAAGGTACTAGCTACCAATTATATACTTAGTCTTATACGGATTACGTTTTTCCTTAAGAACTTGGTGGATGATTTTGTAACCTATTTTTACCTTGGTTCAGATGAACTTCCTACGAAGAGGCCTGTCTCTGCTTTCCGTGGGCATAAAGGCACAGAGCACGCAAATCAAAGGTAATAAAAAAGGTTGTAAGTACAACACAAATTGAATTTTAAAACTGAAATCTAACCCAGTCTCTTATTGGGATCTGAATGTATAAGTGGCTGCAATCTGGTAGGTACCCATCCAATTGCTGTGTAACGATGATGTATATCGGCCTGCTAAGATAACCCTAGGTAGTAAGGAACACAACACAAAGTTACCTGATTGCCTGTAAATATGATCCATGCGTCAGATGGGCTTATAAAAAGTCGGTCCTGCGCCTGAACTCTCCCCTGGTCGTGTTGGTCTTCGTCCCGTCGAATAGTGAGAGGTAAAGGAAGAGATAGTGCACTTGTGTATATGCAAGCATTTGTGCACTATAATATCTCCCATGTAGATGGCTGATCTTGCGATCGATCCATTGTGGTCATATCAACCAGGAGGACATTATTTATTTTAATTATTATGTATATACAGTGTGTACATGCAATTACCTATATCTGCAGCATACTGTGATTGCTATTTTGATATTTTTCTTTACACTTCTCATTGTTTCATGGAAATTTCAACTACTCATGAAGGGACTGTAATGGTTCCTGTAAATTAAATGAAGTTGTCGGTTTTTATGTAGTAGCGAGGAGAAACATGTCACAAGGGAAAATGAGTGTTATCATAGCATGCCGCAGATATGATAACTTATGATGAGAATTAATAATTAACAACACTGGTGGTGGGCAATACAGTTTACTAATGTGATTAAAAAGAAACTAAACTAGGCCTATTCATAAATAGTTTTGCTATACTTTGCTTTCTAAACATTTCTAGTGATATGTCGAACATAATCCATAAAATATAAGCTACTTAACATAGTTTTTTATTTACATGTGCAAATAATATAAATGATCTGATAATTAGAGATCTTATTACCTATTATTATTACACAGTTTTCAAATTGTTCTCTTGATGTTAGTTTTATTTATTAAAAATATATTATGTGCTTGTAGAACCAGCTTTAGGGTTCCATACCAACAAGGAAAAAACGGTGCTGTTATGGTGCTACTTTGTCTGGCTGTTTTTCAGAGCAGCATATCTTAGCAACTACTACTCTATCAATTTGAATGCCAATGTTTCTTTTTAATTACTTCTTTTTAAAACGGGCTGTAAGAGGATCCAAATTTCATAGTGACACTACTAGTTCCAGTGGGTAACCTAAAACCTGTATGGGAATTTGCACAATTCAAAACAATTTTTTATTTTATTTTGACTTATACCTAATTAAAAATGCCCAAGAAGAGAAACAGTATTTTTTCTTATCACTGAAGTTTGTGGAGGGATAAATCTGAAATAATTATAGGAACCTAATAAAAGTTTATACAGAAAAAATAAATCTAGTTTCCAAGTAGCACAGTTTTTTTATATACTCAAGAAAAATTGACAAACAAATTACATAATGTGATTTGGTCTTTTTGCTACACTTATTAGGTTAGGAAATTGAATAAAATAATTAAAATTTAATATTAAAAATGTTGCTGCTTTAAATGTAAAAGAATTGTAATGTACAGGAGAGGATCCGGCAAGAAACTCAGTGAGCTTGTCTATTTTTAACCGACTTCAAAAAAGGTGGAGGTTCTCAATTCGTCTGTATATATTTTTTTTTTCTATGTATGTTCGCGCATAACTCAGAAAATTATGCACCAATTTGAAAAAAACTTTCTTCCATCCATTCTTTAATCCGTTGATTGGGTCCCATAAAAACAGTATTGCTTACGAATAAGTAGTTCCTGAAATAACAATAATGACGGTGGCGCAGGAAAACTGCAGGAATGCCTAAAAGATGACTTTATGTCGCTTTTTAAGGACAAAAATGGCCATAACTCTGGCAAATATATACCAATTTCAAAGATTCTTTTTTTATTCGAAAGAAGAAACCACTGTAATGAATCTGTATGAATTTTATCACAACCGGATAAGAACTTCCTGGAGGACCATGAATGATGTGGAGGAATTTATCTGGTGAAAACCATAAAACTGATGTTCTCCATTAATCTCTCTGACAAATATGAACCGATTTCGATGATTCTTTTTTTATTCGAGAGAGTAAACTACTATGATGATTCCATGCAAATTTCATTACGACCGGATAAATTGTGTCTGAGTTTCTGAAGAAACATGAATTATGTAAAACTATGTAGACGATAATGTGATGCCAAATATACACAGCAGGTACGCTAACACCAACTTCAATCATATTTAAATTATTTTATACTTTTTAGTGTTATTGAAGTCGGTTCATTCATTTTTTTTTTAATATTTTATCATTATCTGTAATATGTATTTTTTTTGGATTAATATAACTGAAACTATAAGCTTGTAAGAGCTCAGAGTAATTAGAATGGAGCTAGTATCGCGTCTATTCCCCGAACAAATTTTTCGTGGCACTTTTGCGGGGTGCGGGAGGCGAAGTAAACACACACAGATACAATTTCACGCATACTCTTGTAAATGCCTAATGCAAACTCTTCATGTTTCTATGAACCTACCTACACTATAATAAACTCGCAACACATTCAAAAAGATACGCACACAAATAAAGTTTGACTTGAACATATGAACAAAAATTTGGCAGAGGGATTAGCGCATCATGCTCTCTCCAGTGGTATCTCCTCTAAGTGTAAGAGTAATATAGTTCACAAATCCGAGATTTTATAATAACCCTTTTTAGAAAAATGCCTCTTAATAGTAGTGTTGAATTTGTTTATTGGTAGATCTCGTATATCCTGGGGCAGTTTATTATAAAAACGTGTACTTGGCCCATATACGAATTGCTAATTCTATCTAATAGTACCTACCTATCTACTGGCATATTATCTAGGAATAAAAACATGTTCATGAAGGTTGGCTGCTGGGAAATATAGGTACCTAGGTAACTCAATCTACTGATTGTGTTTCATTTATAGATTTTAATTATAGATTACTAGCTAACCCGCGCAGCTCCGCCTGCGCTTTTTTTATATCACCTATCGGTATGAAATACAATACTTTACGACCTATTCTCATACCTACCAAACAGATAACACATTTCATACAAATCGAGTCGAGCCGTTTCAGAGGAGTGTGATCACAATCACCGTGACACGAGATTTTTATGAAGATTTTAAATATCAGTGGGATAATGATCATATTTCACAACAATCTCATATTGCAAGTAAATAGGAAATTGCACATAGCTGTCAAATATAGCGGTCACAATTTCGCTAGGTACGTAAAATCAGACATCTGCATTTGCAGCTGTACGCTACACGCACGCTATAATCACCTTTACGCATATAATTTTAGTGTCGATAACGTCGTGGGTGCATTGATCTATAATAATATTTGTTGGGGATTGTTAAGTCGCGCGCCTGTCATTTGGAACCCTTCCGCGTGGACATGGATTACGTCCCTCGAGATGCGTAAGGTCCGCAAAATAGGTATGAAATGTATCACTATACCCTGGTTTTCTTTAAAAGAGTGATGGCTGACCGGTGGCCAGCTAAAGACAATTGCTAGGTTCAATATATCAACCCTCCTCCTCCTCCTCCTCCTTACTTACTCCTGTGTTTATACATTTATTGATCCGATATTGATCATGTAAAGAAAAACAGGGTAAGTATACCTACTTATCTTATAGGTAGGTACCCTCACGCTCACCATAATTCCACTACGATTTTGGTCCCACACTTATACATCGCGAAAAAGTATCAATAATCGATTTTATTTGGGCGCATTGTGATCCAGTGGTAAAGCCAGCCCTCTCTTAAGCGACAGTCGTAGCCTGGGGCCATGCCTCCCCGAAGGTCACCTCAGCTCGTCGTCCCCGCGCTTCAAGCTGGTGTGCTATAAGCGCTCGACCTCTTGTCCGATGGTGCTGTCATGGCCAACAGCTATTCCCAAAAAAAAAATCTGAAATAAGTGGAATCGATTTTCATCGCTGATGGCCGCTAAAATACTTACTACTATTTAAATGTGGTTCTGTCAATTGTTTATGTTCACTTTTTACTAGTCGGTGAGAAGCCTAGATTCAATCGTACAATAATCTCACAATTTAGACCATCCGTGGCATGATATTTACCAAATTTTCCAAAACTTCTAGCATTTTTTCTGTTAACGCTCCTCGTACAGACTGGCAAAGGGCGGCGATGAGTCAGCATCTCCCGTAGTCTCCCAAACTGACCGCAACTGTATAATGAACAATTCCAATAATCCGGTGTCCATTCACACTGCAGCTATTGTCGATTCACGCGAGAACGCCTGACATGATGTTTCCATCGATTCTTCAATGCAAATCGAATTTGACTTAGAATTCTCTCTCTTAAAATTCTGAAACATCTATTCTATACTTATAATAAAACTGTAACAGGTCCAATTCTGTACATTGAAGATATTTTGAAAATTATAATTGGAGGGCATTTTATAACCGATACTGAGGCCGAAACTGTAATTTTTTAAATTTTTGTCTGTATCACGGCTGAGCATCACGCCGAAACTACTGAATGGATTCAAATGAAACTTGGCATGATTTGAGATCTTACTACCAGGTAGGACATAGGATACTTTTTATCCCGTAATCTAGCACGGTTCTTTTGGGAGAGGGGATTAAAGTCAAAATGAGTACTTGGTTATACGCTTGCTCCGATTTTATCATTTTTTCTTTATAATATAATAAATATTAGTAAGGGAACACTCATAGAGAGTTGTTATCAAGGTTTTGTAATCGATCGGGTTAAGCAACGTTAGGTAAGGTCAATAAATAGATGGGTGACCGTTTAACGCCATTTGAACTAAACGGGTCCGTGCTTCGGAGAGCAAGTAAAAAGTGGGTCCCAGTTTTTAACCGACTATAAAAAAGGAGGTTATGTATTCAATGCGAATGTCTGTTATTAAAAGTTTAGTTAACGTAAAAATAGCGCAGGCGGAGCTGCGTGGGTCAGTTAGTTATGAATAAGATCAATGTAACAGAAACTACGGTATACAACATTGTACAATACTAAGGTAAAGTAAGTATATACCAATTTTTGAGATGGGTCTTGAATGCCATGGGAAGTTTGTTGTACATACTATATTTCAATATTTAATCAAATTCTCTAAATAATTAATTTCTCGTAGCATTCCCAATCAAGAAAACCAATTATAAGTAAAGTTTAAAATGGATGTTATTTAATTAAACATCTATATAATATGTTAATAAGGTACTACTGATACTACTCTTACTCTACTCTAGATACTGTTCTTATGAATTATAGTCTAATTTTAATATTTACCACTACATCCATCTTACAAGATAAAGTAGGTTAGACGCCTAGTGGATAATGCCAGTGCAGTGGTACCGAAATACCTCTTTCAGAAAACTCCATATTTTTCCTATTTCATTTCCAAGTTGCTCTGGATCTGAAACCAAAGCTATCTCTCCTTAGAGGAATATCTCTCACGCTCTTTCAAAAAGTATTCTGGTTTTGCTTACTTTTAAAACAATTATATTCGCTTACACAAAATACTCTAGTTATATTTTTTTCTTTACTTTGATAGCCTTCATATATGCACGGCTACATTACGCTATGGTGTGGGCTGTGGGCGTACCGTGGGACCTCCCCATGCGACGCTTTCTCATAGAAAGTAGCCGTAGATCAATACATCATCCTTGATCGACTCACTTAAGAACCGCTATTGCAAACATTTTACCTTTTGTAGTGTGTAACGGAAGTTACGATTGTAATGTCTTAATGTTTCTGAAAATGTTTTTATTTGCGTGAATTTGGTATTCATATGAGGTGAAAAAAATTTAGCATGAGTGCAAACAAATTCGTCTGTAGGTACTTACAATATTTAACTTGACCCAGCTAATAAACCTAGAACGTCAGAGGCTTGTTACCAGTTTTCAAGTTCAAGTGTTTCGTGGGAGTTAAGATAAATAGGACACAGTGGAAACGCCCTTTTGAGATTGGGCAAAAACTGAAAATGTGCTGTATTCTTGTGTTACGATACGACGAAGATTACCACCAATGTCACAGTGACACTATTCATAGTGGCTTAGGAATCAATATTCGGCTTTTTTCTATCGTCACGTTAATTTATCTGACACAGGATGCTTGTTTTTTTAATATCTGACATGTTTGCACTCTTACTAGCAAGTGCCTTAAGACTTAAACTAAATATCGATTAATTTTCTCAAATTTATTTTACGTGCTGAACCAATCTCAAAATTGGGGAATCTTAGGCCCGAATGTCCATGGCATATTATCATTATATTATAAAGAAAATTCATAACCAAATCATAACTGGTCCTTCTAAGAAATTATCCTTTGCGAAATCAACAGAGGGACTCCTACTGCGTAAAACTCGTCCAGGATTAGCGATCCAAGATGAATTCCTGTTATTTGTTACAACATAACTCCTTCTTAGAGTGGCTGAATGACAATTGCGAAATGCAATGGCTGCCAACACAATAGATCTTGTGGTGGTATTGTAATCAACTTGCTGATAAAGTTATGTTGAAACCTTCTCAGTTTTGAAAAATTGAGATACTTTAATCTGCGGTCATTTTATGAAACATTGCATGCAAGGTGTATCTAACAATATCTCGAAGTGTTGTTTCTCCTATAATTTTAATTAAGTATATTATTGTGGCTCTTATAATCACCTAATAACTTTACTAATATTAGAGAAATTAACACCGATCCCTCGTTATTTGGAGTCTGTAGAAAAAGCAGAATCATAAGGTTCTTATTTTCGTGTCATATGAGTACCTACTTAGGAATCATTTATTTAACTGTTGAAAGATTGGAGTCCATCATTAGAGTCTACTGTGGCTGATAACTGGGTTGTGCCAGGTCAATGACAACTCTTTGGAGTCGCTGGACGTTCGGGGTGTGCGCCCTTTGAACGTCCATTGAGTACGGCGGCGACTCCGAGGAGGACGGCGGCGGGGTTGCGACCCCCGTCCCCGTGAGCACCGTGACAGGTTCCTGGGGGGCTACAATGCGCCCCCCGGCGGCGGGCTCAAAGGCAAGGCACTGAGGGGCCCCTGGTGCAGATCCCACCGGATAGCCCTGGGGACCCTTCTCATGTGCCGATCCGACAGCCGCGGGGGTTTTAGTGGGTAAGAATCCCACATACCCCGGTCGAGCCCCACAGCTCCCGGGGATCTTTGGAAGATTTACACCGCGTAAAATAAAAAAAAAAAGGTCAATGACAACTACTTAGGACTAGACCGGCTTTAGCGAGCAAAATTTTCATAAAAAACGTGTCACACGTGTTCGTAGACACGTGCTACGACAAATAATATTTTTGAAAAAAATATGCCTAATTTCTTTGAAAAAATGACTGAGTACAGTTTATTAATTTATGTAGTTTGTATTTACTAAAGAATTTAATACAAAAAAATGATGACAGTTTTAGTCTGAAACAATTTCCCAAGGGCTGCGCTATGGCCTATATTTTATCACTTTGTGTCCGGTGAATATGTTAGTATTATTTCCGCCATTCCAGAAGGCTCTGTCCATCGCGTATCATAAGCTGTAACGGTAATTGTTATTGCTATGTTCAACATTACTACACCATTTTTTTTTTTTGACGCGGGGTAATCTTCGAAAGATCCCCGGGAGCTGTGGGGCTCGACCGGGGTATGTGGGATTCTTACCCACTAAAACCCCCGCGGCTGTCGCATCGGCACATGAGAGGGGGGACCCCAGGGCTCTCCGGTGGGATCTGCACCAGGGGACCCTCAGTGCCTTGCCTTTGAGCCCGCCGCCGGGGGGCGCATTGTAGCCCCCTGGAAACCTGTCACGGTGCTCACGGGGACGGAGGTCGCAACCCCGCCGCCGTCCTCCTCGGAGTCGCCGCCGTACTCAATGGACGTTCAAAGGGCCCAGCGTCCAGCGACTCCGAAGGAACATTACTACACCATATTCTAACTTTTTAAATAGTATCATCATACCGTCCGAATTTAGGAATTTTTGCTTAAACTCATTTTTATTTCGATCAGTAATCTTGCACATTTCGCAGTGATCATTATCATCGCCAGATATTAATGTTATTCTTACACAAATATGATTTACGACAATTCCCAGAAAGCACAATCGTCCGCAACTCTTGCCTATTGTGGGTCTTGTTTTTTTCCCTCTCTGGACGATTGTAACAAGAGTCACTGTCACAGAATGGAATAGTTTTTAGTCCGTATGTCCGTCATCTGTGGACAATGCCCACTATTAGCGGATTATAATCCGCAAAAAGAGCAGGTACTGTCATTGGTCTTTGGTGCAAGAATTAAGCGATCGGATTGTTTCCTTATACAAATTAAAAGTTTTTATTATGGCTATTGTTTGTAAGTTTAATGATATTTTTATGATTCGAATTTTCTAATCTGTGTCAAGGCTGTGTCATTTTATCTTTTTATTAGTCTTTGCAACATAATGGTATCTCAGACTAAATAGAATGGTATTAATAATTGTATTGCAGCTGAAGGTAAATGTTTAACGTGTGCCACTGTGATTTTGGATCGGTCATGCTCGCCATCGAAAAGTATTTGCTTGTGGCGGCTTCGTGTGGCGGGTCACCCCCTTCCCTCCAATATGGTTGAGGGGAGTGATGGCTGCTGCTCGAGTCAACTCGTGCGCGGGTGCTGCTTGGGGGGACTGGTCCGACTACTATCCCTTTGGCATTTTAGTTTGTTGTATTTTCGTCGTATTTTTTATTTTATTTGATATTTTGAACGGCAGGACACACTGTCGCTGGTGCTGATCTAATTGTAAAAAGACAAACTTTGTTTTAAAAAAAATGTGAAAAAATGACAAGCCCGCTGAGTTTCTTGCCGGATCTTCTCAGTTGAGGCCGCGTTGTGATCCGGTGGTAGCTTTTAAAAAAAAATGACCGTTCAAAAGTGCTAGCGTTAAGCCTATTTGAAATAAAAATTTTTGAATTTTGAATTTTTGAATTGTTGTAGGTATTTGAGTCGTTTATTATTTAATTTTATCTTCATTTTACCTACGTTGGCCAACCTTTTTGTCTGTCTATCGAACCCGCTCATCTCTTAGCTCTTGAGCTCCAATATTTGCTTGCATTAGCAGATGCAAGCTTGTCAATGCACATCACCGTCCCACGGGATCAGCGCTGGTCACCGATAATCACAAACAATAATATCGTCCTGGAGTTGGACGTGACTCCGTCGTCGCCAGGGAGCCTCGGCCTTGCGTTTGTTGTTACTGCATATTACACAATAAAAACCAACTTCTGGAATAGTTTAGCTTCGCAGAACTTAGTTTCGGGTGTTTTGTTGCCGAAATATAATATTTGCATTATGTCGCTACTTGCTTTATTCGTGAATAATTTGTGGTATTTCGTAATTCTTTGCAATAATAAGATTCATTCATAATTTAACCAATTTCAAATGCTAAATAGTAGACATTTAAAATGGAATGCGGGGTGATCTTTAAATAGTGTATTGAGGTTTATTTTAAAATCCGTTGCCATCTCTCTAATACTAGTTGATTTTTCATCTACTTGTGCTACAATATTTGCATTATTCGTTGTTCCTCTATGTATGTCCACATTTGCAACTGTACAATAATCAACCAACAATTTCCCATGTTTCTCACCAACAAAACCTTGAACCGCAACAATAGCTCTCAGAGCTGCCCAGCCACATTGACATGTCAATCAGAACCCGCTATCTACCGCCACGCAAATCGTTTATGCGAATCGAATCGCAAGCCCCGCACAATACCTACAATTGACACAATGTATTGCGGGAACGCCTCGACAAACCTTCCCGTGATAAAATAACTGTTTTATTTTAGCCATTTTGGGTGTCGAACCTCACAAAATGAACAACTTGTATGCAGACGCAACACTTTTTATTTCCATTGAAATAAGGACGGTTTTTCTGGAAACGAATGTCGGTAAAGATGGTTTAACGCGATATCTGTTAATCCTTTCCGACAATATGTAGTTTAGCACCTGCTCAATATTGTGAATGTTTGGCCATTTCGACTCGTTTCGTGTTGTAACGGTAGTGTAAAGGTGCTTTCCATAATTTCCACTATACGGAGCACGTTCGAGGATTAATATTTTCATAATGGCACATACCTTTTCAAAAATACTGGAAGATGGATTATTTTACCTGTATTATGTAGCAGCTTATCGTTTTCTTGATAAAAATATCTTAAGGAACCGAAATGTACTTAGAAGTGTATAGTTAGGATATTAGAAGATGTATGTCTACTACGGGGCTTAGTAATGTCCACCTAGTCGATACGACCACAACGGACAATCTTTCGCAAGATCAGCCATCTACGCGGGAGATATTAGGTATAGTATACGTACTTACTTAGTGCACAAGTGCTTGCGTAGTAACAAGTGCACTCTCTCTTCTTTTTACCCCTCGCAATCCGATGGGATGAAAGACCGACACAACCGGGGAGAGATTACGCGCAAGACCCACTATTTACATGCCTATCCGACGCATGGATCATCTTACTTTACAGGAAATTAGGTGATCGGCCTGCATTGTCCTAGCCCGTAAGGAACAACACAAAGTTGTTGCTCGCCGCGGGACACGAACCCGCGACCTCCGGTTTGCAAAGCAAGTGGTTTCCGACTGCGCAACGGAGGCTACTACGGGGCTTAATATATTAAAGACTAGCTGACCCACGCAGCTCCGCCTGCGCTACTTTTACGTTAACTAAACTTTTAATAACAGACATTCGCATTGAATACATAACCTCCTTTTTTATAGTCGGTTAAAAACAGGGACCCACTTTTTACTTGCTCTCCGAAGCACGGACCCGTTTAGTTCAAATGGCGTTAAACGGTCACCCATCTATTTAGTGACCTTACCTAACGTTGCTTAACCCGATCGATTACAAAACCTTGATAACAACTCTCTATGAGTGTTCCCTTACTAATATTTATTATATTATAAAGAAAAATAGATAAAATCGGACCAAGCGTATAACCAAGTACCCATTTTGACTTTAATCCCCTCTCCCAAAAGAACCGTGCTAGATTACGGGATCAAAAGTATCCTATGTCCTACCTCGTAGTAAGATCTCAAAACATGCCAAGTTTAATTTGAATCCATTCAGTAGTTTCGGCGTGATGCTCAGCCGTGATACAGACAGACAGACAGACAGACAAAAATTAAAAAAAATACATTTTCGGCCTCAGTATCGGTTATAGAATGCCCTCCAAATATAATTTTCAAAATATCTTCAATGTACAGAATTGGACCTGTTACATTTTTATTATAAGTATAGATAACCAATCTCATGGGAACAACCTTATGGCACAATCCACTGCAACTATGGGCTACTCGTCGCTTACCATCAGTCTAATGTCGTGCTCGTCTTGTCACTAACGGTGTTCACGGGGACAGGGGTAGCAACCCAGCCCTCGTCCTCCTAGGTGCCGCCGTAATCGATGGACGTTTAGCCCCAAACGTCCAGCGTCTCCGAAAATTGACCATTGTTGTTATTTAGAGCCTCGGGCACACGACTGAGCCCGTAGAAGGCACCGTACTTTTGGCGTCCTTCCTATCTCCGTCATCCATCTCAAACTTCTTATTACAGCCATCCCCGCCGCAGCACCGGTGCTAAATGGATCAGCTTTCCACCCCCAGGGTCTCATTGCAAGAGCCATGGCCTCCCTCAACCAGATGCATGCGACAGGACCGCACATTAAAAAAAGGAAATCTAGGAACCCACTCAATGGAAACCCGTTTGCTAAGGTATGTTTTAGAGTTTAAATAGGTTCGTAATTTTAGTCAGCTAAGTAGTTAAATTTTCTGTCTGTAAAGAACACCAATGATGTAATACTTAATAGCTAAGGACTGGAATATTTTATACCTGTATCCGATTAAAACGTGGGCGTCTTTTGTCTTTACCATCACTAGCGCGTTGCCGACCCTTAAGACATTAGATTTTAAGCCTTTTGTGTCCAGTAGTAATAAATTTGCTGTGCCCTATCAGGGTTTCATGTCGCTACTATTACTAACATTTAACACCTTTATTGTATAGGTACATGAAAGCAATAAACACTTTGATTTGATTTGATTTGTAATTTCACCGACTGCGGTGGTACCTACTAACTACCTGGACGGTTCTTTGCACAAGGAACCTATCACCTAGTAAACGTCTGCCGAAGTCCTTGTCGATAGTAATATTATTTCATTATGATTAGTATTAATTTTTTGGTTGGTAGGTTCTGTAAGCAGGGAACAGATTCTGATCCTTTCGTTTATTAGCCAGCCTTAAGTTTCAAACTTAAAAGCACCCTTTCTATTTTCGTCAAGGATAAAATGAACAGGCTCAGTTAAACCATAGGTCTCCTAAATCAAGAAACCTAAGTCAGATGACTGCATACATTTCTCTTTCAGGGGGTAGTTCTTAAAACCCTGATCAAAAAGCCAAAGAAGCCGAACTCTGCCAACAGGAAGTGTGTCCTAGTCCGTCTGTCCAACGGCAGGGAGATGGTCGCGTACGTGCCAGGCATAGGCCACAACTTGCAGGAGCATAACATCGTCCTCGTGAGGGTTGGAAGGTGGGTACTAATTACAGAGAGTTTTCAGATATGCTGCCTTATGTGGTGAACGCGCCTTCGGTCCGGACTAAGCGATTTGCTTCTTCATTTATAACAAGGAACTACTGAAAGATAATAAATTAATGAAGGACTGGAACAGTTTGCCTGCGTCGGTTTTCCTGGCCGATTATAATGTGGGTGTCTGTAGGACTAAAGTGTTTTCCATCAGGTGGGACTGCAGTCAAGCACTAGCTTATAATTAGTAAAAAATAATAAAAACTAATATCTTAGGTGACAATCGACAGTACAGTGCCGCTGTCCATATACTTGTCTCGTCACTAAGATGGTTAAAAAGACACGACAACCAATGAACATAAGTCTTCAAACTAAACAACAGTTGAGAGACTGCATTTCGGGTGAATGAGACACGCAGGCACCAGAAGTGTTGTACAAGGTCCCTTAGCCACCAGAACATCCACTCCGAACGGAGTAGGTTCACTTCGGAAACACAACTACACAAAGTTAACCCCTGCGAGATTAGAACTAGCGACCTCCGGTTTGCAAAGCAAACTGTTTCTTAAAGCACCACAGAGGCTACAAAAATTAGAATAGCCAGAGCCAGAATACATTACAAAAGTATCTAAGCTCATTTTACAGCTAACATTCTGTAATAGCTTCTAATTGTGATATGTACTATTCCAGGTTGAAAGATTGTCCCGGTGTGAAGCTCAAGTGTGTCCGGGGCAAGCACGACCTGCCTCACGTCGTCAAACAGAAAGTGTAGTCTGGTGTTAGTTAGTTTTGTACAGTTTAGTTCCATTACAAGCCTCATATATTAAGAACGCAGTGGTTTTATTTACTAAGCACTATTAACTTTCATTGTTTTATGTTTAAAAATATTTGTATTCCTACTTTTCGAATCTAACTACTCGTCATATAGTAAAGAAATATAGGTCCCAACGAAAAATACCTACACAATCATAGTACCTATGCTTAAATATACTTATCCAGACGAAAGGTGGGAATCGAACCCATGGCCTATTGGGTAATTAATCCTATATTGGGATTTTATGAATCATTATGGATTACATAAAATAGTCGATGTCGATAAAGAAATATTTATTTATATACATACATATTTAACCGTTGTAACCTCCTGGTGGTAAGTGAACAACCGTAAATGGAACACCAATTAGGTATAAACAACACAAATAAAATAACAGAGAAGTAATCATCCCATTGTTATGTCGGTTTACTTACAAAAATACAGAAAACTCATATTAAGCTGAAGCAATACATGCTGTTACACAAAAACCTTGCACAATATAACAAAGTGAAGTTGAGGGTTGTAACAGAAACCCTATAGTTACACAAAAATTCTGCGCTCTTATTGGTGGACGGCTGGCGTATGACGGTGCGCTTGCGCAAAGCCACACCTCTTGGTATCGCTTGCGCAAAGCCACACCTCATGTATCTTTGGTAACACTGACATAAAAAGGATTTTATTTACTTACTTGTATAACAGAAATGATTTAATCTGAGCTTTGATAATACAAAACATTGCTTTTAAAATGTTTTAATAGGTACTTACCTAATTCAATACCTACTTTGTTTCGTCGTTTACCTAAAATAATTTGCTTAAAAAAGGGAAATAAATAAATAGGCGATATTCGTTTAGTATAAAATTGTACTCTCAGTAAAACACTCTTAAACTATGACAATAATTCATTCTTAAACTAAAATTTAAATAGATTCATACATTTTTATAAGTTACATTTATCCTAGCTTAAACTAACATTGCACGTCATATATACAAAGGTAGTTTTACAAACATACACTAAATTACAACTTAACTAATTGCACAGTCTATAAACAATAACATGGCGTCAGCAAAGACAATTTTGATGACACCGAGCGCAAACCCTCGAACTCAACGCTGCTTTCAAACTCGCCACTTCTTTCCTCAAATAGCTTACTTTCAAAGCTAGATGTATCTCCCTTAGTTTCCTTCTATCTCTGCTCTGTTTCGCCGCAAAGTTATTTCTCTGTCGCTGCTGTCTGTACGCGTCGTCGCCTGCGTCGGAGTTGGTGGATCGGACCGTCCTCCGCATTCGAGGGTTGTTGCCTAGCAACATGCCGCCATTTTTCTCCGCCATAACTCTCAATGCGTTGCGCTCGAACTCTTGAAAGTCTGGATCGTCTGATAAAGATTCCACGTCGATTTCGCTGTACGGCCGCTTGGTCCTCTCCGGGGACGCTGGCGGCGATAGCGTCACGTGTCTTGGTTGCATTGGGCTGAACGATACGGAGTCGTATCCTGACGAACTGCCTCCCGGAGACTGAAGACTCACTGGTGCGTAATACCCGTTATAAGGGTAGTGGTGTTCTTGAACAGCGAAATGCTCATAGCTATAATGAAGCGGTTCTTTTGAGTGGTCTGCAACGTGTTCTGACGTCTTTGATAAATCTAAAGCCTTGTCTTCAGCGTACGGTGTCCACAGTGCCATGGTGTTGCCGGTGCGGAGGGTGGCTAACGAATGGTTGTTATATAGGGTCGGTCGCGGCCCTTAAGTGGTCGTGGGCGGGGCCTCGGTGGAAGGGTTGACTACCTGCCCTAGCGGGACTGTGGGGACGAAAACAATGGCGGTTACAATAATAGTTTGTTTGAATGTTGATGGAATACGGTTAAATACCTTATTGATTTTGTTAATTTAATTAGTTATTCAATACAGTATAGCTACAATTTTGCACGTAACAGTTAGGTAAGTATAGGTAATACATACGAGTATACAACCTAGTTCCTGTTTTTAAGAGTAGGTAATTATTTAGATCTTGCGGATAATTTTTGAGTTGAGGACACCCGACAAGGTATGCCTGTTATTAAACTGGTACCTAAACTTAGCGTACCTACCTATTAACATTCTGAGCTATCAACTAGGTACGTTTTAACCATCGATCTACAATTTTAATTAGAATAATGACACCCAATGTATGGTAACAGTTGCATGTTCATAAAAATATAAAATGTATTTTCATTTAAAAATAAAATTAATGCTGCAAAATAAGCTTGAAAGTACCTATATGCCGATAATTTGAAATAAGAGTTCGAAATAACGACAGACGCGCACTTTTATTTAAGTAGGTAGGTATAATTTTCTTGACTATTTTTCGAATCGTCGCAATAAAATACAAATAATTTATCAATACTTCTATCATAAACAAAAAACTTAAATAGCTGATATAAGACCCAACGCTAACGCAAAAACTTATTATTAGCTATTAGGCCCAGTAGTGTCTTGTTTACTTTTAAATTATTTATACTAATCCGTCATTAAGGGACTAACGAGGGATTAACCGTAGCTACAAATGATTTAATATAATAATATCCTACTACTCATTTGCGTTTTAGATAGATAGCAAAACAAACTCGTAAACTAATGAAGTTGTTGACGATCACATCTATAGATTCTTGTACCTACCTAATGATTAAGTATAAATACCTCTGTGCTGTGTCTATAAACTCTTCGTTATGTTTTAATACTTATTGATATTTTACTGCAAGGTAATTAATCCTAAGACTAGTACAAATCTACGGGCCTTCTCAACCAAGCACGTATAAGTAATATTTATAATATTTCACGTATAAGTAATATTTAGTAACTATCAAGACTGAACGAAAAGGACGTTCTTATTCTCTTTAAAAGTATCCTTTCGGAATTGAACAACTAGGTATTTCACTAATGTTGTCTTTTACTTACGCGAATATTACACATTGAAATCAAACTAAGTACTTAAACGGATTTTATCGCGGTTTATTTTTTGATTTTACTATCCCGACATTGCAGCACCCATGGTCACAGGAGGACTGAGATGTTGAACGTCCTTATGTCACAATTATGCTGGTGTACCCTCAGGTCTTCTTAGTTATTATTGTTGGTCCGATCTACGCAGTAAGAGCTTACAGTATCTTGAGGCCGTGCAGTATTTTGATTGATATTGGATTTAATTATATTTATCACAGGATCCCAAGCCGGTGGTAACACCCAACCATCTTCTCTATTGAAATTAGGATGTTTTTTGATTTCAATAGTCTCACGAATCATCCTAGGAAGGAATCGGTGTTCTTTTGCGAGGATATGAGGTTTATCAAATCTAATATAATGGTGGGTGCGATCCTGAACGTGTTCACTTACTGCAGACTTCGTACAGCGTCGGTGTTTCACATCAGCTATGTGTTCTTTAACGCGAGTTTTTATTGCACGCTTTGTTTGAAGTGAAACTTCATTCTCGCTCAGTCGATCGGTCGTTCGGTCGGTCCCTCACTCACTCACTCACTCGTGACGGCGCGGCGTCACATGAGCGCTTTCGTAACCTTAACAAATTTCACGCCTATCGCCTATCATTTAACGCCTATCGCCTATCGTTTAACATCTATCATTTAACCTTAACATCTAACGCATAACGTCTAACGCGTTAAATGATAACATTTTTGGAAGTCGCATAAGAAGTTTCACTTCAAAAATAAACCGCGATAAAATCCGTAAAAGTAGTTTGATTTCGAAGCTATTTCACTAGTTTTGCCTATTGCAATAATTAATTTGATTGGAACTCCTGGTCCAAGATCCACGAATGGCTCCTAACAACAAAATTAGGTTGGTATATTTATGTAGGTATTATTTATACTTTTTATACTTACTTAGTTTATAATCTATCTCAAACTAGCTGAATGACCTTGGATTATCCTGGTTTCATTAATTAAGCAGGATTAACCAAGAGTAAGATGCGGACTATGCTATGACTAGCTTTCTTAGAGGAGATACCACTGGAGAGAGCATGACGCGCTAACCCCCTCTGCCAAATTTTTGTTCATATGGTCAGGTCATTCTTTATTTGTGTGCGTATATTTTTGAATGTGTTGCGAGTTTACTATAGTGTGGGTATGCGTGAAAGTGTATCTGTGTGTGTTTACTTTGCCTCCCGCACCCCGCAAAAGTGCCACGAAAAATTTGTTCGGGGAATCGACGCGATACTAACTCCTTTGGTACTTTCTCTGAGCTAGCTTTGTACCTTTTTTGGCATTTAATATTCTTGCAATAAAAATAATTCTAACCATAACAATTGCCCTATTTAACTCCAACATCTATTATCTATATTAATAAAAGAGCAGGGTGTTTTCTAGGAATCACGATACAGCAAAAACCATATAACGTACAATCTTGAAATTTGGAACCAACATTATTCAAATAGTCTAGGTGAACAATAAGAACGGATTTTTCGAAATTCCATACTTAAGGGGGTCAAATGGGCTCCCAAAGTTTGTATGGAAAAAAATATTTTTTTCGTCACACGGACATGACACTTTGTCAGTGTACTAAACAAAAGAAATAAAGAAACACGTGTATCACACTTATTGAAAATCAACCCTTACAGGGGTTATAGCATCGTTTTTGAGTATGCAACGCGGAAAAACAAATTCATACTGCATTGCTGAAACTTTGCGAATACATTAATCAAATTATAGCGATCCAAGTGCATATAATAATTTTTTGAAAATCAACTCCTAAAGGGGTCCAATTGGGGTCCAAAAAATGTTTCTCGACCTACAGTCATAAGACTTAGTTTATATATTGCACACAAGAATCTAAGAAACTTAAATTCGGCATTTTTCGAAAAACTACCCCTAAGGTCATTTAATGGGGTATCGAAGTTTGCACAAAGAAGGATTCCCATTTCATCATATGATGCTGCTAGAGTAACGAAACTCGGTAAATAAACTCAACATAACAATTGAAAAAACTAATTTTGAGCGTTTTTGTAAAATCAACCCCTAAGTGGGTCAAATGGGCTCCCAAAGTTAGCATGAAAAAAAAATTTTTTTCGTCATACGGAAACGAAACTTTGTTACAGTACCGAACAAAAGAAATAAAGAAACACGTATATTACAACTTTTTGAAAATTGACCCTTAAAGGAGTTTTAACATGGTTTTTGAGTACACAATGTAAAAAAAAACATACTTACTGCATTGATGAAACGTTGCGAATATATTTATCAAATTATAGCAATCTATGTGTAAATAATCATGTGTTGAAAATCAAGTCCGAAATGGGTCCAATTGGGGTCCAAAAAATGTTTTTCGACCTACAGTCATAAGACTTAGTTTATATATTGTACACAAGAATTTAAGAAACCTATTTCAGCCATTTTTCGAAAAACAACCCCTAAGGTCATATCAAGGGGTTGCAAAGTTTGCACAAAAAAGGATTTCCATTTCATGCTATGATGCAGCTAGAATAACGAAACTCGGTAAATAAACTCAACACAACAATTGAACAAACTAATTTTGAGCATTTTTGAAAAATCAACTCCTAAGTAGGTCAAATGGGCTCCCAAAATTAATATGGAAATTTTTTTTTTCATCACACGGATATGAAATTTTGTCAATGAACTAAGCCAAAGAAATTAAGAAACACATGTATCACATCTTTTTCAAATTCGACCCGTAAAGGGGTGTTAGCATGGTTTTTGAGTATGAAACGCGGAAAAAAAATATCATGCTGCATTGATGAAACTTTGTGAATACATTATCAAAATAAAGCAATGATTGTATAAATAATCATTTTTTGAAAATTAACTCTTAAAGGGGTCCAATGGGGATTCAAAAATGATTTTCAACCCACACTCATAAGACTTAATTTATGTATTGCACACAAGAATCTAAGAAACCTATATGCGGCATTTTGCAAAAAACAACCCCTATGATCATTTAATGGGGTTGTAAAGTTTACACGTAGAACGATTTCCATTTAATCAATACATATAAAATTACTTGGCCTTACTGACTGACTGACTGATCCATCAACGCACAGGCCAAAACGCTGGACCTAGAAAGCTGAAATTTGGACCGTGGGTTCTTCTTATAACTTAAGCATCCACTAAGAAAGGATTTTTGAAAACTCGACTCCTAAAGGGGTTAAATGGGGGGTTTTCTTTTGTATGAAACTTTTTATTGTATGGTTCGATTGACTTGAAATTTACTGGAAAGATTCTTTGAATAAAATAAATAAATACGTGTTTCGGGATTTTTCAAAAACAACTATTGGGGGTGAGCTAGGGGTTGTTAAACTTTGTATGGGAAATAATTATTACTTAATTCAATTGATTTGAAAGTTGGTGAAAATACCCTTAAAATAAAAAGATTGAACACGTATCATTTATTTTTCAAAAAATCTACCCGTAAAGTGGGATAAGAGGGATTTTTTTTAATCTATATTAATAAAAGAACGGGCTATTTTTTCTAGAAATCACCATACAGTCAAAACCATTTAAAGTAGAATCATGAAATTTGGAACCAACATTATTCAATAGTTTAGGTGAACAATAAGAACGAACTCGAAATTTCACACCTAAATGGGTCAAATGTCAAATGGGCACCCAAAGTGTGTATGGATTAAAAAAAACTTCAAACAGACACGAAACTTTGTCAGTAAACTGAGCAAAAGAAATAAAGAAACACGTATTTCATAACTATTTAAAAAAACGACCATTAGCATGGTTTTTGAGTATAAAATGCGCATAAAAAAATTCATGCTGCATTGATGAAACTTTGCGAATACATTTACCACCGCAAATGCAAATCCATGTGCCATTAATATTGTTTTGATTATCAACCCCTAAGAGGTTCTAATTGGGGTCCGAAAAATGTTTTTTGAACTACAGCCAATACTTAATTTATGTATTGCACACAAGAATCTAACATACCTATTCCGCCAAAAACAACCCCTAAGTTAATTTCATGGGGTTGAAAATTTGCACACAGAAGGATTTCTATTTAATGCTTTAATGCAGGTAGAGTAACGCATAATCCGGCTTGATTCATCTCGATTTACTTTGTATCACCTTGACCCACTGACCCACCCAGACATTACTATTTCGATCCACCTCGGTTCATCTCGATCTACATCGATCCACCTCAATTTACTTCGCTTTAGCTCGATCCAACTTGATCCTGCTTGATCCAGTTTGATCCAGCTCAAACCAGTTTTATTCAGTTTAATCCGGTATTATCCGGTCCAATCGAGTTTGATGCAGTTTGATGATCCAGCTTGACGCAACTCAATCCATTTTATTCCAACTTGACCCACTTCAAATCACCTTGACTTATCTCGATCCCCTCGGTTCATCTAGATTCACATCGATCCACCTCGATCCAGTTCGAACCAGTTCGAACCAGTTCGATACAGATTGATAATCTGGCTTGACTTATTTCGATACATTTTGTTTCATATTGACCCACTTCGACCCATCTTGACTTATATTGATCCACGTCGGTCTATCTCAATCCACAATCCACATTGATCCACATCGATTTACCTCGGTGCAGCTCGCTTTAGCTACATCCAACTCAAACCAGCTTGATCCTGCTTGATCCGGCTCAAACCAGTTTTATTCAGTTCAATCCAGTTTTATTCCGTTTAATCGAGTTTGATGTAGTTTGATGTTCTAGCTTGGCTCATTTGGATCCACTTTCTTCCAACTAGATCCATTTCAAACCACGTTGACTTATATCGATCCACCTCGGTTCACCTCGATCTAGCTTGATTTACTTCGATCCAGCTCACTTTAGCACGATTCACCTTAATCCTGCTTAATCCAGTTTGATCCAGCATAATCCAGTTTTATCCAGCTCAAACCCGTTTTATTCAGCTCAATCCGATTCAATCAAGTTCGATGCAGTTTAATGATCCACCTTGGATCATATCGATCCACTTTATTCCAACTTGACCCATTTCAAACCACTTACACTTATATCGATCCACCTTGGTCCATCTCGATCCACATCGATTTACTTTGATCCAGCTCGCTTTTGCTCGGTTCACTTTGATCCTGCTTGATCCGGTTTGATCCAGCTCAAACCAGTTTTATTCAGCTGAATCTGGTTCAATCAAGTTCGATGCAGTTTAATGATCCAGCTTGGATCATATCGATCCACTTTATTCCAACTTGACCCATTTCAAACCACTTACACTTATATCGATCCACCTTGGTCCATCTCGATCCACATCGATTTACTTTGGTCCAGCTCAAACCAGTTTTATTCAGCTGAATCCGGTATTATCCGGTTCAATGCAATTTCATGATTGAGTTTGGCTTAACTCAATCCACTTTATTCCATCTTAAACCACCTTGGCATATCGATCCATCTCGGTCCATCTTGATCCACATCGATCCACTTCGATTTACCTCGATTCATCTTGATCCTGCCTGATCCAGTTTAATCTAGCTCAAACCAGTTGTTATTCAATTCGGTTCTATCGAGTTTGATGCAGTTTGATAATCCGGCTTGACTCATCTCGAACCAGTTTATTTCACTTTGAGCTACTTCGACCCACCTTGACTTATCACGATCTACCTCGGTCCATCTTGATCCACATCGATCCACCTGGATTTAACGAGGTAAATGATCCAGCTCGCTTTAGCACGATGATCCGGCTCCACCCAGGCAAAATAATTTTCCAAATCGGATCAGTGGTTCCGAAGATTACCCTTAGATTACACATACAAACACACAAACATACAAAAATACAAATTTAAACTCTTTACAATATTATATATATAGATATAGATAGATAGTATTAGATAGTATAGAAGAAGGGGGAAGTATCAATTGTAAAACAAAGTCATGGTATTATTTTCAACAATGACGAAATTCCATTCTAAACTTCATTTTTTAAAGATTCAAAATTTTTATTTCTAATAGGCTTAACGCTAGCACTTTTGAACGGTCAATTTTTTAAAAGCTACCACCGGATCACAACGCGGCCTCAACTGAGAAGATCCGGCAAGAAACTCAGCGGGCTTGTCATTTTTTCACATTTTTTTTTAAACAAAGTTTGTCTTTTTACAATTAAATCAGCACCAGCGACAGTGTGTCCTGCCGTTCAAAATATCAAATAAAAATAAAAAATACAACGAAAATACAACAAACAAAACTAAAATGCCAAAGGGATAGTAGTCGGACCAGTCCCGCAGCATCCGCGCACGAGTTGACTCGAGCAGCAGCCATCACTACCCTTAACCATATTGGAGGGAAGGGGGTGACCCGCCACACGAAGCCGCCACAAGCAAAGACTTTTCGATGGCGAGCATGACCGATCCAAAATCACAGTCCCTATTTCAAGCCCTTCAATCGTTTGTTCGGGATAAAAGGTAGCCTATGTCCTTTCTTAAGGTCTAATCTGTCTCTGTACCAATTTCATCGAAATCGGTTCAGTGGATTAGGCGTTAAAGCGTAGCAGACAGACAGACAGAGTTACAAAAATACAGGCTATGTCATCAAGTAAGTATGTATATTTGACGATGACACATAATAGGTCCAGATTTAACAAAAGTGTAAACAATATTTTTAAAAACCTTCATCCTCGATTTAAAACGCGTTTTACTTACAAAACCAACGCGGGCGAAGCCGCGGGCTACAGCTAGTACCCATATAAAATGTCCCACAAATCTCGGACGTGACAAACTATTATAATAATGATATTCTGCAACGTCATCAACTCATGCGAATGTCCGTATATTATCCGTCGATGCGTCAATAAAGTCGCAATTGTCTCGCGACTGACCGTCGCTTTGTCGCATTGTGCGCGGCTTCCGGTCGCAAGCGCAACTCTTTCAGCTTTGAATTATGATGTCACGGTGGTCTTGGACAGATAGATAAATAGTCTGGGAGTATTTATTCGATTGAATTTTCGTAATTCGTAAAAGTGTATCGTTTGTATGTGAGTACTTAGTACTGTGTATTTTAAACCCTTTAAAAATTTCCAAAGAATAGGTTTCATTTTCAAGATTATGTACCTACTTACTTACTTTTATTTTAGCTATAAAATTGCGAGTTATGTATGCTTAGTTTTGTAATTTGAATCCTCCTGCCCATACGCATTATGCGGTTACCCGCACTGCAGCTAGGCGTCCTGTTGACTGCAAGTAAAACACTTAGGCCTACATAAACCGCAGGTTACTGTTACAGGACCAAAAAAGTATAAATATACTTAGTACTTTCATAGAGTTACTAATAATAATACTGGACGATATACTGGATCTTTTACAAGATTCGCCGGAGATATGTATTATACCTAGTGCACAAGTGCTTGCGTAGACACAAGATCACTTTTCTCTTCCTTTACCTCTCACAATCCGATGGGACGGAAGACCGACACAACCGGAGAGAGGTCAGGGCAGGCCCGACTTTTTCGGCGACTCCGAGGAGCGCCCTGGGGTCCCCCCCTCATGTGCCGATGCGACAGCCGCGGGGGTTTTAGTGGGTAAGAATCCCACATACCCCGGTCGAGCCCCACAGATCTTAGGAAGATTACAACCGCGTCAAAAAAAAAATATAGGCCCGACTATTTACATGACCATCCGACGCGTGGATCATCTTACTTTGCTGACAAACAGGTGATCGGCCTTCATTGTCCTAGCCATAATTATACAAAGTAGTGGCTCTCCGTGGCATTCGAACCCGCGACCTCCGGTTTGCTAAGCTAGCGGTTCCCCACTGCGCCAGGCCACCTAATACCAACCGAATATCTAATTGTTTACCTAAACTGTTGTGTATAAACAGTAAGAAATAGGTAAACTGTTTCTATAGAAAACAAGAATAGACCTTGAACAGGGATCCTGCATCCGAATTTCATTTGTTTAAACTTTAAACTTAAACACCCATAGCAGTAGGTAATAAAAGCAAATATTTTTAATTCCATAGAAATAGAGCTTAGAAGCGGTGCTTTAATTATCAAACGGAGTTCCGCAATGCGCCCAGATTTATATAATCCGTTCATCATAAATCGAAACACCTGAAGAAATGTTTCATACTAAAAAATCTTTCCATAAAATGTTGCTACCTTTTTATAATATGCTTTAAAATAATAAAAATGCGGGTGCATTGTGTATTTTGTTTGTATAAATGGTGGTTTATGGTAGCCGGAGACAATAGCAGGGGCGGACGGCGGCGCTCCGCGGCGATGGTAGGTACTAGGTGCGCACGCGCAAGTATACATAGAGCGGCACGCGCCTTTGTGTGCAGTTTTGTTATGATACTGTGCATACGCAATATTCTAACTGTTCCTAGAACACTAGCACGATCAGTCTGCAATCGACTAGTATCAACGTTGCCAATGTGTCAGATCTAAGTACCTATTATGCTGGCACTCTATACTATTGTGCTTATTAGTAGGTATCATTTAGTATAAATCAATGCTGTCAATTCAACCGACAAAAAAAAATCAGTACCTACTTATATATTATGGGTAATTATAGGTAGGTATGGCGGCATCATGCGGCAGTCGGTGCACGTCATTTTTAACAGATTTAAAAAAAGAGGTAGGTACTTATGTGTTTCGATTTATGATAGGAGTTAAACTGAGTGACAGGATAAGAAATAGTGAGATAAGAGATAAGGAAACGTTGTGGTCTGAAAGAAGATGTAGTGACAAAAATTGAGAAAGGTATGCTAAGATGGTTTGGCCATGTCGAGAGAATGAATGAGGAACGATTGACGAAAAAAGTGTATAAGGTGAATGTGAATGAAAGTGTTGGAAGGGGTAGACCTAGGCGGACGTTTCAAGACTAAATCAGGGACGTCTTGAAAAAAGACCAGGTCAAGAGTACCCTAAACCGTAGAGCATGTACCTATAAAGGGAATAATGAATGTGGACGAAGCGAAACAAGTATGTAAGGATCGTAGCAAGTGGAAAGAAGTGGTCTCTGCCTACCCCTACGGGAAAGAGGCGTGATTATATGTAGGTATGTAAAAAAAAAAGTGCGTGCGTGGAGTCCCTCCGCGCGGAAGAAGTGAAACTTCATTCTCGCTCAGTCGATCGGTCGTTCGGTCGGTCCCTCACTCACTCACACACACACTCAACTCAACTCGCCCCAACTCACCCCAACTCGCCTCCAACTCACCCCAACTCACCCCAACTCGCCCCAACTCACCCCAACTCGCCCCAACTCACCCCAACTCACCCACTCCACCCACTCACTCAGTGACGGCGTCACATGAGCGCTTTCATAACCTTAACAAATTTACGCCTATCGCCTATCGTTTAACACCTATCACTTAACGCCTATCATCTATCATTTAACGCTTAACGCGTTATGTGATAACATTTTTGGAAGTCGTATAAGAAGTTTCACTTCAAAAGAGAAGGTGCTCTCGACTGTAGGTATATACCTGTCTTCAGAAACGGTGATGATCGGTGATTGGGTATAATTTTTAAACAATACAGATATATAAAATAATCCAGTTAGCCGAATGCTACCTACCACCTAATAACGGGCTATGATGTTGATTAATATTTTATTTTGCGGACAATAGCGTCTCCATGGCAGGCAGGCAGCCCACATCTCTGCCGGAGCAATTGATCGATCATTAGCAAGTACACCGTTATTGGTTGGATGATCATTCATCGCTTCCATTCCACACGCACACGCAGCATTGTTGCGTAGATTGATGGTGCTGGTTCCGGCCACACACGACATAAACTGTATCAATCCACTAGATTAGTACGCTTCGAGATCTAGCTCTTTAAACACGGAGCTAGTAAAAAAAATCTAGAATAAAATTTCATAGATATTAGGTAAGTACTTAGGTACATACCTCTAACTTATACCTATACATATTAAAGATAAATTAGCCCTTCACATATTATTAAAAATAGTGTAACTACTTAATTCAAAACTCTTTTCCAGCTCTTCCGTATTGTAAAGAAATGTATGAAAAATATAATCTAAGTACTTAGTTACTTAACTAGTAATTATCCAAACCAGCATTATCTCAAACGTTAGATCTATCAGCTAGTATAGTAATAGCTCATAACTGCGTTATAAAATATCTGTGTTATTAATGTTCTAATTTAGTACTTACAACTTTTATTAAGTACATTTATTCTAAGTACTTAGTATAATAGGTACCTAGATATCGATCCTAATCTAGGGAAATGACGATTACCGTCACCGCCCCCAGCCCTACGTTTTGCGTTCTTGGCATAAAATCCATCTGGAAATCGTGAGCGCAACCCTGCTTCCATTAATACATAGTAAATAAACCATAGGCCCCATGCCATGCGGAAGGGTGCCGCAACTTGTAATTGACAGGGTAGTGACGAAGGGAAACTGTATTAGTGCATTAACCACGGGTCTTGGGAAAAAGCACTGTATTGGTGTAGAAATAAAATCCACTTTCGGCTTGGAAAGGTTAGTTTTAGTTAGTGATGAACTTAAGCGCCAACCTAGTATTGATTTATTTATTAATAATTTAAGAGTAAACAATAAAGTTTCGAAACGCAGAATTAAGTAGTAAGTGCTGAAAACCATACGACAAAATAAAAAATATGCCAATGAATTAGATACTATTGCAGTCATGAACTCATACCTAAAACCTAGTGTATGTGCAAATAAATAAACTTCAAAAGGTTGCAGTTCTAGCAATAACACTTACTGCAATAGTATATGTTATGTTTTGTAGCATTAGAAAATGAATTGTTGTGTGACCCAATGGTGAACCAAAATAAATAAATAAAGATTAATTCTGGGCTAAAATTTAACCTAGAACTTTCTGTCATTGATTGTCCAAAGTCTTGGCTATCAATGATATTACATAGGTACCTAATACAATGATATTTTTGTTCACATTTAATCCTCATTTTCGAAATCCTTGCAGACACAAACTATTATTTTATTAAAACTGTACAATATGCAAAACGGGCTATTGTCTATCATTCTGTAAAGGATTAACTCGCAAAATGCTGGCCCCGAAACAATGCTTTTGAAAAGTTGCGAAACAGAGAACGGTATTTTAAGGACAAAGAAAATTTTTATTTAATTCCCGCGTTGAATGGTGGACAACTAAGAGCAGACAGACGGACAGATCTGATAGAGAGCTTTGTTGTTCACAGCACCCAGTTTTGGTGATGCAGGGCTCAATACCTACTACCTGATACGATAACTATATACGTACTTGTAAGTATCTAGACGCCAAGAAAAAAACCTAATATTGTACCAAGTATTAGGTCTTTCTGAGATTAATAATTGAAAATATTATGCATAGGTAATTAGGTAGTATAATGATATGTATACCTAATATAATGTTAGCATTGTTCAACTACTAGTAGAGCGTAGGAGTTTTCAAAGAGGAAATACACATACTTAATAATTTTATTTTTAAAAGTACCTACGTACAAAGTACATAGGTTGTTTCGTATACATCTATTTGCTACCCTTTTTACAGAAATATATTCATTTTTGTAAAAATATGGACTTATCTTTGAAATATTCCAAAATATGGAAAATAAAAATTGCATTTTCTCATTCCATGATTCGTGAAGAAAACAACATACTGAGCAAAAGCTATTAAAATTAAAAATATGTATTTACATATAAATCCGGTCCCTAGTCATCATCATTATTGTGGCGTGCGTGATGCGTATCGCGTATCGTATCGTATACTCCCGCGTCCTCGCCTCCCTATTGAATAGAATAGACTGTGACTGAGAGACTTGGTGTGATAAATACGTAGTGAAAAAGCCTAAATCTATGGATAAATAAATATTTATCTTTCTCTCTCCCTCCTTCGCACTTATCAAGGGTTTGTTCTTCCAGTCCACAGAACACTATTACTCAAGAGTTCCACTTTGCTCTATCTGACGTGTCATTTTCAGAAACATTGCAGAACTGCAGATCTTTTGCAATACAATCAGTGCATCTCAGCTTGGGTATTACTATTCTTTTGGAACCAGGAAGGTCCAGATCGATTTCCATGATAAATAAATATTTATGTAGTATTTCACCTGAATAAAAAAGTAGTAATCAATTCGGGCATCCTACTGAAATAGATAAAATTTAACTAGTACTTAGGTAGGTAACCTGAATTAAAAAGTAGTTTAATAAATTCTAAACAAACTAGTTAGGTACTTCTTAACAAACAAATGCCTTTCTCAGTACAGAAAGACATACTTACTTACCTACAAGAGGATAGTTAGCTAATTTCATAAGTCTAGAAATTTTTACGCAGCATTAGTAAAACGACTTCCTTTTGCCGCTAAATTCTGTCTAACGCGTAGACAGGGGAACGTGATTGGTTGCCACCGATGCACTTTCAGTCACGTTGCGCTGTTGGTTGTGGTCGGGGTGCGCAACCCTAATTGGGGGTGCTCCCCTAAATTTAACGCAATACAACCCTTGCGTTGCTAGCCATCAATCATTATGTACATAAGTATTGATTGGATGCCACACAATGTAGGTACGTGTATGTGACTATTGATGAACACTAACACACTTGAGGCTCACACCAAAAGATGAAATAGGTAATAAGAAATTGTTAGGAACCAGATTTACTTAATCCTTCATTTTTCTTCATGTACCTAGTGTTTTGAGGGGTATACCTAAATGTGTTATTCCTAACCATGGTCCATCAGTAGGTAGAAATACTAACCTTCTTCTTATAGGTGATAAAGTCCCATCCTGTAAACACTAAATACTTATGTATAGGTACAATGATAATCATTGTGTATACGCAACTTACATTGCATTTATAAAATAAGGTGCAATCAAGCACTAGCTTGTGTTGAATATACAAAACACAATCGCTAGAAGTATTTTGAATGTTGTTCTTACTTATATTCTCAGCTAATATGTAGGTAAGTATCTGTCTACATAATTAACGCACAGTTAAGTATTTAAATAGTTTAATGAATTTTAAATAATAGATTTAAAAAATAACTCGTACAGCAAAACTAATACTTATTAACCTTTTAAGCTTGATATTAATCACAGACTACTCAGAAGAATGATATTAATTAAGTACGTCCGTATACTTAAATGCGCTACGCCCTCGTAGCGCAGCGGCAGATTTTCCAACAGGCTACGTGAATTGAATTCTCGTCGGCCGACGGTGGCAAATTTTCCGCAGCCGCAATAGTTAGTTATATTCTTACAATTCTATAAGAGGCGATACAGATAAGTACCTATATTTACTGTATTGTTTTATTCCTAAAGCTATTATATATTTTCAGTGTTAGCTACCATATTATTTACCTTTTAAGACGTCGAGCGAGGCTCAATGAGTGCGTTACCTAGGTACATGTAAAGAAATAAATGCAATACAATGTTGTTTGCAGATACAAAAGACTGCGAGAGCGCAATGGGCGCGGCTTGCGCAACCGACACGCGTATAAGGGTCATTATATCTGATTCACTGTGTAGCGTGCCCCTAACCTAGCCAATGAGAACACAGTATATAAGGATCTACCTATTCTACTCGTCATTTAATGCATGTCATAATTATATACTTCATCCGCTACGTATCTATTGATGATATTGGTTCCTCCGTCGTTGGTTGCATTTTGATTAACTACTTTTAAAGGTTAATAACTCCTTATCGTTCGCTGGTTATAATACTTACCAATAAAATAAAAAATACCTACCTTAAAATTTTAGAACTAACCCTACCCGTGCAAGGCGCCGCCTTTTGCGACCACGTGTATTTATTCTATTAAAAACAAAACTTCAAAATATCCCGTATTTTTTAAACAATTGCTATAAACTAATCTGTTTACGGTGTGACTGACTAATCTGGTAGCCGGGCCGTGCGCCATAAAATTTGGACAAATCGCTACTTACTTGCAAGGAGGCACGCGGTGAGATTAAACGCTGTTTTATTGGGGATTAAAATAATTGTTACGGGTTGCAATTTGAGAATTGAGGATCGCTTTGCCGCCTTCAAGGATTAAGCAGTAAAAATTATTTCTGTTTCACTCGCGTTTCAGAAAGTCAAATAATATTGTTTAGTTTTTTGAAATTGTTAGATGCTTGCATAAAACGCAAGAAATAAAGTAGAATTTTAATCTTCTACAAATATCTAATGTAATAACTAAACAAGTACCTACTTAGTAGGTATAAGCAAGTAACATTTAAAAAATCTATTTTATTTAGCCTTATACCTATACTTACTATATTATATATAATATATATAATAACAAGATACCATATTAACTTTTTGAAAAGAAAATTAAGATATCTATCTATACTTATAATAAAACTGTAACAGGTCCAATTCTGTACATTGAAGATATTTTGAAAATTATATTTGGAGGGCATTTTATAACCGATACTGAGGCTGAAAATGTATTTTTTTAAATTTTTGTCTGTCTGTCTGTCTGTCTGTATCACGGCTGAGCATCACGCCGAAACTACTGAATGGATTTAAATGAAACTTGGCATGATTTGAGATCTTACTACGAGGTAGGACATAGGATACTTTTTATCCCGTAATTTAGCACGGTTCTTTTGGGAGAGGGTATTAAAGTCAAAATGGGTAGTTGGTTGTACGCTTGGTCCGATTTTATCAATTTTTCTTTATAATATAATAAATATCAGTAAGGTAACACTCATAGAGAGTTGTTATCAAGGTTTTATAATCGATCGGGTTAAGCAACGTTAGGTAAGGTCATGAAATAGATGGGTGACCGTTTAACGCCATTTGAACTAAACGGGTCCGTGCTTCGGAGAGCAAGTAAAAAGTGGGTCCCAGTTTTTAACCGACTATAAAAAAGGAGGTTATGTATTCGATGCGAATGTCTGTTATTAAAAGTTTAGTTAACGTAAAAATAGCGCAGGCGGAGCTGCGTGGGTCAGCTAGTTGAACATAAATCTCTAGTTGCAACAGAAATCAGAATGCCTTGAGATTGAAACTTTTTGCCTTCTCCGTGAGAGAACGTGGTAGATACTTATAAAAGAAATAAAAAATCTGGTTAAGTATATATTTATTTTATTTATTTCATTCATAGTTATTCTAACTTTATACAAATAATGCATATATTAAACATTGCACGATAATAAATTATTCAGTTAGTTTACTTAGATAGCCTACTTACTAGTAGGTATAATATTATTTACTTAAAAAATAGTACCTATATCTACAAAAATAGTTCCTTAATTTTTTACACTAATTGTTGTTGTAATTGTGTTCTATTTACAATATTTTTATCCTTAAATATATACATAATGGTTTAGAAATACATTTGGTTCAAATTAGTCGCACAATGATTTCGAATTTGTATGCAACGTATTAGAGCCCGAAATCACAAACATCACTAATCGTCGAAGTTCTCAACTAAATTGGTGTATCCAGCACAATATTCCACAAAAAAGTCCATTTAAGGTCCATTACTTTCTTATATCAACACTCGCAGACTTGGCGACAGCGACCGCACACTCCGCCCGCCAGCCGCGCCCTTAGATCAGCCATCTTCTTCTTTAAATATGTCACTTGGAAGGCTAATCTCACTTCCCGAAGTTTCCGTCTGTCCCTGCTCTGCTTAGCGGCAAAGTTGTTCCTCTCCCGCTGTTTTCTATAAGAGTCATCAGCAGCTTGGCTCGTTTGAACAGCTCTGCGCATCCTCGGATTATTCCCAAGTAGAGTGCCGCCATTCTTTTCTGCCATAGCTCTCAGAGCGTCTCGTTCAAAGGCCTGGTACTCCACATCGTCGGATAACGATTCGTTGTCGTAGAATTCTGGTGATTCTGGCGGCGATGGAGCGTTTGGTCTTATGTGGGTCCAACTTCCAACAGAATCCGGCGAGAGAGACGAAGGCACAGCGTACGTTACCGGCTGACATGGGTAATTCGCGTAGTAAGGCTGGCTTTCAGCGTATGTAGGATAGTATCCATTAGGAGATTGTAAACCGTTGGATATCGGCAACGGTGATACCCGTTCCGATTTCACAGCAGACCTGCTCAAGTCCAGAGCTGATTCTTGCGCGTACGGAGTCCACAGTGCCATTTTAGAAGGCTGTTGTCCACTTGACGTGCAAATCACGAATGTTGGTGTACTTTGGTCAATCGAGCCCCCGTTTAAAAGAGGCGGGGCTTAAGTGACCACCCTCTGTAGAAGGGTTGAGCTACCTGCGTACCCTAACGGAGAATTGCATTGATTTATTGGTGCAGCGAGATCTAACGCTTTTCGTGATATTTTGACTACTGACAGTTATTAGTTTTGAACGAGTTTTTAAACATTAATATGCGAATCGTAGCCTCTTAATTATTTTATTTTTGATTTTGAACAATAATCGTCATCATTGATGAGTCTATTAGTACAACTAATCCTTACATTTGTTTGCTCGTTAATGATAAAAATAGTAAACATTACAATTTTATCAACAACACATTTTCTATCATGACTTAGATAATTTCTGATTTTATATTTGAACGGAAGTTCAAAACAGAACAAACGCAAGAAGTTGTTTGCTTAGAACATACTTCCAAATATACATAAAGTATACCAAATCCAAATCAAGTATTAGTGGCAAAATCATTTGTGTTTGTCGTAAAACTAATTTGTACATGAAATCTGATCTTTGTAAAATTACTTTCATCTCAATGGTCATCTATAGATTTCGTACGATAGAAAATATGAGGGACTTTTGGTTAGGTACCAAGTATTATTGGATAGAAAATAATCCAATACTCCATTAAGTTCCTAAAACAATGATCGAAATAGATATAAATAAAATTTTGAAATGAAAATGAAATGAAATAAATTATTACGTTAAGCACTGCACATGCATTAAGTAGGTACAACATACTTAACCTACAGGAATTGCAGGCATGCTGCCGCACTCAACGAAAAAGTGTCCCAGCGCTGTTTTTCAGTGACGCCTTTCTCGGAGCTCGTTTTGGACATTTCAGCTTACATTATCGAGTGAATTCATATACGTAATCTATATACTTGGTCTAAGTAAGTAGGTATATGAATTCACTTCTAAGTCTAGTAGACCAAAATCAGGAATATAATCTAAGAACAAATAAATAAATACACTACTTAGTAACTGCACCAACCATATTACCAAACTTTAGTGAAGTATCTGCTGAATAACGCAGAAACTCGCTCTGCGTTGCTCGTTTTGTCGTTGTTGTTGCTCTTTTATTATAAATAATTAAAAAAATTTATTTTAAATAAGAAACCCTGAGATGAGTGTAAAGTTTTGCCATACGAAGGCCAGCCTCCCAAGTGTGATAGTGACATAGCCCGTGCTACATGAGTGGATCGTCGCCAAAACCTTCAATATCCATGTTATAACGGTCCATTGTGTAGACAGCATCGAATTACGGAATCCTCTGGACAGCTGCATGCCATAATTCTTCTAATACCGGGGACATTCGTAACTCTATGTTTGTAGAAACAAGGGTTATTTTCATGTGATAGGTACATTAGCAAAGTTGCGATTATGTGTCACTTGCCTGACGTTTGCGAAACCCTTCCGCATTTGTGTGTTTCGATATCGTTATTATTATTTATAGGTTTGGCAATAACACATTTATGATTAAAAACTATTTGTTAAAATGGACACAAATGGCGAGATTCTCAAAATATAAAAATACTTTTAGTTTCTGAAAGAGAATTTAAAAAATACTTAGAGGCATAAAATATTGTGGTACAAAATAATGTGGAGTAAAAAACCGTATAGCGGAGTAAAAATGTGCTTAATAACCAACAAATTCATAATTATACCTAACTTATAAATCATTATTATTTCTACATAAAAAACATTGAAATGAAACTAATCAAAATCATAAATAAACCGCGATATAATCCGTAAAATTAGTTTTATTTCAATGTGTAGTATTCGCGTAAATATAAAAAATCATTATACTTATAAAACCTCAAATTATATCAGAAATAGTATCTAAGTTGAGTAGTACTAGCGTTTGGAATAGTACCTACCTATAATAAAAGCAGATATTGAGCATTTTTCTTCTATCAGACACTAGGTAAGAATATTAATTAATGTTGGTAACAAAAATTGACATCACAAAAATACCAAACTATGTATTTTGGGCATTGTTTACATACTTAATCCGTTCTTTAGATATTGAAAAATATTATTAACTTTTCTTTTGATCTTACAAAGCAACAAATTATATGACATTCATAATCCTAAGAACGTACCAAACGGGTCATTTAATCCAAGATCAAACAGATCCTGAATATAGCTTAGGTTTAAAAGAGTTCGTAATTAGCGTTCAATTGAAGCCCGCATGCAAGCCGGTCGTAAAATTGTAGCAATCTTTATAACTTAACTGCAGTTTACTAGCTGTAATCCGCTAAGGGTGCCAGATTAACTCGGCCGTCATAAACTATTTATAATATGGATTATGCGATGGAAGATAAGAAATTGTTGTTGTTAGATCTCAAACTAAACCAGTCTGATTTCAGTCAATTAGCTATTTTAATAAAAAACATTACACGTTGGTATTAATTTTTCATCTATGGAGATTTGAGAATTAAATGGATAGCACATATGTTAGAAAATTTTGTCTCCCAAGCCTCGAAAACCCAAAAGATGCGAACATCAACTCGTACAAATCCTTTCAACCGTATTGAGAAGATTATATCGTTATTCAATTCATTCCGTAGGACCACCATGACAAATTCTTAAAAACTTGTATTGATATCGGAAGTTACGCTGTCCTACAATATTACAAAAAAGTCTTGCGCTCATCCGAAAGGGCGACAGTTGCGACATTACCAACGCACCAGTGATTCTTATGAAAGTATGCGCTGGACATTATTCCTTTGAAGTTTGTTATAATTATTTATGGTGCAGTAATAATATGGGTATTAATATGGAGTAAAATATATCCATATGGTGAATAAGGGTTGACAAGTTCCTGCATCTAAGTACATTACTAAGTTTCATCCTTAATGCTTTCATTCAATAGATATGTCTTACGCATTTAAAATGTCCACTGGAACTGTGAGAAGCTCTTCAAAGAGTGACAGAATAATATAGGCTCGCAAGTTTATGGTAATACTTGGTTCCGAGCACTTGGTTGACTTGGCTTGGTTAGATATCCTGATCACTGCGCCACAGCGCCTATTAGATACTAAAAATGAAATAGTGAAAAGCTAGCAAAGTTAGTAGACTTTGTTTTTGTGGTTGCAGAAAAGCCGTGTAGCAAAATTTGCCACCGTAGGCCACTAGCTAGCCACTTGTGGTGGATGAGTATCTAAGGTTGTCAGTGATTTTTGCCATCGACATGGTGTTACCTGTGGCTCAGAGTATACTGTTTATATGTTACTGATAGTGCGAATCAGTGCGATCCCATCTATGACTTATCAGCATCAACACTTGGGTACTATTTGATAAGACCGCGGCCAAGCATTAGCTCAAACTGAGTAAAACAAATAGTATTCCGTAGGACTCATATTATTTTTGTGAAGTTCTCACGTGAATATCGCTGTAAAAACATTGACGCGTGTTGGGTAAAGTAAACAGTGTATCGGTCGGTGTCATTGGCATGTTATTATTGGGCACACGACACATCAGAATTTTTGTATAGTTTAGGCCACTCACTCACAGCTACGTTAATATTGCAATATTTGTGTATTAAAACAATAACATGAAGAAAATTATAGGAAATGTTAGTAGTTGTTTACATTAAACAACACATAACATAATGTTGTATTTCACTTACGCGATGATTTTAATGTTGATTTCAATGTTAAACAACACCTTTAAACATTAATATCTACTGTACCTATTCAAATCTGATACATTACTTAATATCACTTTCACTCATAATGTAGGTATGTGAATAGGTACTTAAAGAAGAATGAGTCTGATCTTAAGCTTTTTTTTTTCGAAGTATTTTTTAACCAACCACTTACGTTGATTGTACAAGTACTTACAGCCAGGTATTTAGGTAAGTACAAATGTATTTTTTTAAATGGCTATGAAAATTTAATTTAAACAAATGCATTTATTGCTTTAATCTATCCGAACATAAGCTACTAAGTAGTAGGTAACAGAATTATGAACCAATTTAACCCCATTTCGCAAATTACCAGACAATATAGCCCGTCGCCAATAGGTTTAAAGAAATAACTGTATTTCTGTAAACGGAGAAAGTGTCATTTTGCAACTTTGCAAAACAAGGCATTGTTTCAAAATATAAAGGGTTGGTCCTTCCTTTGTACCCGCGCGCCAAGATGGGTTATACAATTTGCATGGACGGACGACAACGCGACGGGACTATTTTATTTCCATGTTGCGTTTTGTTCACGTTACTTCTTTGAATTTTTGCATTGATATAAATGACTTGCACTATATTAAAGAAAGATGAAAGACATTGCAAAAGATTTGCACTCACTGCAATTTATATCTATATTTACTACTAGCTGACCCACGCAGCTCCGCCTGCGCTATTTTTACGTTAACTAAACTTTTAATAACAGACATTCGCATCGAATACATAACCTCCTTTTTTATAGTCAGTTACCCACTTTTTACTTGCTCTCCGAAGCACGGACCCGTTTAGTTCAAATGGCGTTAAACGGTCACCCATCTATTTAATGACCTTACCTAACGTTGCTTAACCCGATCGATTACAAAACCTTGATAACAACTCTCTATGAGTGTTTCCTTACTAATATTTATTATATTATAAAGAAAAATTGATAAAATCGGACCAAGCGTATAACCAAGTACCCATTTTGACTTTAATCCCCTCTCCCAAAAGAACCGGGCTAGATTACGGGATCAAAAGTATTCTATGTCCTACCTCGTAGTAAGATCTCAAATCATGCCAAGTTTCATTTGAATCCATTCAGTAGTTTCGGCGTGATGCTCAGCCGTGATACAGACAGACAGACAGACAAAAATTAAAAAAATTACATTTTCGGCCTCAGTATCGTTTATAGAATGCCCTCCAAATATAATTTTCAAAATATCTTCAATGTACAGAATTGGACCTGTTACAGTTTTATTATAAGTATAGATAATAACGGTTGTAGCCGAATGGCCTTAGATAGCGGACAGTGATAGCGGATTTTAAGAAAATATGTACTCTCGTGATCACGAGCGTAGTATAACCTTTACGACCCTACTCGCTTGCACGAGCCGGCCCAAAATACGTGCGAACGGCGTAAGCGCACCTAACTCGTTCAAACTATTTTGATTGAAAACTGGTACACCGTTCATGTCCGCGATAGTACCTAGGTATATATATAAATTAGGCAGAAGCGAGTTGTCAGGAGTTGGCTCAGGCAGGTTAATTTCAGCGGGGGCCCTCTCGTGGCTCCTCCCGAACCTGGGAGGGCCGAAGGCGCGATGCCGGCAGCTGCATGCCGGCATCTTGAAAAGTATGGCCCTTTACGGGGCCCCTATCTGGGCGGACTCCCTCCACAGGAGGGAGAACGCCGCCGCCATCCGCAGGCCCCAAAGGGCCATTGCACAGCGGGTGGCGAGGGCCTACCGCTCGGTGGGGTTCGCGACGGCGTGCGCCCTGGCCGGCACCCCTCCTTGGGAGATCGAGGCGTGGGTGCTGGCTAGGGTGTACGAGTGGTCGGCGCGGCGTAGGGCGCTCAATGCGCCCCCCGCCGCGGAGGAGCGGGAGGCCGTCCGGCGGGAGGCGAGGGCCGCAATCGTCCACCATTGGACTGAGGACCTCGCCTCTGCCACCTTCGGCCGCCGAACGTTGGACGCGCTCGGGCCAGTCCTTCAGGGACGGCTCGAGCGGCCCCACGGCTTCCTCTCGTTCCGCCTGGTGCAGGTGCTGACCGGGCATGGATGCTTCGGGTCGTACCTGCACCGGATTGGGAGGGAGGAGGCCGCCGCGTGCCACGACTGCGGCGCGGCGGAGGACTCGGCACAGCACACCCTCGAGGTGTGCCCGGCCTGGTCTGAGCTGCGCCGCGGTCTGACTGCGGTGGTGGGGCCGGACCTCTCGCTGCCCGGCGTGGTTCTGTCCATGCTGGGGGGCGAGGCGGCCTGGTCGGCAGTCGCCTCTTTCTGCGAGGACGTGATCTCGCAGAAAGAGGCAGCGGAGCGCGCGCGGGAGGACGATCCCCTCGCGGCGCCGCTCCGCAGACGGAGAAGGGGAAGAGTGAGACGGCTGTACGATCAGCGTCTCCTCCTCCCCGGTGGTGAATAGCGGGAGACTGGCGCGGGGGCGCCTTCTCCTGCACTGCACGGTTCACCACCACCGTCGGCGGGAATGACCGAGCACTCGCGGTCATTTCCGGGCCCCTCCTCGTAGGGAGGGGCGTGCGGGGCCCGCTGTAAAGGCGGGCGGTCGTCGGCGGGGGACTGGATGATAAGGCTCTGTCAGTTTCCCAGTTCCCCTCCATGAGGACGATGCGGGAGTGCCGCTGGGTTGTTTGGTGGGTATACCCGGGCTAGCCGGGGGAGTCCCACATAACCCTCTCGTCCCCCAACGGGAGGGTATGCGTAACGCATTTTTCCCAGCGTCAACAAAAAAAAAAAAAGGCAGGTTAATTTCAGGCAGCGGGGGCCCTGTCGTGGCTCCTCCCGAACCTGGGAGGGCCGAAGGCGCGATGCCGGCAGCTGTATGCCGGCATCCTCAAGAGTATGGCCCTTTACGGGAACCCTATCTGGGCGGACTCTCTCCACAGGAGGGAGAACGCCTCCGCCATCCGCAGGCCCCAAAGGGCCATTGCACAGCGGGTGGCGAGGGCCTACCGCTCGGTGGGGTTCGCGGCGGCGTGCGCCCTGGCCGGCACCCCTCCTTGGGAGATCGAGGCGTGGGTGCTGGCTAGGGTGTACGAGTGGTCGGCGCGGCGTAGGGCGCTCAATGCGCCCCCCGCCGCGGAGGAGCGGGAGGCCGTCCGGCGGGAGGCGAGGGCCGCAATCGTCCACCATTGGACTGAGGACCTCGCCTCTGCCACCTTCGGCCGCCGAACGTTGGACGCGCTCGGGCCAGTCCTTCAGGGACGGCTCGAGCGGTCCCACGGCTTCCTCTCGTTCCGTCTGGTGCAGGTGCTGACCGGGCATGGATGCTTCGGGTCGTACCTGCATCGGATTGGGAGAGAGGAGGCCGCCGCGTGCCAAGACTGCGGCGCGGCGGAGGACTCGGCACAGCACACCCTCGAGATGTGCCCGGCCTAGTCTGAGCTGCGCCGCGGTCTGACTGCGGTGGTGGGGCCGGACCTCTCGCTGCCCGGCGTGGTTCTGTCCATGCTGGGGGGCGAGGCGGCCTGGTCGGCGGTCGCCTCTTTCTGCGAGGACGTGATCTCGCAGAAAGAGGCAGCGGAGCGCGCGCGGGAGGACGATCCCCTCGCGGCGCCGCTCCGCAGGCGGAGAAGGGGAAGAGTGAGACGGCTGTACGATCAGCGTCTCCTCCTCCCCGGTGGTGAATAGCGGGAGACTGGCGCGGGGGCGCCTTCTCCTGCACTGCACTATTCACCACCACCTTCGGCGGGAATGACCGAGCACTCGCGGTCATTTCCGGGCCCCTCGTAGGGAGGGGCGTGTGGGCCCCGCTGTAAAGGCGGGCGGTCGTCGGCGGGGGACTGGATGATAAGGCTCTGCCAGTTTCCCAGTTGCCCTCCATGAAGACGATGCGGGAGTGCCGCTGGGTCGTTTAGTGGGTATACCCGGGCTAGCCGGGGGAGTCCCACATAACCCTCTCGTCCCCCAACGAGAGGGTATGCGTAACGCATTTTTCCCAGCGTCAACAAAAAAAAAAAAAAAAGGCAGATTAATTTCCTTCGGAGTCGCTGGACGCTCGGGGTGTGGGCCCTTTGAGCGTTGCGACCCCCGTCCCCGTGAGTACCGTGTCAGGTTCCCGGGGGGCTACAATGCGCCCCCCGGCGGCGGGCTCAAAGGCAAGGCACTGAGGGGCCCCTGGTGCAGATCCCACCGGAGAGCCCTGGGGTCTCCCCTCTCATGTGCCGATGCGACAGCCGCGGGGGTTTTAGTGGGTAAAAATCCCACATACCCCGGTCGAGCCCCACAGCTCCCGGGGATCTTTCGAAGATTTCCCCCGCGTCAAAAAAAAAAAAGGCAGGTTAATTTTGCCGAGTGTATTGTGGTGGTATGTTGGCGTTCAAGGTAGGTACTATTTATAATGAGATGAAGAAGAATTAAGATAATGAGCTACGTTTTTTTGACGCGGGGAAACTTTCAAAAGGTCACCGGTAGCTTTGGGGCTCTACCTGGGTATGTGGGATTCGTACCCGCTAAAACCCCCGCTTCTGCCGCATCGGTACATAAGAGGGGACACCCTGGCTCTCCGGTGGTGGGATCAGCACCAGGAGCCCGTCAGTGCCTTGCCTTTGAGTCTGCCGTCGGGGGGCCGCGTTATAGCCCCCTGGGAACCAGACACAGTGTTCACTGGGACGGGGGTCGCAACCCCGACGCCGTCCTTCCTCGGAGTCGCCGCCATACTCAATGGACGTCCTAGAGTCCACACCCGAACTTCCAGAGACTCCGAAGTGAGGTACCATTGTTGGACCATTTTAGCTAGTTGAGCAGTAGGTACCCATTCGATAGACCTGAATCTACTGGATCATGTACTCTAAAGTGATCTGTGAAAGTGGTCACGGTGTCTAGGTTTTTTTAAAGTTCCAAACTTTCAGAACATTATTTTTCCACTATTCGTGATAATTTGCAGGAATACTTGCGCAATAAAATGGCAGATTCTTCTCGAAGGTAATTAAGTACCTATGTATGTACCTACTTAAATAATATATATATTGAAGTATATATTAGTATATTTTATTTTCTAATATATAAGTATTAGTTTTATATAAATTATTGTAATTTAATTCATATTATACTTAGTTTTAAAATATTTATGTACCTACCTGTTTATTTCATTTTACTTGTTTTGCTTGCACCTACCATGATTTGTCCTGCATCACCCTAAGGTAGACTGGTAGAGAATGCCTCTGGCATTAAGTCCGCATAAGTAGGTAGGTAGGTACTGTTTTTGTGCAAGAAGAATAATTAAATAATTTACAAACAATTGCAGTCCGCACAAGAAAATCCTCTTTCTTATCGATCTTCATTTGCATAAGTCCATCAAACCAAGCAAAAATATATTTTTTATAAGTAGGGGAGACTGGGTACGGTTGTGACAATTTTCATTAGATCACCCATAACTTTGTTATTATTATAGTTAGCTGGAAGAAAGGTGTTTTTTACAGTTAAATGTAGGTACATTTGTCTACGTATAAATACTACAATTTTGACTTTAAGTGCAATGGTTAACATATAGAAAGCAATTAGAAAAAAGAAAAAAATGTCACAATCGACCCCACCCCAGGGACGGTTGTGCCAGTGCTTGGGGTCGGAAGTGACAGGTTCAAAAATATACCAAATTGGTCTATAATCACTTTTATTGCAGGTGATATGTAATATAATGTAATAAAATATACAACTGGAAAAATACATAACAAAGGAAATAAAATTTAGGAACACTTTAAAGCTTATTACTAGTAACGCACTGTAGCGTCTATAATTATTATAACTGTCTTGATATTTATCAGTCAAACAGTTAATTAAACATCTAATTATACATTACGGTAACTGGTGTCAAAATACAAAAAAAAAAAATAATATTAATAAACGGTAGGTAAGTAAGTAGGTATATCAAAATCAGTGAATCAGCTGAAAATGTCATCATAAGAAATAATAATAAACGTAAGTGTAAACGAATTAAGTATGAACATGCAATTTGCTGCATGTTCAAACTTAGTTTACACAAACGGACTCCTTTCCGTTTTCCTCACACATTGTCAGGGCATATAAAACCAAATACTTGTGTCACAACGTCGAGATGTCGAAGGAAAAAATTTACTTTTAATTTAATTTACAGAAACTTCGCGCGATTGCTGATGCAATTCTGTGGAACAGATGCAGACAAACACGCTGCTCCTTTCTTCTCTTGCACCCATCCCGATATTCCTTATAGTTTCGCTAATACAACGACTGTCACAACCGTACCGTGGCACAATCGTACCCAGTCTCCCCTAAATAAAAATACAGAACTTCTCTATGACAGTCTTTAGTCGTGAAATCAACTGTAAAATCTTCATAAGTATTGAATTTTATTATTTTAGTGACAAAGACACAAATTAGTGACAAATGAAATCACAATCATTACAAATATTGCATTGCAAACCTTACGTAGATGATTGTAAGTATCAGACTCCAATGTATAGCATGAAGCATAGGAGGTCCTATTCTTGTCGCAACGCTCTTGTACAATTTTATAAAGACCAGCAATAATCTCTGTGACTAAGATCTGATTCAGAAATAAAATATTTTTAAAAAAAATTGAACCGACTTCAATATCACTGAAAAGTATAAAATAATTTAAATATTATTGAAGTTGGTGCCAAATTTACACAGCCGGTAAGCTAACACCAACTTCAATAATATTTAAATTATTTTATACTTTTCAGTGATATTGAAGTCGGTTCAATTTTTTTTTTTTAATATTTTATTTTATACTTTTTAGTGATATTTTCATACATAAAGATTGAACCATCGAAGACGGTAAAATGATCTAGGTAGGTTATGACATCATTATGATTTCACATTATCGTCTACATACTTTTACATAATTCATGTTTCTTCAGAAACTCAGAAACAATTTGTCCGATCGTAATGAAATTTGCATGGAATCATCATAGTAGTTTACTCTCTCGAATAAAAAAAGAATCATCGAAATCGGTTCATATTTATCAGAGAAATGTAAAGGAGAACATCAGTTTTATGGTTTTTACCAGATAAATTCCTCCATATCATTCATGGTCCTCCAGGAAGTTCTTATCCGGTTGTGATAAAATTCATACAGGTTCATTACAGTGGTTTCTTCTTTCGAATAAAAAAAGAATAATTGAAATTGGTAAATATTTACCAGAGTTATGACCATTTTTGTCCTTAAAAAGCACCATAAAGTCATCTACACACATCAAAAGTGTCTAGGGATCAACATATATTTTTGCAATAACTTTTCTCCTGATTGATATTAATTAAAATTTTCTTTAAGGATTCATCAAATAAAGTGTTTTCGTTTGTCACAGTAACGATAAACCAAGTCACCTTTGCATTAATAAAGAAATTTGCCATTTTCCTAATAAAGGGATTTTTGACATTTGAACCACTAACACAAAAGTTCGAAAAAAAGACTGAAATAACAGTTTTCTTTAAAATTTTATTGGGTAACTTAAACAATTAATAATCCGTGTTTCTACCGCGAACACTAACAACACAAGAACATCGGTTTGGCATACTCAAAATGAGTTCATCCAAATCACGCTGTGGAATGGCCGCCCATGTTCGTTGCAACAACAAAAAAAGGTCTTCTTGCGACTGGATACCCTCCATATTCGGCAGAGCTCTTCTCTGTAGCATATCCCATGCATGCTCAATCGGGTTCAAGTCTGGCGACTGAGCAGGCCAGGGCAGGACATTGATGTTAGCTGCGGCGAGAGTCTGTCTTACAACTCTTGCGGTGTGCGGTCGTGCATTATCATGCATTAACTGAAATAAGGGACCGATTTGCACTTGTAGAGGAACGATGACGTCTGATACAATCGTCTCAGCATAAATTTGAGCGTTGAGGTTGCCTCTGATCCAAATCAACTCAGTTCTTCCGCCGATCCAAATACCCGCCCATACCATGATGGTTCCACCACTATAAGGATGGACTTCCTGGCAGGATTTTAATCGCTGTTGGCGTCCAGGGGTTCTCCAGTGTCGTATACGTCTTGTATCCGGTCTCATACCAAAACGAGACTCATCAGAAAAGCACACGAAACGCCATTGTTCTTCTGCCCATTTTTTTTGCCCAAAAATGCTTGATCCCTAGACACTTTTGATGTGTGTATATAGGCTTTCTTGCAACTCGCAGTGCGCAGTCACCATTCTTGTTTTTTCAGGAACTACTTATTACTAAGCAATAATTTTTTTATGGGACCCAATTAACGGATTAAAGAATGGATGGAAGAAAGATTTTTTCAAATCGGTTCATAATGAGTTATGCGCGAACATACATAGAAAAAAAATATATATATATACAGACGAATTGAGAACCTCCTCCTTTTTTGAAGTCGGTTAAAAAAATCCTTTAGTTTTGTGAAAACATTTTAATAGATATCTATGTACATACCTATATAAGTACCTATGCAATCACAAGTTTGATGCTAAGTGCCTATGAGTGGGTGTATATTTTATAGATATCTTCACTTATAAATAATATATTGATGACTTCACTACAAAGCGGAGTGTAATTTACGTAAGTATGTACATCGTACAATGAAGTTATTAAATCTCTTTGAGTATAAAAAAACATTACTCGCAACTTTAATTATAAAATTTAATTGAATAATTACGAAGGTATGTATTATGAGTACCTAAGTACCTATGGTGTTGAAGACATCAGTGAATGTCAAATAATAATATAAGTAGGTAGGTAGGTAGGTAGGCACTAGGTAGGTGTAACATTACACTTTTTGTAGGTAAGTACTCGTACGTACATACGTGTACGGCATAATTTAACAAATTATTTTTATAAGCTATATTGAATTCAAAACCAAATCTATTAATTTGAAGAAATAAAGTTATAAACCAATCGTTAGTGACGGGTTACTCAATATTTTGGGGTTTCTTTGTATCGCGTGCGGGACTAACCGCCATCTAGCGTAACTCAATTTTTTTAGCAGCTCTTGGTTTTGTCCCACTGTTGGGCCCGGGCAATATCATTGGGCACGGGCCTCCCCTTAAGATAATGGGGCCTAAACCATAGCTACCACGCTGGCCAAGTGCGGGTTGGTAGACCTCACTGAAAGCTTAATTAAAGAAATCAGAGGTGCAAACCGGGGTTCGAACCTGCGCTCCTTGTTTTCCAAGGGAAGCGCTCGCCCACTGAGCTATTACGTCACAACACAATACTGTACGCTTAGTATATGAAATCAGCGGTATTGAAAAAACGAAACGAACGGGACACGGAGGGAAACGCATTAAATATTTGATGAAATCATCGATATACTATAGTCTATAGTAGGTACATACGAGTATATCGATGGGACAAATGCATTATAATAATATTGACGGGCACGTTGGTCCTCAAGTCTCTCGGCAAACTCTATGAGCGCTTGCTATTAGCGAGACTCAAAGACTTTGTCAGTTCTAATAATATCCTTATTGACGAGCAGTTTGGCTTTCGAACCAGACACTCTTGCGTCCACCAGGTGCACCGCCTCACGGAGCACATCCTGACCGGGCTCAACCAGCCCAAGCCCGTCTACACAGGCGCCCTATTCTTCGATGTTGCCAAGGCCTTCGACAAGGTCTGGCACAACGGCTTGATATACAAGCTCTTCCAGTTAGGAGTCCCCGATAGGCTCGTACTCATCATACGAGACTTTCTCTCGAATCGTACCTTTCGATACCGGGTCGAAGGTACGTTTTCTTCGCCCCATCCTATACAGGCCGGAGTCCCTCAGGGCTCCGTGCTCTCTCCCCTCTTGTTCAGCCTGTTCACGACCGACATTCCTCGTTCGAGCAGAGTCCAACTCGCCCTTTACGCGGATGACACCGCTCTCTATTATTCCCATAGGAACATGTCCTATTTGACGCGTGCTCTTCAAGCCGCAGTCGACGCCCTGGGTCAACGGTTCCGTACGTGGCGCATAGAGGTGAACCCGGAGAAGAGTGCCGCGGTGATCTTCTCCCGGGGACCCGCCAATATGTTCTCCGCGCGGAGCCTTCGGCCCAACAGACGACTAGCCCCAATATCCCTATTCAATCGCCCTATCCCCTGGACTAGGAAGGTTAAGTACCTCGGAGTCACCTTGGACTCCCGCATGACTTTCGGCCCGCACATTAGGTCCGTCCGCAATCGAGCGGCTTTCGTATTAGGTCGCCTGTATCCCCTTCTCTGCAAGCGGAGTAAAATGTCGCTTAGAAATAAGTTGACATTATACAAAGCTTGCATTCGCCCTATCATGACTTACGCGAGTGTAATATTCGCGCACGCCGCCCGCACACATATCGATAGCCTCCAGGTTATCCAGAATCGTTTCCTCCGTCGCGCCGTCGGTGCCCCGTGGTACATGCGGAACGTAGATCTGCATTCCGATTTCAAATTAGATCCCCTTCGTAAGTTCCTCAAAGAAGCGTCGAAACGCTACTTTGAATCCGCGTCCCGTCACGCGAACAGTTTAATCCGCGCCGCCGCCGATTACGCCGCTAGTCCTTCTGACTCGCGCCGCAGACCACGGCACGTACTGCTTGACCCTCCTGACCCCATGACGGTCCTATTGGACCGGGATGCGCCGACCACTCCCCGACAACCGTATGCTACACTAGCTATCAGACACCGGTCTCGCCGGCGAGGCCGAAGGGTCGTATGTATGCGACCGCAACGACGTGCATCACCCCACTGAGTTTCTTGCCGGTTCTTCTCAGTGGGGGCGCGTTGTGAACCGGTGGTAAACTCAGCCCTCTCTTAAGCGACAGCCCAAGCCGAGGCCGTGCCTCCCTGAGGTGCCCTTGTGCTCGTCGCTACTTCTGCCGTAAAGGCTAGAGCGCTTCAAGCGCTCGCCTCCTATTGTCCGGTGAAGCTGCAATGGCCATCTGCGGCTAACAGCGTCTATCATTCCCAAAAAAAAAAAAAAAGGGCACGTTGGTCTAGTAGTTAGACGCGCTTACCGCTACCCGATGGGTCGTGGGTTCGATTCCCACCAAGTGTCTGGCTGTTATTTATACATATATTTAAGTATGTATTTACAAAAAAAGTGTATTAAAGTATTAATTAGTATCAGTTGTCTGGTTTCCATTGTACAGGCTCAGCCTAGTTTGGGATCAGATGACCGTGTGTGAAATGTCGCAAGATACTATTATTAAGTTCTCAAGGTGAATTTTCTGATGGTAAAAATACATAAGTGATAATAATTGATATTGATATATAAAAAAAATGCACTGCGGGAGTGCCGGCAGAAGTGAAAACTTTAATAAATATAAGTACTTAGGTACATAATATATATTATTGACTGTACCACTGACGACATTAAGGGCCTCCGCCCACTAGCGTTTTCTAGCTGCAACGACTGGCAACTTTGCGACTGCATCGCGTTTTAGCAACTCTTTCGCGACCATTGAGCTACTCCTTGCGCTCGGTCGCTGTATCGGAGTCGCGCGTTTTAGCAACCGCATCAATGCTGCACCGCGTTTTAGCGACTGCTGTCATCGATGCACAGTGGGCCAAAAATAAGGTTCACTAGCTTATTTTTTTTTGAAAAATGAAATATATTTTATGTAGTTCAAATACACGGATTTGTTAAAATTACCATAACATCGAATTACTTAGTAATCACAAGTTTTATTTTTAACTTAACAACATTAAATGTTGTAACAACATTCCAAATGTATCAAAATATAATTTGTACCCCTTTTTTTTGTGTTTGAATTGTAAAGCTGAATCTTTTTGGTCACGTTACGGTTATGGTAACAAAACCGTTAGGTTCAACCTTAACCCTTTTATAAATATCACATGCTGCTATTGCGGTATTATAGATGTCGTTGTTATTATGTTGATATACATATAAGTATGTATAAACTAATACCCAGTAGGTACTTTATAAAAAAACAAGTTCGCTTTGCATCTAAGTCACCAGGATTTGACTAATCCTTCTGAAAAATGGTAAAATCGCTTAAGAACTTTGAAATGCAAATACATAATCAAGAAGTTGAATGAAATATAAAAAAAATGATATTATATACTTCACCCAAAACAATTTTCAGGTATTATTTAATTATATAATCTTTACGATAAACAAGCGCAATAAGAACAATTTAGACAGAAAAAAAAACTACAAATGCGTAGTTTTTTTTATAAAAAGAGAAATTCATCTGCCTTTTAATTAAACCAATGTATTTAATAATAATATACGTTTATTTCAGACTCTTGATCCATACAAAAAAAATACAAAGACACATTGACAAAAAAAAGGGAGAAACCAAACAGAATAAATAAATAATAACCAAACTAAACAAAAAAAACAGACATTCCAGTAAAAAAAAGAATTTTAAGCAGCTATTTCACGCCAACGTCTACACATGTTCGTTATAGACCAACGGTCCGCGCGATTTCTTTAATAATACCGTTTCTACACTGACCAACCCTGGCCATATATGAAGCAATTCAGCTTCTCTGAATGGCATTGAACGTGTTCAGACGCGCCTCCGTAAACTTGCTAGAGGTACTACAGTACCTATTTAAAACCCATGAGGTGTCTGAAAATGTTATTATATTGTACACGAATACCATCCAATGACCTCCTTTTATAATTTGTCCAGAGTTGGCAAGTGTAGAAGTTTTTACAGTATGATTCAAATAAATGCACTTAAGTTTGAACATTAGCTTTAAAAAAAATTATCTTCTCTCACTTTCTTGGTAATAGATATGTATTAGTCTATCATAATATATTATAATATGTAGTTTATTTTTTTTTTTTTTTTTTTTAAATATATATATATTTTTTTAATCCACTTAATTTATTTATATAACTGCACCTGCCCATGAGAATGATCTGTCCTGTACCCCAAGGTTGACTGGAAGAGATCGCGATAAGTCCGCCTTGTTGTTCACTGTTTTTAATTGTTTTAATTTCAAATGTATATTTCTTTTGTGTGCAATAAAGAGTATTTGTATTGTATTGTACTGTATATTATGTATTGTATATTATGTACTAGCTTTATCCTGCAGCATCGCTTGCACATATTTAGTTAATATCCTGGGACAATTCACACACGGTCATCTGATTCAAACTAGGCAGAGCCTGTACTATGGAACCAGACAACTGATACTAATACATATATACTTTTTTTTGTAAGTACATACTTATATAGATAAACACCCAGACACTTGGTGGGAATCGAACCCACGACCTGTTGGGTAGGAGACAGGGTTACTAACCACTAGACCAACGGGCCCGTCATCAGTTAGTACTTAGGTATTGTTTATAGGTTTTAAACAATCAGTAACAACGTATATTGTATAATAATTTTATGCAAGAAAACTTCGTCCTTTACACGTCGTCATTTTTTAACCGGCTTACTTTGTCCAAACCAATAATAAATAACTTACTTCGCGCGTTTCGCGTTTCGTCGCATTTAGCAAAGTGTAAAGAAGAGCCCGGAGCTCTTCAGTTTCTAAAGCAAGCGGTTTCCCTGCGCTTCCGAAGCAACAAAGTAAGTTACATAAATGAAAAACGGCCAGTTCATGAAACCTTGATTGAACTGCGGGATAAAATTTTCTCCATTTTCATAACCCCTAGTGCATCTTTAAAATCACTTAAACCTTGCGAAATATTTATTTATTTATTTTATTTAAAAAGTCTTTTCAGTACCTACGTATTGTGGTAATCGAACGCAATGATCTTATATCGTTATGATTATGAATACGGTTGTTTGTATTTAAAAACCACAAGAAATACATTATCAAAAATCTTATGAAAGAGAAGCTTGTTTTAACGCCCACTGTGCGCTGTAACGTGTGAATCCAATACACTGTAACTACGAAAAACTGATTTTGAGAAAATGAGCAAAATAGATTTTTTTAGTTTTTTCAAGTTTACTCCAAAATTTTCGTTTGAAAGTTTTTAGTGTTTGCTGCCAATTTAAAAATAATTTTATAAGTTATCCAGCCTATTAAGTTTTATATATATTTAGAGTATACATAATGAATTATCGTCGATAACTTGTGTTGCTCTAATAGTTGTCAGAATCTAAGGAAGATATTGTTAAGGCAATACACTGTATCATATAGTTACAGTGTATTGACTTGGGAAAACAGGGCCTAAAAGTGTATTGGTAGGTATAAGTTGGAGAACCATAACACTGCACAGACGTAGCAGTTCTTGATATATTTTGGTATTTTCTATTGAGAATGCTCCATATTTAGATCTTGATTTCAATTAATGCACATTTTTAGAAGTCACTTGTTACTCTTGATAATGTTAAGTTGTCCACTTTAAATTGTCTCTCTTAGCTATCTTTGCCTTTATCTTCTCCTTTCTCTTTGAGTTCGGTTACTGAGGGGGTTGGGAATTATATCATCATGGTCTTCAGTTAAAATTGTTGTTACCTAACATTGAAGTAACCTTGACCAATCCTTGTCCAATCATCACTCGTTTCTTAAACTTTTAAATTGAATCCTGTTCTTTCCCGTCTTGGGAAGAACGCTTGTCATTGTCATTCCTTTTCCCAAACAGCCAAATTTTTCTGTTACAAATTTTAGTCCTATATCTACACTCCTTGTTCTGTTCTGGAAGTCCTGGAAGGTATTTATTGTTTACAAACAAATGACAGACTATTTTACACCTAATTGTCATTTAGTCCTTAGTTTTAGTAAAAATAAGTGATGTTTGACGCTTGGTTATAGAAAGCAAACAACTGATTATTCTGGTATTATTGGATCTTGGTAGTGACTTCAATTCTGTTTATTTTGACATACTTCTAGGCATTCTTTCCTCTCTCTATGTCGCTTTTTCAGCTATCAATTGCTTTGATCATATTCATATCATCGTGGGCGCTCCCAGTCTGTCCGCTTTGAGGAGACATCATCTGTGTGGTGTGAGCTTGAGGTGGGTGTTCCACTGGGTGGCGTAATCTCTCCTCTTTTCAGTTTTCATGAATGTTATCGCGAGGGTTTTCTAACTATCATCTCTATGCATGATCATCCTTAGCTTTATCGTCATGCCAATATTGATAAGCTTCGGTAAGCGATATATACGCTTAATAAATATTTAGATAGCATAAGTCAGTGGGTAAAATCAATTGGCTTGTTAGTGAACTCTACTAATTCTCAGGCTATCATATTTGGTGGCGGATACGTGATGAATCTGGTTGACATTAACTCACTCTCCAGTTTAGTTTTCGATTCCGTACCAATGGCATACTCAAATAAAGTTAAAATTCTTAGAGTTCTGTTTGATTATAATATTTCTTGGGAATCTCATGTTGGAGATAGGTATAAGTAAGAAGATCTTTTACTCTTATCAGTCTCACAAGCGTCTCCAAAAATTTCTTCTGCGTCAGACAAAAATCTTTTTTGCTTGATCTTTAGCTCTTTTCGATTATGCTGATGTATGTTTCTAGATGCAACTGAGGAGCTTCTCAATAAACTGGAGCAATTGTAAAATTTGTGTATTCATTTCATCTTTGGTCTGCAGAAATATGATCGTGTCGGAATTTCGGGCTCAACTAGAATGTCTGCCAATCCGTCAGCGGCGGAACTGGTACATTTTTTATTTTCTAAATTGTATACTTAACAATCCTTAACCTCCTCTTTATCTTTGTGAGCGTTATTCCTTGCTCGTGTCTTGTGACAAGCCTTGACGTTCCAGTATATCTCTGCATTTTGAAGTTCCTCCTCATTATTATAGTAGCTATAATGTTTTTTTTTACCATGCAAGCAGTGCGGCTATGGATTTCGCTTCCACATTCCTTGCGTAGTAGCTGTAATTTAGTCATATTTAAAAAACCACATTTCCTCTCCAGATAGATTTATTTTAATATTTAGTGTATTATAATACTATATTTATTTTTAAATTTCAGTACGTATTAGTTCATCAGCTCATACTTTCCAGCCACTGCGCCGCCGTCGTTCTCGGCCAGATCGACCAATAATAATTGAAATCGATAGCCCAGCCTCAATCTGATTGGCGCAGCCGCGTCGCGCTAGCCCTTCTAAAATTCAAAATTCAAAATTCAAAATTCAAAAATTTTATTTCAAATAGGCTTAACGCTAGCACTTTTGAACGGTCATTTTTTTTAAAAGCTACCACCGGATCACAACGCGGCCTCAACTGAGAAGATCCGGCAAGAAACTCAGCGGGCTTGTCATTTTTTCACATTTTTTTTTAAAACAAAGTTTGTCTTTTTACAATTAGATTAGCACCAGCGACAGTGTGTCCTGCCGTTCAAAATATCAAATAAAATAAAAAATACGACGAAAATACAACAAACTAAAATGCCAAAGGGATAGTAGTCGGACCAGTCCCCCCAAGCAGCACCCGCGCACGAGTTGACTCGAGCAGCAGCCATCACTCCCCTCAACCATATTGGAGGGAAGGGGGTGACCCGCCACACGAAGCCGCCACAAGCAAAGACTTTTCGATGGCGAGCATGACCGATCCAAAATCACAGTGGCACACGTTAAACATTTACCTTCTGCTGTTAAGCAGTGCCTCGTCAGGCAAGACACAAAGCACTTTAACATATTACCAACTTTTGTCACAAGTCGTCTAAGTTAGATACATACCAAGAATAATTTACAAGCTCAAGTGAATTGCCTTCAGAACGTAAATAAAGTAATAATCAATTTTGCTGCTAGACTACAAAAGAAAAAAAATAAAATAAAAAAGGATAAAAGGACAGCGGCCGGACCAGTCCCCCCAAGCAGCACCCGCGCACGAGTTGACTTGAGCAGCAGCCATCACTCCCCTCAACCATATTAGAGGGAAGGGGGTGACCCGCCACACAAAGCCGCCACAAGCAGAGACTTTTCGATGGCGAGCATGACCGAACCAAAATCCCAGTAGCCTTGCGTCTTGAAATAAAAAATAAAATATATTAAAAAAATACGAGTACATAAGACATCATCCAGCAAAACACTTTTCACTATGACATTTGCTGTATTCAGTCTTAAAATTAAAATTAGTATTCTAAAACTATTTGAGCAGTTCATTCCCAGGCTGTTTTGTCTTCCAAGTAATCGGAAATTTTGTAGTAGCCTTTTTTAGCAAGTTTAGATTTAACAGTGCATTTGAATTTATTTATAGGCAGATCTCTGATACCATTGGGAAGCTTATTATAGAAACGTATACACTGTCCTACAAAAGAATTACTTACTCTGTGGAGACGAGTAACATGTAAACTAAGGTCATCTTTACCACGTGTATTAACCGAGTGAACATCACTTCTCTTTTTAAAGTTATTAATATTTTTCTTTACATACATTAAATTTTCAAAAATATACTGTGACACCACTGTCAAAATCTTTATCTCCTTAAACTTTTCTCTAAGCGAATCTCTGGGAGCCAGATTGTAGATAGCTCTTACGGCTCTTTTTTGGAGCACAAAAATAGCGTTGAGATCTGCGGCATTACCCCACAGGAGTATTCCATATGACATAATACTGTGGAAGTAACTAAAGTAAACTATCCTAGCAGTATCAACGTCAGTTAAAAGTCTAATTTTCTTAACTGCATACGCCGCTGAACTAAGCCTGCCGGACAGTTTTTTAATATGTGGGCCCCATTGCAGCTTCTTATCTATGGTGATTCCTAAAAATACAGTTGACTCAACAGGATCTATCCCAGATCCATTTAATTCCACGTTGGTTCTCTCCTGTCTTACATTAGGGGTGGAAAATTTAATCAATTTAGTTTTTGATTCATTTAGGCAAAGATTGTTAGTACTAAACCAATGAACCACTTTAGATAATGCATTGTTAACCTCGTCATAATTAATTAATTGTCGTTTGATTTTAAATAATAAAGAAGTATCATCAGCGAACAACACAATCCCGTGATTCTTTCCTACATAATAAGGCAAGTCATTAATATAGATAAGAAACAGGAATGGTCCCAAAATTGAGCCCTGTGGAACGCCCATTGTGACCTTAGCGCCAGGAGATATTTTTCCATTAACATCTACCTTTTGAATTCTATTGTCTAAATAACAAGTCAAAAGGTCAAGAGCCTTATTTCTTACTCCATAGTGGTGTAACTTCCTTATAAGCGTGATGTGATCAACGCAGTCAAACGCTTTAGATAAGTCACAGAATATACCTAAAGCATCCTGCGATTTTTCCCACGCATCATAGATATTTTTTAACAGTTCAATCCCTGCGTCTACAGTGGAGCGATTCTTCGTAAAACCGAACTGATTACTATGAAATAATTTATTATTATTAAAATGATTTAACATTTGACTAAGCATCAGTTTTTCAAAGATTTTACTTAGTGTCGGTAGTATAGAAATCGGCCTAAAATTAGTTGGATCTGTAGTACAACCTGATTTAAACAAAGGAATCACTTTACTAAGTTTCATAAGATCAGGAAATACACCAGATGCTACACAACTATTGAACAAAACTGCCAAATTTGGTGCAATAACATGTATGATGGACGATACTGTCTTAACAGATAACCCCCATAAGTCACTAGTTTTTTTGATATCTAGACTTTTAAAAGTATTAACAATGTCTTTTGTATTGACTTCAGAAAATTTAAAAGTAATGGCGCAACCCTTCACATTATTCTTAAGAATTAACTCAGCGGAACTAGCAGATGAAGAAAGGGTTGTGGTTGTTACTTGAGGAATACTATTGAAAAATTTTTCAAATTCTGTAGCTACTTCTATGTCCGCTTTTACAATTTTGTCATTTATTTTTAATTGAAAATCACGATTGTGTCCTTTTTGTCTGCCAGTTTCATTATTAATAATATTCCACGTCATTTTTATTTTATTACCTGCACTTTTTATCTTATCTCTAATATATATAGACTTAGCTACTGCACAGGCCCTTTTAAAAATTTTTGAATAATTCTTGACATACTCTTTAAATGCTACATTGTGGTTATGTGTTTTCTCATCATATAAGTCATATAATTTGTGTCTACTCTTATTAAGGCCTACAGTCGCCCATTCACTAAACCCAGCATGTAGACGCAGAGATACATTTTTCGGTTGAAAAATATTATTAAACACCCCAGTTATTATATCAAACAGAGACTTATACAATACATTCGGATTATTGTGATAGTATAACTTTAATAACCTATGGGTCAGACTTTCCTCAAAAAGTTCTAAACGTCTTTTAGATATTGGAACAAAACTAACTATTTTCCTTTGGAACCTATCAGCTTTCCTAGGCAAAACAACAAATTGACCGGTGTGGTCAGATTCTAAGTTATTTATAATTAATTTAGCTACAGGCTTTACGTCGGTAAAAATGTTATCAATACATGTCGCGCTTGTGGCAGTTATCCTAGTTGGTTCCAAAAATGTTTTGTACAAATTGTATGATTTAAAAAGTGTGATAAACCTATTACTCATTGTGGTGTTTTCTAGTAAATTTATGTTAAAATCTCCACAGACAACAATTGATTTATTTGTATTAGCCAACTTAAATAGAATATCCTCCATGGATTTCTCAAATTGTTCGTAAGGCGAACATGGAGGCTTATAAACGCATATAATAATGAACTGCTCAAACTACTTTCTACTTTGTTTTGACAAAACACTGTATCTTGCAATCAGCGAAGATTATTTGGACAATGCACTGCATCATCAATTGCCGTGTTTTACTATTTCAGGCCTGTAGTTTTTAGTAAAAACAGTGTAATTTGCATTGCAATATCTCAGTATTTTTCATACAAAGTAAAAAAAACTATGAATGCTATAACATCAAACAGGTTAAAAGAAATCGAATGAACGTTGTTAATTCAAAACACTGTATCTGAAGTTACAGTGTATTGGATTCACACGGTACCGCTGGTGTGACATGTTTTGACTTAGGGGGGTTACCAACTTTTTCTGGTATTCTAGATTATTTTCGGGGTCGATTTAAGTTACCACTTTTTAAGGAATATTGCTGCTTTGGTATTTAATTTCAAAGAAAGCACGTATTGCAAAAATATAATATTTCACCTTCTACATGATTTTTAACACAAATCTACATGAATGATTGAATGATAATGTTTGCTTCAACACATAGGTTTTTGAAAACTGGTAATTGGATGTAGCTAGTACCGCCTTCACCGTGATTTATATTTTCACTTTATTAGTAAAGCAAGAAGCAGTGCAGCTTTATAAGAGTCCATGGTAACGTTTAGCATCGTCAATATTTATTATTACACTGAACACATATTGCACGAGTCTCGTTCCGCACCGAGCCGACTACTACTCTTAAAAAATATTTTTTACAAAAAAAAGAACCGCCTTCAAAATGCAACTAAAAGGCCTGAAATAATTTCTAAGAATTAGTGGTTTTTACATATACTTTGTTGGACTTGGGCTACAACATATTATAAATACATATTACTATCAAAGACGGCGCCAAACTGGAAAACAGTTAGGTACCTACTGCCCTTGTACTTACAAGGGCAGTTTGCTAGACGTTAGGCACCGACTTCGATAGTAATATGTATTTATAATATGTTGTAGCCCAAGTCCAACAATGTATTATGTATATGTAAAAACCACTAATTCTTAGAATTCTTTTAGTTGCATTTTGAAGGCGGTTCTTTTTTTTGTAAAAAATATTTTTATTTTATTCTTTTTAGTGGTTCCCTTGGTGTATTATTAGTTTAACTTTTAACAACTTATATTTTATTCTGACAAACAGCCAGTTTAATATTTATTTTAAAATCACCCACTACATAACACAACTATGAACCATCACTAAAATATAAGCTTAAGCAAAAATTTAAAAAAATGTAGATGTGACAATATCTTAATAAAACAAACCAATTGCCATAAACCGAAGATATCTAGGTGTTATACTCGTAGTTCTCGAGAACCATGGACTGCAAGCTCGGTGGGTCTACATTTATTTGTGCCGTGAACCCGTGTCCACCTTCTTGCTACATTGTCAGACCCTGATCACCATTTTTCTAGCAACTACTCGTCGAGACCTATCCAACGAGTCCAAATTCGGTAGGTCTACGTTTGTTGGTGCCGAGATCCCGTGACGACCTTCTTGCTCCATCATCAGACGCTGATCACCATTTTTCTAGCAACTACTCATCGAGAGCTACCCAACGAGCCCAAACTCGGCGGATCTACGTTTATTGGTGCAGTGATCCCGTGACGACCTTCCTGCTCCATCATCAGACCCTGATCTCCATTTTTCTAGCAACTACTCGTCGAGACCTGTCCAACGAGTCCAAATTCGGTAGATCTACGTTTGTTGGTGCCGAGATACCGTGACGACCTTCCTGCTCCATTATCAGACCTTGATCACCATTGTTCTAGCAACTAGTCGTCGAGAACTGCCCATCGAACCCAAACTCGTGGGTCTATGTTTATTGGTGCAGAGATCCCGTGACAACCTTCCTGCTCAACCATCAAACCCTGATCTCCATTTTTCTAGCAACTACTCGTCGAGAACTATCCATCGAGTCCAAATTCGGTAGTTCTACGTTTAGTAGGCACGGTTAGGATAGGATGGATTGTTAATTTTATTACAAAGTTCCGGTGGCCGTCTATGGCCTTCTTCATCAGATCCACTTCACCAAATGATACCTTCTGAATGAAAATGCTTGACTAGTTTCTAAAAATACCAAAAACGCTATATGTATGCCTATAATATTTAAGGAGTTCCCTCAGTTACTCATAGTTCCCATCATCAGAACCTGTTTTTGAAAAAAATGGGACCAATCTGGAAGCATATCCTTTGAATTAAAAAAATAATTTTCCAAATCGGTTCGTAAACGACAAAGTTCTGAGGTAACAAACATAAAAAAAAAAAACATACAACCGAATTGATAACCTCCTCCTTTTTTTTTTAAGTCGGTTAAAAATGTTTCCTCCCTAAATCAAATCAAGTGATCCCCAATTATACTTTATTTTTTTAGCCGTCTTAAAAAAGGAGGTTCTGTATTCGACGCGTATACATATTATAATAATTGACATATGTTAGACTATATATGGGCATCTAAGCATATGTATATCCGAGTAACCCCTTCGGCTATTGTTAGTCTCCCTTCCCATTACAATTTGTGAAAACAATACTTCTACCTTCCATTTAAGACACAACAAAACATTGACCTTTACTTGTCAAATAACAACCCAAACACGATCTTGTTGTACATGCTACGCATCTCCACCGAACAGGCAAATCGTTTATGAGCCAAAGTATACACTTTTATAACAAACTGCCACAGGATATCCGAGATCTTCCAATGAAGAAATTTAAACTTTTTGAAGCCAAAAAAGGCTTATTATAAAATCTCGAATTACCTGGAGGATAAAACTGCGTGGGCTTGAACTCCTCAAATCATGTAAGCTTAGAATTTTAAGGCTACCTATACATAATTTGTAAGACTGTTTACACAATTGTTTAAAAAAAAATGACAAAATAGGACATGCCCGCTGAGTGTCTTCCAAGATCTTCTCAGTAAAAATTATTTTTGTGTAAGCCCCCGTGGGACCTATACATAATAATGTTATTTTGACTTTGACTTTGATACTATTGACCTCATACCCTACATTTTAGAATTAACAGGACATTTAGTATTAATTGACAGCCTATACTAATGACCCGGCTGCGACATATATACATACATATATGTGTGTCTGTGTGTGTATGTATATATGTTTATTCCCATACTTCTCAGAAGCTACAAATCCGATTGCGGTAATTCTTGTTGTAATAGCTTCATCAAAATCAGTTCGGTACTTTAGTATATAATGCACTGTTTTGTTCCTAGTAAAGTCTAGCATAGTTGTTCTAGTTGCGTGGTAGTTTCATGCATTCAGAGCGTTATAATAGGTAAAGTCAATAAAAATATTAAATAAAATATTTCTAGTATATTAAAATCCGACTTTAACGATATTATTATGATCTAAAAAGTACTATATAACGAAAATGTATTGAAGTCGGTGCTTAACATAACATATTAACTGACATCAGCTTCCCTCGCCGGAGTTTTAAACCTTATAATTATACATTATAATTATACCTACGTATAATATTAAAACGTACCGAAACCCTCAAAATGATTGTAGAAATTGGATCAAAATTCAATGTTTAGTTTAGATTAAGGAAACAAACAAACAGGAGCGACTATACGTATAACACGGATAGTGACTGATTTTATATCTAATAAGTACCTAGGTATCTACTTATTTAGATTGTTTTAAATTTCATACACTACAAGCGGCTTTGCACGGTACGAAAAAATATTTCAACGAATAAAATTTTAACAAAATAAATCAAATTCAATATATTTTCCTCGAAGCAAGTTTTTTACACTAAGATCTTAACTACAAGTCGGTTTTAAGATTAATAACATTGCCCATTAATAAATGTTACGTAATCAGAATCAAATAGTTCAATGTATTATGCTCCATTTATTTAGGGAGAAATCCTTAAAGTTGGGAACCCCGGAACTACCAAAGTCGCGGCGACTGGCATCTGTAGTGTGCGTGGTGTAGCGCGCGGTTGCTGCATCCAGCGACCGGAAAGCGTCGAAATCGCTGGTCGCTATCAGGGCTGCCAGATTAGGCGATTTATCGCCATTTAGGCTACCTTGGGGGGTCAAATGGCGACCAAAAAATGCAATCGGCTACCAGTAGCCATTTAGGCTACCTAGAAACAAAGGAACGGGCGCTTTAGGCTACTTCAGCATAACCCCAAACTTTTTAAATAATTTCTTGTTAATTGTATGCTTTGACGAAGCGTAATATGTTATGCACGTGCAACGTTCTTTCGTCACTGACGAAAGAAGTCTGAGGATTCCTCAGGTTCTTTCTATGCTTTCTTCTATGCAATTGCCTTGAGCTGCCGGAATGAGACGTCACGAATCTAAGGCCTGTATTCACAAACTTTGTAAACGTTCCGATCCCAAAAATATCTACTAACCTAACGAGTTATCTTGTACCTTATGGCGAGCACGTTATAGACTGGCGAGGAGGTCCTGTATCCATTAGCAGGATAAAAACTGGATCAACGGATACAAAACTAGCGAGGTTCAAAATTCCCGAAAAGTTCGAAAAAGCGAGCGAGGCGGAAAATTTCTGAGGTTTGTGAATACAGGGGCTTGTGTCAATTTAGTTACTCATTTCAACTCGCTGTATGACAGCCGGTTACTAGATTTTTTATCGTGTTCTCTTTTTTTGGGCTAAATATAGGCTCTCTCTCTCCAACTTAAGAGCTGGGCTCTTGTCGGTGAAGCAATTTCCAATCCATCTGTTATATGCCTTCATTTTGACCTCCTGGTACGACATTCCACCCACTTTTTCTGCTACCTGCTTCATAAAACTTCGTCTGGGTTTACCTCTTCCCCTTTTCCCTTCTATTTTATCTTCCACTGTCGTTTTAAAGAAGGTGCCGTGTCGTATCAAGTGGCCAATCTTCTTTCCTCTCCTATTCTCAATAGATCTTAAAATTTATCTTTCTTCATTGACCAATTCTAAAACTTCCTCATTCGTCTTCCTTTCTGTCCAACTTATTCCCTCCATTCTTCTCCAACACCACATATCGAATGCTTCCAACCTTACTCTATCCTTCTGTGTAAGAGTCCATGCCTCACTGCCATACAAAGCGATGCTCCAAATATATGTTTTAATGAGCCGTTTTCTTATAGCAGTTGCTATCCTGGCTTTGAACAAATGTTTATTACAATTGAATGCCCTTTTAGCCATTGAAATTCTAGCAATAATGTCAGGTGTTGATCTAGTATCGTGAGTTATTTGACTACCTAAGTATTTGAAATTCTTTACTGCTTCTACTGAGGTGTTATTCAAAGCAATTTGTCGGTTGAATGATGGAAATTTAGCAGTTGTTAAGATTTTAGTTTTTGTTATGTTAATTTTTAATCCAAATTCCTCAAAAGTTGTATTCATTATTTGTAAAAGTTCTAAATATAGGCTATACTTAACTCAAAATTTTAGGCGAATTAGGCTATTTGTCAAAAAAAAATATATTAGGCGATTTAGGCTACTCGGTAGGCAAAATTAGGCGAATTGAGTTAGCTAATATCTGGCAACCCTGGTCGCTATCTGCTAGTAGTGTGCGGGGGTTCGCGATCGGCTGCGGTATCAAGCTTCCGAAAAGCAACAGAGTTGCCGAACGCGGATGCAAAAAGTATCGTGTCGGCGGAGGCCCTAAGGTATAGGAAAAACGCTTTTTTTAACCGGCTTCAAAAAGAAGGTTCTGTATTCGACGCGTATGTATGTAATATTAATAAAAATGCGTAATATTAATATATGTTAATCTATGTGGGCTTCTAAACAAATTTACCAAATTTTATGAGTGTATGTATGTATGTAGGTTTGTCCGCGGATTTCTCAGAAACTAAAGGTTCGATTTCGAAAATTCTTTTTGCAATATTTAGAGTATTTTTCAACTTAGGGTAGAGTACAAATTTCATCAACATCGGTCCAGTAGTTTAAGAGATATAAACTTTTTATGTTTTCAGTAGTTACTGTAACGTAGACGTTCAAGTTGCGTAATAGTGCTGATACCTATTTTTTTTGCTAAAATAAATGTCACTAAAAAGTGTTAAATAAACTATTTTTGAAAAAATAATAACCGGCTTCAAAGTAAATTATCTAAAAAAACATAAAATAACGAAAATATATTGAAGTCGGTGTCAGCTCGTGCTAGTCTTAGTTAACATGATGTGCTAGCACCGACTTCAATATATTTTCGTTATTTTATGTTTTTTTAACCGGCTTCAAAAAGAAGGTTCTCTATTCGACGCGTATGTATGTAATATTGATAAAAATGCGTAATATTAATATATGTTAGTCTATGTGGGCTTCTAAACAAATTTACCAAACTTTATGAGTGTATGTATGTATGTATGTAGGTATGTATGTATGTATGTAGGTTTGTCCACGGATTTCTCAGAAACTACAAGTCCGATTTTGAAAATTCTTTTTGCAATAGTTAGAGTATTTTTCAACTTAGGGTAGAGTACAAGTTTCATCAAAATCGGTCCAGTAGTTTAAGAGATATAAACTTTTTATGTTTTCAGTAAGTTACTGTAACGTAGACGTTCAAGTTGCGTGATAGTGCTGATACCTATTTTGGTAAAATAAGTCACTAAAAAGTGTTAAATAAAATATTTTTAAAAAAATAAAAACCGACTTCAAAGTAAATTATCTAAAAAGCATAAAATAACGAAAATATATTGAAGTCGGTGTCAGCTCGTGCTATGTGCTAGCACCGACTTCAATATATTTTCGTTATTTTATGCTTTTTAGATAATTTACTTTGAAGTCGGTTTTTATTTTTTTAAAAATATTTTATTAGATAATTTACTTTGAAGTCGGTTATTATTTTTTCAAAAATAGTTTATAGTGCGTAGTGCTACTACTAGCTTCAATAGTTTATCATGAACACTTGATTTAGATCTGTTTTGTACAAGTCCCAATGTAATTAAAAAAAAAAAATGATGAATTCTTTCTAAATGAACGTAGCCTGTAGCAAGCAAACTGCAGACTGTTTTCACTTCAAAAATTATATTAACCCTACTTAATAAGTACAAATCAGGGCCGTCTTAAGTCTATTCGACGCCGGGGTGCGGGGCTCAGCCTGCGCCCTCGATTTCTTTTACACTGCAGCGTGGTACGCGACCGACGACACACTGCAGTATGAAAGGGGTCCTAGTCAACCAAGAAAATACAATCCACGTAATTTTGATAGTCAATTTCTTTATTTCTCTAAAATGCAAAACGAAAATTAAACTTTAATTATACAAATTAAACCCAATTATACAAATAAAAAACGTTTTTAAAAAAATATTCAACCGCCTTCAAAAATAATCTCCAAACAAAAATTAACAAACACTAAAAAACGAAAAAAATAATTAGAATTTTTAATTCCAAGGACGAAAATGCGTGACTTTTTCTAACTTATCTTGGTACTTACTGAACTGAAGTCGGTGCCAAGCCAAAAGAATAAGAACGAATTATATTGAGATGATTGTAATGGCGAAAAACACCAGCAATCCAACTCTCGTTTATGTTGTTATTTAATTGCTTGTTACGAGCCAGTATGCCTCGTCAGCATATACCTAGACCGTGGGACATTTGCCGCGCATCGGACACCGAGCTCATGACGTCACGGCTTCATGAGATGGCTTTCCCTTACCGAAGATCGGTGGGAACAGACGCATAGACTTTAAGGATAGATACTAAGATTTTTATATCAATTTTGGATTCTATACTTATAATGATGTATTTTTCTAGCTAGGTATGAGTACTTTTAGGTATCGGTATTGTACCTAAGTATTGTATTTTAATGTTAACCGACGAGTTCTCGAATGGAAACCACTGTCCACGAACGAACGAACGTACGTAGCTTCGGACGCCCCTCCAGCCTACCGCTGGACCGACGAACAGCTAGTCGGTAGGCGCCTAGGTATTAGTTGGATGAGGATGGTCGAGATCTGCATGCTACCTAACACTTAAAAAATAAAATTGACTTACCTTGATATTTTTTCTCTTATTTATGACGAAGAAATTCCATTTATTCCATGAATTTCCATGCACTTACAATTACAACTTACACTATGGTTACACTATACATATAAATTAATGAATTTCTTCACTAGATCTTCCGTGCTAATTCGGCGGTCGTCGCAAATGAAATGAGCTAACGAATTTAATTACTTAAAAAGAAGAAATCAGATCAATCACTGACCGACACTTGCATAGGCGCCGCGCGCCGTGCTGTATATTCAAATAAACTTACACCTAATTGTAGTGATTTTTTAGAGATAATTTCTCTTTAAGTGCGAGAGCCCGGACGGCTATGTCAAAGGACGCAATTACTCGCCTATGACAGACGCACAGGTGCCGCGCCGCGCACCCATTTCAAATGAATTTACGACTTACACTTTATTGACTTAGAGATCATTTTGCTTCAAGTGCGGGCGACCGGGCGGCAATGTGTCAAAGGTTATATACACTCTCTTTGGATTAGAGATTTTGGCGCGCGCGTCTTGTATGAAATAAAATTGTTATTTGTGTACTAATAAGAGTCATTTTAGCTTGCACACCATGAGCGGTGTGACAAGCGCCGAAAGCGTAATACAAGTAAAAACTAATACCTAACCTGTGGTAAAACAATGATTTTTGTTGATGACTATTTTTTTTTAATATTTTATTTTGCGCATACGTATTCGTCGTAACAAATATATGAAACTGTGCAATGGCGTTAAGTTCAATGAAATATCTAAATATTCAGCGCTCGGCAGGCGCCCCCGGGCGCCCTGCGCCCGGGTGCACCGCACCCCTTGCACCCCCTGGTAAAGACGGCCCTGGTACAAATCACAAGTACCGTCTTGACTACAAACCCACTTGAGGTAAGTATTGATACACTGGTGGATGGTGAATGCTTGGTGAATGCCTTATAACAGTAGTGCAACCATTGCACTTTTAGCAACAGGGATTAGGAATGAGCGATATTAGTAAAATATCGATATTGATATCGCTAGCTAAATATCGATAATTCGATATTATCGGGCACAAAATATCGATATTTTATAATATCGATCGAAAACCACGGTCAACTGTATGTTATGTGCAAAAAATATTGTGAGAAATAATGGACGTTATTTAAAGTGTTAGGTGTAGAAAACTATCAAAATGTATATTACTACTACGGTCGGTTAATATTCAAAACCACAACTACTTACACGTTTACGCATCGATATACTATACTACGTTTACGCAATAAAATCTAAACAAAAAGATATCGGCTTTGGGTCTTTGTAGTTTATACCATTGGACTGACATTGTAATAAATGAATAAGTGAGAATTGACTGACTTTATTTTCATTTCATTTAATGAGAAGGTAAAATAGGGATGCTACTCTGCTGAGTTTGCTCATAAAAAAACTATATCGATGTTTATGAATGAATACATTAAACATTTTTTTTTACATAAACAAAAGAGCATTGATCGAAAATGTAATAGAGTTTCGATACTTCGAGAATAACCCGATCATGTTAAAAATATCGATATGGCGATATTTCAAAGTTACGATTTTCTATATTTAAATATCAATATTTCGGAGATTAATATCGATATTTCAACGATATCGATAAATATCGCACATCACTAACAGGGATAAATAAAATAGCAATAGAAATAAATTCTTCAGCCACCAACAGAGCAACTTACATAAAGCATGTGTAGCAACCTTAACACAATGAATATTAAAAGGCAAGACAGCAGAACAGCATGATCTAAAAGTTATCTGGTATAACTTTTCCCAAATCCAAATTTCAGATGGACAGACCTCTGTAGCCTCCTTAGAGTAATATGCTATATAGTCCCACGTTACTTACAAAGATTGTTTACTTAGTTCTAATAAGAAAAAAATATTTTCAATGTAATCAGGTTTAATTAACTCAGTCTTGCTTCGTAATGCTATTATGCTGATTTCATAATAATTATTATTACAGTTTTAAAAGTATAACCTTAAGTTTACAAATTAGTGTTAATGCAGTATTAACAAATGAATACTACATCAAATTCACTTATTAGACTCAAAATCAACATAGTACAGGCAGTGGCGTGCACTGAAAGCGGGCAAAAATATCTGCGAGTTGTTTATGCTTTATGCTAATTGTTCGTGTTCCAGCACAAATATCCTTAAATTAACCAATATTACCAACACAACCATTTACATTAAAAAAAATTACGTTAATTCATGTCCAAACTAAGATTTTTTAAAATTAAGACTGTTTAGAGAAATCCTAGGGTAGGCAAAGTAGTTTTGTCAGTATGGAGCCGCTGAATAAACTTATTATTGTTTTCAAATGTAAATTAATATGTCTATAGTATTTGCTTGCTTATGGATATTTGAAATGGTATAATAACATACTTAAAATAGGTGAAACAAGCTGAATACTTTTTTTTGCCTACCCTCTGTGCACGCCACTGAGTACAGGTAAATAATATTATATGACAAAGTAGTTATGTGTCCCCACCCACATCTTTGCCAAGGTTTTTGGACGTAGTTATAGCTAGCTGTACAGCTTTCGTAGCGTTCCTATACTGTCTGTACAATTGCTTCAGCAGGGTCTCATCACAGACTTTACGTCTACGGTGTCTGGCGTAAGCGCGGCGCGCTGCCATACAGACTCGTCGAAGCTCAGCTATCTCTTCTGTCCACCAATAAGGTTTCTCTCTCGTGGATGACACATCTTCTTTGACCATACCCGACGTGTCTGCCAACCCGTCCTCGCATATGGCCACTTCTCGCGATTCGGGACATGGCTTGTTTTTTAGGTCTTCCACGTGCGCTTTGATTAAGGTGTCCACTTGAACCAATATATTGCGCAAAATCTTCTTCAATAGGATAGACTCCTGCGCCACCTGTGTGGGAGGAAGACGTTGTGCTCTTGCCAGCTCCGCGCGTCTCTCGGCCAATTCTTTTTGTAGAGCTACCACATCTGACTGGAGACGAGTGTTTTCCGCCTGCAGTTGGCCGCTCTCCTCCATCAAGCAAAGGCGCTCGTATAGTAATTTGGTATTTTCCAGTGTGGAGGCCGCCTCTTCTTCGAGGGTTCTAAGGTCTTCATCTTCAAGATTTCCCGATTTGGCCACTTCTAAGACGCTGGCTACAGCTTCTTTCACTCGGTCGTACAGGGCAGCTGCAGTGGGAACCTCGACGACTACAACTGGCTCGATGTCCACTTCTTCGTTTTCATCAACTTGATCAGCATCAGCATCAATCTTTTGGGCTTTCCATTTCCTTTGCTCGGTCTGCGACTCAAGGTCCGTTAAAGGCCGTTTAGTCACTTCTTGGATTTGATTTATTGTTGTCATCCCTTATCGCAAAACAAGTTCAAATCAAGTTGAACTTGAATCAAACAGAATAAAACTTCTTATTTTGCGGAGGTATAAAATTTAGCGTTATATTCTCTTTGATTTTGGCCGAACGAGCCTATTTTTATTTTTTTGGGATTAAATTAAACCATAGAGTAAAGCAAGATGTTGCAATCATTTAAAAAAAAACCCTTAGTCTCACAGAGTACATTTACTAGAGATAGAGCCATCACCATGAAGCTAGTAGGTCACTCGCGTTATTTTGCGGGATGTATGGCGCATAGCGCCATCTGGAGTTTTGTGCAATGCACTAATGCACTAGTCCCTTACTTGCTTTATTTTAAATTATTGCGATAAAAGGGGAAATTAAATAACACGAATTTGTTATGTACTAAAAAGTTTTTATTATTTAATAATACATCTTTTTTGCATTCTAAATTACAAATATAATTATTATTATGTCTAATATCTTAAATTTCCAGAGGGTATTTAGAAAATGTGGTTATATTTTCTAAATACCGTATAGAAATTTAAAAAAGTATATTTCACCTTCATCAACGATTGACAATGTATTTTTAAAACATTTTAAATAAAGGGATGGACTATTGCTAAATAGATTAATGAAATGTATAAGTTATAGAAACACTAAAGCAAATAAACAAGTCTTTCTCTTTAATCAACCTAGCGCTGAGACTAGAGGTTCTCCTGATGGTAAGCGAACACCTGCCTATAGACAGCTGCATTGCACTGCCATCGTCACCCGAGAAATTGGTTATTAAGTCTATTGTGTCCAGTAGGTTCAAAAGCCACAGTGCCCTGCATGCCAGAACAGCCAACACTAGTTCAGTCCAGAACACATCAATGTTTATATACTGCGGCTTGTCAACAGAATATCTGACACTTTGGTGCTACGTACCTGGACAGTCTGTTGCAAAAGGAACCTACCATCTAGTTAAATGCATTCATACATGCATAAAACTTATAATCATGTATAGATATACATATGTTTTAACATACCTCTTAATTACCATGATACAACACAGCATTGGTTCACGATGCAGCATTGTGTCATAAATACCTGCGATGGACATTACTTTGTGGAAACTTAAAAATGAATACAGATTCAAACATTAAGAAGATAAGCTACGGAAATTAATTAACACACGCGAGCGAGCATATCCCATGTTCAGGTATGGTCCTTTTCATAAAAATGAGAGTGGCACACTCGATAATAGTGAAAAATAGTTTGATGTTCTATAACATGCAGATCACCAATCGCATTAACCCATAATTTAAATCTGTTCGGTTCCGTCTCTGGGTTGGGAAATAAATGCAGGCTAACATTATCTGCCCCTGTAAAGATAAAATTGTACATTTAGCATCAATCAATAGGTACCTGTTTGATGTATGTGTTTTATTATTAAATTGAATCCCATAATAGATATACTTACGAGTTTTATTGCAGGCTCAACGCCTTTTCATAGGCATTGTCAAAAAATTCCAACTCGCAGAGCAAAATATAGTCTTAATTCTCAGCCACAGGTTAGTCGATGATAGCGTTATTATAGGAATCCGGTTAATACCCAGGTCAGTTGGAGATATCGGAGTATTAATGTAATACGCCAGGTCGTCTTTGATAATCCACAAAACTCGATAAACGAATCTATTCACCTCGGAAGAAACTTAGACTAAAGAATACATAGACCACGCGCACGGAACAAATAAGTGACGCCGGTTTGACCTTGCCGGTGTGTGCGTAAGCTGCGATTTCTGTGTACGGATACAATTACCTGTGTGTGCGTAGAGTTACCAGTACCTGAAATAATCTCCCGAGTATTTTTCTTTATCTTATGGACTTTCAAATTTTGACTTATTGATACTAATGATTATAAATATAGAAATAACTATTTTTAGAAATATAAAAACGACTAAAGAAAATTATCTAAAAAGTAATTAACGAAAATATATTGAAGTCGCTCCGAAGTATTGTGTGCTAATTAACACCAGCAGTAGCAAAATGAGGAGAGGTGTTTTAAGTTTGTCGCATATGCTTGGCTGTGGCATGATAACCCGCAAACGACTGTTATAGACGAATTTGAATTTTTAACCGACTTCAAAAAAGGGAAGAGGTTCTCAATTCGACGACTTTGATAGTTCAATCTGTAAGAATTCGAAATCAAAATTGTTAGGCATAGGCCTCATGGGGGCTATGATCGTAACGCGGCATCCACTGAGAAGATCCGGCAAGAAACTTAGCTTGTATTTTTTCAATAACAAATATATTTTTTTGTTTTATTGACAAATGAAAAAATACTTGTTCAATATTTTTTGATAACCTAAATGGAAATAAATAGTTTTTTTTTGTCATCTAGCCTATTGACAATTCTGTGGAGACGCGTAGAGTAATAAAGGCGCACAACCCACATCAAACACAAATAATAGTAGAAAATAATTGGAACTTGATATTTTTGAGATAAAATGTTTAGGCGTGATTGACTGCTGTCACAGGAATCAAGCTATATTTTACCGGATATAAAGATCTCTTCCAGACAGCCTTAGGGTACAGGACAGAATTTTGAAGGGCAGGTGTCAATCAAATATATACATAATAATATGTATTTAATTATAACATTATGTCGAAATTATAAATATACAAAACAAATTAAATTAATTGTATTATAAAAATTCAAGCTTTCTAGCTTGTATTGTTTTTTTTTACCGCTCATAACTTGTTTAAAACTATTAACACCTATGTTCACTCATCCCTTGAATTATCGAAATAGGAATTGCAGTTCCTGAAAAATACGTTGGTAAACAGACATACATACAACCATTTACAGTACATTTGTTTTGATGCCCACATGGACTAACATTACGCTAATATTACGCAATTTTATTAATACAACATACATACGCATTGAATACAGAACCCCCTTTTTTTGAAGTCGGTTAAAAACTTTAAAAGTAATCTATCAATATTTAGTCCCTAATATCAAATAAGTTACCCACAAAAGATGTGATATTTTATGGGAGAAAAATTTGTGCAGTATTACAACACCGTATGACTTTGGTGAGGTTTTGTGTTCCGAATTTGTGGGATCAAAAAGTTCACCATAGTTTGGTGAACTTTAACGTGAATTAGAAATCTGTTATTTTTAGACATTTACCTATGAAATGATAATCCAGTATTCTTTCTTAATTTATCTGATTTGTTTTTACAATATTTTACTACACAGTACGGCATAGTTTCGATGTTTTTTTTTGCTGTGACCAGACGTGCGCTCCCGACCGTGGCTCGCGATCACTGCGGGTCGAATCATAGCACTTTGTGTTTTCATATTCCTCGTGCCCGGCGTCATTTGTTAGTTCCGCGCGTCATATCTATTTCTTTTATATGATCTAAGGGAAGAAAATAAACGGATGGAAAGAATATGAAAAATAAAAATGTCGCAGTTAGTTAGGGATGTACGTTACGATTCGATTTTTATGAAGATCGATTCAATTGAATACGATCTAGCGATTTTTTGAATCGATTCACTTCAATACGATCTTCATTCCAATCGATTCATAAGTTAAGTGATTAACAAGAAAGATAGATTACAAACGAATGCCGACACTATTGTTACATATAAGATTTGTAGGTGGGCTGCTCTTAGAATAAAACATATGTTGTGGTACAATTATGTTCTGTTTATTGTCAAAATCACAAACTGTTCCCTACTTAAGTCTTAAACCTTATATTTAATTATTATTAAAAGTAATACACTGTATTAGGCCCAGTGCCATACACTATGCGACGCTTATGCAACCCTACTTGAAAATAGCCAGCTTATATTACTTATTCACTCAGCGGTGGGAGCTATGGTCGTGGGTGGTTGGGAATAAAGCCAATACCGTTAAAAGTTTTAGAGTTACTCCTTCCAGTATTAAAGTAAACGAAAGTATTAGAACCGTGTGGGGAAGCCTTAATAATTAATACAAAAGGAGGCGCCAGGGACTGTTTCAGTCCCAAATCCGGAGGTGACGAGGCGATGAACACTCGACGCTTCGGTTAAAAAGTACTCCACAAGTACCAGTTAAATATAACCGGTTAAATACCGGTATTTCAAAATGTTAAATTAAAAATATACCCAGTTAATAAAAAAACTAGGTTAATAAAAAAAACCGTTGTAAATAAAATAAACAACGTTGTAATAAAAAAACGTGGTAATAAAAAAACCGTGATAATAAAAAAAATCGTTGAAATAAAAAAAACCGTCTGGCCTGCCTCTCGGCTAGGCGCACTCGGTGTCCGTACAGCCGTCCCGGGGTTCTTACGGACTCGAAGGCACCGGTCACGACCTGGTTCGTGGCGTCGAGACGGGCCCTCGGAGTTCACTCCTAGAACGGACAATACGGACCCCTCATGAGACACTATTCACACTAACATCAGCAAGGTTTTAGACACCACTAATTTATAGACTTTCCAAGACTACTTACAGTTTTTGGGGATGGTATTTGGCGTGGCTGTACGGTAGGCCGGTCCGCGCTCCTAACACTCGAGCATCGGAATTCTGGAACGATTGTTAGAATTTAACACTGATACAACAACCTATGCGATGGTTACTTTAGAATGCCACTACTGGCACAGGCTAATTACCTGAAGAACGAACGGATCACTGTGTCTCGGTGTAGTCTAGGTGTCTAGGCGGTGATTCGTGCTCAAATGAGCTGCCTGGGGTTCCACCCCTCCAATCCTACCTCAAAAACGAATAATACCACCTAGTGGCGATTAGCCCAAATAAGGGTAAAATTAAAGTCCAATGCTCCTCACAATGCATTTCATTACAACAATTAAAATCCTCAAACTACTGCAACTTGGCGTTGGTCAACAAAGTTGACATCAATCAGTCTCACAACATTGATAAATCACGGGAATTCACAATTCCCAGTGAATTAATTACGATAAAAACATTTATCTGGGGAAAATTATCCGGTCATTGACTGGAGAAATTAGTTTTAGTACCATTGCCACACTTAGACCAAAGACAAACCTCACAAATCCACAGATTAAATATAATTCGGCTAAATCGAAGTATCTAGAAAATACTTCTTATAAAAAAAATTGTTAGACTTCCGTTAATTTGGTCAATCTTAATTGATTTTCACTAGAGAGTGATTATAAGTTAAATATACCTTGTAAATTAGTTTTAATGGACTGCAAATAAAGTTTTACTAAAGTTTTATTTACTTTATTGTCTGTGAACTCGACGTAATTTTGTTCGGGACTGTCAGATGGCGTTACTGAGCCCTTTCGAGTTTGACATTTGAATTATTAGACCATGACGGAATGTAAACAAACAATCTTTGGAAAAGAATTTAAATTACTTTAAAGGTGTTAAAATTAGTTTATTACTTAACAAATAGAGTGAAAGAATTTAAATTACTTTACAGGTGTTAAAATTAGTTTATTACTTAACAAATAAAGTGAAGTGAATTGCAATTACAGTGACAATGTTACTAGAACCAAGGAAAGTAGTAAGAAAATACTTCTACGACAAAAATAGTAAAAAATCTAAATGTTCAAAGGTAAGGTACGCTGCTTTTTGCATCGTAACAGTACCTCCCCAACCACCAGAGATTTGACCGACTTAGGCAAATCTCGACGCTGGCCCTCCAGCGTTATACCTGCCAAAATACCACCAAACAAGACCTCTCATTCAAAAGCAGTAGGTACACCACTCCAAACTAGCGTAGCTTAGCTACATAAATTATTAATCCCCATAATCCTTCAACTAACGTGCACCAACAGCAATAGATTACTGAAAGAAAAAGTAAGAGGACACAATGCAAACCTGTGTACGATTAACATGTAATAATGGTACCTGATAAAAATATACTAATAAATTATAAAATATAAGTGGATGTTTTAATTTTCAATATAATATATAGGATTTTAGTCACACTTCACGTATAGAGTAACAAACCGCTCTATTAGGCGACATTGTAGTAGGCTTTTAGTGTCGGGTCTACAAGTCCGCCCGTGTTTTAAGGCTTATTTTTAATTATCCATGTGGCCTATCTGTTTGTGATGAGATACTAATACATATACATAAAAACCAGGGTTAAATATACAGTTAACATTCAACTACAGTGTTCACCGACCGCACTGTTATTTCCCGCCATTGACAGGGGTGATAAGGCTTATTTTTAAATAAATGTAACTGAGTACTGCCAAAGTAAGTCTAATCAATTTACAAACATTGAAAAGACGAACCCAACTGTCAAAGTAAGTCTAATCAATTTACAAACATTGAAAAGACGAACCCAAATAAATTGTGGAGATAAATATATTTAAGTGATAATACCTAAGTTAAGCCAGAACAAACAACCAAATCGTACACTGGTATCCCTGTTATTCCCTAACAAAAATACTCCAGCTAGCAATCAACCCTACTTAAACCTAATTAGTTAAACGCAAACTCGGTTTTAAAAAAAAATAATAAGTTTTAAAACGAGAAAAAAAAACAACAAACAAACAAGTCAGGCCTTCAACAACAAACAACAAACCAATATAGTGTGTAAAAAAAAACAAAAAAACAACAAAAACAAAACAAAAACACCCTCAACCAAATTAAAAGAAAAAAAAAAAAACTAAATACTACTGGTACGACCCCTTTAACAAATCCAACTATCGCTTTCCAATACAGTAGCCTACAATCCCGCCAAACGGCCTCCAGCCTCAGGACAATCAAGATGCTGCCTAACCAGCAGTCCGGAGTTTGTTGGTAATCTACCCCTTAAAACAAATCCAACTACATATCTCTTTTCCATCATAGCAGCCTACACTCCCGCCAAACGGCCTCCAGCCTCAGGACATTCCAAATGCTGCCTTACCAGCAGTCCGGAGTTTGTTGGTAATCTACCCCTTAAAACAAATCCAAATACATATCTTATTTCCATCATAGCAGCCTACACTCCCGCCAAACGGCCTCCAGCCTCAGGACAATTCAAATGCTGCCTATCCAGCAGTCCGGAGTTTGTTGGTTGCATTTTAAAACTATGTAAACAAACACTTACTTCTAACACATCTAAAAGAAATCTCCCTACCTACCCAATAGTCCAGACGGAGGCATATACAGCCACTCATGTGGAGGAGGAGGAAGGAGAAAATAATGTCCAGCGACCCCAAGGCATATATAGCCCTCTAAAATCACTTAGACACAACCACAGACCACAACAAAGCAAAATATCTAAAACTTATATTAATGACGTTAACTTAAAACGACAAGCTAAAACTAAATTATTTTAATCTTCCCCACTAGAGGATTTAAAATCTTTGATATGCCATTTACCAAGATTTTTACCGGAACTACAGCCTTCTAATTCATATACTAAAGGTGAAAGTTTTTTCCTAATGATACATTTTTCGTATCTAGGAGCCAATTTGGCCATGAAAAATTTGGATGCGTCACTCTGCGGATATGTCTTTTTCCACACAGTGTCACCTACCTCAAATTCCATGTGCCTCCTACCACTATTGTAATGACGAGCACTGCGATTGTGTGAATTGACAAGCGCGTTTTTAACTTTACTGAAGATATCGTCCAATACTCCTAACTGATTCGCATATGCACTGCGGGAGGCGCAAGCTAAGGTGAGCTGTCCTACGGTATCATTTCCGAAGACACCTCCGCTACACACGGCCTCCCTACCATGCACCAGGAAGAATGGAGTAAAACGGGTCACTTCATTAGTGGACGTGTTCATTGCATATTGAATTTTCGATATGTTCACGTCCCAAGATCGATGGTCGTCTTCCACGAGAATTGATACCGCTGTCATAATGGTACGATTATAACGTTCAACGGTGTTCACGCTTGGGCAATACCGTGGTGTTAAATGGAACTGAGGTATCTTGTATTTCTCGAGCAATGTTCGAATCTCTTTACCCGTGAATTGCGTCCCGTTGTCTGCTATAACCGTACGGGGTATGCCATGAACTAGGAAGACGCCATCTTCTAGTTTCTGCGCTATTATTTTAGCAACGGCTCTACGTAAAGGGAAAAGTAAGCAATATTTCGAAAAGCAACACACAACTACCAAAAGATACGTGAAACCTGCTCTAGACCGTGGTAACGGACCTACCAGGTCCATGCTTATGGTTTCAAACGGTTTAGAGCATTCCTTTGCGTCCCCTAAAAGACCAGGAGTTGGCAACTGTGAGTGTTTATATGCAGCGCACTTCTCACAATTATTGACGTAGCTTATTACATCCCCATACATGTGCGGCCAATAGTAACGGAGTGCAAGACGTTTATAAGTTTTAAATATCCCAAAATGAGGGGATAATTCACCACTATGGTGACTTTTTAATAATTCAAGACGATTGCTCTCCGGTACCACCTGCTTCCAATCATATTCACTTGACACACCGAATTTATTTTTAGAATACCGGAAAAGTTTATTATCTTTAATAATAAAATTTGGACACGACCTGGGAGTCTTGACACACTTGTCCCACAAGCTTTGAAACCAAGTGTCCGCGACAACTGGCTTAATTTCCGACACCGGAACGGAACGTGATAGAGCATCAGGTACCACATTGTCCTTGCCCTTGCGGTGCTCAATAGTAAAGTTATAAGGTGATAACCGACAACCCCAACGAGCCAACCGACCGGTAGGATTAGTCAAATTAAAGAACCACTTCAGGCTCGAGTGGTCCGTTATCACCTTAAACGCTGGTCCGCCTTCCACGTAAGCACGAAAGTGTTCCACGGCGAAAACCACCGCCAGAGCTTCCCGTTCCGTTGCCGAATAATTGCGTTCCGCCGAATTAAGTGAACGACTGCAATATGCTATTGGGTGTTCCTCTCCATTAATGCATTGAGTCAGAGTGCCCGCTATCCCATAACTGGATGCGTCACAATGAATCTCAAATGGTTGAGAGAAATCGGGACAAGCTAAGACTGGGGCAGAAACCAAAGCAGTTTTTAAAGTTGTGAACGCGATTTCCGCCTCAGCCGTCCATGCAAATGGCGGCGCTTTTTTACTGGTGCTTGTTAGTGCGTTTAACGGGGCCGCAATTGAACTAAAATCTTTAATAAAACGTCTATAATACGAGGCTGTCCCTAGAAACATCTTCACCTCTCTACGGGTCGTAGGTGTTGGAAAGTTAACAATTGACTGCACTTTCGATGGATCAGTGTGTAAGCCATGCTCATCAACCATGTAACCCAGATATTTTAATTCCCTACGAAAGAAAGAGGACTTCTGTAGGTTAATAGTTAAATTAGCCTGTCTTAACTTTTCTAGAACCCGTTCAAGAAGCGAAATATGTTCTTCGAAGGTAGACGAGCAAATGATAATGTCATCCAAATACACAAACACCTTGTTATTGAACTCAGGGCCGAAGAGTCTGTCCATTAAACGCTGTTGGGTTGCCGGAGCTCCCGTCAGCCCAAAGCACATAACTTTAAAATGGAACAAACCACGTCCAGGGACTGTAAACGCAGTTTTTTCCCTGGATGAAACGGAGTCTAGCTCTATTTGCCAAAATGCAGATTTTAAATCGATTGAGGAAAGGTAACGCGCGTCCCGCAACTGGTCCAAGATATTAGAGACGTAGGGCAGTGGATAAGCGTCCTGTTTACTGACCGAGTTCAGCTTACGGCTGTCTAAACAAAAACGCCATTCACCGTTTGCCTTAGGGGCCAGCAGAACCGGGTTATTCCACGCGCTATTGCTACGTTCCACTACTCCCATCTCCAACATCTCATCCAGCTGGCGGTTTAGCTCCTTGAGGCGTTCCGGCGATAGAGGGTAATAGCGCTGTTTAATAGGGGGAGCATCTCCCGTGTCAATTTTGTGACGCAACAAATGGGTACGCCCTAGCCCTTTAGATTCAAAAGATACCCTTCCAAAATCCTTTATTAATTTCTCCGCTTTAATCCTTTGATCAGGTGTTAACTCGTCAAATGGCTGTAAGTGCCTAACCTCGGAGACGAAAGCATTGTTTTTAAATTTATTTAAAGGTAAGGTATTAAAAATTTTGGGAGCCAAATTAAAGGCTTTCCAAAAATTTACGCCAAATATCAACGGCGTGGTAATGTCAGGAATGATATAAAATTTAATAACTTGAGTTACACCCATTAAAGTTACTGGTAAGTATAAATAACCCTCCACAGATGCCTGCGAACCATTGGCTGTTGTGATGCTGTCCATATGCCTAACAGCGTGCAAAGTCGCACCCGCTTTAATGAAAGCTTGGCCAGCATCAGAACCCAACACTGAAATGCACGAACCTGAGTCGAGTAAACCGTAATAATCCTCCTCGTATATAGAAACGGTTAAATGTGGGCGACCATCGTTCGCCGTCTTATAATTTACTGCATCTACGTTTAAAGATTTAAAGAAGTTCCTTAACCATTCCAAATAGTTACTCCAATCAGTTTTATTAAAATTATGGCTGTAGTTCCGTGAAATTAGTTTTTTGAATGGCAAGACGAACAGGGTTGAACAGTATTTCCTGTTCCTTTATTACAAGTAGGGCATGAAGGTGTCCGCACGCCCTTTTTACCACAACGAAAACATACGATTTCCTTTGATTTACAATTTCCTAACACATGACCGTGAACCCTACAACGGACACAATATAGCGGAGCAGAACCTCCTTGCACGGCCTCGACCCTTAGTAATCCCTTCGGAGCTTGGTAAGCCAAGTCAGCTGCAACAAAAGAAGAAGTTGGTTTGGGGGGCTCGTGGAACTGTGCCTTGCTAACAAAACCTAGCTCCAGTTGTCTACATCTTTCCTTCAACTCTTCTAAGGTGTTGATCGCCAACGTTGACAATCCCGACGTATATTCGGGTCTCATGTTAAATTTGATCCGTGCCAAGCGATCGTGCTCAGGTACCCTATAGGACAGTCTATTAAAAAGATTCTCCATCACCGCTATGAAAATACACGACTTCTCAGTTATACCCTGAGTCCTGTTAGTTATTTCTGAAATTAAACGCATATCGTAATCCGGCGGGGCAAACGCTGCAAGCAAGTGCTTCTTTAATTCTGACCAACTACCAACCGATGTTTTAATCCCTCGGTACCACAATAAAGCTCCGTCTGAGAAGAGATCCAAAGCGGATTTATGTAAGGAGGCCTCGCTGATTCCTCTAGCCTCGCAAAGCTCCTCCAGTCGCTCTATAAAAGCTTTGACGCAACCAGTACCGTTATATCTACAGTCGAGTGATCTAACCGTTGCCTCCCTCGCACACGAATAAACGACATTTGTTGTTGGTACCTCAGTAGATACTACTGGTGACTCTGCTGTGGAACTAAACGACGCGTGGAAGCTCGCGCTAATACCATCAATTTTTTGTAAGTATGAATTAAGTTCCCTGTCAATATTAGCGTGGACAGCATTAAGTTCATCTGGGGGAGATACTCTACTCAGGCGATGGTACAAGTGAAAAGCTAGGGCTTTTATTCGGTTAAAACCTTTAAAACTGGATGGCCTTTTCTCCAAAACTTCGCCAATTTCCGGTAATTTCGATTTTATGATCTGCAATTCACTTGCTGGATCCATATCCGTCTCGAAAATATCGTCTGAGCTAATGATTTTTCCTAGCTCCCTAATCTGAACACGCAGATCTACCACGGTTGACGCGGGCTTCCCATCTCGAATTTGTACTTCGTAAATGAGCTCGTCCTTATGTAGTAAATTAAATGTAATTGGGCGTTCCATTTTGTAAGGTAAGTACGAAAAACGCGTTAAATATAAACTGGCTCTCACAATAAAGTCATGTTCTTAAAAAATATTTAGAAATCACAGTAATTTAGAATTCGTTAAATCGCAGTAATGTTGTATTAATAAATATGAATTGTAAATCAGGAAAAAAAACACAAAATTAACAATACAGACCATAAAACGTAAAATGTAAAATAAAACGAACAAAGAAAACAAACACATACACTAAAATAAAGAATTCCGTGCTATGGCACGCAAGACGGTTTTTCTTAAAATTAAAATTCACCCACGGTTCTAGAAGGAGATTAAAAACTGGCTTTTAAGTTACAGCAATTGACGTAACCTCTATTCCCAACAAAAACACACGTTGAGTGCGCCACTGTTACATATAAGATTTGTAGGTGGGCTGCTCTTAGAATAAAACATATGTTGTGGTACAATTATGTTCTGTTTATTGTCAAAATCACAAACTGTTCCCTACTTAAGTCTTAAACCTTATATTTAATTATTATTAAAAGTAATACACTGTATTAGGCCCAGTGCCATACACTATGCGACGCTTATGCAACCCTACTTGAAAATAGCCAGCTCATATTACTTATTCACTCAGCGGTGGGAGCTATGGTCGTGGGTGGTTGGGAATAAAGCCAATACCGTTAAAAGTTTTAGAGTTACTCCTTCCAGTATTAAAGTAAACGAAAGTATTAGAACCGTGTGGGGAAGCCTTAATAATTAATACAAAAGGAGGCGCCAGGGACTGTTTCAGTCCCAAATCCGGAGGTGACGAGGCGATGAACACTCGACGCTTCGGTTAAAAAGTACTCCACAAGTACCAGTTAAATATAACCGGTTAAATACCGGTATTTCAAAATGTTAAATTAAAAATATACCCAGTTAATAAAAAAACTAGGTTAATAAAAAAAACCGTTGTAAATAAAATAAACAACGTTGTAATAAAAAAACGTGGTAATAAAAAAACCGTGATAATAAAAAAAATCGTTGAAATAAAAAAAACCGTCTGGCCTGCCTCTCGGCTAGGCGCACTCGGTGTCCGTACAGCCGTCCCGGGGTTCTTACGGACTCGAAGGCACCGGTCACGACCTGGTTCGTGGCGTCGAGACGGGCCCTCGGAGTTCACTCCTAGAACGGACAATACGGACCCCTCATGAGACACTATTCACACTAACATCAGCAAGGTTTTAGACACCACTAATTTATAGACTTTCCAAGACTACTTACAGTTTTTGGGGATGGTATTTGGCGTGGCTGTACGGTAGGCCGGTCCGCGCTCCTAACACTCGAGCATCGGAATTCTGGAACGATTGTTAGAATTTAACACTGATACAACAACCTATGCGATGGTTACTTTAGAATGCCACTACTGGCACAGGCTAATTACCTGAAGAACGAACGGATCACTGTGTCTCGGTGTAGTCTAGGTGTCTAGGCGGTGATTCGTGCTCAAATGAGCTGCCTGGGGTTCCACCCCTCCAATCCTACCTCAAAAACGAATAATACCACCTAGTGGCGATTAGCCCAAATAAGGGTAAAATTAAAGTCCAATGCTCCTCACAATGCATTTCATTACAACAATTAAAATCCTCAAACTACTGCAACTTGGCGTTGGTCAACAAAGTTGACATCAATCAGTCTCACAACATTGATAAATCACGGGAATTCACAATTCCCAGTGAATTAATTACGATAAAAACATTTATCTGGGGAAAATTATCCGGTCATTGACTGGAGAAATTAGTTTTAGTACCATTGCCACACTTAGTCCAAAGACAAACCTCACAAATCCACAGATTAAATATAATTCGGCTAAATCGAAGTATCTAGAAAATACTTCTTATAAAAAAAATTGTTAGACTTCCGTTAATTTGGTCAATCTTAATTGATTTTCACTAGAGAGTGATTATAAGTTAAATATACCTTGTAAATTAGTTTTAATGGACTGCAAATAAAGTTTTACTAAAGTTTTATTTACTTTATTGTCTGTGAACTCGACGTAATTTTGTTCGGGACTGTCAGATGGCGTTACTGAGCCCTTTCGAGTTTGACATTTGAATTATTAGACCATGACGGAATGTAAACAAACAATCTTTGGAAAAGAATTTAAATTACTTTAAAGGTGTTAAAATTAGTTTATTACTTAACAAATAGAGTGAAAGAATTTAAATTACTTTACAGGTGTTAAAATTAGTTTATTACTTAACAAATAAAGTGAAGTGAATTGCAATTACAGTGACAATGTTACTAGAACCAAGGAAAGTAGTAAGAAAATACTTCTACGACAAAAATAGTAAAAAATCTAAATGTTCAAAGGTAAGGTACGCTGCTTTTTGCATCGTAACACTATAATTATTTACATTATTAGTTTGCAATGTTTATGACGGTACAAAGCGAAGCAAGTCCATAGGCAAAAATAATGAAAAATGATGCAGGTAGTTCTAAAAAGTCCTCGTTGATTTTATTTTGCTTTGGTCGTTTGTGCCGTCCACCGTGTTTTAATAATTGTGGCTATTGTGATTTTACCGATGGCTCCACCTATTAAGTCCAATCAAATGTGTGGTCCAATTTCATAAAGACTGATAGATATTAATATAATATCATAAATGCAAATAAGTAAACGTTTAAGCTTTAATATTAATGTAATGATAGAACGTCAGACAGACATAACATTATTTTTAAAAGCACTTAAAACTCTGGGTATGCAAAGAGTTTTCATTCGTTGCATTCGTCCCCCTCTTCTGTCACATTTCGTCAATTAGCCGTCGAGGTGGCTTCACGGCTCGTTGACTTCGTCTTAAACGGAAATTGTATGCTGTAAAAATAAATGTTTTATTTGTTCAAATTATTGCAAATTTTGATTTGATTTTTGAATCGATTTTTAAGAGATCGATTCAACAGAATACGATCCGATCCAAGAATCGATTCAGAGGCCTACGATCCATTACGATTCAAAGAGAAAAATCGTGCATCCCTAGTCGCAGTGTCAGTGTGCTGTCAGTCACCCCACATACCACAAAAAAATTTATTAACTACAAAAATCATAAATAGCTCCATCTACTGCGCTTGGCAATGAACTTTTCAACGTTTATACGAAGTTCTTTGAAGTTATAACACCATGGTCTCGAGTCAGAAATAAAAACATTTTAAAGGGAGTTCGGTTACCACTCCCTTTTTCTTGTTGGTGATAGCGACCGCGAACACAAATTCTACAATTTTCATTTTCTTGATAGTTTTGTCTGAAAGTTTTATTCATTTTACAACCGCTATTTGCCTATTTGACACTGGCAAAATACGTCGATAATTAGAATCGAACGATTAGAAGCCATAATAAGAAAAAGAACTATCAATGTGCCGTTTAGGTGCCTACTAGACTACTGGTATCCTCTCTTTAGGTCTCGTTTTGGTCTCTATTATTTTTCTTTGCTCTGTGTGTGTACGGCCATTTTAGATTTTGATATGCATCCAGGGCTGCCAGATTAGGCGATTTATCGCCATTTAGGCTACCTTGGGGGGTCAAATGGCGACCAAAAAATGCAATCGGCTACCAGTAGCCATTTAGGCTACCTAGAAACAAAGGAACGGGCGCTTTAGGCTACTTCAGCATAACCCCAAACTTTTTAAATAATTTCTTGTTAATTGTATGCTTTGACGAAGCGTAATATGTTATGCACGTGCAACGTTCTTTCGTCACTGACGAAAGAAGTCTGAGGATTCCTCAGGTTCTTTCTATGCTTTCTTCTATGCAATTGCCTTGAGCTGCCGGAATGAGACGTCACGAATCTAAGGCCTGTATTCACAAACTTTGTAAACGTTCCGATCCCAAAAATATCTACTAACCTAACGAGTTATCTTGTACCTTATGGCGAGCACGTTATAGACTGGCGAGGAGGTCCTGTATCCATTAGCAGGATAAAAACTGGATCAACGGATACAAAACTAGCGAGGTTCAAAATTCCCGAAAAGTTCGAAAAAGCGAGCGAGGCGGAAAATTTCTGAGGTTTGTGAATACAGGGGCTTGTGTCAATTTAGTTACTCATTTCAACTCGCTGTATGACAGCCGGTTACTAGATTTTTTATCGTGTTCTCTTTTTTTGGGCTAAATATAGGCTCTCTCTCTCCAACTTAAGAGCTGGGCTCTTGTCGGTGAAGCAATTTCCAATCCATCTGTTATATGCCTTCATTTTGACCTCCTGGTACGACATTCCACCCACTTTTTCTGCTACCTGCTTCATAAAACTTCGTCTGGGTTTACCTCTTCCCCTTTTCCCTTCTATTTTATCTTCCACTGTCGTTTTAAAGAAGGTGCCGTGTCGTATCAAGTGGCCAATCTTCTTTCCTCTCCTATTCTCAATAGATCTTAAAATTTATCTTTCTTCATTGACCAATTCTAAAACTTCCTCATTCGTCTTCCTTTCTGTCCAACTTATTCCCTCCATTCTTCTCCAACACCACATATCGAATGCTTCCAACCTTACTCTATCCTTCTGTGTAAGAGTCCATGCCTCACTGCCATACAAAGCGATGCTCCAAATATATGTTTTAATGAGCCGTTTTCTTATAGCAGTTGCTATCCTGGCTTTGAACAAATGTTTATTACAATTGAATGCCCTTTTAGCCATTGAAATTCTAGCAATAATGTCAGGTGTTGATCTAGTATCGTGAGTTATTTGACTACCTAAGTATTTGAAATTCTTTACTGCTTCTACTGAGGTGTTATTCAAAGCAATTTGTCGGTTGAATGATGGAAATTTAGCAGTTGTTAAGATTTTAGTTTTTGTTATGTTAATTTTTAATCCAAATTCCTCAAAAGTTGTATTCATTATTTGTAAAAGTTCTAAATATAGGCTATACTTAACTCAAAATTTTAGGCGAATTAGGCTATTTGTCAAAAAAAAATATATTAGGCGATTTAGGCTACTCGGTAGGCAAAATTAGGCGAATTGAGTTAGCTAATATCTGGCAACCCTGTATGCATCCGGATTCCGATTGACCGTCGAAACTTGATAAACTGATGTTTTTCAATCTACCTTTAGATTTAGTCATAAATTAAGTATTTTGTGTCGCGGTATTACGGATCCCCTTCTACCTCAGTCGCGCCTTGTTTTACTCGACGCCCGTAATGTGTCTGTAATTTAGTCAAATCGTGTCCATAACATCAGCTGTCACGGACCATTGACGTGTAGAACACAAACAAATCTGATTTTTCGGTTTTGCTATGCTGTTTTCGCGATGAACGGCACGTTTTACGAGCAGCTGGGGGGCGTAGCTGGAGTGTTCGAGCAATGGGGTGCGTGCGAACAGACCGTGGTGGCGTGCACGCTAGCTAGACGCGTGCCCTGGCCCGGTCTGAAACTGGTTCAGAGGGCTGTGGAAGCGGCACTGCGGAGTCACGTCGAGGACGAACGGCTGGAGAGAGATGCCAATGACGAAACATTTCTAGCAACCCTATTGACGGTACGCAGCGACGACGATGATGATGGTGAGAAAACTGTTTATTATTAAAAATACTGATTTCCCTTAAAACCGGCATTGTTACGCTAATACCTTATTAACATGGAGGACCCATTTATGAGTAGATTTACCCACAACTTTAATTTCTACCATTATCTAAAAGATCATTTTCAGCTAAAAGAGAAGTAACAATAATCATTACAAAATGAAATGTTTTATGTTCTTTGAAAACTTAGTATGGAAATTCATTCTAATATTAATGATTGCATAGTAAATAGAGAGAGTGTGGCCATTTGTTGGTGTCACCAATAAATACATGATAGCCATGTGAAATTTATTGAGAGAAGGAAGTGAGATGATTATTCATGCCATGAGCATTCACTTATCATTAGGATATTGGATACTTTCTAGCATATTAGAGAATACATCTATACTAACTATTACCTTACTATTATTGGTAATTATTAGGATTTTACTTGCTCTCAACACAAATTAACATTTTAGATATCATTCTGCATTAGCTCGATACATCTAATTTGTGTTTTTTATTATGTATTTCTTTATATAATATTTAAAAAAAACTGAATTCAAAAGACAGCACACTAAAAAATTTGAAATGATTTAATTATTATTGAATGTGTGAAAAATTTGAAGTTGATAACTTCAAAATTTTTTATTTTTACTTTTTAGTATGCTATTTTAAGAACTCTCATGGTCACGAATGGTGTACCACCTTTAGGATGATAATCGTTAGCACGAGCCGAAATACATGTAGGTTGAGTAGGTGCACATGATATTGTTCAATCAACTGATTGAAAACTGGTACAGCGTTCATGTCCGTGATAGTACCTATATTATAAAGATTTAAGGCTACTACTTTTTTGAATTTGGTTAATAATAGTATAGGGATTATATATGGTGTAACCTGTATGTTTGATTAAGATTCATAAAGAAGTTTTTAAAGACATGATGATGTCCTCCTAGACATGACCATTGATGGCGCCACCCTGTCAGTCAGTTAATGGACCTAGTATGAGAGCAAACATGACTGGTGAAACTGAACTTGGTTTTATAAAATGCCCGTTGCTTCAGAGACAAAAATGTGCCCATCATAATATTAGGATACAAACTTCTATGCCTGAACAAATATAATGGCAGATTAGATACATTATATCTCAAGCAGTATTTTTCACTATTGCAGTGCCTGCAACTATGCAGTGTGGCAATAGTTCCCTAACATTCATCCAACAATATTATAGGTCATTACCTACCTAGGTTACCTATTATAACCTAGGTGTACTTCTGCACTCCACTATGATGCTTTCTTTTTCATATCAGTGCCTCTATAGAAATAAGAAATAAAGAAACATGTGTATCACACTTTTTGAAAATCGACCCTTATACGGATTTTAGCCTGGTTTCTGAGTATGCAACGCGGAAAAAAAATTTCATACTGCATTGCTGAAACTTTGCGAATACGTTAAATTATAGTAATCCAAGTGAAAATAATAATTTTTTGAAAATCAGCTCCTAAAGGGGTCCAATTGGGGTCTAAAAATGTTTTCTCGACCTACAGTCATAAAACTTAGTTTATATATTGCACACAAGAATTTAAGAAACTTATTTCCAGCATTTTTTTTAAAAACTACCCCTAAGGTTTTTTAATGGGGTTTCAAAGTTTGCACAAGGAAGGATTTCCATGTCATCCTATGATGCAGCTAGAGTAACGAAACTCAGTAAATAAACTCAACACAACCATTGAACAAACTAATTTTGAGCATTTTTGTAAAATCAACTCCTAAGTTGCCAAAATCCAAATGGGCTCCCAAAGTAAGTATGGTTTTTTTTTTTTTTTTATCACACTGATATGAAATTTTGTCAATGTACTAAGCCAAAGACATTAAGAAACATGTGTATCACATCTTTTTCAAATTCAACCCGTAAAGGGGTGTTAGCATGGTTATTGAGTATGAAACGCGGAAAAAATATCATGTTGCATTGATGAAACTTTGCGAATACGTTTATCAAACTAAAGCAATTATTGTATAAATAATTCAAACCTCTTTAAGGGGTCCAATTGGGGACCAAAAAATGTTTTTCGACCTACAGTCATAAGACTTACTACACAAGAGTCTAAGAAAAAGTTTTCCGGCATTTTGCAAAAAAAAAACCCTATGATCATATAATGGGGTTGAAAAGTTTACACGTAGAATGATTTCCATTTAATGCTATCATACAGCTAGAGTAACGAAACTCGGTACTTAAAATACAAAAATTGAATAAACGAATTTTTAAGCATTTTTCGATAATCAACCCCTAAGTGGGTCAAAAATCAAAGTTTGTATGAAAAACATTTTTCTTTTCACCACACTAACACGACATTTTGTCAACGAACTAAACAAAAGAAATGAAGAAACACCTGTATCACAACTTTTTGAAAATCGTCCCTTAAAGGAGTTTCAGTATGGTTTTTAAGATTGAACCGCGGAAAAATATTATGATGCATTGATGAAACTTTGCGAATACATTAAACAAACTAAAGCAATCCATATGTAAATAGTTTTTGAAAATCAACCCCTAAAGGGCCCCCTTTAGGGGTAAAGATTTTGTTTGAAAAGTAGTAAAGCATTGGCGATTGTACATATTGGGCGGTAGCGTTGCGTTCTCGCGAGTAGTGAATAATATAACAAGAAACCTTGTTGAAATCAAACTACTTTTACGGACGCTGTACGAAGTCTGCAGTATGTGAACACATTCAGGATCGCACCCACCATTATATTAGATTTGATAAACCACAAATCCTCGCAAAAGAACACCGATTCCTACCTAGGATGATTCGTGAAGCTATTGAAATCAAAAAAACATCCTAATTTCAATAGAGAAGATGGTTGGGTGTTACCACCAGCTTGGGATCCTGTGATAAATATAATTAAATCCAATATCAATCTAAACACTGCACGGCCTCAAGATACTGTAAGCTCTTACTGCTTAGATCGGACCAACAATAATAACTAAGAAGACCTGAGGGTACACCGGCATAATTGTGACATAAGGACGTTCAACATCTCTGTCCTCCCGTGACCATGGGTGCTGCAAAGCATTCGAAACGTCGGGATAGTAAAAAAAAAAAACGCGATAAAATCCGTAAAAGTAGTTTGATTTCAATGTGTAATATTCGCGTAAGTAAAAGACAACTTTATAAGAAACCTTGTAATCTTGTTATCCAGGTGGCGAGCGTATCCGGCGTCTCCTGACCCTGCTGCCACTCCTCAGAACAGACAATGACCGAGGCAAAGATGTGTATATGAATGCTACGCCAGCACTAGTACAGCGGTATGTGGACGCGCCTCGGAGGTCTTCGTTGGCGCCCGAGCTGTGCAGACAGCTTCTATCCTACTTGCTGGTGCATCCTGCACTGACACACAATGACCAGAGGTATGGAGACAGTTTGATGGACGTTAGGCTATTTGAAACTAGGATTTTCAGAATTTAGTTACTTCTTTATTTGTGGTACATACATTTAACGTTTGTTAGTTTAGTGACTGCTAATCTGCCTTTATTAGACAATATAATTTCCATTCTTCACAGAACTTTGACACAGTGGCTTCAGTATCTAGAAAACCACATATCAGGCAACAGAAACTCAGATAACATGTGGCAACAGAGAATAGAACCATATTTATTACCAGAGACAAACATATGGAATTCGAACAGCACCTTCAGAAGAACGATCGGCAAAAACGTAGAGTTCCGAGGTATATTAGACGCCGTCGACTATGCGACGGACTTGCACCAGGAGTCCTTCTCCAAAAATGGCAGAGATGTAGACATAAGTATGGAAGAGGAGAATTTGAACTTTGACGTGGCGATATCTCAGCCAAAATCCCAAAGATCCAACAGTCTGACGCCTCCTTCGACTAACTTCATGCAAATGTCGTCGTCTGCTGAAAATTTAAGTGACGAGCCTTTTGTGCAAAAGCCTAGGAGTTTCTCGCTGTCCAGCGAGCATAGTTTGAGTCAGATTAGGCCTATTAGTATAATGTACGGAACGACGGGGAGCGAGACGAGGCTAGACGATTTGAGGTCGCACAACTTCGGGGAGCACCCAGGCATGTCGACCGTGGCGCAGTGGCTGAAGAGCCTGAGGCTACACAAGTACGTGTGGCTCTTCACTAACATGAGCTACGAACAGATGATGACGATGGATGAAAAATATCTAGAGAAGTTAGGTGAGTTTTGTGCTGCCATTATGTTACACTATTTAATAGTTTGTGATGTATTTAATATGGGGTAATCTAATATTGTTTCAATCCAACAATTATTCTTTATTGTATGCCCCACCCAAGTAGCCAAGAGTTCCGTGATGCGGTATTGGTCCCCATTAGTTCTATTTTTAACCGACTTCAAAAAAGGAGGCGGTTCTCAATTCGTCTGTATATATATTTTTTTTTCTATGTATGTTCGCGCATAACTCTGGCAATTATGAACCGATTTGAAAAAATTAGAGAAATAAAAATAGAGAATATCTTTCATATTTATACCCCGTGGGGTGCCGGGTTAGAATTGCATCCCCCCATCTCTTCCCGTTGGGTGTATCGTAAGAGGCGACTAAGGGAAATCAAGAAGACGGGCAGCAGCGTCTTTTGTTTGAGATTCATCTCTTCATATATACTGCGATCCCCAAGACGCCTGCCAAGCGTGGGGATTATGGCAACTCCCCCCTAAACACACAATGACAGACACGACTTGCAAATGGCCCCCAGTCCCCGGCGGCTCCTCTATTCCTCGCCTTGGTAGCAGGCGGGGTAACGGTCGAGCAGGGGGTGCTAAGAATCTGCGGCAGCTGCCCCGCTACCACCCCCACCGAACTTTGGCCCTGGCAACACACAACATCCGCACGATGAGGACCGACGAGAAGATTGTCGAGCTGGAGGAAGAATTGCGCAGCAAAATGCGTTGGGACATCTTGGGATTATCTGAAATCCGGCGAGAAGGACAGGATACTATAACCCTTGCTTCCGGCAACATGCTCTTCTTCCGGGAAGGAGACCGCAAGTCCCAGGGTGGTGTAGGGTTTCTCGTCCGTAAGTCCCTTATTAACAACGTGATTAAGGTCGATAGTGTGTCGAGTAGGGTAGCGTACCTTATACTCAGAATAACCGATCGGTATTCGCTGAAGGTCATACAGGTTTACGCGCCGACCTCGTCACACCCTGACGATGAAGTAGAGGCTATGTATGAGGAGATATCGGAAGCCATACATAGCTCTAAAACATACTTCACCGTTGTTATGGGGGACTTCAACGCGAAGGTGGGCACACGGAATGGCGATGAGTTGAAAGTGGGGTCGTATGGGTACGGGCAGCGGAACCAAAGGGGCCAGCGGCTGGTCGACTTCATGGAGAAGGAGGGACTCTTTGCGATGAACTCCTTCTTCAAGAAGCGACCATCCAGGAAGTGAACGTGGATAAGCCCCGATGGTTCAACCAAAAATGAGATAGACTTCATCATGATGACCAAAAAGCATATATTCGATGATGTCTCCGTGATCGGCAGGGTGAAAACCGGTAGCGATCACCGTATTGTTAGAGGCACATTGAATATCAATGTTAAGCTCGAAAGGTCTCGTCTGATGAAGTCCACGCTCGGTCCAGGATCCGCCCAAATCCAGAACCCCGAAGACTTTCAACTCGAACTGCATAATCGCTTCCAGTGCCTTGCCGAATGCGAAACTGCGGACGAGATAAACAATGGGTTGGTGCAAACTGTCCACGCAGTGGGGTCCAAGTTCTTTAAGACCCCACGCCGTAAAAAGCCTCAAAAGCTCTCCAATACAACCATTAAGCTAATGGAAAACCGGACTGAGATGAGACTGCAATCTTCAGCTGATATGTCGGATTATGCCGAACTCAATAGACGAATCTCGAAATCCATGCGACACGACTTGCGTTCCTATAATACAGCATGTATTAAGGACGCAATTGAGCGGAACCAAGGCTCTAAAGTGTTCGCAAAGAATTCGTCTATTGGGCGAAGCCAAATGACAAAGCTGAAGATCGATGACGGCAGTGTCATCTCATCGAAACCGGAGATATTGAGAGAGCTTGAGAGGTTTTACGGACAGTTATACACCTCAACACGGGAGCCCATTGCTAGAACAGCTCAGGACACCAGAGCCAAACTAACCCGATACTACACTGAGGACATCCCAGACATCAGCCTGTACGAGATTAGAATGGCTCTCAAACAGCTCAAGAACAACAAGGCGCCGGGTGAAGACGGAATCACAACAGAACTTCTGAGAGCGGGTGGAAAACCGGTACTCTTAGTCCTCCAGAAGTTATTTAATTCCGTCTTACTCGAGGGTACTACGCCAGTGACACGTGACATCTTCTCATCTGAAATTCCGCAGTGCCTGAAGACAAAGGTTTTTAACCAGTGTGTGTGGCCAGTGATGACATATGCTACTGAGACGTGGTCTTTAACTGCTGGCCTTTTAGAGAAGCTCAGAGTCACACAACGAGCTATGGAGAGAGCTATGCTCGGAGTTTCTTTGCGCGACAGAATCCGCAATGAGGAGATTCACCGAAGAACCAACGTCACCGACATAGCTCTCAGAATGTGCAAGTTGAAGTGGCAATGGGCAGGCCACATCGCTCGAAGAACCGATAACCGTTGGGGAAGAAAGGTTCTCGAGTGGCGACCACGAACCGGAAGACGCAGCGTAGGTAGGCCTCCCACTAGGTGGACAGACGACATTGTGCGCGTCGCAGGTAACCGGTGGATGCAAATCGCCAATTGTCGTTCATTGTGGCGTCCCAAGGGGGAGGCCTATGTTCAGCAGTGGACGTCTTCCGGCTGGTGATGATGATGATGATGATGATTTATACTCTCCGCAGGAATCTGACAACCACATTTCAAACTATAAATGTAAAAACTTAAAAAAAAAATTAACCGACTTCAATATCACTGAAAAGTATAAAATAATTTAAATATTATTGAAGTTGGTGCCAAATATACACAGCAGGTACGCTAAAACCAACTTCAATAATATTTAAATTATTTTATACTTTTCAGTGATATTGAAGTCGGTTCAATTTTTTTTTTAAGTTTTTATAATTTAAACATTTATAGTTTGAAATGTGGTTGTCAGATTCCTGCGGAGAGTATAAATATGAAAGATATTCTCTATTTTGATTCTAATACGACGTGTTTAGGTGTGCAGGACGTTCGCTTGATAGAAAACGATATGCCTATTTATGAAATATTTAGTTAACTGACGAGCCGGGTAATATCTCCAGCTACATCACCCCGTCATAAACGTTGACGGTATAAAGAAGTCTGCCCACTATATCGTACCATTCCATGACCGTGCTATGAATGTATCAGGATCGGAAAGCAACACCATACGCGCTACTATGCCCACTAGAGCGTATCAATTACGTATCATATCCGTGCGTGCGTTGTCATGTGTAACATTGCCACTTCAACTTATATAATCTAAGAGCTACGTCGGTGACCTTGGTTCTTCGTCGAATCTGGTTATTACGGATTCTGTCGCGCAAAGAAATTCCTAGCATAGATATAGATCTCTCCATAGCTCGTTGTGTGACTCTGTGCTTCTATCCGTACACTTTTCAATACAAAGCATAATTTGCCTGACACCTCGTTCCTATTACGGTCATTGTATGATATGATACGTTCTAATGGGCGTAGCCCTCAATACGTCGGCATGGGCCGTCCGCCACGTGGCAAGTGATGTTCGGTGGTGCAGGCGTGACGAAGGGCGCGCGGCACAAGCTGCTGCTGTCGATCAAGAAGTTGGGCGAGCGCGGCGCCGTGCTCGAGGGCGTGGAGGCGGAGCTGCGGGCTGCGGCGGGCGCGGGGACGGGTGCGGGCGCGGGGACGGGGACGAGCGCGGGGACGGGGACGAGCGCGGGGACGGGGACGGGCGCGAGCGCGGGGCGCGCGCTGCAGCGGCTGCGCTCGGTGCTGCTGAGCCCGATGCCGCCGGGCTGTGACCTGCCCGTCGCCATTGTACGCGCTCTACATCTCGGTCAGTCGTTCAATTTCAATGCTTTTTATTGCTAACGTATTTGTTTACAATTCTTAATTTAAAATTTGTAATATTTTTTTTATTAGTGTGCATTACACACAAAGGTCTCCCCTCCAGCGTTTTCCATTGTTTTTTATTTCCTCTCTCGTCTTGTTCACAGAGAGCCTGAGATTTTTTTTAAGATCGTCAGACATCTCGGTCAGTTATACTCTAGGTTTTTTTTCTATCTCCATCGATGTATAATCTTTACTAGATCCTAAATGTGGTAGCAGTTGCTGGTTATCAACAGCCGAAAGATGTCAACTGCTCGACGAAGGCCTCCCCCTTAAAAAAGGGAGCTGTTGCCATAATCCCCGCGTTTGGCAGGCGTCTTGGGGATCACAGGTAGGTATAGGTAAACTCATAAGTTGGGTACTGAGCCATATCGGTACGAAGTGAAAGGTGGTTGCGAAAATGTCAGCTATGGTCCAGGGGCATGAGAAAGAAAAGGTTGGGAAACCTTGGTCTAATGTAACATTTTTAGATTTCATGATCGCTAATCTAGTACCTACAGATAAATATGGACGCTGCCCGGTTGTCGTAAGGGGCGACTAAGGGAAATCAAGAGGACTGGCAGCATTATCTTACTATTGAAACACCTTGACTGTGGTCCCCAAGCCGCCTGTCAAGCGTGGGGATTACGGCAGCCCCTCGCCTGTAAGGGTCTCAGTTCAGCAGTGGACGTGTTTCGGTTGCCGCGACTGGTGGTGGTGCTGATGATGTGTTTGTGTCGCAGCGTCCAAGTGCGTGAACAGTGCGTCGGCCGCGAGCGCGCGCGTGTGCGCCCCAGCAGGGGTACTGGCGGACGACGACCACGAGGCGCCCGTCGACCCCATGTCGCTGCATTGCTGGCTCGTCGAGAAGGTAATGTTACGATGGGGTGCCAACTGTTACGTTGGGTGCCTACTGTTACGTTGAGTGCCACTGTTACGTAGACAGTGGGTTGGACGTTACTGTTACGTTCGCCTGACGGCTAGGTACAAGAATAAAAACAACAAGTAAAATTACAAGTTATTTATTGAATCGAAAATAAAAACATATACGTTAACCCGGCAGGAATTAAATTTCCACTAATAAAATTAAAACTATAAAGTCTCTAAAAAAATCGCACTAGAACCAAACTCTAATGTCTCTAAATAAAGTCAAAACACACGGGTGTGGATTCGCGGCACAGGGAAGTTATCTGGTCGGAATAATAAAAAAGGTGCTGGGGCTTAACTTTTGGCCGTCCGAGTCCTCGACGCTTGGGGGTCTTCGGTAGTGCCTTCAGCCGACACTCTGTTTCTTGAAGGACACCGGTGGCTCGGGTGTTACAGTGCAGCCTGAAGCGTCGCCGCTTGTACAGTCAATCTGTACGATGAACGGTGGAGTCCCAATCGGTGTAACGGGGAACTCCAAGCGGGCACGGCGCAGTCCCAACAGTGAATTCCAAACGGGGAACGGTGAACCCCTAGCGGTGCAATCCTAGCGGTGCAGCCCTAGCGGTGAAATCCTAGCGGTGAACCCCCAATCCTGGAACGCGTCGAAACATCTTCTGTAGCGCGAAAGATCCGATGCCCTGGCACTAGTGTGACCAGATATGGGCGTCGGTATCTTTCGCAAAACAATTAAATATTATGCGGAATGGAGTGGTGAAATGCATTTCCGGTTGAAATGTAATTTAAAGAAAATTAAATATTTAAATGAAATATTTTTACCCAACCCAGAATCAAATCCCCAATGTTTTATATGCCGGAATCACCATTCCACAACGCCATGCAGAACAAAGAAAATATTACATATTACATTAACAATTATAATAAAACATATTGAAGGAACAAAGACTTTTAATATTTGTTTCCCCGGTACCTTCCCTTATAATAACCAAAACTAAATATATCTTCCAGCTGTGTGATGAACTAATAGAATAAAGAATAATTTATGTAAGCAACTACATTACAGATGGCTTTAACACTTAAAGGGAATTAAGACATTCTTATACTACAATGTCCTCATACAAGACTATAAGTTTAATTTACAATGACAAACTTGTAAACAATTTTTACTCTGGAAAATTCTATTAGACTACTAATACTACTACTACTAATGAGAAACACAATGCTTGTTACTTGCAAGTAAGAACTGATATTATGGAGTTTAATCTATCTGGACATTCTAAAATAACAATTACTCATTAGAATATAGGTTAAGATTATTGGCATAGACTTCACAATGGAATTAGTTATTGAGACCATATTTCACCTGATTCTTGTGATGGCTAAAACTGACTGGGCTTTAATATTAAGATATAGGAATTTTATAAGGAAAATACCGTGTCAAAACATATATAAGAGTTATTGGAATGAATAGATAAATGAGGTTATAATTGATTGACATTAAAACATCCTGTCACATTCACTACCTAGAAGAAATGAAATTAAGAAATAAAATAGCCATAGCAACATTAATATACTATAAAAAGGTTGAGATATTACTTGCTAGACTGTAATTGGATTACCTAACATGAAAATTAATTAATTTGGATAATTGTATGAACTTACCAGGGGGTTAAAATCCGGTTTTTTAAAAAAGAACTACTCTAAACACTGGGAACAGCTATTTTGTACGTAGCACAGAACTCTTGCTCACAAATCACACGCGTGTCACTTCACAAACAATCAAAATGATCCGATCCCCTCACCCATACTTAAATATATACCGACGATGACCTACGCTCGCGACGCGACTGGAATGAAGTTCCGAATTCATTCCTTCTTTCCGCCAACAAAACAAGTGCGACAGAGATACTAAATAAAAAACACTAATGCTTCCGAGCGAGAAGGAGCATACATAGAAGAATCTCGACGGTGAAGGTGTGAGAATTGTAGACATGATTTCTAGACTGTTACCGATGTTGACACTGAATAGCGCTGTGAGCGCTAATACTAGTTGCGTCGCGCGGGTTCCGTACGATAATAAAAATATTTATTGTAGTTATTTGTTCGTAAATTTTTTATTTTACAATTTTAATGATTTTACGTTGTTACAACGTAACAGTAACACTTGCCTTTATTTATTACAACCTAGTCACGAGAGTGGCGAGACGTCCGCCTGATGGCACTGTCGGTCGCTCATCACCCGTGACATTACTTAGAGGAAGGATCACTAGAGATTAGACTTTCTTTCTTATCCGAACAAAAAATGCATGCATTTATAAGTATATGTTACATATGAAAGAAAGAAACGAGCATATGATTTTTTGTCCTTCAGCGTGTGTTCAGTATCTGTCACGGACTTGAAGAAAAAGCAACACTGGTGCTTTTTACTTTTGAAGTTTTTTCGATCACGATCTAACTTTGGTATTTTTAAATTGAATTGCATTAAGAAATATTGTTTAAAGTACATGATAGCCGTATTTGAATAAATATCCATAACGTGTGTTTCGTGTAAGATGTTTTGTCCGGTTTCAATCTAGCTAGATGTCTTGTCATATTCTGTGTCCACTAATTTTATCCTACCCAGATCATCATCATCAGCTCACATTAGTCTACTACTGGACATAGGCCTCCCCCAAAGCACGCCACTGAGTCCGATCTTCAGCTCTCCAGTTTCTGCCAACCGCTCTGCGAATATCGTACTACACTACGATTCGCGATCTCCACTCCAGAACCAGTTTTCCCCAACGATCATCGGCTCTGCGGCAAATATAACCAGTCCACTGCTACTTCAGGTGGCTAATCCTTTGAGCTAGATCACTTTGGTTCTCTGGCGAATCACTTAATTCGGTATTCGTTCCTTTAGAGCTACACTCAACACTGTTCTCGCCATAGCCCGCTAACCGCGACATTGAATCGGTGGACTAGTCGTACCGTGAGTGATCACGTCTCGGCTCCGCATATCATCACGGGTAACCTAAATAGTACCCTAGAATACAACAATTTGTACACACTGATGATTAATGTGTTGGATTGTCATGTAAAATACCGGTCCTGTGCCTGATCTCTTTTCGATCTAGCACGAAAGATTGTGATCATATTTTCCTGATTAGACGTCCCGAGCTACTAACACGTGCGCCGTATGTAGCTCAGGCGTCTTTGCCCCTCACGATTCCCGTCTCGACGGTTTTCGTTCAACGACAACGACTTTTAAATTGGGGCTAAATCCCACCACTGTGATTCCTGTAAGCCAGAATCTACAGTCGTCACCAGTGAAGGAATCGAGGCGTGGATTTGTAAGTCCTCCTTTCTGCGGTTAAACCGGCTTAAAATTTACTGTCTCCCGCTTTGCCAAGGACGGAAGTAGAATTTGTCTTTCCTACTCCTGGTTACTTTTATGGTTAAATTCGATGCGGGTTCCAAGCCAATTCAGCGTTTCCCCGGGACTCGCCGAGGGTCAAACCTCGGTGTATTCACTGGTGACGACAACGAGTGTGGTTCTAAGACTGGTTGTACAATACGGTCCCAGGCGCTGCACCACGAGGCGTTCGCTCGTCCGGAGCTGGTGGAGGCGCTGCGCGGGCTGCGGCACCGCCTGCCGCCGCGACAGTTCTACCGCCACGTCAGCGACATGCCGCTGCACAGGCGATGCCCCAAGCCCAGGTGACTATACAATACGGTCCCAGGCGCGGCACCGCCTGCCGCCGCGACAGTTCTACCGCCACGTCAGCGACATGCCGCTGCACAGGCGATGCCCCAAGCCCAGGTGACTATACAATACGGTCCCAGGCGCGGCACCGCCTGCCGCCGCGACAGTTCTACCGCCACGTCAGCGACATGCCGCTGCACAGGCGATGCCCCAAGCCCAGGTGACTATACAATACGGTCCCAGGCGCGGCACCGCCTGCCGCCGCGACAGTTCTACCGCCACGTCAGCGACATGCCGCTGCACAGGCGATGCCCCAAGCCCAGGTGACTATACAATACGGTCCCAGGCGCGGCACCGCCTGCCGCCGCGACAGTTCTACCGCCACGTCAGCGACATGCCGCTGCACAGGCGATGCCCCAAGCCCAGGTGACTATACAATACGGTCCCAGGCGCGGCACCGCCTGCCGCCGCGACAGTTCTACCGCCACGTCAGCGACATGCCGCTGCACAGGCGATGCCCCAAGCCCAGGTGACTATACAATACGGTCCCAGGCGCGGCACCGCCTGCCGCCGCGACAGTTCTACCGCCACGTCAGCGACATGCCGCTGCACAGGCGATGCCCCAAGCCCAGGTGACTATACAATACGGTCCCAGGCGCGGCACCGCCTGCCGCCGCGACACTTCTACCGCCACGTCAGCGACATGCCGCTGCACAGGCGATGCCCCAAGCCCAGGTGACTATACAATACGGTCCCAGGCGCGGCACCGCCTGCCGCCGCGACAGTTCTACCGCCACGTCAGCGACATGCCGCTGCACAGGCGATGCCCCAAGCCCAGGTGACTATACAATACGGTCCCAGGCGCGGCACCGCCTGCCGCCGCGACAGTTCTACCGCCACGTCAGCGACATGCCGCTGCACAGGCGATGCCCCAAGCCCAGGTGACTATACAATACGGTCCCAGGCGCGGCACCGCCTGCCGCCGCGACAGTTCTACCGCCACGTCAGCGACATGCCGCTGCACAGGCGATGCCCCAAGCCCAGGTGACTATACAATACGGTCCCAGGCGCGGCACCGCCTGCCGCCGCGACAGTTCTACCGCCACGTCAGCGACATGCCGCTGCACAGGCGATGCCCCAAGCCCAGGTGACTATACAATACGGTCCCAGGCGCGGCACCGCCTGCCGCCGCGACAGGCACCGCCTGCCGCCGCGACAGTTCTACCGCCACGTCAGCGACATGCCGCTGCACAGGCGATGCCCCAAGCCCAGGTGACTATACAATACGGTCCCAGGCGCGGCACCGCCTGCCGCCGCGACAGTTCTACCGCCACGTCAGCGACATGCCGCTGCACAGGCGATGCCCCAAGCCCAGGTGACTATACAATACGGTCCCAGGCGCGGCACCGCCTGCCGTCGCGACAGTTCTACCGCCACGTCAGCGACATGCCGCTGCACAGGCGATGCCCCAAGCCCAGGTGACTATACAATACGGTCCCAGGCGCGGCACCGCCTGCCGCCGCGACAGTTCTACCGCCACGTCAGCGACATGCCGCTGCACAGGCGATGCCCCAAGCCCAGGTGACTATACAATACGGTCCCAGGCGCGGCACCGCCTGCCGCCGCGACAGTTCTACCGCCACGTCAGCGACATGCCGCTGCACAGGCGATGCCCCAAGCCCAGGTGACTATACAATACGGTCCCAGGCGCGGCACCGCCTGCCGCCGCGACAGTTCTACCGCCACGTCAGCGACATGCCGCTGCACAGGCGATGCCCCAAGCCCAGGTGACTATACAATACGGTCCCAGGCGCGGCACCGCCTGCCGCCGCGACAGTTCTACCGCCACGTCAGCGACATGCCGCTGCACAGGCGATGCCCCAAGCCCAGGTGACTATACAATACGGTCCCAGGCGCGGCACCGCCTGCCGCCGCGACAGTTCTACCGCCACGTCAGCGACATGCCGCTGCACAGGCGATGCCCCAAGCCCAGGTGACTATACAATACGGTCCCAGGCGCGGCACCGCCTGCCGCCGCGACAGTTCTACCGCCACGTCAGCGACATGCCGCTGCACAGGCGATGCCCCAAGCCCAGGTGACTATACAATACGGTCCCAGGCGCGGCACCGCCTGCCGCCGCGACAGTTCTACCGCCACGTCAGCGACATGCCGCTGCACAGGCGATGCCCCAAGCCCAGGTGACTATACAATACGGTCCCAGGCGCGGCACCGCCTGCCGCCGCGACAGTTCTACCGCCACGTCAGCGACATGCCGCTGCACAGGCGATGCCCCAAGCCCAGGTGACTATACAATACGGTCCCAGGCGCGGCACCGCCTGCCGCCGCGACAGTTCTACCGCCACGTCAGCGACATGCCGCTGCACAGGCGATGCCCCAAGCCCAGGTGACTATACAATACGGTCCCAGGCGCGGCACCGCCTGCCGCCGCGACAGTTCTACCGCCACGTCAGCGACATGCCGCTGCACAGGCGATGCCCCAAGCCCAGGTGACTATACAATACGGTCCCAGGCGCGGCACCGCCTGCCGCCGCGACAGTTCTACCGCCACGTCAGCGACATGCCGCTGCACAGGCGATGCCCCAAGCCCAGGTGACTATACAATACGGTCCCAGGCGCGGCACCGCCTGCCGCCGCGACAGTTCTACCGCCACGTCAGCGACATGCCGCTGCACAGGCGATGCCCCAAGCCCAGGTGACTATACAATACGGTCCCAGGCGCGGCACCGCCTGCCGCCGCGACAGTTCTACCGCCACGTCAGCGACATGCCGCTGCACAGGCGATGCCCCAAGCCCAGGTGACTATACAATACGGTCCCAGGCGCGGCACCGCCTGCCGCCGCGACAGTTCTACCGCCACGTCAGCGACATGCCGCTGCACAGGCGATGCCCCAAGCCCAGGTGACTATACAATACGGTCCCAGGCGCGGCACCGCCTGCCGCCGCGACAGTTCTACCGCCACGTCAGCGACATGCCGCTGCACAGGCGATGCCCCAAGCCCAGGTGACTATACAATACGGTCCCAGGCGCGGCACCGCCTGCCGCCGCGACAGTTCTACCGCCACGTCAGCGACATGCCGCTGCACAGGCGATGCCCCAAGCCCAGGTGACTATACAATACGGTCCCAGGCGCGGCACCGCCTGCCGCCGCGACAGTTCTACCGCCACGTCAGCGACATGCCGCTGCACAGGCGATGCCCCAAGCCCAGGTGACTATACAATACGGTCCCAGGCGCGGCACCGCCTGCCGCCGCGACAGTTCTACCGCCACGTCAGCGACATGCCGCTGCACAGGCGATGCCCCAAGCCCAGGTGACTATACAATACGGTCCCAGGCGCGGCACCGCCTGCCGCCGCGACACTTCTACCGCCACGTCAGCGACATGCCGCTGCACAGGCGATGCCCCAAGCCCAGGTGACTATACAATACGGTCCCAGGCGCGGCACCGCCTGCCGCCGCGACAGTTCTACCGCCACGTCAGCGACATGCCGCTGCACAGGCGATGCCCCAAGCCCAGGTGACTATACAATACGGTCCCAGGCGCGGCACCGCCTGCCGCCGCGACAGTTCTACCGCCACGTCAGCGACATGCCGCTGCACAGGCGATGCCCCAAGCCCAGGTGACTATACAATACGGTCCCAGGCGCGGCACCGCCTGCCGCCGCGACAGTTCTACCGCCACGTCAGCGACATGCCGCTGCACAGGCGATGCCCCAAGCCCAGGTGACTATACAATACGGTCCCAGGCGCGGCACCGCCTGCCGCCGCGACAGTTCTACCGCCACGTCAGCGACATGCCGCTGCACAGGCGATGCCCCAAGCCCAGGTGACTATACAATACGGTCCCAGGCGCGGCACCGCCTGCCGCCGCGACAGTTCTACCGCCACGTCAGCGACATGCCGCTGCACAGGCGATGCCCCAAGCCCAGGTGACTATACAATACGGTCCCAGGCGCGGCACCGCCTGCCGCCGCGACAGTTCTACCGCCACGTCAGCGACATGCCGCTGCACAGGCGATGCCCCAAGCCCAGGTGACTATACAATACGGTCCCAGGCGCGGCACCGCCTGCCGCCGCGACAGTTCTACCGCCACGTCAGCGACATGCCGCTGCACAGGCGATGCCCCAAGCCCAGGTGACTATACAATACGGTCCCAGGCGCGGCACCGCCTGCCGCCGCGACAGTTCTACCGCCACGTCAGCGACATGCCGCTGCACAGGCGATGCCCCAAGCCCAGGTGACTATACAATACGGTCCCAGGCGCGGCACCGCCTGCCGCCGCGACAGTTCTACCGCCACGTCAGCGACATGCCGCTGCACAGGCGATGCCCCAAGCCCAGGTGACTATACAATACGGTCCCAGGCGCGGCACCGCCTGCCGCCGCGACAGTTCTACCGCCACGTCAGCGACATGCCGCTGCACAGGCGATGCCCCAAGCCCAGGTGACTATACAATACGGTCCCAGGCGCGGCACCGCCTGCCGCCGCGACAGTTCTACCGCCACGTCAGCGACATGCCGCTGCACAGGCGATGCCCCAAGCCCAGGTGACTATACAATACGGTCCCAGGCGCGGCACCGCCTGCCGCCGCGACAGTTCTACCGCCACGTCAGCGACATGCCGCTGCACAGGCGATGCCCCAAGCCCAGGTGACTATACAATACGGTCCCAGGCGCGGCACCGCCTGCCGCCGCGACAGTTCTACCGCCACGTCAGCGACATGCCGCTGCACAGGCGATGCCCCAAGCCCAGGTGACTATACAATACGGTCCCAGGCGCGGCACCGCCTGCCGCCGCGACACTTCTACCGCCACGTCAGCGACATGCCGCTGCACAGGCGATGCCCCAAGCCCAGGTGACTATACAATACGGTCCCAGGCGCGGCACCGCCTGCCGCCGCGACAGTTCTACCGCCACGTCAGCGACATGCCGCTGCACAGGCGATGCCCCAAGCCCAGGTGACTATACAATACGGTCCCAGGCGCGGCACCGCCTGCCGCCGCGACAGTTCTACCGCCACGTCAGCGACATGCCGCTGCACAGGCGATGCCCCAAGCCCAGGTGACTATACAATACGGTCCCAGGCGCGGCACCGCCTGCCGCCGCGACAGTTCTACCGCCACGTCAGCGACATGCCGCTGCACAGGCGATGCCCCAAGCCCAGGTGACTATACAATACGGTCCCAGGCGCGGCACCGCCTGCCGCCGCGACAGTTCTACCGCCACGTCAGCGACATGCCGCTGCACAGGCGATGCCCCAAGCCCAGGTGACTATACAATACGGTCCCAGGCGCGGCACCGCCTGCCGCCGCGACAGGCACCGCCTGCCGCCGCGACAGTTCTACCGCCACGTCAGCGACATGCCGCTGCACAGGCGATGCCCCAAGCCCAGGTGACTATACAATACGGTCCCAGGCGCGGCACCGCCTGCCGCCGCGACAGTTCTACCGCCACGTCAGCGACATGCCGCTGCACAGGCGATGCCCCAAGCCCAGGTGACTATACAATACGGTCCCAGGCGCGGCACCGCCTGCCGTCGCGACAGTTCTACCGCCACGTCAGCGACATGCCGCTGCACAGGCGATGCCCCAAGCCCAGGTGACTATACAATACGGTCCCAGGCGCGGCACCGCCTGCCGCCGCGACAGTTCTACCGCCACGTCAGCGACATGCCGCTGCACAGGCGATGCCCCAAGCCCAGGTGACTATACAATACGGTCCCAGGCGCGGCACCGCCTGCCGCCGCGACAGTTCTACCGCCACGTCAGCGACATGCCGCTGCACAGGCGATGCCCCAAGCCCAGGTGACTATACAATATGGTCCCAGGCGCGGCACCGCCTGCCGCCGCGACAGTTCTACCGCCACGTCAGCGACATGCCGCTGCACAGGCGATGCCCCAAGCCCAGGTGACTATACAATACGGTCCCAGGCGCGGCACCGCCTGCCGCCGCGACAGTTCTACCGCCACGTCAGCGACATGCCGCTGCACAGGCGATGCCCCAAGCCCAGGTGACTATACAATACGGTCCCAGGCGTGGCACCGCCTGCCGCCGCGACAGTTCTACCGCCACGTCAGCGACATGCCGCTGCACAGGCGATGCCCCAAGCCCAGGTGACCTATACAATACGGTCCCAGGCGCTGCACCACGAGGCGGTCGGTATTTTTGTAATCAAATTAATGTTTATAAGTCGGCGTCACTTGTATCTAGGGTGCGAGGCAGCCCCAGCAGCAGCCTAAATGCGATAGCAACAAGGTCGGACAGCCTACTGATCTGGGAACTCACCCAGAGGACCAGATCACAACTAGTTAAATAACATTAAGATCACAATTAGTTTAAGTACTAACATAGCGTAAATTTTAGAATAGGTTTTACTAACATAATGGATCTTTGTTGTCCGATATTTTTAATAAATAATAATAATAATAACACTTTTTTCCTAACGTTTAATCTTTGCTAACAAACTATGGATTTCATATTCTGAAATAAATGATAATATTATCATATTTATTCCCTTCGGAGTAGAAACTCTAGGTCCATGGGACCCTTCTGCCCTTCGGCTGCCAGCATCTTGGGTACATGGGCCAAATTGTCTACACCTAATAAGTTCATTTAATTTTTCATTTTTTTTTCTTTTTATGAAATTATTTCTTTAGGTTGTGTGTTGTAAATAATTAATTTACCTTTTTTGTTTATATTAATACAGTGATTATGTTCGTTTCAGATGGCGCATAAGTCCTCACAACGGATACAGCAAGCCGATGTACAAGCGGCCGTGGGTGGCGGGCTGCAAGGGCCCGCCGCAGCCGCGCGGCAAGTCGCACTCCTACCCGCCCTACCCGGGCGCCGCGCCCCCGCGCCTCCCCGCGCGCCCCGCGCCCCCCGCGCCCGCCCCCGCGCCGCCCCGCGACCCGCCCGCGGACTACTCCAGCCTGGACGCGCTCTGCCTGCAGATGACCAAGCAGGCCATCGAGTGAACGCGCCCGCCGCCCGGCGCCAGTGATGTGTACCGCTTGTGATAGTGCAGTGACCGATCGGGGGAAAGTGCGTGAGATTACAGTGGGGCCTCGATGATTCGAACGTTCATAATGTTCACCCTTTTCGGATTGGGTAGGCGTTCGGATTATAGTGTGTATATATTTTAAAGGTGTAAATTGAATTAGCTTTATACATATAATTGAAAGTGAAGCTTTCTATAAGTGAAGAAAGGCGGAACGACGTACGGTGAAGGGAACGACGAGTACGTGTAGCGCGCAAAGTGAATGAACACTGAGTGGCGCTGCGATGCTTTATGAAAGTGGTGATGAGTGGTGGGCTCGTTCGGATTATCGAGGCCCTGCTTGTATTAAGCAGACTGTTCTGAGCGAATGATAACTTATTTCACTACACTGCCACTGAAAATGATCAATGAGCTTGGTGTCTTGTTGTGTACCTATATGTTTAGTTTATTTAAATCACTCTTGTGATACGCTAACTGATGAATGACACCCGCAGCGTTGCGATTTGTACAAACACCAGTATACGAACTATGTTCAATGAGAAGTGAACTGGGAAATGTATGAACTGAAATTCCATTATAATTGAAACCAATTTTTTCTATCAGAGAGACAAATGTCCACCAAGTCAATTGTGACTGATCTGTCTGTCTATGACAAGGAGTAATAGCAAATGTTCCCGCGCTTTATAAATTATTTTACAATAACGTAATTAATATTCTTTCTAGTAATAAGAATCACAAAGATTTCACTGTGAAATCGATTTTATTTTGACTGGGTTTGCGGTGGGCAGTGCCCTTTATTTTACAATAATTCCTAGAGGAAATCGACGTATTGATATTGCCGACTATATGTCGACCTACTTATAGCTTTTTATAACAATTTCTTTCCTTCACGATACATAATTAATATCTCAAATCAGGACTGAAAGAGGCTTGAATATTTTAAATTTGTTAAGTTCTCATAAAATTCCTACTACTACCAGTTAGGGTGTTAGACCATCACTGTAGAGTGAGGTGTCATATTGTTTAATCTTTTCACACTATATTGACACTCCTTAGCAAGCAACTAGCTATTTTATATTATTTATAAGACGGCATTTATCTTCATTTTATTTTTTCAAATCCATACATAGCAGTGTGTTGTTTACATCTTTTAAGGCCAGTCCATTACCGCAGACTATAGCATGTACTATGATTGTATCAAAAAAGGATCATTTTCATAAAATAAATCAATTTCCATTATATCTTTTGCCTGATACGTTCATAGCATGCTCATGGTATTGTCTGGGCTAATGGGCAGACAAATTTATTCGGTGACATCGACTTATACATGTAAACTAAACAGTGTCCTAAATTTCTCTGGTGCTAATTTACGCGAAATATTTTGATAGCTTATGTAGCCAGAGTTGGACTGTTTGTCCAGAACTTGGCCTAACGTGCAATGTAAATACAATTCATTTTCATCATGTAATTGTCATTCTAATAAAATCTGATTGGCTTGCGGTACTAGACAAAGCTTTTAGTGATTATTTACGTGTCGCATGTAATTGCGATACGCGACCAATACAAAGAAGCATAGTATGTCAAGATTACTTGTCCTCGATGCTCACCTCAAGTACCAAAAGTTTTCAATACAATTCTGTACAAATTTCATCATGCATACTCCTTAAACAATTTTAGTTGGCTGTCAATCGATAGCATCTAATTTCCTATAGCTACCTAATATGTATTACACATATTCTATTGTTGTTTTTCTATGCATTTTCTACCCCCTAATGGGCAACCCCATTTAATGTACCTGAAAATTCTAAATGGATAATTTTATAGTGATTATAGTGAAATTTACAATATTCTGTAGAAACTATTTGCTGTACCCAATAAAGTCAATTTGATTTGGTTTTTACCTAAAGCCATATTTAGTGTAATGCATCAGTTGGATAATGATCATACTATGTTCCTATACACCCACTGCTTTGTCTAGTGGTGTAACTGTTGTATGTATCCTGACTGTTTGTTAATACTGTGCGAGCCACACAGCGCCGTGGCTCATATAATTAAATAAAATTAGTTGTAAAATTGTTGACTGATGTTTTCATAATTTATGGAGTTCACAAGCTATTTTATTTTTTATTTAGTCTTTATATCTATTTGTACTAAACATGTTTTGACTGGATCAAATGTCTGATGTAACGTGTGCAATTTATATTTTATTTTTACAATATAATTATTATTTCTATTTTAAATGTTAAAAATATAATTAATTGTAAATAATTCGCAATGTATTTATAAGGGTTATCGTTTTGTATAAATAATGTGTTGACGAATAATAATATATTAGTGGAAAATGAATTTATTGATATACATGTTGTTTTGTTTGGATCGAGGGCTTGCAGCTGCCTACTTACAGATGTTTATTTAGCCAATTGTACAGAAATTAATGATCTGCAATACCTCGGGTCACCTCTCAACATTCTTTTGTTCATGTCTGTGTTTACAAGCTTTATTTACTAATCTGTGGCGGACTGTGATACGGTTTGTTTTTGGATCATATTCATCAGCACTAAAAATAAATATTGTGTAGCAAAATGAGATTGTTTGAATTAAATTCCTGTAGATTCTTATAATTATGAGAGGGATTTGCTAAAACAGTTGAATCTTCAAGGGGTAAAATTATACAATAATTAACTTTTTCTTCATTATGTTTATGCTACAAACATATTATGTTGGTCTGATTTAGGAAGGGGCTTATTTGTGAGAGACGAACTTTGTGGTGGACACCTTTACAAAATCAAAGATGATAAAAAATATTAAATTATATCACATTTATTACAAAGTTTGAGACTAGATTATGGTTTTTGTTACAAAATACATACAACCAGATAATATATTAAGAGAGTCTTTCTTTGTGAGTACCAATTTTATGTCTGGCAAGATCATTCTTTCTGTAAAATCCCCTGGAACACCTGTCACATGGGAAAGGAATTTTGTTACTGTGGAGCTTAGCTGTATGGAAGTCCAGCATTGGTCTTGAAGGAAAACTCATAGAGCAACCCTCTGCTTCACATTTATATTTGTCTGTTTTCTTATGTCGAAAGTTCATGTGACGTCCTAATGCTTTTAATTCAAAAAAGCTACTCGCACACAGCTCACATTTTAGTGGCCTCTGTCCGGTGTGCCTCCACATGTGGACTTCAATGTTGGGAACATTTTTTAAACAAATATTACAGTGACCTGACTTTTCTGAGTGCTGTCTGTCTATATGTATCTTCAAATTTCCTTTAGCATTGAAAGTACGACCACAGTAATTACATACAAATCTATTTGGTTCTGAATGCTGTTTTATGTGCTTTTTGAGATTGTTCAGGTATTTAAATGGTACATTACAAATTGTACAAGAGTAATTTTTGTCATTGGAATGTACTGTAAGATGCATTTTCAATTCCTCTTTGGTACAAAATCTCTTTGGACACGTTGGGCATAGGCACTCCTTCTGGCCTGTGTGGCGTCTTTTATGCCTCAGCAATGCACTTAGTTGTGTGAACCTAGCGGGGCACTCGGGGCAGGCATATGGTGTTTCTCCAGTATGTGTGCGCATATGAATCATCACACAGCTTTTTGAAAAGAATCCCTTGCCACAATTCTCACAGGTGAAGTTACGCTGTCTTGCATCTAAATGATTTCTTTCCATATGACGTTTCAATGTGCCACTGTCTTTGTACTTTTTATCGCATGATGGACATGAATATGGTTTCTCGTTTGTGTGAGATCTCATGTGTATCGCTAAGCTCGATGGACTTGCACATTTTCTACCACACACCAAGCATCTGCTTTTCACATACAGAATTTTCTTTTTGTGAGCTTTTTTTGGTAAAATCTCATTTTCAAATTTAATGTCCAAGTTATCGTGTTTAATTTCTAGTGTCATATCATTGTTTTGTAGATCTTCATATTGATGGTCATCATGGTCATTCATTTCATTCTTTACTTCTGCTTTTGGTTCCAAAACATCATATTCATTGCCAACAAGAGTTGCATAAGTTCTCAGTTTTTTATCAGACTCTTCACACTTTAATATAAATTGATAGCATACTGTGAGCTCTTGCTCACAGCTACTGCATACCTGGGACGGAAGCCCGTCACCTTCCTTAATATTGATATTAGTACAATACATAATTTTAGTACATAGCTCAATACCATTTGAATCATTCTTAAAAATACTAGAATTAGCATCATTTTCACAGCATAGCCGGCATGTTTTGAGGTCCATTGTCAGCAATGAAAAATAGTCAAAAAATAGTTTACAAACATAGTCATAGTTTGGTCATAATTACCTAGGTAATGTCTTAAAATTAAGTATAAATAAAGTTATTTACATTTCCTAACCATACAATAATACACAACTTGCCATATTTTACATCATATGCTTCATTCTAACTAAATACACATAATTCAAAAAGTAAGCAGATTCTTACTGGAATAAATTAAATACCTACAGAATTGAATTATCACTGAGTCAATACAATAATTTGACGAATTACATTTGTGACAATTTGGGAAGCATTGCAAATTGCAATATTATTCATCTAAGGTTTTGACTTTTGATCTCTGCACGGCTATAAATCTCGGTACTTCCATTCCTCGCAATAGTAGCCATATTGTAACTATCCATTTTGACAGTTTCCCTCCTCCCTCCTTCATATTTCATTCCTTTGTCGTCTGTAATATAGACGCCATATTTTATTTTAACGACAGAAAACCAGAAAACTATGTGGACGCCATTGTGATTTTACCAAGTTCGTTGTTCATTGTAATTTTTTTCAATTTTGTACTTAATGATTGTGTCAAATCTTGATTACAACTTGCATTACGTTTTAAAACAACTGTGTCGTGAATTGTGCTTGTAGGAGTAAGGACGGCAATCAATTTAATGTTTTTCCCCAAGATTGTACTATGCAGGACTGTAACATATAAACATGAACTGTGAAAGGATATTCTTCACCGAAAAGTTCATTGCCTCATACCAGTGAGGCCTCGTCTTCGTGTTGAAGCCTACCCTACGTTATTTTTGGCCTACGAAATCAACAAATGCACTCCTTAGACAATGCACACTGACTACAATGGTAAGTACCTTGTTACGAATATTTTCTCATACTTTTCATGATAATAATGCTAATTAATGCTACCTAATTTAACTTATAATCCACTACATCATGTACTATATGAATTAACATTTATAACATTAGTTTTATAAATTTAACACAGTTGTCTTGTATCTATACATTGTTGTACCTAATTTGTCCTCATTTACTTCTCTACAGCTGATGCACATTTTGTGCTGTAGTAGGACAGTTCCATACTATTAGGCCAGGCTAATAAAGCTGCAACTGCTGAAAACTTATTACTGTAAAAATAAGATAGAATAATAATTAACTGGAATTATTCACTTCTGCACTAGGTTCTCTTCTCTTCTGTTTTTGGTAATTGTGTGTGTCATACAAAATACTAAAGCATTTCACTCTTTTGTTTCAGTTGGAATTTGTACATCTGCGATGGTCCCTTTGATGCTGTTAACAATGCCAATTTATCGGACAAACAAACATATCTCTAAAAAGCTGTGACAAGCCACATCTCGACCATGACATTAACCCATTCTTTAATAATATATAATAACTAGCCGCTATTATAAATGGAGACTGTTTATCAAACAAATGAATTAAGGAAAAACTACCCGGAGAGTCGCATCCTGACCAGAGTATGAATCTTATTTTGTATATTTTTTTTAATAAATAATAAAAGTAATTTAAATTAATATGTATATTTTATTTTATTTTAAGCCTGAATATGAAATATTAAAGAAAAATGGAATAGGAATATAAAAAGTAAAGCGGCTTAAAAGGCTAGCTTCCATTTTTTTTAAAGATTAGGCGAAAAGTTCTGGCCCACGGCACGTGATATGAGCGTATAAATTAAAAAAAAAAACAGACGTCATGTTCTATTACTGCAAATCCGTAATGTGATTTTTCCTCTAGGGCAGTTCACCGTCTGATGCGTAGCATCCCTAATACGTCTGTGGATCTCTGTCTGATCTGAGGTTTTGATGTGGATTCGAGCATAGCATAGAGTAAAGTTGGAGTAAAGCATGGTGTTGCACGTTGCACAGTTGCAATAATTTGAAAAAATCCCCTAAACTCGTAAAACAGAATACCCTAAAACGGCCTACAGACGGCCCTAAAATCAGTGGCGATATCGGGACAGCGGTGGTGGGGATGAAATCGGCTACTACTCTACACACGACCCTACCAGTTAGTACAGAACCGACCGTGCAACAGACTGCTCGTTGATCCGAGATGCCGCCGACACTATCAAAACAGCAAAAAAAGGCATTGCCTTGGCACTTACTATGGTGCCAACAGGCGTGGGTTCGATTCCCACCAAGTGTCTGGGTGTTTTATCTATATTTTCTTCTGTTGGTCGGGTGTTCTAACTATCTATCCTTTTGAGGTGGGCGTTAATAGCTGCGACACAGTTATTAACTAATGTAGCTATTATTGTACTTATGTTAACATCTGTTTTAGTTCCAATAAAATATGATTTGATTTAGATTTGATTTGATATAAGTATGTATTTACAAAAAAAAAGTATATAAATGTATTATATTATCAGTTGTCTGGTTTCCATAGTACAGGCTCTGTCTAGTTTGGGATCAGATGACCGTGTGTGAATTGTCCCAGGATATTATATTATACCATAATATACCCATTCATTCGTTCATTCTTCGCACAGAGCGGAGCGCCTGCACGTCGTATCGCCGCAGCACTCGAGCGCATACTGCGTAGAAATCAGTCCCGATTTCGCTACACACGTGCCGACAACGCTCCCTAGACGATAATCGTCCCTAAATCGGGAGCTCGCCCGAAGCGATTTCAGACCCGATTTCTAAACAATAAAAATTGGATACGATTTGCCTATACACGAGGGACGATTTAGGGTCCTCCCCACCACTGTCCCGATATCGCCACTGATTTTAGTGCCGTGTGTAGGCCGTTTAAAAGCGTAGACAGAATATAACAAGACATCTAGCTAGCGTGCCGCCGATAAGGACAGAAAATAATCATTCATATGAGTTCGTACACTTATCACACGTTATGGATATTTATTCAAATGCGCCTATTATGTAGTTTAAACGATATTTCATAATGCAATTCAATGTAAAACTCTAAAGCTAGGTCGTGAACTAGAAAATTTCATGAGTACTCGAAGAAAACGCACCGTAAGTGCGCCAGATTTTGAACAACGCTGAGGGACTAAAAATCATATGCTCTGTTTCTTTCTATCACATATAATATATATAAATGCATCCTTTTCTTGGGCGAATGAGAAAGAAAGTACCAGCTCTATTGGTTTCTTTCTCTAAGCCTAAAAGCCTCCAAAAAAAAACATAATTTGTCGTCTTAGAGGAGATACCACTGCAGAGAGCATGATGCGCTAACCCCTCTGCCAAATTTTTGTTCATATGTTCAGGTCATTCTTTGTTTGTGTGCGTATATTTTTGAATGTGTTGCGAGTTTATTATATTTAGTTTAGAGCGGCGCGACAGCTGGTCGTAAAAGCGTCAGTTTTGTATGATGTGTATACGTCGGATCATATTCCCTTACTAGTAGAATGTAACATTAACTTGATTTCACCCAAGATACTACCATCAAATCACATTCATAACAAAATAACTTGGAGGGAGCGAAACAGTGATCAGATTGTAGAGTATATACTCTACAATCTGAATACTCTACAATCACTGTTTCTCAATTTAGAATGGCAATAGGTCATATGACCTATTGCCATTCTAAGTTGAGATTATTTTTCCTGCTGAATTTAGTGACTTTTCGCATAGAATGTGTTCTGACACTAACCATCACCTAGTGTTAAACAAAATGTATCACAACGTATTTCTCAAAATAAATGTACATTTGTGAAAAAAAAAGTGTGCCTCGTAATATTTAAAAAGTTACACGTTTTTATTCAATTATGAAAACATAATTGTAAAGTTAACATATTAAACTTTAAAATTACTATACATGATTAGTATAATCTATCATCCAACTAATTATAAAACACTTTATTAATAACCATGTTTTTTGCTTTTCATACAAAAATAAATTGCAACCCTACCACCCTCATACGTATTATACTACATAAAATACGTTATGTCACGTCAATATTGTCCACTTTTGTGTATTACAAGTCCATATTAAATGTAGTTTCTATTGAAAAGTAATTTTATATGGGTTTCCATAGTAAATTAATTAATTAAATGAGAAAAACAACATGAGTCAAGCCCATTTTCTTTTTCGTTATTACTCTTTAGTTACGTTTTATTTCTACTTCCATGTAATTTCTAAATGAATTTGTTAAATTTTAAACTAAACATGTCACATTACACGACGCTCAGTTTGGTTTTAAGCCTGGGCTGTCCACAGAAAGCGCTATACTATGCCTTAAGCAGACTGTTCAATATTACACCAAAAGGAAAACGCCTGCTTTTGCCTGTTTTCTGGACTTGTCAAAAGCATTTGACCTTGTTTGTTATGACGTACTCTGGCGTAAATTGCAATATGATACTACAGTGCCACCTGAAATGATATCCATATTTAGGTACTGGTATAATAGTCAGCGAAATAGTGTTAGGTGGAACGGTTTGCTGTCGGATGTGTACCGACTGGAATGCGGAGTAAGGCAGTGAGGACTGAGCTCGATCCGTCTATTCGACCTGTATGTTAATGCACTGATCTCTGAGCTCAGCAGTACCATGGTCGGATGTCATATTGACGGCGTGTGTGTTAATAACATTAGCTATGCTGATGATATGGTACAGCAGCATGGTATGCTATGGCAGTATGGTATGGCTAAGCAGTAGCTTAGCCCATCGATCAGTGCATTGCGGAGACTATTGACTATTTGTGAATCTTATGCGGTGACCCATGGTCTCAAATACAATGGGACTAAAAGTGAATTGCTTATATTTAAAGCAGGAGCAAAGACCTACTCAACAATTCCAAGTGTGTCTCTCTGTGGTGTGCTGTTGAGTAGAGTGTTCCGTGTCAAGTATTTGGGGCACTGGGTCACTGAAGATTTAAATGGTAATGTTGATATAAAAATTGACAAAGTTGCTTTTAAGTCTGGATTATAATCAAACAGAATCTCTATGTATCAATAGATAAACCTCTCAAATTCGGATTTAGTAGGTACTCCTTTGCCTATCATACACAAACGTACACACACTGACATACGCACATATACACTTTCGCACATTCTCAAGCTTATCTAAACACTTCTTCTAAACAAGTCTTGTTTAAAATTCTGATGTCCACTTCTTAGCTGGTTTCCCAAGATACAGGCTGTGCCTAGTTTGGGAACCCCTGGTAATTCTTTTAAGAATGTTTATTGTTGTGTCTAGTTTGTAATTGTGTATTGTAAAACTGTGTGTTTTTTGAAATAAATTAAATAAATTAAATTAAATTAGATAGGGAACGTAGGTCACTGGCTGTAACATGTTGGCTCGCAGGTTTGCACGATGTACGACATCGGTGAAAATAACGCTGTTTAAAGCATACTGCCAGTCTTAGCGTGCAGCCTGTGGGTTAAATATACCCAACGCGCATACAGTGACTTGCGTGTGCAATATAATAATGCACTCAGAGTACTGTTGGGTCTGCCGTGGCGCTGTAGTGCCTCAGGAATGTTTGCCGAGACCCGGATTGATGGTTTTACAGCCATCATGAGGAAGAGATCCGCATCTCTACTTACACGTGTCCGCGGCAGTACCAACTCTATCCTGAGAATGTTCATAGAGCGGTGGGAGTCGCCGATGCTACAAAGGTGGATGCGGCTCCACACATTAGGTTAAATATTTTAATTCTCATTTGTTTTAATTTTTTACTCTATGGACTTTGTCTGAATTAAAATAGATATTATTATTATAGTGTGGGTTCATAGAAACATGAAGAGTTTGCATTAGACATTTGCAAGAGTATGCGTGACATTGTATCTGTGTGTGTTTACTTCGCCTCCCGCACCCCGCAAAAGTACCACGAAAAATTTGTTCGGGGAATCGACGTGATACTAGCTCCATTCTAATTACTCTGAGTTTGTCGTCTATTTCCAGGATTGAAAGATCCATTGGAAACCCTGATTACTGTTCTTATGTAAGGATTCCATACATAATAACAGTAATCAGGGTTTCCAACTTAGGATTTTGACCCCTAGGTTTAGGATGTTTGAAAGGCTAGGGCTAGGGCTTAGAGGAAGAAAACAATAGAGGGCTGGACACTTTCTTTCTCATTCACGCAAGAAAAGAATGCGTATAAGTAGGTTACGTGTGATAGAAAGAAACAGTGCATATGATTTTTTGTCCCTCAGCATGTGTTCGATTTTTCCACGCCGTGGGTGCGAAACAAATTTGACGTTTGCTCCCACTTTGCTCCGTGACAATTTTATCGTGGTTTTAATATTAAATAAATAACTTAAAATTCAATAAAAAACTAACTGTGACATTAGGTACTGTGTGTTGTGGAAATCCTATAAGAATCGTGCAGTGCAGTATTATAGGCTGTAAAAGTGACAGTGAACGTAAAATTTGTGGAGTATCGTTTCACAGGTAAACGTGAATTATTATGGCCAATTTAGAGATTACATTTAGAAACTAATACATGTAAACGACTTATTTAGATCTTATTGCTCTAAATTAGTTACTATTTTACTTGAAAGTTACGTGTAACATCGATAAATTCTTGTTTTTCATCCATAACCTAAAATTTTAAGTTTATTGATCGCCATTATCAGTGTTGCCAGTGTATAAAAGAGAGACTACCATAAATAAGTGGTAAATTATTATTAAGTGCATCATACACGATCCCACATGCTGGGTGCATCGAAGAATTTCTCAGATTTCCCGAATTTATTTTTATGATTTCCTGAAAATATGGATATTTGTATACTGTGGATAGCAGCAACAAAAAGAATTAATTAGGTTGCTAAAAGTTATTCCCGAATGCTTAAATATTCAGAAATAACGTAAGCGCTCAAGTAATTCGTCCAAGGCTGCGCAGGACGTATTCATTCGTTATTTATAGGCACAATGGTCATTGTACATATAATCGTGCTTTTACTATATGCATGTTGTTTAAATATATGTATGTATGTTGTTGGTTACAATTTATTGGTAAATTTGTCTGAATTATAAATAAACAGTACCGACGTTGAATAGTTTGTTTCATTTGCCCCCCTATTATGTACCTATCTCGTTTGACAACTAAAGTGATGATCAATAAAGCAAAGTGACTATTAAATAACTATCAAATGATCCATTTAGCATTGCCTAACTTGAATCACCAATAAATACCAAACACACTTTGAGTAGACATCAAAGTTTGGTGGACAACTGAAGCTTGATAGTCACTTTGCTTTATTGATTATCACTTTTTTTTTTTGTAGGAATAGTACTGTTTCACCGGACAAGAGGGCGAGCGCTTAAAGCGCTCCAGCCAGAAAGGTTTGGGTAGCGACTAGTACAAGGGCACCTCAGGGAGGCACGGCCTCGGCTTGGGCTGCCGCTTAGAGAAAATGAGTTTACCACCGGTTCACAACGCGCCCCCACTGAGAAGAACCGGCAAGAAACTCAGCGAGGGGATGCATGTCGAGGTCGCATGCGTACGGATCCCTTCGGTCTCGCCGGCGAGACCGGTGTCTGTGTGTTGATGTGTTTACGACTCTTGACATCGTTGTCGGTGTTGGTGTTGTGTCATGGTCCAGGAGGACGGACATCGGGTCGGGTGGGTCGAGCAGTACATGCCGCGGACGGCGGCGATGTACGGCTGTTCGACGATCTGAGGGACCTCGCCGCTGCCCAATAGGATATGGGTTCGATTCCGAAGGATTCCGAACAATTGTCTGGGTGTTATTTATCTATTTAAATATGTATTTATACAGTTTACAAGTATTTGTAATCATTTATCTGGTTACCTTACTAAAGAATCTGCGTAGATTGAGATCAGGTGGTCATTGGTCAAGCGTAGATTGTCCCAAGATACTAGTACTATAGATTTGTATATTGGAGAAATTTACTAAAACTTACCCGGTAAACGGCCATAGTATGTATTATATTAAGTTATAAGAAAGCCAATTTTTGCCTACCTCTCTGGGAAATAGCATATTATTGTTTTTATCTCTTAACTTTTTTGTATGAGGCTAATAATTATCTACAGCTCTTAGCCACTTTAATCACCACGTGATATCACCCAGGTGAACAATGTGGAATAGACCTTAGCTACAGCATATATGATATTAAGTGTACATTCACTTTGTAGCCTCCGTCGTGGGTTCGAATCCTGCGAAGGGCAACAAATTTGAGTAGTTGTTCCTTACTGGCTAGGACAATGCAGGCCGATGACCTGATTGTCTGTAAAGTAAGATGATCCATGTGTCGGGATTTGCGATAGGACGTATGCCCGACTCCTGTCCGTCAAATTAAAACACCGAGCTTTGGTAATAAACACTTATAATCAAATTGAGAGAGAACAACTTATAATACAGTGGAGTAATCGTAATAATTAAAACATGTCTCTGCCATAGATACTAGCGCGCTGTCATCTTTTTGACAGCCCCTTTGGCGTTCCGAAACCGTGATCAGAGATACGCCACACATGCGTCGGATGGGCATGTAAAAAGTCGGTCCTGCGCTTAACTTCTCCCCAGTCGTGTCGGTCTTCCGTCCTATCGGATTATGAGAGGTACCTATTATATAAAGGAAGAGAGAGTGCACTTGTGTCTACGCAAGCACTTGTGCACTATAATATCTCCTGCGTACATGGCTGAGCTTGTGAAAGATTGGCCGCTGTGGTCGTTTCGGCTAGGAGGACATTATTATAACAATCACTTTCGTACTTTTTGCAGACTGTCATAGATTAAGACGATATAGAATAGAATAGAATATAGAATATTTATTTACTCAAGTATCAGAGACTCATTATAAATAGGTAGGTAAATAAAAAAATGTAAGAAAAGTAAATGTTGTGTCAAAAAAGTGGTTTTTGGTTAGGAAAGAAAATATAATTTACAACAACCTCCGTATTTGCTTTACACAAAGGGTAAAATTTCCCTTACGTGGCAACTCTAAATTTAGTATGTACTTATTTTTCTGTCCTTATCGGCGGCACGCTTGGTATATGTCTGTATTATATTCTGTCTACGGGCTAGGGGTATAATATTTTAGGGGTATGTATTTATATGGGTATGGTAACTAAGTGAAAATCGTCAACATTGAAATTAATTGAAAATAAAAATATGCCGGGCACGTCATTATTATGAGATGTCAACTGTCATGTTTGACGTGACGCCATGACATTAGTTCGGGTCATTGGTTGACAATGACATATTCGATTGGACAAGTGTGATGATTGGAAAAGTAGAATGGTTATGTTTGATAATGATTCATCCAAGCCAACTTGTTATACAGATAAGAAGGTGCCTCGTGCTTTAGGATTCCGAAAAGAGTAGACAGGCTAGATGAAGTTTGCGACGATGTTTCATTTTAAGAATGTGGCTTTTATTTAGGAACGGTGTCACGTGAGCTAGCTAGGCGGAATATTAAAACAAAAACGAGCACAAGCATTTTGGAGCCGTTGAATCAGTTTTTGTGATCTCGATAGAAGACGAGGCCCAAACACTACATCCATATAATTCAGTCTGGATAGAACAAGTGACTCCACAATCTGAACCCGTAAACTTTCATTTATATACGGCCTCAATGGGTATAGGGTTTTTAATTTATAAAAACAGTTCCTTATTGCACTGATTATATGCGATTCAAAGCGCAGATCACAATTCATTAGTAAGCCCAGGTTGCGCGCCTCGTAAACACGCTCGATGGGTTCATTCATAAGCACAACCCTCTCTGTTGGATGTAGACTAGCGAGTTGATGTTTAGTACCAAAGATTCGGTATTTTGTTTTAGTGGGATTCAACAAAAGACAGTTACTAGTTGACCATGTGGCGATACTATGAAGGTCTTCATTGAGTTTTCTAATCGCACTATCAACTTCCGATGGTTTGCAAGATATATACATCTGAATGTCATCTGCATAGATATTAAATTTGGAATGCTTAATATGAGTTATTAAATCAGCTGTATACAAGATAAATAGGATTGGTCCCAGGATAGACCCTTGCGGTACACCCCTATCTACAGGCAAGCTATCAGATAAGCTAGAAGAACTATCTCCACTAGACAACTTTACATACTGGTGTCGATTACTTAGGTAGCTATTAACCCTTTTGGCCCGGCCGCGCCCGGCCGCTATTGGCGCGCGTACGTTTTGTGATGACGTAACTGTTTATGTTATTCGGCGGCCCGCCGTGGTTTCAAATTACCAACGTTATATAAACACAACCACTTAACCGATTTGCGTTCTGTAAACAGAGTTCTACTGAGACAGGTATTAACTATCCAGTATATGCTTTTTAGAGTTATAAATATCGATTGTTTATAGGGAAAGTCTAAAATAGGTGATTTTTTGGCAAAGCTGATTTTAGCTATTTTTGAATTCGATTTTGAGGGTAGAATATTGACTCAGACACTAAGAAAGATCCATTCTTTGCATCCAAACTCCTTTTTTACAAGTTTTAAACAAAACACTACCAAAAAAATCGAAATGAACTCAATTTTTTTTAAAAAAGTCAAAAGTCAAAAATAGTTTATTTCAAATAGGCTTAACGCTAGCACTTTTGAAAGGTCATGTATTTTTTTTTTTTTTAAAAGCTACCACCGGATCACAACGCGGCCTCAACTGAGAAGATCCGGCAAGAAACTCAGCGGGCTTGTCATTTTATCACTTTTTTTTTTTTTAAACAGTGTGTCATGTTACAGTTAGATCAGAGCGACAGTGTGTCTTGCCGTTCAAAAGATCAAATAATACAGGGAAAAAAAATAATAAAATACGACGAAAGTAGGTAGAACAAACTAAAAAGCCAAAGGGATAGTAGTCGGACCAGTCCCCCCAAGCAGCACCCTCGCACGAGTTGACTCGAGCAGCAGCCATCACTCCCCTCAACCATATTGGAGGGAAGGGGGTGACCCGCCACTGAAAAAATGACGTCACTGCGCGATATGACGTCATGGTATGCAAAATTTTCGATAGTTAGATTCATAGATAATACACTATATACTTAAGTGATCAAACGAACTTACCTTAAGTTAAGTTCGATCCTAATTATCCAGTCCTTGACGAAAGATTACTTGTAGTCCTTGTACATATACGTTCCGGTCTAGTCGCACAAGTTTAGAGAGGTTTAATAGAGAAAACAATATTATTGTCTCCCTCTCAACCACCCCGCTCCAGCAGAACGGCAGACACCTCATTATCTTTAGAGTAAAATGAAATACAGCTGCAACATTGATTCAACAGGGACATTTAGGGTAGGGAGGGACCTTAAATCTTTCGTCAAGGACTGGATAATTAGGATCGAACTTCACTTAAGGTAAGTTCGTTTGATCACTTAATTATCCCGTCCTTGACTTCAAGATTACTTGTAGATGTTTAGAGATAAAAAATCAATGTTGCACTTAATGAGATTCCAGGATGAGATAAAGTTTTCTTAATTTGATGATTAAGCTATTAGTTATAATAAAACCAAGGTAGAAATTGCAAAATGCATACATACATTTAAATTAATTACTATAGTTATGTTTATATATTTAATGATTTCTGATATTTATATATTTCTTTAAATATATTTATTTTAATTATTTATCTATTCAATAGTTTAAACTTTTACCTTAACATTGTTGAACAATTAATTCCGACATTGTTACCCAAGTAGCAATTGAGGTCCATTATAGAAACTTAGAGACTGCTTGCTAATTGTGCAGACCATCCTGAAAACAGTTTTATAATGGTTTTAATAATAAAGCCTTTCTGGACAGCCGCTGAAGTCATGACTTCATTTCTCGTATCTACTGTAAGTAGTAAAGATAGAAGCATCAATTGTGCTGTTTAATAATATCACTTTTTTATAAATTTTCATCGTCCCATGGTTTGAGAAGATGTTGATAAATTTATTATATAAATTAATAATATACTTAAAATAATATTTTGAGACAATCCAAATACGGTAGAGCTTGCGTCATGGCAACCAGACAACCGATACTAATAAGTATTAGTAGTGAAGGTATATAACTATATACCTTTCCTCCTTGTAAATATAAACTAAAAAGATAAACAACACCCAGACACAAGCTAGGAATCGAACCCTCGATACATAGGACAGTGGCTAGAGTGACAAGATAAGACCATATCATGGAGGATATAACTGAAAAGTTAGTGTTGGTGCCAGACAAATATCAGATCTTCGAATGAATTGATGCATATTTAAAATGGTATGACATCTACTTACAAATTCCTAAGGTTTTACGTCTGTAACTGGCCTTACGTTTGATATATTCTAATAGTTTAGCTTTTGTTTATTCTACAGGCAGAGAGTTAACGGTATAGCTATGTACTTTTAAGTTTTGAATAATATTTTCTAAACTAATAAAATCAGCTACTGTAAGTAATGTTTTATAAGCAACCAAAGACATTATGGTTGTATGTAATATAGTAATTAGATGCTATGCAATGTCATAGCAAGGAAATATTGGTTTCAGTTTACAGATTCCTTGAAAGAAACATTTAAAACTTTTAATAATATTGCCTATTTTGTTTATGTATATCAAAGAAATAGCTAATTTGTTACTATTCAAATAACTATTGAATTTATAAAAACTACTTATTAACGAACTTATCAGAGATGAGACGTTAATATCATTGTAAAATCAATGTTGTTTGCTTGAAATTAGACTTATGTTACAAGTAGTTACTCTGTGAAACAAGAAAGAATAACTTCTGCAAAAGCTGATCGTTGTATGTGTTGTCTTCGAAAACGTACCAGAACAACAAATATGCTGCTACAGTAAGATGGCAGTGTAGTGAATGCTTTGGAAATAATTTCTATATAAGTAAATATTTTCAAGATTTAAAGATGGTGTACCACGGTTAAGACGACTATAATAGGAAAACTCCTAACCAAGTTATTAGGGTTTATCCTAATCAGGTTAATAAAGGCTTATTAACGTTTCCAAAATATAAGATGGAAAGATTTTCGTAGGCATTTAATTTCATCCGGGCACAGTATAGAAAGCAAAAACCCTGAGACTGCAGATAATATACGGGAACCGAACACAAGCGTAGATATTAATTACGTTTGAGGCTCATAATAAAAATTATGTCTATAATAGTAGGTAATAATAGAACTTTTAAAGGCAGAACTTTCTGAAATAGGCTGTGCCTTTGTAGTAAAGAACCTATATTTCTTCTTTCCTTTATTGTTACTGTGTGTACATAAATTATAAAACAATAATATAAATGCCCTTCTGGTTGATACGACCACAGCGGCCGATCTTTCACAAAATCAGCCTTCTACGCGAGAGATATTATAGTGAACAAGTGCTTACGTAGACACAAGTGCACTCTATCTTCGTTTACACTCACAATTCGTTAAGATGAAAAATTGGCACGACTGGGGAGAGGCCAGGCGCAGGACTGACCTTTTACAAGCCCATCCGACGCCTGGATCATCTTACTTTACAGACAATCAGATGACCGGCCTGCATTGTCCAACCCAGCAATGAACAAGTATATAAAGTGGTTACTCTCCACGGGATTTCACAGATTTGAACCCGCGACCTCCGGTTTGCAAAACAAGTGGTTTACCGCTGCGCCACGGAGGCTATAATGAGACTCATAAAATAAGATATAAGATAAAGGCCTCTTAGAGGTCAACTTTTATTATATGACAGCCCTTTGTAATAATTTTGGTAATGGTTATTACGATTCCCAGCCTTTTTTTTTTATAAAATCTCCATCTGCAACTAACTTTGAGGATCATGAATATGGCCTATATTCGATATATAATAAATGCCTCATTTCAATCGTTATCGCTAAAAAATAGTCTTGGAAAAAAAATTACATTTGTATTTTTGTGCCCTTACCTGTTTTTTTTTTATATATATATATGAGGGTACCCTATGTTATTCAAAATATTTTTTCTTTTAATATTATTCTTTTAATGTTGTTATACATATATTATTATAATTGTTTACACCCGATCTCTTGTTCTGTGTCTTTGTTTATCCTATTACTATTATATCGGCCTGCATAATACACACATCAAAAGTGTCTAGGGATCAAGCATTTTTAAGCGGATTTCTTGAGATTGAGATGTGGCTTTGTAATAAATTTATGATTTTATAAATTTATATGGATCCTTTTTGGTGCATTTCATAATTTGAATCAGGAACTGTGAATCAAATTCGAGTAAAAGATGAAAATCAGCTGTCAATATTTTCCCTATAAAAACATACAACGCATTGAAGACATTATTAGTGCTACTGTTTCCCTACTACTGATTAAAACCAACGTTATTATGGAGCGGCGACGTCATTTAAGCAGGGAAGAAATGCTCAGAGCCGTGGGAATGATAGAAGCTGGTTCCCGGCAACGTACTGTGGCTTTAGCTCTGAATACAAGTCAGAGTGTTATCAGTCGACTTTGGACACGTTACCGAAGCACTGGTACCGTGGCTGAGCGCCATGGAGGACGGTATCGCTGCACCACACGGAGACAAGACCGATATATTCAAATCTTAACTCGAAGAGCTCCAACAATAACTGCCATGATGTTAGCCGTGAGGCTTCATCACTCTTCAGGGAACTTAATTAGCGACCAAACAGTCAGAAACCGCTTGCATGAAGTGAACCTTCATTCCCGAAGACCGCTACGGGTACCACCTATAGCAATGCACAATCGTAGGATTCGATATCAATGGGCTCTTGAACACAGAAATTGGGCAGAAGAACAATGGCGTTTCGTGTGCTTTTCTGATGAGTCTCGTTTTGGTATGAGACCGGATACAAGACGTATACGACACTGGAGAACCCCTGGACGCCAACAGCGATTAAAATCCTGCCAGGAAGTCCATCCTTATAGTGGTGGAACCATCATGGTATGGGCGGGTATTTGGATCGGCGGAAGAACTGAGTTGATTTGGATCAGAGGCAACCTCAACGCTCAAATTTATGCTGAGACGATTGTATCAGACGTCATCGTTCCTCTACAAGTGCAAATCGGTCCCTTATTTCAGTTAATGCATGATAATGCACGACCGCACACCGCAAGAGTTGTAAGACAGACTCTCGCCGCAGCTAACATCAATGTCCTGCCCTGGCCTGCTCAGTCGCCAGACTTGAACCCGATTGAGCATGCATGGGATATGCTACAGAGAAGAGCTCTGCCGAATATGGAGGGTATCCAGTCGCAAGAAGACCTTTTTTTGTTGTTGCAACGAACATGGGCGGCCATTCCACAGCGTGATTTGGATGAACTCATTTTGAGTATGCCAAACCGATGTTCTTGTGTTGTTAGTGTTCGCGGTAGAAACACGGATTATTAATTGTTTAAGTTACCCAATAAAATTTTAAAGAAAACTGTTATTTCAGTCTTTTTTTCGAACTTTTGTGTTAGTGGTTCAAATGTCAAAAAACCCTTTATTAGGAAAATGGCAAATTTCTTTATTAATGCAAAGGTGACTTGGTTTATCGTTACTGTGACAAACGAAAACACTTTATTTGATGAATCCTTAAAGAAAATTTTAATTAATATCAATCAGGAGAAAAGTTATTGCAAAAATATATGTTGATCCCTAGACACTTTTGATGTGTGTATAATAAACTTATACTTGAACTAATGAGTTTGTTAATATGTGCACCTCACTTCCAAATATTAGCCTATCCTAATACTAGCTAGGGTAATAAACTGCTTATTCTGTGTTAATAAGAAAAGGCAGTGGTATTAGGTATACACACGATAGTCACAATTTTTCTTGTCTCCAGAGACTAAATCAATGGATTACCATTCGTTTTAACACACTCAATGTGGACCAATGCTCACCAGTTTTTCAAACCAATTGCTACGCTTCAACTTTAAGGTTTGAGTGCAGAGGAGTATGCCACTCGTTAGAAAGGCGTCCGTGAAAATCTGAAGAATATATTCATCTAAAAAAATCAAAAAGTTCACACATTTCACACAGTTAGAACATTCATTTAAGCAGGAGCTAAGTATCTAACTTGCTCAAGCGACATAGTACAACGTACATTGTCACAATGTAGTGTACCTACATAGTGTAATAGGACTTGCCGAAATAAGTCTAAAAAGGTGCAGACGTTTTTTTTTTTTTTTTTTAGTATTATTATTATTTTAATTGTTTATATTTTGTATTTGAGTTTAACTGTTGCGGGAAAAAACAAGCAAAATTATGGAGCCCAGAATAAAACTTACTTTACTACAAGTTTTCGAAATAAACATTTATATTAATAATAATTAGTGATTAAACTGAGAGATAGATTGAGTTGCATAACGGTGCTGTGACTCGTGGCGGACACGGTCGGCAATCAGTCAAGCGGTGAAGATGGCAGTCCTCGACGCCGCGCTGGCGGCGGTTAGAGTGCTCATTAAAAACCTCACTGGTTTCAGTCCACGGACTATGTCAGTGTAGTTCTGGCCATCATGCTGGTGCTAGGATTCAACTTAGGTCTTCGGAGCCTTTCCCGTTTAAACTTACAGTAAGTATGAAATCTGGGCAAGTATTAACTTAACTTACTACTGGTTTTTAATCATATATCTACCTGTTTTTTTATTTTTTTTATAATTGCCTAGATATTCTCCATAAAATCTAACAAAAAAGAAATAAATCTGTTACACTATCTTTAAAGGGATCTGTCAAGGGTTGATCGATCAGTTGAATGATAACCGACCTACTGGTATCAGTTTCGGCATAGTGAGAATAAGCCAAGAGTTGGTTGACCCCTTCGTTTAGAGTACGGATATTATTATTTTTTTTTTTTTTGTGATGTATAGGCTTGTCCACCTTCCCTGAAGCCAAAAGAGCTTTACTGACTAATAGACTTACAACTATCAATTAGCATGGTGCCAATCTCCAGGTTCAGAGTAGCTATTACAAATTGAGGAATAAATTTTCAGATACATAAAACCAAGTGAATCAACTTCGTTAGAGATTCCTTCCGCATCACGAACAAAAATCTCATCTGATCAGGGACTATTATGTGACATTTGTTACCGTGCTTTGTTGCCTCCGCACCTTCGAGCACAAATCCCGTTTCAGCGCGAAGCTTACATTTGACCAAGGAATACCATTAGGTATCTTTGCATTGTTTTTTTTTTTTTAATTATAATTGAGGGTACATCACCAGCGAATATTTATTCGCTTTTATCTAAAATAGACATACTTACTTACTTGTAGTAAATAATGCGGGTAGTTAGGACACGAAGAAAAAATGCATTATCTGAAGAATACAACAGATAAGCTGCACGATTTGCGATGAATCCAATTGTCATATTTAGGACATTGTGATAATTAGGCAAAATAATATCCGAAGAATACTACGGGTAATAAAAATTAGTGCTTCCCAATGAATGCAAAGAGTACACAAACTCAGATCGAGCGTAGAAATCTTCGCAGGTACAGGAGGTACAGCAGTGCAGCAGCAGCAGGCAGGCAGGATGATATTTAGACACAATCATGGATGAATTCATCCATGGGCACAATAATATCCGAAGAATTCAACGGATAATAAACATTAGTGATTCCCAATGAATTCAAAGGGTACACTTTAGCTCGAGAGTATAAATCTTCGTTAACAGCGACACGAACAATGTTCCACTATTAGTTTTATGACTTCCTTTACTTTTCTTATTTATTTTAGTTTTTTTTCATGATTTCAAAGATCTTTTGTATTTGAAGTTTGAACTCGTGCGAACGCCGTGAGCGCACGGACAAGAATGAGGTGTCTGCCGTTCTGCTGGAGCGGGGTGGTTGAGAGGGAGACAATAATATTGTTTTCTCTATTAAACCTCTCTAAACTTGTGCGACTAGACCGGAACGTATATGTACAAGGACTACAAGTAATCTTGAAGTCAAGGACGGGATAATTAAGAATAGATGGGTCACTCTGGTTCATCTTTTAATAAACTAATTTTACCCTCGCCTAAAGATGGCGTAACTTTACAAGAATCCAAAATGTGCCAACAGATGGCGTTTTTTAAAATAATCACTTTACGTATAGGTAAATGAAGCATGAATATTTGTAAGGAACATGTTTAAAGGCAAACCAAAGAGATATTTATTGTAAAAGTTTATTTGGTAACCAATAACTTTATTCAACATATCTGAAGCACAATCATACTCTATTAATTATATAGTCCAATCCCCTTGAGTTTCTTGTTTCAATACAGCTTTGCATTACATTTTTCCAATTCAAGCCATTGTGGTTAAAGACAATGATGTAGTGGACCTGAAATAGTTCACGAGTAGTATAAATATTATTATATTTATATACTTATGCTAGGTGCATAATGACTTTTGTTTAAGCTTTTGTAAATAAGTACATACCTACATAAGTAGATAAATAACACCCAGACACAGAACAAACAGAATTCTTCAAAAACATATTTGTAAATAAACTGTAAATATTTAGTTTCAATAAAATTTATAAAAGCTGTTTATTTCAATGAAACAAGTTATTTTGAAAAAATAACATAACAACTTAGGTTACCATAGTAACCGCCAAAGGCAATTTACAATAGTACCTGGTAACCTCCTTGAGTAAAAACCATAGTGTTTTATTAGGCATCCGTTAAGGCCGGCTGTTGCATAGGTTTTATTACATTATGGAAGTTTACTAAAAATATACGAAATGTATCAGATTTACTCAAATAAATTGAAGATATACAATAACAATATTAAACTAATTAAATAAAAATATATAAACTGCATTTTTAACGCCATCTAGGCAAATTATAGTAGAATCTTAAAATTTAGTTCCTTCCCTTGCCTGAAGATTGTGCTAGTTTCCATACATTAAAATTTTGTCAGCTGTTTTAAGGAGAGTGCCACTGGCATGGTTAGATTGGATTTTATGACTTTATCTTTGAGTTATTATCGTTATGATGTAATTACGATGTATTTACAACAATTACATTACAAATAATAACGGAATTATACCAAAAGTAAACAAACGAACAAAAAAATCACCTATGGTGATTTTTTTTTGTTTTTTCAGTTCGAAAATATACAATATTTTGACAAAATACACACTAACTACCCTCTACACAGCTCTATTATTACGTTAAAACAAAAAAATAAAACATTTCACCTGAAATAAAAGAATACTTACGATTTAAAACTAACATTCCGTGACCACAACTTTTAGTCCGTCCGACCGAGACCAGCCGACTATAGTGTTCTGTGAGCCGACTTTCGTAACGTAACTGAATTTATGAATTAAAATTATTTAAAATGTCAAAAGAACTAATGAATAACGGGTCTATTTTAAAGATGATACTATGATGTAAGCATAAAGCATAGGGTTCCTATACAAAAAAATAATTTCTCCCATAAAAAAAAAGGTGAATTCCGTCAACGGCGGATGATACAAATACGTATCACCCGGGCCTGAGGGAGTCATTGCGGTGCGTTATGTTATGATACAAATACGTATCACCCGGGCCTGAAGGGTTAAACCATTGTAGTGCATTACAGTCAAAACCATAGAAACTTAACTTGGACAAGAGAAGATCAATATTTATTGAGTCAAATGCCCTAGAGAAATCCAGCAAAACAAGAATTGTACACATACCACTATCCATTGAGACAAGTATGTTGTCGGTAACATCTAGCAAGGCTGTTGCTGTACTACGTCCTTTCATAAAGCCTGACTGAACTTCTGGCATAATATTATTTTTCTCCAGGAAATCAGGTAGTTGAGCACATACCGCCTTTTCCAATATTTTTGAAAAACATGGTAGGATACTAATGGGCCTGAGGTCTTTCTTTAAGTACTTTGTAGTGTGAACACTGTCAAGTCTACAGAGTAGTTCGTGCTGTGAGTCGTATATAGCTTGGGATCTCGTGAGAGTCAGCATGGTGATCTCGTAGAGAGTAGTTTGTATTGCGAGTAGTCTAGTTTGGGATCATGTGACAGTCAGAGTGATAATCCCGTAGAGAGTATTGCGAGTAGTAGTTTGGGATCTTGAGATAGCTGGTGCGGTGATCTCAAAGGGAGTGATTTGTGCGGAGTGATCTAGTTTGGGATGGCATGACGATCTGGTCGGTGGTCTAGTACAGGGTCGCTTGTATTGTATGAGGTCGAACATCACTGTGTGTGTGAAGGGTCATGTCATCATACGAGATGATGACATTTAAGGTGCCAGGTTGGCCAGTCCACGCTGTCATATGAGATGACAACTACTCGAAGGGACGTCTTAGCCAGTGATGGTTTGCAGGAGGTCGAACATCTCTGTGTATGGGGAGGGTCATGTCATCATACGAGATGATGACATAATGAGGTGCCAGGTTGTCTGGTCCACGCTGACATATGAGATGACAAACAGCTGGTCGAAGGGACGCCTTAGCCAGTGGTCGTTTGCATGATGTCGAACATCACTGTGTGTGTGGAGGGTTATGTCATCATACGAGATGGTGATATAACAAGATGTCAGGTTATCAAGTCCACGCTGTCATATGAGATGACTGGTCGAAGGGAAGCCTTAGTTTGTGTGGGATTATTTGTTATGTGTGTGTGTGTGTGTGTTATGGTCCTTATGTGAGGCTCGCTGGGCAAGATTGTTACACCATTGTGTGTCTATTTGTGTGTGTGTGTGTTGTGGTCCTTAAGTGAGGTTTGCTGGGCAAGACGGTTACAGTGGCCTCCTTGAGGGACCAGCTGGGCAAGATTGTTACACCAGTGTGTGTCTGTTTGTGAGTGTGTGTGTGTGTGTGTGTGTGTGTGTGTGTGTTGTGGTCCTTAAGTGAGGTTCGCTGGGCAAGACGGTTACAGTGGCCTCCTTGAGGGACCAGCTGGGCAAGGTTGTTACAGTAGTGTGTGTTGTGGTCTTTATGTGAGGTTCGCTGGGTAAGACGGTTACAGTGATTGTTACAGTTGACAAATATGGAAACAGGGATCTGTAAGACATAGAAGAGAGACTATGGTGAAGATCGGTGTTGGTGAGCTAACGTATTGCAGCTGTTGGTTTAGATTGTGATAGTTTGCTGTGAGATTTCATGTTGAGTAGTCGTGCGATGAGTTGTCCTCTCTGGCTAGTGTAGTCTTTATCTAGTGGTTGCAATCTACATTCCGGTGGGTTTGGTTACTAGGTTGATAGAAGGTCGAGATAGGAAGCGGTCGGTCAGGGGTGGCTGTAAGGGGCAGGTGGAGGCCACTCTAGGTAGGTAGGTAGGGCTTCAGTGCCTACTCGAGACTTTATGCCGGTAGTTTCCTCATGTGTTATTCTAGTGTGCATGGGTGTAAATGTAGTCTAAGGCTGATGTTAGTCATGGCCCTTTTAGAACGTGCCTTTTTAACCGACTTTAAAAAAGGAGGAGGTTCTCAATTCGATTGTTTAAATATATATACCTATATATAAATACCCTTACACCCCGTAAGGGGCATCGTACCGAAAACCGAAACCAGGGATCCAGTAGGTACATGATTCTGAACACACTAGTGTTGAAATTTTACATCGGCGTTTTCATGAATTTCCAAAAAAAAACACTTTCTTAAAATAAAATTAGTATAATATCATTATTGGTACAATGATAAAGCATAATTTTAATTTTCAAAACAATAAATTAGTTATTTGTGGAAAATTATTTATTTATTTATTCTTTATGCACTTAAACAGTACATATGAAATTCATTAATAGGCAATTAATTATTATTATTTAGAAAATTAGCAATGTAATTTGAGAAATAAATATTATTCCGCATATATTCATTACATGCTCGAAAATTAATAAGTCTGTCATTTGTCATTTTCCATATAAATAGTTTCTGTAATGTTCTAACGGACATTATTTGACATATTATAAATTTTTTTTCGGTACGATGTCCCTTACACCCGTTATATACAGGTTGGAATTTTGTAATGCCACCTGAAGGGGAAGTACTCTTAACCCCTGGAGGACCGGTGCTGCTAAAAAAATAAACGCGCTTATATCATGTTTTTGCTTATTTCTTATCGCGCGCCGGGATCTCAAGTTTCAAACCACTTACGAATGTTATGTAATTTGAATAGAAAATTTTAAAAACTTTTTTTTTTATTTTATTTTAATTTGAAGAAAACATTCCTTTATTTTTTAAAAGAAAGAAAACTGCATTCGAAGATTTTTAAAAATTCGCTTGCCTCACCCGGTAATCCAACCGACTAAAATCTCTAAAAGTTGCACCCTGTACTTTTATTGCATCGATCGTTAGGGTCATTATAAGGATGAAACTTCATAACTCTCTAACAAACTTCATAAATTAAATAAAAGGAAAACAATGAAATCTTAAATTATTTTAATTAGTTACAAAAAGTGTAAACTAACTAATTAATTGCTAGAAATGGGCTCCATCTTCTTGGTTACACAAATTTATTCTTCTAACAAATTCATTTCTAGTAACCTTTAATAACGTGTTGTGGTGAATGTTATAAATCGTATTCTGAACTTCAACTCTTAACTCGTTTACATTCTCATAAGATTTAATGTAAATTTGATTTTTTACATATCTCCACAAAAAAAAAAAATCTATATCTATCTGGTGATCTCGCAGGCCATCTGATTGTGCCGTTTGTACCAATCCAGGTATTAAAATGGTTATAATGTAGGCAGTTAGTGATTCTGCTGTTATGGGCTGGAGCACCATCTTGCTGTAGAATTATTTGGCCGGCGCGGTCACCATATTGGGTGAAAACAGCATCGATATACTATCTAAACTAGATAGGCATTCACTAACAAAATGACGTCGAAAATTAAAATTACTCCAACGAAATGTTTTTTGTGGGCTTTTAGGGGCTTAGGTGGAAAATTTTCAGATGTTTGCAACACCTTACTTTACTCTATGGTCCAATCAAAACATACCTATTTATTTTACTCTTTGAATCGAATCTATGGTTCATTCCACGGCTATAAACTTAGAGGAAGAAAACAATAGAGGGCTGGACACTTTCTGTCTCATTCACGCAAGAAAAGAATGCGTTTATGTAAGTTACGTGTGATAGAAAGAAACAGTGTATATGATTTTTTGTCCCTCAGCATGTGTTCGATTTTTCCGCGCCGTGGGTGCGAAACAAATTTGACGTTTGCTCCCACTTTGCTCCGTGACAATTTTATCGTGGTTTTAATATTAAATAAATAACTTAAAATTCAATAAAAAACTAACTGTGACATTACTGTGTGTTGTGGAAATCCTATAAGAATCGTGCAGTGCAGTATTATAGGCTGTAAAAGTGACAGTGAACGTAAAATTAGTGGAGTATCGTTTCACAGGTAAACGTGAATTATTATGGCCAATTTAGAGATTACATTTAGAAACTAATACATGTAAACGACTTATTTAGATCTTATTGCTCTAAATTAGTTAGTATTTTACTTAAAAGTTACGTGTAAGATCGATAAATTCTTGTTTTTTATCCATTGTAGCATAGCTACATTGTTTTTCACTATATTATAACAAATAATTACGAAAAACAGACTTATTAAGAAATATATTATAGTTCCTATTTCATTAAAACAAGGGTACAAGACATTGTGCTCAGATAACTAGGTCAGGCGCTTAGTGGAGTAGTTTCCATATCTTTTAGATTCGCTATAAAATCGTTAGATAGTTTATATAATATGGTAGCTTGGGGTTGATGGAAGCTGCAGCAAGCTTCTCTGCTATTCTTTTCACCAAAAGAATAAAACTTGTATATTTCTTTGTTCTCTTAGGATTTTCACGTAGGAAGGTATTTAGTTATTAAGGGGCGTGGTATAGCCGCTCGCTTGTGCCATCATTTCTTTTAATACCTGCAAATAAAATAGTGTCTCAACGAGAGACAAAGGAAATCGAGTTGCTAGGCAGAATGTGGGCGGAGTCTTCTAGACCTTTCCATCCCTTCTTTTGTAACTCGATATTTTTAATGCAGCGCATAGGTCTCACACACATCAAATAGTCTTTGCCTGGAACACACGTTCCACAGTTGAGTTGGAATCGTGAAGAATAGTTTATTCCATATAAGTTCTTTTTATCAGAATCTGTATTTTATATATATCATTAATATTAGAATCAGTGAACATACCCAGTATTAACTGGTAAGTTGTACTTAGTTATAAGAATGTAGGTTAATAACTGTGTAAATTCTTTCTTGTTTTAAATAGGCATCTCCTACCTGTTAGGTTTTAGTCTATTATTTGTACTTATTATTTATACCAGGAGAATCTATATTCTCCTGGCCTTTTATGTGTGTTTTACCTTCTTGTAATCGTCGCTCTTTTGCGCCAACTTCCACCAACTGAGGTTGGTCGGGAGAGGGTCGCGGTAAGTGAGCGGCGACTACAGGGACGCATATCTGGCGTTCCAGGGTTTTACTGCTACGGCAAGAATCTTCCTCTGGTTAGAGGGTTGCCACCTCCGAGTTGAGGTCTCGCCGAGCTGATCAAGGTTGATCAGTTTCTCCGTTTCCGGGTCTACGCCCGGCTACTGCGACCGGGACGATAGTCCGGTTCCTCCCTGCGAGGACTCCAGGCTTCAGCCAGCCGAAGACATCGTCCGAGGGCTCGCCGTTCTCGCGCCCTCCAACTGTTTAGTTGAGTTACCAACCATTTGTAGAATCGAACAAGCTATAAACCAAATAACGAATCTCCCTGTATTCTTCTCTGTAATTAATTAATTTTATGTAAATAAATTTGTGTAGTCCTATTTAATTTTTTTATTTAATAGCTCATGCTCGCCGACTAGGCTACACTGGCGCCAACGTGGTTTTTATAGCTTGTTCGTTTTTTTTTTCTTTTGGTGGTGGTTGGCGTGTTTTTTTTATTTCGTGTCGTGGTTGGAAGATTTTTTCATTCTCGCTGCCCTCCGCCGTGTGGTACCCGGCCTACTTTGCAGAATCGGTCCACCCCTACTCATCCTAGGGTATCGTAAGAGGCGATTATAGGAACCACGGAGCGAATTCCGTGGCAGGTTTTTCGTAAACTAGGTCTGTAGGCCTTCAGCCGCAGATCTAGGGTCACTAGATAGGGGGCCTAGTGACACCACAGCATACCACCAACGCTGTGTTTTGTGTATTTTTTTCTTCCAAAATATATTTTTTTTTACGCAATTATTCCTGGCCTAATTTTAATTTATTTTTTTAATTTATGTGTATTTTCAGCCACGACCGATAATTCTGTTGTGTATTGTGTGTTTTGTGTAATCCTGTATAAGTATTATCATGTATAGATCTATTCTTCACGTTTCCAACGCATAGATTTTACCCGGGATATTTTTTTTATTAGGTTAGCAATATAAATTGCCTAATGGCGGGTTCAGTCGCCAGCACATTTTTTTAAATATAATTTATACTTACAGAATCAAAATGATGTGTAGTAGTTTTCTTTACCGGGTAAAGTGCAAATTAAAACATATAAAGTCAAGTTAGTACTCGTAGTATAGTATTTTTTTTTTAGAGCCAGAATAATTAATTCGGCAATATTTCAATATTTCATGAAATTTTTTGACTTAAATGGATAATTATTAATTTTTAAACTTGACATAATTAATATCGAATCTTGGACTACTAATGAGCGTAATATTGAAATATAATTTTTTAAAGGTATTATTTTCTTTTTCATAACTTATACTATGGGCACTATTTCAATGTTGTAACTTCTACTATGATTTACCAGTCAGCTTTCCATCAACCATCATAAAACAAAAATTTTTTTTGCTAATTGTATTATCGATATAATAATTATATTATATCGATGTGTTCCTGCCATTATGGTACATCGCCGTGCGTCTCGGCCGTTGAGGAATGTGGGTTGTCACAGAACTACCTCCAATATAGTTGATATTTTTGATATCGACTATCAGTAATGTTTAACGCTAGCCGCAGTACGAATCACACATAGTCGATCATTAACTTTGTTTACATTCAGTAAATAACTAGGTCAACCGGTACGTTACGTTAGTGAACTTAGTAGATATTATGGTTACTTGCTACTAGTGAAGAGTAGTGAGGTTTTTAGTGGAATGTAGTGTATAAACACTCATAGTGATTTACAAATAGGGTTGATACTTTAGATTTTTTTATAAAACATTTTTTTAACAGTGTTCGTGCTGTTTGTTTTACAGCAGTTTGGATAAGTAGGTATGTACCTATTTTGTATGTATGTCTGTTTAGTTTCAGATCATAAAATATTTTTTTAATAATTTTTATTAGTATTCTGAACACATAACGGGGTGTTAATACTACGCCATTCCGTATGTATGTCTTCTTGTTTTATATCATAAAATATTTTTCTCACTCAATTTTTTTTTAAATTCATTCGGTACTGCGGTGAATTGCGAAACTATACAGTATGTATGTTCGTCTTGTAGTTAATTCCTATAAACAAAAAAAAAATATTTTTTTAGAATGCTTTTGTTTTGCTAAGTAGTAGATTTAGACAGTTACTACGGCAGTATGTATGTCCGTCTGTTAGTTTTTTTTTACTAAATATTTTTTTTTTAACTAAGTAAGTAGTATCCGTTTAGCAGAATATGATACGATATTCTGTAGTATGTATGTTTGTATGCGAGTCATTACTCATAAACAATTTTCTTTATTAGTTTTTTTTAACAATAAATCAACGAGGTTTTTAAGATTTTCTTCTTCCTCTTGATACTGTCCTTTGTATTTTCTGGAGCGGGGGTTACGGACTCCAACCAAAAATAAGCCGTCGTAACGTCTTTTCTAAACAGCGGATTTTAATAACTGTATAAACAAGCCAATATTAACTTTTCTTTTCATCTGTACTTATACTATGGGGACATATATATATTTATTTTTTCAGTGTGTTCGTGCCACAAGAAAAGTACGGAAGCGGGGTTAGGCCACTTCTTAAATAAGCCTTAGGCCGTAGGTTATGTTTATTTTTATTAGGGTTTTTTTCTTGGGGTTTACTTATATTAATGAAGAAGTTATCATAAATTACCTATATTGACTACATATTTTTTTTTTTTCAATTCTTTTGAATCGGTCAACAGTTTTATTGGTGTCTTAGTTGATGAGTTTAGATCGCTGTGTATCTAAACTCGTTTTGCTGTCTTTTATACAGCGTTTTGGTGTCTTTTATACACCGTGTTGGTGTCTTTTATACACCGTGTTGGTGTCTTTTATACACCGTGTTGGTGTCTTGTATACACCGTTTGCTGTGTCGCGCTGTGTCGACGCAGTTCTTTTTAGGGCATTATACTGTTGTACCATTTACGTTGAGAAAAATATATAGTCAATATTCATTGTGTAGGTTTAGTTAGCTGCTTATCTCCAAAACATTTAACATCTTGCACTGATAGTACGAGCGCATAATCTGATACGATTGTGATCTCTATTTCGCATGCAGGCGACAGGAATCGCTTCTATAAAGATTGCTGCCGCTACCTTGAATGATTGGTTGAATGAAAGTGATGTATGATTGTTGTAAGCTATCAGGGTAATTTCCTTCGGGAGTTTTGTTCTTTAGGTAGTAGAGAACAAAACTCTTACTAAGCGAGGGGGATATGTAGCATAGCTACATTGTTTTTCACTATATTATAACAAATAATTACGAAAAACAGACTTATTAAGAAATATATTATAGTTCCTATTTCATTAAAACAAGGGTACAAGACATTGTGCTCAGATAACTAGGTCAGGCGCTTAGTGGAGTAGTTTCCATATCTTTTAGATTCGCTATAAAATCGTTAGATAGTTTATATAATATGGTAGCTTGGGGTTGATGGAAGCTGCAGCAAGCTTCTCTGCTATTCTTTTCACCAAAAGAATAAAACTTGTATATTTCTTTGTTCTCTTAGGATTTTCACGTAGGAAGGTATTTAGTTATTAAGGGGCGTGGTATAGCCGCTCGCTTGTGCCATCATTTCTTTTAATACCTGCAAATAAAATAGTGTCTCAACGAGAGACAAAGGAAATCGAGTTGCTAGGCAGAATGTGGGCGGAGTCTTCTAGACCTTTCCATCCCTTCTTTTGTAACTCGATATTTTTAATGCAGCGCATAGGTCTCACACACATCAAATAGTCTTTGCCTGGAACACACGTTCCACAGTTGAGTTGGAATCGTGAAGAATAGTTTATTCCATATAAGTTCTTTTTATCAGAATCTGTATTTTATATATATCATTAATATTAGAATCAGTGAACATACCCAGTATTAACTGGTAAGTTGTACTTAGTTATAAGAATGTAGGTTAATAACTGTGTAAATTCTTTCTTGTTTTAAATAGGCATCTCCTACCTGTTAGGTTTTAGTCTATTATTTGTACTTATTATTTATACCAGGAGAATCTATATTCTCCTGGCCTTTTATGTGTGTTTTACCTTCTTGTAATCGTCGCTCTTTTGCGCCAACTACCACCAACTGAGGTTGGTCGGGAGAGGGTCGCGGTAAGGGAGCGGCGACTACAGGGACGCATATCTGGCGTTCCAGGGTTTTACTGCTACGGCAAGAATCTTCCTCTGGTTAGAGGGTTGCCACCTCCGAGTTGAGGTCTCGCCGAGCTGATCAAGGTTGATCAGTTTCTCCGTTTCCGGGTCTACGCCCGGCTACTGCGACCGGGACGATAGTCCGGTTCCTCCCTGCGAGGACTCCAGGCTTCAGCCAGCCGAAGACATCGTCCGAGGGCTCGCCGTTCTCGCGCCCTCCAACTGTTTAGTTGAGTTACCAACCATTTGTAGAATCGAACAAGCTATAAACCAAATAACGAATCTCCCTGTATTCTTCTCTGTAATTAATTAATTTTATGTAAATAAATTTGTGTAGTCCTATTTAATTTTTTTATTTAATAGCTCATGCTCGCCGACTAGGCTACACCATAACCTAAAATTTTCAGTTTATTGATCGCCATTATCAGTGTTGCCAGTGTATAAAAGAGAGACTACCATAAATAAGTGGTAAATTATTATTAAGTGCATCATACACGATCCCACATGCTGGGTGCATCGAAGAATTTCTCAGATTTCCCGAATTTATTTTTATGATTTTCTGAAAATATGGATATTTGTATACTGTGGATAGCAGCAACAAAAAGAATTAATTAGGTTGCTAAAAGTTATTCCCGAATGCTTAAATATTCAGAAATAACGTAAGCGCTCAAGTAATTCGTCCCAGGCTGCGCAGGACGTATTCATTCGTTATTTATAGGCAATGGTCATTGTACATTTAATCGTGCTTTTACTATATGCATGTTGTTTAAATATATGTATGTATGTTGTTGGTTACAATTTATTGGTAAATTTGTCTGAATTATAAATAAATAGTACCGACGTTGAATAGTTTGTTTCATTTGCCCCCCTATTATGTACCTATCTCGTTTAACAACTAAAGTGATGATCAATAAAGCAAAGTGACTATTAAATAACTATCAAATGATTCATTTGGCATTGCCTAACTTGAATCACCAATACATACCAAACACACTTTGAGTAGACATCAAAGTTTGGTGGACAACTGAAGCTTGATAGTCACTTTGCTTTATTGATCATCACTTTTTTTTTTGTAGGAATAGTACTGTTTCACCGGACAAGAGGACGAGCGCTTAAAGCGCTCCAGCTAGAAAGGTTTGGGTAGCGACTAGCACAAGGGCACCTCAGGGAGGCACGGCCTCGGCTTGGGCTGCCGCTTAGAGAAAATGAGTTTATCACCGGTTCACAACGCGCCCCCGCTGAGAAGAACCGGCAAGAAACTCAGCGAGGGGTTGGATCCCTTCGGCCTCGCCGGCGAGACCGGTGTCTTTGTGTTGATGTGTTTACGACTCTTGACATCGTTGTCGGTGTTGGCGTTGTGTCATGGTCCAGGAGGACGGACATCGGGTCGGGTGGGTCGAGCAGTACATGCCGCGGACGGCGGCGATGTACGGCTTTTCGACGATCTGAGGGACCTGGCCGCTGCCCAATAGGACATGGGTTCGATTCCGAACAATTGTCTGGGTGTTATTTATCTATTTAAATATGTATTTATACAGTTTACAAGTATTTACAATCATTTATCTGGTTACCTTACTAAAGGATCTGCTTAGATTGAGATCAGGTGGTCATTGGTCAAGCGTAGATTGTCCCAAGATACTAGTACTATAGATTTGTATATTGGAGAAATTTACTAAAACTTACCCGGTAAATGGCCATAGTATGTATTATATTAAGTTATAAGAAAGCCAATTTTTGCCTACCTCTCTGGGAAATAGCATATTATTGTTTTTATCTCTTAACTTTTTTGTATGAGGCTAATAATTATCTACAGCTCTTAGCCACTTTAATCACCACGTGATATCACCCAGGTGAACAATGTGGAATAGACCTTAGCTACAGCATATATGATATTAAGTGTACATTCACTATGTAGCCTCCGTCGTGGGTTCGAATCCTGCGAAGGGCAACAAATTTGAGTAGTTGTTCCTTACTGGCTAGGACAATGCAGGCCGATGACCTGATTGTCTGTAAAGTAAGATGATCCATGTGTCGGGATTTGCGATAGGACGTATGCCCGACTCCTGTCCGTCAAATTAAAACACCGAGCTTTGGTAATAAACACTTATAATCAAATTGAGAGAGAACAACTTATAATACAGTGGAGTAATCGTAATAATTAAAACATGTCTCTGCCATAGATACTAGCGCGCTGTCATCTTTTTGACAGCCCCTTTGGCGTTCCGAAACCGTGATCCGAGATACGCCACACATGCGTCGGATGGGCATGTAAAAAGTCGGTCCTGCGCTTAACTTCTCCCCAGTCGTGTCGGTCTTCCGTCCCATCGGATTATGAGAGGTACCTATTATATAAAGGAAGAGAGAGTGCACTTGTGTCTACGCAAGCACTTGTGCACTATAATATCTCCTGCCTACATGGCTGATCTTGTGAAAGATTGGCCGCTGTGGTCGTTTCGGCTAGGAGGACATTATTAAAACAATCACTTTCGTACTTTTTGCAGACTGTCATAGATTAAGACGATATAATGTAAGAAAAGTAAATGTTGTGTCAAAAAAGTGGTTTTTGGTTAGGAAAGAAAATATAATTTACAACAACCTCCGTATTTGCTTTACACAAAGGGTAAAATTTCCCTTACGTGGCAACTCTAAATTTAGTATGTACTTATTTTTCTGTCCTTATCGGCGGCACGCTTGGTATGTGTCTGTATTATATTCTGTCTACGGCTATAAATCTCGGTACTTCTATGCCTCGCATTGTAGCCATATTGTAACTATCCATTTTGACAGTTTCCCTCCTCCCTCCTTCATACTTCATTCCTATGTCGTCTGTAATATAGACGCCATATTTGATTTTATTAAGTCAGGAAACAAGGACGCCATTGTGATTTTACCAAGTTCGTTGTTCATTGTAATTTTACAATTTTGTATATAATGAATGTGTAAAATCTTTAAATAACAACTTGCATTACGTTTTAAAAGACTGTGTCGTGAATTGTGCTTGTAGGAGTAAGGACGGCAATCAATTTAATGTTTTTCCCCAAGAATGTAATATGCAGGACTGTAACATATAAACATGAACTGTGAAAGGATATTCTTCACGGAAAAGTTCATTGCCTCATACCAGTGAGGCTTCGTCTTCGTGTTGAAGCCTATGCTACGTTATTTTTGGCTTACGAAATCAACAAATGCTCTCCTTATACAATGCACACTGACCACAATGGTAAGTACTTACCTTGTTACGAATATTTTCTCATACTTTTCATTAGAATGCTACCTAATTTAACTTATAATCTACTATATCATGCAATATATGAATTAACATTTATAACATTAGTTTTATATATTTTACACAGTTGTCTTGTATTTATACTATACATTATTGTACCTAATTTGTCCTCATTTACTCCGATGATAATGATGTAAATTTTGTGCTGTAGTAGGACAGTTCCATACTATTAGGCTAGGCTAATAAATCTGCAAATGCTGAAAACTTATTACTGTAAAAATAAGATAGAATCATAATTAACCGGAATTATTCACTTTGCACTAGGTTCTCTTATCTTCTCTCTCTGGTAATTGTGTGTGTCATACAAAATACTAAAGCATGCCACTCTTTTGTTTCAGTTGGAATTTGTACACTCTGCGATGGTCCCTTTGATGCTGTTAACGATGCCAATTTATCGGACAAACAAACATATCTCTAAAAAGCTGTGACAAGCCACATCTCGACCATCGCATTAACACTAGCCGCTATTATAAATGGAGACAGTTTATCAAACAAATGAATTAACTAAAAACTACCCGGAGAGTCACATCCTGACCAAAGTATTAACCTTACTTACCAATTATATTTTTTTATAAAGAATAAAAATAATTTAAATTATGTATATTGTATTTTATTCTAAACCTGAATATGAAATATTAAAGAAAAATGGAATAGGAATATGAAAAGTAAAGCGGCTTAAAAGACTAGTCTCCGTTTTTTTTAAAACTGGGCGAAAAGTCCTGACCCACGGCACATGATATGAACATATAATAAAAAAAAAAAAACAGACGTCATATTCTATTACTGCAATTCCGTAATGTAATTTTTCCTCTAGGGCAGTTCACCGTCTGATGCGTAGCATCCCTAATACGTCTGTGGTTCATTCATTAAAATAGACCACAGAAATAGACTCGCTCGCTGGGTCGCCAAACTTGCGCTAACCAAACAAACCATTGTTTTTCAATTAATATTTTTTTTAGGGTACCTATTTTATTTAAAATACAATGAAAAAGCTATGTCGAATTTGCCTTGAAAACTGCGCTACGTTGTCCGTCTTTGACAAACAGGATGAGATCCAGTACAGCACGAAAATAATGAAATGCGTGAACGTAGCCGTATCAGAAGGTGATGGATTACCCGATTATATTTGCAGAAACTGCGCGAACGAACTCACCGCTGCTTATGAATTCGTTACTAAGTGCGAAGCGTCCGATAAAACCTTGCGTTGCGCTAATATTTCTGACTTGTACGTAGATTTGTCGAAAACTGAACTGCCGATTAAAGAAGAGGATGTTAAACTTGAACAGATACATGATGACCAAGTCGATGACGACCACGAGCTCGGAATCGCGGACGATTTCGACGATTTTATATATAACAGTGCCAAACATGGTCAAAACACTACCAAATGTAAACGTAAGTACAGGAAGACTAAAAAATTTCACGATAATATCGATAGACGCAAGATGAGACCTAAATTGGGTCCAGTGAGTTGTGAAGTGTGCGGGCTGGTGGCTACTTGCCGGTCAGCTCTGGAAGGACATATGAGAACACACACTGGAGAGAAACCGTTTGCTTGTAATTATTGCGATACCCACTTTAATCTTAAAGGCACACTGAAGAGGCATATCGTAACTCACCATTCAGAAAGAGAAAGAAAATTCATCTGCGAGACATGCGGTAATAGCTTTTTCTCCAAAAACGATATCAAAACACATATTAGAGTGCATACTAATGAAAGACCATACTCTTGTTCATACTGTGGTAAAGCTTTCCGTCAGATCGCATCAATGATACGACACAAGCGCTTGCATACTGGTGAAAAACCGTTTTCTTGTCCTATTTGTTCCAAAAGATTCTTAGATAAAAGTCATATGAGGAGACATCAGGATGTCCATTCTGATGAAAAGAATTTCACATGCCATTTATGCAGCAAGTCTGTTAAAAGCAGAAATGCTTTGAAAACTCACCTGAAAACACATTCCAATGAGAAACATAACATCTGCAGTTATTGCGGCATGACCTTTTTACTGAAAGGAAACCTTCAGGTACATATACGTAGGATGCACTCTGAAAAGTCTGGTGAATGCAATATATGCCAGAAAACATTCTCAGACATAGAAGCACACTTGAGGAAGCATACTGGTGAAAAGCCTTTTGTTTGTAAGCTGTGTGACCAAGGCTTTGGTTTGAAGAGGAGCTTGTCAAACCACATAAACTTCAGACATCGCAATAGCACCAAATATAAGTGTTCTATCGGAGAATGTACAAAAACATTCCCTACAGCAACAATGTTAGAGTTTCACCTCTTAAAGGAGCACACAAATCATACCCCATATGTCTGTCATCACTGTTCAAGAGGATTCTTCAGGACCTGTGATCTGACTAAGCATCTTAGAGTCAATCACATGGACACACCAATTAAAATTCCTATGAAAACTATAGTTACATAATAGGAGTCATAAATATATTTATTATATTATTTAGATGTTCTTTATTCTCCTGGCAATGCTGGCGTGACACTCCTATGATACCCACATAGGTGCACAGAAAGAATATTCATTTCATGAAGCTGTAATTTATGTTTGGTGCCAAAGAGTACTGGCTTAGCTGCTTATATGTATAATAAAGTTATAATCAAGGTTATAAGTACTGGCATAGACATTATTAATCTCTAGTTCTCGCTGGTTGACAATCCATTGTTTATCGTGAGGTTTATCGAATTTCTAATACTTTGATATGGTTTAGACGCAAATGGTCCACTTGTCCACTTCGCATATTGTCAACTCGACTTTTTTGCAAATGGTCCACTTCGCATAAGGTCTACTTGGCAAAGCGTCCACTTCGCAAATGGTCCATTTTTGGAAAATGCCCTTTCGCACCGAGCTGCCGCTCTCGAGCAGGTAATGCCAGTTATTGCCGGTACCCCAAACGTTGTCCTGCCCTAGAACCCGATTAGCGGCATCCGGGTCCAAATGTAAACCTAAATTCTAAACCATCCAGGGATTCACTCAAGTCTTAAACATACACATATTGGTACCTACAACCATGTAGGAGAGTTTAGTAACAAACACACGTACAGAAGAATTATATGTAGGTCGTGGGCTCGATTCTCAGCAATTTTTCTTTTTGTATGAGTAGTACTGTTGGCCGCAGATGGCCATGACAGTTTCACCGGAAAAGAGGGCCAGCGCTTGGCTTTGGGTGTTATTTATCCATAGGTATGTATTTACGATCCGTGGGGAGTCCAGGTAAGAACAGCACCCTCCATCTCCTCCCGTTGGGTGCCCGTAAGAGGCGACTTAGGGAAAATAAAAAGACGGGCGGCAGCAGCGTCTCGAACTACTAATCGGGCTACTTGGAATAAACGTTTCGATTGGATTACCTACCAACTATACTGAGATCCCCAAGCCGCCTGCCCAGCGCCAGCGTCAAGATTATGGCAAGCCCTCCCTTCTAAGGGGAGGCCTTTATTTAGCAGTCTTTCGGCTGCTGATGATAATAATATTTATTATTATTCATTTCATTATCGCAACGAGCCAGAGATGTTAAATCTCACCCAGGCCACTGCCACCACTGCTGGCAAACATATCTGTACACTGGTGTACACAGATTACAGTGGTGTGCAGCAGCTACTGAGTAAGATCTGCGGCTGTCTTGCTATTGAGAGATATTTATGTTGGGTTTATGGCAACCCCTCCCTTCTAAGGGAGAGGCCTTGCTGCGGCAGCTGCTGGTGCTGATGATGATGATATACTTACAAAAAATGTATACAGGCTCTGCCTGGTTTGCTGTACTAGTTTGGCACCAGATGACCGTGTGTGGATTTAGCCTATTATTATCTACCTATATCCATCCAGCCATCACAATCATGCATAGAAACATTTTTGTATAGTTCTCCGACTTAAAGAGAGAGTTCTCTCTTCGCATACAAACATTACGCCTTAAATCTGAAGTTTATCAAAAGAAAAACAACAGGTTTTTACGTTCTTGACTTGAACCTTAAAACTCTTAACTTAAATGTTTAACTTTAATACATTTTTACTAATTTGTGTACTACTTCTCATAACACAATTTATCTTTACAGTTAGAGTTAACCGCCTGCTTTGCAAACCGGAGGTCGCGGGTTCGAATTCCGCGGGGAACAACAACTTTGTGTACTTAGTTGTTCTTTACTGGCTGGGACAATGCAGGCCGATCACATGATTGTCTGTAAAGTAAGTAAGATGATCCATGCGTCGGATAGGCATCTAAAGTCGGTCCTGCGCCTGACCTCTCTCCGGTTATGTCGGTCTTCCGTCACATTGGATTGTGAGAGGTTAAAGGAAGTGAGAGTGCACTTGTGTCTACGCAAGCACCTGTGTACCATAATATCCCCCGCTTATCTTATGAAAGATTGGCAGCTGTGGTCGCATCGGCCAGGAGGAAATTATTATTATTATTTAAGCTCGACAGAATTCCACGTGATAAAAACTGATGATGCGGTCTTTGATGGTAAGCACATGTCCGACGCTTTGAGCGTTGATATCTTAACGCACAGTTTTACGTGTCCCGGGAACACAACGTCATTCGAATTTAGCGTTATTTGCTTGCTACTGTCTGTGAGGTGGAGTACTTCCCCAGTCAGGCTGAAGTTTTAAAAGTTTTGGTCCCGTGGGATGTCCGTAAGAATAGCACCCTCCCATCACCGAAGGGTGTCCGTAAGAGGCGACTAACGGCATACAAGAAGACGGGCAGCAGCGTCTTTCTATTCGATTACCTACCACCTATACTGCGACCCCGAGACGCCTGTCAAGCGTGGGTATTACAGCAACCCAAGGCGCCTGTCAAGCGTGGGTATTACAGCAACCCAAGGCGCCTGTCAAGCGTGGGTATTACAGCAACCCAAGGCGCCTGTCAAGCGTGGGTATTACAGCAACCCAAGGCGCCTGTCAAGCGTGGGTATTACAGCAACCCAAGGCGCCTGTCAAGCGTGGGTATTACAGCAACCCAAGGCGCCTGTCAAGCGTGGGTATTACAGCAACCCAAGGCGCCTGTCAAGCGTGGGTATTACAGCAACCCAAGGCGCCTGTCAAGCGTGGGTATTACAGCAACCCAAGGCGCCTGTCAAGCGTGGGTATTACAGCAACCCAAGGCGCCTGTCAAGCGTGGGTATTACAGCAACCCAAGGCGCCTGTCAAGCGTGGGTATTACAGCAACCCTAGGCGCCTGTCAAGCGTGGGTATTACAGCAACCCAAGGCGCCTGTCAAGCGTGGGTATTACAGCAACCCAAGGCGCCTGTCAAGCGTGGGTATTACAGCAACCCAAGGCGCCTGTCAAGCGTGGGTATTACAGCAACCCAAGGCGCCTGTCAAGCGTGGGTATTACAGCAACCCAAGGCGCCTGTCAAGCGTGGGTATTACAGCAACCCAAGGCGCCTGTCAAGCGTGGGTATTACAGCAACCCAAGGCGCCTGTCAAGCGTGGGTATTACAGCAACCCAAGGCGCCTGTCAAGCGTGGGTATTACAGCAACCCAAGGCGCCTGTCAAGCGTGGGTATTACAGCAACCCAAGGCGCCTGTCAAGCGTGGGTATTACAGCAACCCAAGGCGCCTGTCAAGCGTGGGTATTACAGCAACCCAAGGCGCCTGTCAAGCGTGGGTATTACAGCAACCCAAGGCGCCTGTCAAGCGTGGGTATTACAGCAACCCAAGGCGCCTGTCAAGCGTGGGTATTACAGCAACCCAAGGCGCCTGTCAAGCGTGGGTATTACAGCAACCCAAGGCGCCTGTCAAGCGTGGGTATTACAGCAACCCAAGGCGCCTGTCAAGCGTGGGTATTACAGCAACCCAAGGCGCCTGTCAAGCGTGGGTATTACAGCAACCCAAGGCGCCTGTCAAGCGTGGGTATTACAGCAACCCAAGGCGCCTGTCAAGCGTGGGTATTACAACAACCCAAGGCGCCTGTCAAGCGTGGGTATTACAGCAACCCAAGGCGCCTGTCAAGCGTGGGTATTACAGCAACCCAAGGCGCCTGTCAAGCGTGGGTATTACAGCAACCCAAGGCGCCTGTCAAGCGTGGGTATTACAGCAACCCAAGGCGCCTGTCAAGCGTGGGTATTACAGCAACCCAAGGCGCCTGTCAAGCGTGGGTATTACAGCAACCCAAGGCGCCTGTCAAGCGTGGGTATTACAGCAACCCAAGGCGCCTGTCAAGCGTGGGTATTACAGCAACCCAAGGCGCCTGTCAAGCGTGGGTATTACAGCAACCCTAGGCGCCTGTCAAGCGTGGGTATTACAGCAACCCAAGGCGCCTGTCAAGCGTGGGTATTACAGCAACCCAAGGCGCCTGTCAAGCGTGGGTATTACAGCAACCAAAGGCGCCTGTCAAGCGTGGGTATTACAGCAACCCAAGGCGCCTGTCAAGCGTGGGTATTACAGCAACCCAAGGCGCCTGTCAAGCGTGGGTATTACAGCAACCCAAGGCGCCTGTCAAGCGTGGGTATTACAGCAACCCAAGGCGCCTGTCAAGCGTGGGTATTACAGCAACCCAAGGCGCCTGTCAAGCGTGGGTATTACAGCAACCCAAGGCGCCTGTCAAGCGTGGGTATTACAGCAACCCAAGGCGCCTGTCAAGCGTGGGTATTACAGCAACCCAAGGCGCCTGTCAAGCGTGGGTATTACAGCAACCCAAGGCGCCTGTCAAGCGTGGGTATTACAGCAACCCAAGGCGCCTGTCGAGCGTGGGTATTACAGCAACCCTAGGCGCCTGTCAAGCGTGGGTATTACAGCAACCCAAGGCGCCTGTCAAGCGTGGGTATTACAGCAACCCAAGGCGCCTGTCAAGCGTGGGTATTACAGCAACCCAAGGCGCCTGTCAAGCGTGGGTATTACAGCAACCCAAGGCGCCTGTCAAGCGTGGGTATTACAGCAACCCAAGGCGCCTGTCAAGCGTGGGTATTACAGCAACCCAGGGGGAGAACTTTGTTCAGCAGTGGACATCTTTCGGCTTCTGATGATGATGATGAAGTTTTTGAACATACGTTCCCTTGAAATAATGTTTGTTTGTTGTTTACACGATGCGGAATATACGTTATAGTTGAGTAAGTAGGTACATACGAGGCCGGGATATTCTCGCTTCCTGCGAGATAAATGTTAATGTCAAGTAATGATACCCAATTTATAGCTTTTCATTCCGGTAGGTACATTTTTGAGCACATCGCACTAACTCTAAAAAGCCTTATAAAGTATGAACTTTCTTTTAGGCTCACGCAGAGTAGCGCGTCGTGGGTTTGTAAACACGCTACTTATTCACTTAAAACGGATATACCTTTAGATAACTACAAACTGTTCCCACGAATTTATTTAATTACCGTTCCGTTAGGGGAATTAAGAACCGGTCCTTTCGTTAAAGCCTAAAGCCCTCTTCCTGCCCAACGGAAGGGCGCGACAGATTGTTACAGCAGACCCTCCGGCGCAACGGCGCGGAAATCCTCGCTCAGGTTTCAAACCCGCGCCCTCACTGTCCGCCGGTGAAGCAGTTTGCTACGTGCAGTGGTCGTCGTCGGTAAAACAGGTCCAGGTGTTTAGCGGGCCGTTTCACTTCTCTCTTTTTAACGTTGGAGGCGGAGCACCCGTCTCGCTCGCGCGCCAATAAGACCGCCAGGTGATACGCGGAGGCTTCGCGAGTCGCCGTCAGGGTTGCCAGATGTTTGCTAACTCAATTCGCCTAATTTTGCCTACCGAGTAGCCTAAATCGCCTAATATATTTTTTCTTGACAAATAGCCTAATTCGCCTAACATTGTGAGCTAAGTATAAATAAGTCGAAAAAAGAGAACACACTAAAAAAACATGTAACCGTCTCTGTCATACAGCGAGTTGAAATGAGTAACTTAAATTGACACAAGCTCGCTTTTTCGAGCTTTTGGGCAACTTTGCAGCTCGCTAGTTTAGAACGTATTCGCCGCCAGGTGCAAGTTAACTCGACCGGGTAGTAGATATTTTCGGGATCGGAACGTTTCCGAGGTTTGTGAATACAGAACCTAGATTCGTAACGTCTCATTAGACGTCTCATTGCGGCAGTTCTAGGCAAGGATAGAGTTTTCACAACAAACGCACAATCCACGCACGGTCATCTAATCTCAAACTAGGCAGAGCCTGTACTATGGAAACCAGACAACTGATTATAATACTTACTTACCTTTTTTTGTAAATACATATTTATATACGAAAAATACGAGACACTTAAACCCCAACCTATGGGCTAGCGGCCAGGCTGTCTAACCACTAGACCAACAAGCAAGTAGCATGGCAAGAACCTGAGGGTTCCGCAGACTTCTTTCCTCAGTGACGGAAGAACGTTAGATGTACACGTTTCGTCGAAGCATACAATTATCAAGAAATTATTACATTTTAAGGTAATCCTGAAGTAGCCTAAAGCACCCGTTCCTTTTTTCTAGGTAGCCTAAATGGCTACTGGTAGCCGATTGGATTTTTTGGTCGCCATTTGACCCCCCAAGGTAGCCTAAATGGCGATAAATCGCCTAATCTGGCAGCCCTGGTCGCCGTAGAGGACGTTAGCCCGCGACCGGCCGCAGTAGCGCACGTACAAACGTACATATCGGTCGCTGAATAATCTTTACAATCGTGTCAGGTGTCGTGCCGTGATGGTTTAAACCGTGTAAAAGTTCATGTGTGTTTGACTTTACGTACGGATTGTTTCGCACGCCACCATGGGTGAAGTGAGTACCGTTTGATATTTTAGCGCTGCACGGAATGCGAGCGCGCTCTAGTTTAGATCTGCGAGCCTAGTCCCGCGATCGTGGTCGCGGGTTCGGGGGTCGACGGCACCGGTCTCGCCGTTGTCTCGGGTCGCGCGTCGGACTAATTAGCACTTTCATACTCTCGTACGAGTGCCAGTATGAAGGTAGAAAGCTCATACGCGAAACAAGGCGGCCCGAGCGGTCTACGTTGGTAAACGTATCTGAGATTACCGGTGTACTGTTATACATCTGATAACGCGGCCGATACACTATCGACGATATTCGATTTTTTATATTGCCGTCGTACGGGTTTGCAATAATAAAATATGCGATCATTGTCTTATCTATGAGAATTAACGATGTAGGTAGTGATGCTAGCCACGATAGCCGATAGTTGGAATCGTTATTGAATCTGTACAAACACCGGTCGTTCTTGAAAACCGGTGTCGTAAATGCGGCTATACTAGGTCTTTAGCCCGGTCTCGTAAACCCGTAATGCCTTGACAGCGCAGGCGGTGTGGAGTGGACCGGCTAGTGAAACTGAATATGGCAGTGCGTAGGTCACCCAGCGCGCATGTCGCACTACCTCGTGAGCCGAGCGCCGCACTGACCTCTTTCCGATAAACATGAAATGACGAAATACCTACATACGGCTGACATTGCTGTGCTGTAGGTCGGTATGCACATCAAATTAAGATCGATATGTGCAGATTTGTTTTCATCAAAAGTAGGTAATATGAACTAAACTAAGTGGTAGTAGGTCCTTGTGAAATAGACCATCCAGATGGGTACCACCACAATGTCAATGATTCTGACTTGAAAGATTTGTGTCTATGTGACAAGGAATTCAAATTTAAATTACAATTCAAAATTATTTTTCATGGGTAGGCCTCTAACGGGGGCTCTTACATAGTATAGGTAAGGAAAGGCTTAAGAAACAAACATGAATCTCTCAGGGGATGGTGCAACTTGGACAGAAGTGTCGCTTATGTCGATCAGCCGAATGGCATGCATCCGTTTAGGAAATCCAAGACTTGGCGAAACCTACCTGTATTCCCTTAGCTCACTGCCATATCGCATACTTATACAAATGATGCAATGCAAGGTTGATATCTCTGACTTACCTAAAAAAAACTAACCAGAACTCATAACATTCTTGTAAATCCCAACAGTATCTGAGCGGGCTCCCACGTATCAGGGAACACGTTAAATCGTAAAGTCAATAGCGGCGTCAATAGCGGCGTCACGCTCAGATACGTGTCATGTTGATATTCCGCAATATTAATGTTCTTTTCTGTGTCGACATTTGGTTGGGACATCTTTATAAAATGCTTGGAAACCTAACAAATGTCGTCAAGAGAAATGGCGATCTAACAAAAATTGACGCTTTTGCAATACTAATTGCAAAATGTTTATTAAGTACTTTCTTTTGTGACAAAAGACTAGGTAAATGTAATACGTAAAAAAGTTCAGTTCTTCGATCAAACCATGATCAAACAAATCTATTGAGAAAGTTATCTTTATAGTATACGGTCGAAGAAGTGTTTCAAGATTTTCTCCTGCAGCTCAATCCAATAGGCATTTTCTTCTATGATTCCAATATATTGTATATGACTGATAGGTCTTCAAGGATCTACCTATTAAAGCACAAAAAGGGGAAGCTAGTATCTTCCAACGTAAGCAACTAATTCAATCTTAAATCAAACAACAAAGCATTTTCAATCATAGGCGATGCGGTTGATAGCAACTTGAAACGCTCACCAAATAATGATATCAGTTTAATATTAAACAATTACAAGAATTGTGTCAATTTGCTTGTCAAAGTGATCAGTCGATAATAGGGTCGCGATAACACAACAAAAACTAGGTAAGTATAGGTATAACATATCTTTTAATATTTATTTATAATGACGAAACGATTATTGGTATTAGACACGTATCATAGAGGTATAATAGCTGTAAACGTCGACAGAAATCAATAGTCATGTAACCTTGACTCTATATAAGATAAGATGCGATTTCGATCGAGTCACCAATAGGTACCTAAGACTTTGTTTATAGTTGCAGAGCAATCTAGAAAACTGCCGTTTTGTAGCAAAGTCGAAGACCTCTGGGCAGTTAAATTAAAATAAATGCATAATTATTTCAAATGATTTCGCAACGCCTATGAAATAACATGTGATTGCAGCTCGACGAGTCTTGCTAAAGCATTAATATCAAGTAATCCGTACACCCAACCAGCCAACCAGTCAAAATACAAACAACTCGCAACGAGCATTGACTTACATAATCTCTAAGCCGAAACAAGTTTTCTGATATCTATAATACGTATCTCTAAGGTCAATACGATATATGGAGTGTGTACTAACAAATCGCCGCCGACCGAGACACACAAGCACTTGCCATGTTGAAAAACCTGAACTAACCAATATACTCACGTAATAATTGATTGGCACAGACCTTACATGTGCAACCGTTTTGCTGTCGTGGCTTATTTGATGTGCACTTGCCAAGGTACTTGCATATATCCACTTTAAATCAGGTCTGTGAATTTTTTTAAATTCTTTCTGTAATCAAGTTAAACTTTTATGATAATAAGTATTACGTATTGTTTTATTTATCTGTGTTATTCAAAGGTAATCGATAGAGAACCAGCAATTCGTTTGTACAAAAATAATTACTACATGAAAACTTTAAAACTCGTGAATGAGTTGTTTTTGTACCTGTTAAGATTATTATTTATTATTATTGTAATAACGAACTCTAATGAAGTTGTCTGATTTCATTCTTTCAAACGTATTTTTCTTCTTTGCAGTCATTACTGAAGGAGGATCCCCTCTCGAGGATCCAGCGAGAGATCATCGAGGTAACCGAAAGAGAACGAGAGTTCAAAGAAGGACACTTCCGGATGAGCAGGCTCATGTCAGAGTCCACCATCGACGTGAACCAACAGAACGGCCACGTGAATGGAGACGCCGAACTCAAGCCACAGAAAACCCTCAGCAGGGCAGTCTCCACGTCACAATTGCTCGGCCCCATCGCGCCCTCGCCCCCTATAGCACCAACTCTTCTCAATACAAATGGATATACTAGGCGGTTTACTCCTCAGACTGGGACGAAAGGTATTATGCAGCGGTTTATCGCTAATAAAGGTAAATTGCCGGGTAATGTCGGGCCTGGGGGTCCTATCGGTCCCGTAGGTCCGATCGGTCCCGTCGCGTCGACACCCGTGGCGATCGCACCGCCCCTCGTATTCCCAACATCACCTGTTATTGCACCAGTGGTCGCTCCTCCCGTGATCACTCGGACTCCAGAAGGCAAACCTGTTAGGAAGGGCTACGTGCCCGTCGAGGAGAAAATACAGAAAGAGTTACAGGATATGAAAGACAGGGAACACGAACTGAAACGCATGAGAAAGAAGCAAAAACCATTCGATTTGGAGCTGAGTGACAACGAGCCTTCCTCGGAATCTGAGGATGAGGAAATACCAATGCCCGGTAAATTGAAGCCGACCAAGTCAATAGGGGAGTTGTACGAAGCTCTAAACGAAGAGCTAAGGTCCCCGTCGCCCAGAAATAGCTCCGGTCAGGAGTCCATCGGCAGTCTAAAGCCTGCGAAGTCGTTAGCAGAACTGTGCGAATTAGCCCCGGGTGAACAATTCCTAGCGCCGAGCTCCACGCGACTTATAGCGAAATGGGAGTCTCTTATACAACAGAAGCAAGAAGCGGGGGCGGCTTAGGATCCATACAAATTTTCGGAAAGGCCAACCAGTTAGGTTCAAATGTGTTACAACGGGCGAGTGACGCCAAAATACCGAGTCGCGTGTCGCGTCGCGGCGGTCGAGGCGTAGTGAAAATCGTATGCAAGGCCGAAAGTGTCTACGAGTGAGGTTGCTTCGCGTGCGGAACAACGTGTGTGGTGCACCGGACAAATAAAAGTAGGTACGCGCGTGTGAGTGTTCGGGTATGGTGTTCATAAACACGATGAAATCAAAACGGCCGGTTGCCGCGTGAATATTAATTCCTCAGTGTACCACTATGACCGATTATTTTCTTGTGCCGGCTGATCTATTACGGACCAATTAATTTTCCCCTGAGCATGAACAATGCAAATGATGTTTATCCGTAATGCCAATTATGTTGTGCGCTCGCGCAGATGGAAAGCGACCTACACCAGCGGCGGGCCTCCTGTGTGAGTAGCATGGTTCGCTCCTATTGTTCCACATGGCTCCCGTGCACTGAAAAACTGCACATTATGTTCTTGCGCGGCAGCGGGCGCCGCTTTCCCGCCGCCGGTACCTCGGCGCTTTGTCTGGCCCGCGCCAGCCACGCTCTCCTGCGAATGTGAGAACAACAATCGAACGCAAGAAACAAGTTAATAACACCTTGAAATCGGCTTCCAGTATTGTCGACAATTCAAGATATCGCACTCGCGTAGATTTATGCCCTATTAAACCGCTTCCGGTACACTTTGTAAGCATTTTTAGGTAGACGCATGTAGGTAGGTACTTACACTGTTTTCAGTATACTTAGAGCATAGAAATACTTTCGCTATTTCCGAGTTACACATTCCGGGCGTAAAACAATGTAATTAACTTTTGTTTCGTGGTGCTTTCGTAGCATTCACTATGCTTCGCGGTTATATGATTCATTCATGCTGTAAAGATTAGCATTCTTCCACATAATAGGTTCGTGTGACGCGAGCTGCGTCGCTCGTGTGACGCGAGCTGCGTCGCTCGTGTGACGCGAGCTGCGTCGCGCGCGTCGCTCGTGTGACGCGAGCTGCGTCGCGCGCGTCGCTCGTGTGACGCGAGCTGCGTCGCTCGTGTGACGCGAGCTGCGTCGCGCGCGTCGCTCGTGTGACGCGAGCTGCGTCGCGCGCGTCGCTCGTGTGACGCGAGCTGCGTCGCGCGCGTCGCTCGTCCGACGCGATATGTCGTGGTACCTACATTAGGAAACATACGAAGCTGGTCTTCGTGTCTTGTGTTTATTGTACCGTACACGACTTGTCATTTAACACGTTGTACTTGGCCACTCGTATATTGACGATTTATTTCTGTTTTCTCATAAAGTAAGCTTTGTGGCTTATTTTAATTTTGAAATCGACAATATACCGAAAGCCTTCTTTTTCGAAATATTGTTACGATTATAAATAAACTTATACGAAATTGTGAAATGTGCAGATATTCGATACCAATTTTTATACATCTATCTGTAAGTGGAGTGTATAAAAATGACATTGAAATATTAGTTTATTAAAGTGTCAAATAGTATGTGCCTTAAAATGAATTTTTAGATATATGTGCGTACCTCAACTGGGTATATAATTTAAAAGCCTGGATTTCCTAAACTCTTCTATTACATGTTATGAAAAATGATTATTATTGCCCGAATGCCCCAGGCGGAGGGTTATTTATTATCTATTTGAATCTTAGATGTTAGTAATATTTTGTTAGCTAAACTAGATTATTACATGCTGGATGGATATGGATGTGTCAGAACTGTGTGTATACAATAGTATTTTTATAGTGCTTAAAATGTCACTAACATCTAGATCACATCGATCGCCGGCAAAGGCAGCCGCGGGGCAACGTTAGTATACTTTTATTATTATCACTAGCAACACCACGTCACTATGTGTATAAATTGAATTAAATTATTTATTAGGTACTTAACAAAACAATTTCCTCTAGCATAATAATAATTAGTCAAATTAAATTAACTTTATAGGGAATAGATCAAAAACATAATAATTATTGAGATTTATAGCTTTTAATTGTTGCAATATTTTATAAGCCGTAAGATTAGGGTTCGATTCTATTTATGATCAGTGCCAGAGGGTATAGAAAACAAGAATTACATACTTATTTATTACTGAAGCGACCTTGATATAAAGATAGAAGAATTTCCTATATTTATAACACATATAGTAATTCACTATATTCTGTAACGAATTGTGATATAAAATTGCCTTAAAATATATTAAAAATAGAACTTTTATAAAACCGATGTTTCTTGAAGTAAATAGTATACAAAATACCTATACATGTGCATATTAGATATGAAATGTTAAATTATGTTTAAGTATTTTTCGCAATAAATGCATTGTCAGATAAGTTCCGTTTCATTTTCTACCAAGAAGTCTGTCATGGATATATTCATGGCGGTGTCGCATTGCGCCGACCCAGTCTTGAAAATAGTGCCTCCACATTCACTTTTTCACGCAAGTGTTGACATTAAAATATGGGTCGCCGTGGCAAGTGGCCCGTAGCCCTACCATGACCTACTACCCGTACCACTAAACCTGATCCATAATGTTATTGTTTGAATTGCCAAATATGTAGCGATCAGTATCGCTACATATTTGCCATTTTTTTCAAGTAGAAATTCGTTGAAACCTGTAGTTGAAACATATTAATCTTGGTGATTTGGTTATTCCCTTATTATTTGTAATAATAATAAGTATATGAATAGTAATGTTACATTATTATTTACGCATGTGGTCTGCCAGCTAACTTATAGAAATAAGCAGTTTTCAAGAATTTTCACTGTCTACTAAACGTACAGGAAATTATCATATTCCTATATTTCCTATTTGTCCATCTTTTGATATCTGACGGAACTAACAATAAATGTATAAGAAAACTCTACATTTTCATTTCGGCTACATCTGAAACACAAGATGACTTTCTGTACGAGAGTATATTTGGACTCTATTCCTTAATACCTACTTAAGTAGAGTTAATTACAATTAGCTGTTAACCGTAGTATGTTGCCATATACGAATAATATATTACCTCCTCTATTTCGTGATCTGAAATTACGTCTGTTATTGTGAAGGGTTAAAAGGGAGTAAGAGAAAATATATCAATTTGGAAAGTTTATTCGAGTTCAAAATTATAATGAAGGAAGGTTTCAATCGGACAATGGAATTGCATCACTCTCCGTAATTATTTGTCCTTAATACAATAATAATTGTGGCAGCATCTATAGGTCATCCGCTAGCGTAACTAACAGCTATTGTCTTCACTTGTTTATTTCAATTATTATCATAGCAAACTCAATTACAGAGCCGGTAGACAATCAATGCAGGGGAATAATGGATGATTGGAAAAAATATTACTGGTACTCCGCTGACGGATCAGACTACATATATATTTTTTTCATAAACTGTCACTGATGAGACGTGTGGACATCTGCCTTACTTTTTTATATTTCCAAGGTGGCAAGCAAGCATGCGGCCTGATGGTAAGCAATCATCGCAGCCTATAGACGCTAGCAACACTAGAATAATCACTAGCGCGGTGCGGAACCTTAAGGCTACAGCGCCTTTCACACCGGAACACAGCGATATTTACACATTGTTGCTTGGCGATAGAATATATATATATATTTTTAATATATTATCAAATAAAAAGCTAAATACAAACAAAATGTTCACAATACACTGAGAAACCACTAAGGTTTATGGTAATGCTGAAACCTGACAATGCCCTACCACCTTCTAAACCGAGTCTTAGGTACTTTCACGGCCACCGCTTGCACGAGCCGGCCCAGCATACATACATGCGGGTGGGTGTATACAAGTGCACGGAACGTCGTTCAAACAATGTTGATTGAAAACTGGTACAGCGTTTGTATAGTACCTTTAATGACATGTCCGCTCACCCTCGGCCAAGCAATTCCTCCAACAGTGCTCTACAAACCGGATCACAGCAATTTAAAGATTTTATGGTAAATTATTGGTAAGTAAAGTCAGGGTTGAAAGTGTGTGTTTACACAAAGGTTATCCGATTATTTAACAGGTATGTTTGATGGTAAATATTTGTAAATGAATCGCGTGGGAACACCGGTGCTTGTCTGCACTGCACAATCTTAGATAACTATATCTCATGTTATCAGTGGCTCGCCGGAGCCTGTTTAAATAAATACAAAATATATAATTATGAGAATGTAGAGTAAAGCACGGGCAAACCAATCTGATGACCATTTTGTACTATGTTGTTTATACTTTAATTATAATACTGCTTGACCAGTATCCCATTTGATGGCGAGTGTGATACAACCCACTCGCTTATTGTAGCTATGTCAGCTGCAAAAGGGATGAACGAAGGTCCGCAGCACAACGACTTTTCATAGAGCGATGCAAACATTGATAACTAATAGCAGAAGCTCTCTAATAGCAGTATTATTGTAATCTTACTTTGAGGATAGAAAGTGGCATACTGCTAATAGAGGTGGTGGTAGGTCCCCGGCTTTTACTCTCACGACGACAGACCGACACGACCGAGGAGAGTTCAGGACCTAGATCAACTTTTGACATGCCCATCTGACGCGTCGTTAGTTACGATCCGGTGCTAGTTTGTAAAAAAATATTTTGTGTAGGTGCCTCCGTGGGGCCTATTGTACTTATTGAAGACATTTTGACTTTGACTTAATTTTCAGACGATCAGATGATCGGCCTGTAATGACCTAGCCAGTTAAAAACAACTAACACAACGTTCTTACTCCACGCGGGATTTGCACCCGTGACGTTCGGTTTGCATAGCGAACGGTTTCCAGTGGCCAGCTGGGCCACGGAGGCTACTAATGACAACCTTACTAAGGAGACATAACGGTCTTGAAGATATGTACCGGTTATATAAAACTATCTCAACAATAATCGCGCCGCCTAATGTCAAGTTCGGAGTCACAACGTTGTTCACCTTGGTCCTAGGTTCAGTCACGGCGCACTGTGACGTCACTGCCTTATTTACATACGTGTATAGCTCAGTTTTAGTTAAAACAAGTTTGAAGGGACAGACGACCTTTGTGTGATGATTCAGAGGGTTAGGTTTAATACCACGGGGGCAATAGGGTTTGGCCTTGAATACATCCACATTATAACCGGATGGAAAACTATTATAAATGACAAGCAAATCGCTTAGTCGGTCAAAGCTGAGTTGGGCCGGCCCAGCATGGCCCACCAAATTGCACTCAAACACTATAAACAACAATTATTATTTATTTCTTTCCAAGAAATATTTAATTGTAGATTATTTATCATGGCGTACAGACGGAAAACTGTTATTATCAAGATAGTGCCTGAATTTAGTAGATAACACTACCAATAATCAGTTATATTTAGTTTATCTACGTATATCCTTAGATAAATAAACATTTACCTACTGCATATATTTACTAATGGAGTCGTATTGGAAAATGGCGATGACCTTGAAAGGATCTCAGCTTCAATGGTAAAGAAAAGATATTGCTCAGCAATGGGAAATTTATGAGTACCTATAGAAATAAAAAAAACGGGAACACATGGATCGAGCTGCGTAATATATGTTAAGTAGTTATTAAGTAAGGGCTGCGTAATGGTATAGAGCCTTTGATTTGCTATCGAGGAGGGAACGTTCAATCCGGCCTTCTTAGGGTTGGAGTCCGATTTAAGTGTAATCATACATGTAGAACTAAATGTAGAACTACTCGGAATAGGCCAAATTTACCCTCTAAAACCTCCCCGGTGGCCTTAACGCTATGTAGAGATTCTATAGGCACGTTCCTTTCGGATATCAGTCGATAATGGTATAGAGTATAGACCCTAAGAGCAATTGATTCTCTTTGCACACACACATTTCTTTTGCTACATACTCTCCCTGAGCCCAAAAGTGTAGTTTTACTAAATTTGCAAATCTATTCCACTCGAATCGATTATGTTTCATATAAATAAAAAAACTATTTACTATAAGGCTTGTATTACAAGTCAAATTACGAATTTAACAAGTCAGAAATAAAAATTGTCAGCTAAATTCAAACTTAGTAGAGCTAATAGTCCGATAAGATCCGTGACGATTAAGCCCATAAATAGTTTATTTCTTTGAAAAGTGAGATTTTTTTACGAGCCACATTCCTGTGACTACGAATTAAAATCGAAATGCTGCAAAATTCGTTGTTAGTAGATCTCTACTCGATAAAAAAAAACATGCTTTCCAAATTTCAAGTCACTAGAATTCAAGATTTCAGGAGGTCTCATTATGCGTGTGTCGATGAATCATTCATTTTCCCATAAACCTACATTATATCTACGCGTACATCCAAGTTATGTACTGCTTATTGTTTTAGTGTTTTTTATACATTTGTTATAATTATTATTAAGCCCTATTTACAATTACTAATACAATTTCCTGTTTTATCTTCTAGTTAAAGCAGTGATCCGATAAATCGTCTCGCCTGACTAACCGCATTGGAGTAGGTATATCCGTTGTTGCATCGTAAACAAGCAGACAGAAACAGTCATAAAATGATTATCATTCAGACTACTGTGCTACTTGACTTGAGACGACTTGTAAATAAAGCAGGTACCAAAGAAGGAACCTACTGTGTTTATATTTAGTCGGGACTGCCGAAGAATAACCGAAAAGTTTCGAAACCCATTGTTGGAACGTCTGGAGACGGCCGTTTACCATCACCTCTAATAGCAATATTATTGTAACCTTACTTTCTTGATAGAAAGTGACAGAGCTATAAACTACGTATATTGACGTCTCTACCTCATCTCAAGTAAGATGATAATAATACTGACAGAGGTGGTGGTAGGGCCCCAGAACGGTGACATTATTTAGATTGGCAAATTAGCTTTGTGACTGCAGTAAGTAAGGGTAAGGTATATTTAAGTTTTCTAGCGTTATTGTATTTTTGTATCAAAATTAAATGAGGACCGCAATTAAAAAAACATATATTATTATATTGTTTTATATAAAGGAGGGTTTTTATTTTATTTTTAGGATATCAAGGTTCATAAGATACATTTTATATCGATCGAGTATAATGTCGTTTAATAATATTTCCATATTAAAAACCAAATACTTTGCACCTGTGTCGGCGGGAGTAGATGGCTGATCCTGTGATACGAGTAGAACTGCCGCTGGCCGTAACGAGCGCCAGAACCATATTCTCAGAGTAATTAGAAAAGAGCTAGTATCGCGTCGATTCGCCGTACAAATTTTTCGTGGCACTTTTGCACTTTGCGGGGTGCGGGAGGCGAAGTAAACACACACAGATACAATTTCACGCATACACACACTATAATAAACTCGCAACACATTCAAAAAGATACGCACACAAATAAAGACTGACCTGACCATATGAACAAAATTTGGCAGAGGGGTTAGCGCATCATGCTATCTCCAGTGGTATCTCCTCTAAGACCATATTATGTAATAGTTTGTATTATTAATTGGCAATCATTTTTAGGGTTCTTTAGCCAAAAGTTAATAAGGTTATGATGGTGCGACTTCGTCTGTCTGTCACATCGATATACACACATCAAAAGTGTCTAGGGATCAACATATATTTTTGCAATAACTTTTCTCCTGATTGATATTAATTAAAATTTTCTTTAAGGATTCATCAAATAAAGTGTTTTCGTTTGTCACAGTAACGATAAACCAAGTCACCTTTGCATTAATAAAGAAATTGGCCATTTTCCTAATAAAGGGATTTTTGACATTTGAACCACTAACACAAAAGTTCGAAAAAAAGACTGAAATAACAGTTTTCTTTAAAATTTTATTGGGTAACTTAAACAATTAATAATCCGTGTTTCTACCGCGAACACTAACAACACAAGAACATCGGTTTGGCATACTCAAAATGAGTTCATCCAAATCACGCTGTGGAATGGCCGCCCATGTTCGTTGCAACAACAAAAAAAGGTCTTCTTGCGACTGGATACCCTCCATATTCGGCAGAGCTCTTCTCTGTAGCATATCCCATGCATGCTCAATCGGGTTCAAGTCTGGCGACTGAGCAGGCCAGGGCAGGACATTGATGTTAGCTGCGGCGAGAGTCTGTCTTACAACTCTTGCGGTGTGCGGTCGTGCATTATCATGCATTAACTGAAATAAGGGACCGATTTGCACTTGTAGAGGAACGATGACGTCGGATACAATCGTCTCAGCATAAATTTGAGCGTTGAGGTTGCCTCTGATCCAAATCAACTCAGTTCTTCCGCCGATCCAAATACCCGCCCATACCATGATGGTTCCACCACTATAAGGATGGACTTCCTGGCAGGATTTTAATCGCTGTTGGCGTCCAGGGGTTCTCCAGTGTCGTATACGTCTTGTATCCGGTCTCATACCAAAACGAGACTCATCAGAAAAGCACACGAAACGCCATTGTTCTTCTGCCCAATTTCTGTGTTCAAGAGCCCATTGATATCGAATCCTACGATTGTGCATTGCTATAGGTGGTACCCGTAGCGGTCTTCGGGAATGAAGGTTCACTTCATGCAAGCGGTTTCTGACTGTTTGGTCGCTAATTAAGTTCCCTGAAGAGTGATGAAGCCTCACGGCTAACATCATGGCAGTTATTGTTGGAGCTCTTCGAGTTAAGATTTGAATATATCGGTCTTGTCTCCGTGTGGTGCAGCGATACCGTCCTCCATGGCGCTCAGCCACGGTACCAGTGCTTCGGTAACGTGTCCAAAGTCGACTGATAACACTCTGACTTGTATTCAGAGCTAAAGCCACAGTACGTTGCCGGGAACCAGCTTCTATCATTCCCACGGCTCTGAGCATTTCTACCCTGCTTAAATGACGTCGCCGCTCCATAATAACGTTGGTTTTAATCAGTAGTAGGGAAACAGTAGCACTAATAATGTCTTCAATGCGTTGTATGTTTTTATAGGGAAAATATTGACAGCTGATTTTCATCTTTTACTCGAATTTGATTCACAGTTCCTGATTCAAATTATGAAATGCACCAAAAAGGATCCATATAAATTTATAAAATCATAAATTTATTACAAAGCCACATCTCAATCTCAAGAAATCCGCTTAAAAATGCTTGATCCCTAGACACTTTTGATGTGTGTATTTCAGCAATTATTGATGCTATAGATTTGGAATTTGGAATAGTTTTAAATATTTCTTACCTAAACTCAAAAAAAAACTTTGTTTTCTTTTCTTTCTACGGAGAATTGTTAAAATGACAACAAACCACAGACACTTGTTGGCATATTTGAATTTGACTTGCAAAAATTATTCTTACGAAGGTACCGTCATCTTTGTTTGTATTTAATTATTTGATCTGGGCGAGTTCCCTGTCAGTCGTATCTGAGCATTCGTACTGTTTATTGACAAGTCTCAGACGTACAACCTTCCTTGCATTTAAAATCAATAATAAAATATTGAACAGTTAATTAATATCTAAATTCCCTCGTTTCATTTCGGCCCATAACCCTAATAATCCAATAGGTTGTGGGCCCAGTGTACGTGTTTTGATTACTGCGTAATTTAAAGATTTTGGTAGTCTATTATGAGGGTTGTTAGAGAGTTTTAGAGTCAACGGTGTAAAGACAACTATCCTAATCGACCTCAGTAATCGACAGATGTGTTTACTGATTTGGAGTGACTACGGAACAATGAAAGCTAAGTACCTTGTTTATTATAAAGTGTTCTATTCTTTGTTAGCCTCCGTGGCTCAGCGGGAAACCGCTTGCTTTGCAGGTCTCAGATTTGGATCCCACGGGGACCAACAATTTGTGTTAATGGTTAATTACTGGCTAGAATTGTGCAGGCCGATTATTTGTCTGAACAAGTGGTATTCATGCGTCGGATGGGTATGTGAAGGGTCTGTCTTGCGCCTGACCTCTCCCTGATCGTGTCTGTGTTCGGTCTCATCGGATTGTGGGAGTGAATAAGTAGAGGAGTGCGCTTGTGCCTGCGCGGGGCACTTGAGCACTTGTGCAGGGTATAGTGTTCCCCACGTATAACGTAGATGGTTGATCGTTTAAGGATAGGCCGTGTATTATCTTGTCTACCGGGTTGACATTGTGATTATTACAGATTATTAATTTCTGATTTGTTACTATATTTTGATCTGTATTTTCTCATTATATTCCCTATTGAGGAATTTGAGTAAAAATTTATCAGTATTCAATTTTATTTTGCAATACCCACCTCACTTCCGAAAAATTAATAAATCTGATATTTTGGTGGAGGGTACCTCTGAGAAATAATTACCTTAACTTAGCAAATAAAGTTAAAAATTATCAAAGCTAACGAATACCCTATAAATATTTTTTTTATATTTATAGTGGCTATAGGTGAGGTGTACATCTACCTAAGATTTAACATTTTAGCAGGAAAGTGAAATCGATTCAAGTTCACCTTTATTAATATCAATTTAAATTTATTTCAGTGAGAAAATTCTACAGTGCCACTTCACCACTTTTAATAATGTTACAAGAAAAAGTTACTATGCAAATTTGGGATACATTTTCGACAAACGAGGGACTAGTTATAATGAATGGAAGGTAAACTAAACTGACCATATGTGGTAAGTCAGTAAATTTTTTATTTTTTATAGAATTTGTGGCTTATGTAACTCGTGTTAAATGGAAGACGAGGTAATCTTCCAAATGTTGCCATATTGATAATAATAAAAGTAATACAATGCAAGACATATTAAATTGACACAGTTAAGACTAACTGTGTTGTATGTATGAATCGATTGCGGTTCAAAAAGCGGAGAATAAAAATAACATTACTTTGTATTTGTTGTGCATATGGAACTGTGAACCTAGTACTCCTTCAACTATTGATTATACAAATTTTTTGTACTTTATCAATACTACCAAATGTGTTAACTAACTATTTATTTACAAGTTTGATTGACTACCTTCAATTAATATTATGTTGAGCATATGTGTATTGCGATAACGGTAGAGAATCTAATCTATCGAAATTAAAAAAAATACTAGTTCAAAAGGGATTAGTTATTACGTGAGTTCTGATAATTTGCAATTGAACGGTTTTTCTGAGCGAGTAGCTGGAACCATTAAAAAAAAATAATGCTCGTGCTAGTTTTGGATGTGGTTGATTTGAAAATGTTTTTCTGGTCATCAGGTTTAGTTTGTTTGACTAATTTGTCACCAACTAAAACTTCGAAAACCTTACAAGCAGCGTTTGAAATGTAGTATAACATATAGTCCCGAATAAAATAGTTTTGGCTCGACGGTTTATGCGTAAAATAAAGGTAGTAAAACTAAACATGATCCGAAATCATGGAATCGTATACTTGTGTCTGAACCAATCTGTTATAAAGTTTGGAATCCTATTAAAGCGAATAATTTTATTAGTAAAAAAAAAATATTGCTGACGAAACTCCCTGTAATAGGCTTTACTAAAACATGAAGAGAATATTTGAAATTCTCGTACTGAAACTGATATGATAGGTTATCTAAATCGGTATCAACAAAGTTTCGAAAATCTGACCCATATATATTTTTTTAAATTAGATACATTTAAATCTAGAGTCATAGTACGTGGCATACTTGTGAGGTATGAACCAAACGGTTATAAAGTTTGGAATTCGGAATGCGAAAAGTTTGTTGTAGTCAGAGGTTATTGTGGACGAGACTGACTTTGTGAAGTCCAGGCCTGCTGTTGTGCCTGAAGGGAATATTGGAAATTCTCATGGCAAAACTGATATGTTGAAGTCAGTGTCAATAAAGTCTCGGTTTGAAGGGAATATTGGAAATTCTCATGACAAAACTGATATGCTGATGTCAGCTGAAGTCAGTGTCAATAAAGTCTAGGGCTGAAGGGAATATTATAAATTCTCATGACAAAACTGATATGTTGAAGTCAGTGTCAATAATGTCTAGGCTTGAAGGGAATATTAGAAATTCTCATGACGAAACTGATATGCTGAAGTCAGTGTCAATATAGTCTCTGAACTCTGACTGTCCGAAATCAGATGTGTATAAATCTGTTGAGCAAGTGTGTTCTAGTAAAATTCGCAAAGTTAACAATAATACTGTAGAATCTAAAAGCAAACAGAGTGAATATACATTCTGATATTTAGTTTTCACCATGAAACACAGATGGTAATTTTATTTAACTTAAAAGGAGTGATGGGTTTCACAGGATGTTTCTATATTTGTAGCAAAATGTATAGTGAATGGTAATACATAAATGTCTTGCATAAGTATTAATATGAATATTATATTGTCTTGTGTGCATTTTATATTGTTTTTCATATAATGCAGATAATGATTGTTTCATGTTTGTTCAATCAAATTATTTTCGGTCAAATTCCTAATTCATTGAATAAAAAAAGGGGAGTTCAGTCGAACTCTGTGGAAAGCGCACGGGTGAATTAAATTTTGTCTCGCTAATAAAAACATAGACTTTTTATACCAAGGTCAGAGCACAAAATGATTAGACTGTAAATGGATTTAAATAGTAAAAAAAAAAGGTCTGAAATATTTAACAGATTAAAATAAAACATTTGCACCTGTTCCAGAAGTTGCTAGTATTCAGTTATTTGTTTTGTTAATTCTATGACATAAACGGTTATAGTTTATAATCGTATAACATGGAAAGATAAAATTCAATTTGTAAATTGAGTAAAACCTGTATGGTCTTAAGCAGGTAACTAAGTTAAAACCTGTACGGCCTTCAGCAGGTAACTAAATGTTTGCTTAAACTGTTAGAAGAAGCACTTGTAAAATTGGGTGTTGCAAAGTTCAGCAGCGGCTGAATGTTTTAGCTGTTTGAAAAAACACTTATATATAAAAAAAAATGTGTTTAAAAATCCATCAGTCAATCGGTGTATTTATATTTTTTTTTATAACTGACCAGTAAAAAAATATTTGAGGTTAAAATAAAAAAAAATATTTGAGGCATTTAAAATATTTGAGGTGTTTTAAGTCTATGATAGAATCACCAGGATTCTATGCGCTAATAATGCAACAATGAATAATTACAAAAAGGTATTTGATCACTAAATCTGTAATGAAGAATTGATGATAATGCGTGCAGCATATAATGTAGATATTAATATATTTTGGTAAAGTATCGTGCAGGTGTTGTGGTGGCGTGCTGTCTAGGGTAAAAGGGCCCGCTCACGTGACACCATGTTCCACGGCACTTCTATCGATACTATTGTACGATTTAATCGAGTAATATACATTTGTGTATTTAAATGTCCTAAACACATGTAATTAACCGTAAGTAAAATCAACGTCTGGCCTACATACGGTAAAGGTTCTTACTATTGTAAACCTGTACTTGAATGCCTCTTGCATTAAATATGCCCTATGTCAAATAGTTATAATTTGTCCAATGTGTGTTAATGTATAATTTTATTGTTTTATTGTGATCCAGCATAATTTCAAGACCATTATGACTTAGATACTTCAGTATCCTTTTCAATGAGATGTGTTTAAATTAAAATGAATACAACACACAATAAAGTTCCGAATTTAATATTGTAAACGAGATGAAAACATATTGTAAATATCATTTATAAAAAGAAAGCTTTTGCGGGAAATGTAAAGGTGTTATTGATAATTATATTATTATGTTTTGTAAATTATGTGATATGCTTATATTTTTTGTTAAATGGTCTGATTAGGTTTTCCTGGGTTTTCCTAATCCATGCAACAAATGTTGGACCATAATGTATTACCCCAGAGCAATGCAAGGAAGTCTTATATGTTCTGATTACCTAAAAACATACTGAATATGTTTGTATAATTGATGATTAATTTTTGAGGGGGCGTGTTGGCATATTTGAATTTGACTTGCAAAAATTATTCTTACGAAGGTACCGTCATCTTTGTTTGTATTTAATTATTTGATCTGGGCGAGTTCCCTGTCAGTCGTATCTGAGCATTCGTACTGTTTATTGACAAGTCTCAGACGTACAACCTTCCTTGCATTTAAAATCAATAATAAAATATTGAACAGTTAATTAATATCTAAATTCCCTCGTTTCATTTCGGCCCATAACCCTAATAATCCAATAACACTAAAATGGAACAGTCTTAAAATCCGGCGACATTTTGTCGTTGACGACTGTTTGTCGGCGGGCTTTGGATGTCGTCAGGAAATGGGGTAATGTCCCATTACTTAGCAACGTCTTCCCATAAACATAAGCAGGTATTGTACTAAATAGGTCGCCGGATGTCCGCCGGCTCCCTAATGGGATTTGGCGAGGCTTTGTACGTTACTCTAAGTGACCATAATCTGATTAAACATGATTTTGTACATCCTATACAAACAATAAAACGCTTAAGGTTTTCTATTACCAACAAATTGTTTTACGTATTTACCTTTAGACGATTATTGTAATGTGTCTACTAAATTATACCCGCACCTACAAACGTCAGTTATATTTAAATATCGTTAAGCCACTTCTTGAAATCGCTTTCGTCGTCAACGAAACGTCAATTATAGTTAATTGTGATTAAGTAATATTTTGTAAATGGATTATTTCGACTTTAGAAGCCAAATAATACTTAATACTCGGAAAGTGAGTAGATATATATAATTAATCTCGTAATACTAAAAGATAATCATAAGAGACTCGTAGAGTCGATGTAAGTAGATTACAAAAAATGACTTAATTGCGATTAAAGTTAATTGATGTCTGTGAGTGCGGCCGTAAGAGCCGATTAATACTTAATGCGCTGATAATGAGTAAATATAGCAATTATCTCGTAATTAATAATCAAAAATAATTCTAAGACGCTCTGAGACTCAAAATAAATAGATACTTAATTAATAAATTACTTCATTAGAATTAAAGTAAATTGACGTTTGTGAGTGCGGTAGTTAGACGTATATTAATAACATTTATAAAAACTTCTTCAAATTAGGTCTCTTTTACTTAGACTTGAGTTATTCAAGTGTTTTAGCGATCATTGAGTTTTATTTTATTATGTACGTACAGTACCGATTACCTCAATGTTAGCGATAGTTTTATCTATAGAAACTATACATAAAGGAAATTGAAGAATTAGTATTAGAAATTTGCTAAATTAATTAATATTAATGATATTTTAATTCTTGTAGCAGGAGTAAAGCCGAGGACTTAGGTTGATACAAACCTATCACTTTATAGTCTGAAAAGTAACATGATCTATGCATGCATACATGGGATGGATATTTCGTGTGCTGTGCTTCGGCCGTGTCGGACTTTTGTCCTGTAGGATTGGAAGAATGTAGGAAAATATAGTGAAACTGTCACAACCATAGATAGCCACGCCGTGGTCAAATCGGTTTTTCAAGAACATGGCTGTTATGCACAGTTCGCTACTAAGTAACGTTATAATTTAAATTGTGCAAATTTTGAGCCAGTACTGGAACAATTGATACTGTGAAAGTATATTTAGTTGAGCACATTTATTTCATCTTTGCACATACTCGTAAATTACACCTACCTACGTTACACAATATAACATTCTTTTGTCAAATACGAGTAATAAGTAGTCACTGTAAAGCCCATAGTACATGTTACATATATGTTATTGACCTCGACTTTATTTCTTTCTTGCAAATTCTTATTAACAAGATTATAGTTACACGAATGGTAATTTAATCCTATTTATGATTTACGTCAAAACGTGGCCGGAGGTCATAAGGTTTTGACAAGGTTTCGATGAGTCCCAGAGTGGTACCCGTCCAGAAACCTCTGTGATTATTTATTTATGGGCAGCTAGAGTTCTTATCCTTCATTAACTTACCTTACGTGTTGCTCTACTTCTACCTACCCTTTATAGCACAGGTGCGAGCGATGCGAGGGTTATTTGAAAATCGCTTGACCGCTTGCACTGGCACCCCGCACCTCGCCCGGGCCAGTTCCAGTTCACGACATTTGATTGATGTCCGAGCGTAATTAGATATGGACGGGTGACGAAATGCTGTGCTCGTCTGCTGAAATACTACACCGAACGTCACAATTTACCGTCAAATGTAATGTTTTTGGCCTTCCTTCTAGACCGAGTTGCGTAAAATATCCGTTTTAGATTGTTGTATACTAGCATCCGGCCGCTTCTTCGCTCGCGCGGAACTTGTTTTTTAACCGACTTCAAAAAAAGGAGGAGGTTATCAATTCGGTTGTATGTTTTTTTTTTTTATTTTTTTTTTTATGTTTGTTACCTCAGAACTCTGTCGTTTACGAACCGATTTGGAAAATTATTTTTTTAATTGAAAGGATATGCTTCCAGATTGGTCCCATTTTTTTCAAAATCAAGTTCTGATGATGGCAACCATGAGTAACTGAGGGAACTCCTTAAATATTATAGGCATACATATAGCGTTTTTGGTATTTTTAGAAACTAGTCAAACATTTTCATTCAGAAAGTATCATTTGGTGAAGTGGATCTGATGAAGAAGGCCATAGATGGCCACCGGAACTCTGTAATAAAATTAACAATTCATCCTATCCTAGCCGTGCCTACTAAACGTAGAACTACCGAATTTGGACTCGATGGATAGTTCTCGACGAGTAGTTGCTAGAAAAATGGAGATCAAGGTCTGATGGTGGAGCAGGAAGGTTGTCACGGGATCTCTGCATCAATAAACGTAGATCCGCCGAGTTTGGGCTCGTTGGGTAGCTCTCGATGAGTAGTTGCTAGAAAAATGGTGATCAGTGTCTGATGATGGAGCAAGAAGGTCGTCACGGTATCTCGGCACCAACAAACGTAGACCTACCGAATTTGGACTCGTTGGATAGGTCTCGACGAGTAGTTGCTAGAAAAATAGAGACCAGGGTCTGATGATGGAGCAGGAAGGTCGTCACGGGATCACTGCACCAATAAACGTAGATCTGCCGAGTTTGGGCTCGTTGGGTAGCTCTCGATGAGTAGTTGCTAGAAAAATGGTGATCAGGGTCTGACGATGGAGCAAGAAGGTGGACACGGGTTCTCGGCACAAATAAATATAGACTTACCGAGCTTGCAGTCCATGGTTTTTGAGAACTACGAGTATAACACCTAGATATCTTCGGTTTATGGCAATTGGTTAGTTTTATTAAGATATTGTCACATGTACATTCTTTTAAATTTTTGCTTAAGCTTATATTTTAGTGATGGTCCATAGTTGTGTTATGTAGTGGGTGTTTTTAAAATAAATATAAACTGGCTGTTTGTCAGAATAAAACATAAGTTGTTAAAACTTAACCTAATAATACACCGAGGGAACCACTAAAAAGAATAAAATAAAAATATTTTTTACAAAAAAAAGAACCGCCTTCAAAATGCAACTAAAAAGCCTGAAATAATTTCTAAGAATTAGTGGTTTTTACATCTACATTGTTGGATTTGGACTACAACATATTATAAATACATATTACTATCGAAGTCGGCGCCTAACGTCTAGCAAATACTTACAAGGGCAGTAGGTACCTAACTGCTTTCCAGTTTGGCGCCGTCTTCGATAGTAATATGTATTTATAATATGTTGTAGTCCAAATCCAACAATGTAGATGTAAAAACCAGTAATTCTTAGAAATTATTTCAGGCTTTTTAGTTGCATTTTGAAGGCGGTTCTTTTTTTTGTAAAAAAAAATTTTATTTTTATTTCAACAGCTGTTTATCCGGGTGCATATCCAGATGCAGTTAATGAGGTTGAGTTTTTGTAAATGACCTGTTAAAGCAAACTTAACCTTATTTACATCACTCTGAACAAGGTTCTACCTCTTCAAAAAAAGTTATTTAAGTACCCAATACAGAAACAGTGTTAGTAGTGATATTGATAGATACCCTATTTTACATAGTAGCATAATGCCAACTAATACCCGATTCTCGCCACCTTACCTAACGTCAAGTTACAATAAATTACAGAATTATAAGCGCCGCAATGCGTGCTCGCTACCAGCCCGAGCACACCAATTACCGCTGTAATCAGAGGTAATTTTAAATGCCGACACTCACTATTTCGATTGCAATGTCACTGTTTGATCAACCGATTAATATTGCTGTGTACATGCGAGCCATTGAGAAATGGACTTTATTTTTGTGGAGTTAATGTTTGTCTTCGTGTAACAGCTCGCATATACAGTTGGCAGACTAATGACTGATGGCATCCTCAATGTTAATTGCTACAATTTTCATAACGGGCTCGTTGTGCTTGACAAGACGTTCGAGTTGGTTTTGTGCAATTAATTTGTATATGCGGACGGAGTGATATTTTTAACCGACTTCAAAAAAGGAGGAGGTTCTCAATTCGTCTGTATATATATATATATATATTTTTTTTATGTATGTTCGCGCATAACTCTGGCAATTATTAACCGATTTGAAAAAATCTTTCTTCCATCCATTCTTCAATCCATTGATTGGGTCCCATAAAAAAATTATTGCTTAGTAATAAGTAGTTCCTAAAAAAACAAGAATGGTGACTGCGCACTGAGAGTTGCAAGAAAGCCTATATAGATGACGTTTTAGTCGCTCGGACTCGCTCGGTCGGACAAAAATGGTCATAACTCTGGCAAATATTTACCAATTTCAATGATTCTTTTTTTATTCGAAAGAAGAAACCACTGTATTGAATCTGTATGAATTTTATTACAACCGGATAAGAACTTCCTGGAGGACCATGAAGGATGTGGAGGAATTTATCTGGTAAAAACCATAAAACTGATGTTCTCCATTACATTGCTCTGACAATTATGAACCGATTTCGATGATTCTTTTTTTATTCGAGAGAGTAAACTACTATGATGTTTCCATGCAAATTTCATTACGACCGGATATTATTTTCTGAAGAAACATGAATTATGTAAAACTATGTAGACGATAATGTGATCATAACCTACCTAGATAATTTTACGGTTTTCGATGGTTCAATCTTTATATATGAAAATATCACTAAAAAGGTTAAAATAAAATCTTTTTAAAAAAAATTGAACCGACTTCAATATCACTGAAAAGTATAAAATAATTTAAATATTATTGAAGTTGGTGCCAAATATACACAACAGGTACGCTAACACCAACTTCTTTAATATTTAAATTATTTTATACTTTTCAGTGATATTGAAGTCGGTTCAATTTTTTTTTAAAAAGATTTTATTTCCATGTATTCTTGTTGGTTGTGTTGGAGCGATTTTTTTTTTTTGGGAGTGATAGACGCTGTTGGTCGCAGATTGCCATTACAGCTTCACCGGACAATAGGAGGCGAGCGCTTGAAGCGCTCTAGCCTTTACGGCAGAAGTAGCGACGAGCACAAGGGCACCTCAGGGAGGCAACGCCTCGGCTTGGGCTGTCGCTTAAGAGAGGGCTGAGTTTACCACCGGTTCACAACGCGCCCCCACTGAGAAGAACCGGCAAGAAACTCAGTGGGGTGATGCACGTCGTTGAGGTCGCATACGTACGACCCTTCGGCCTCGCGGGCGAGACCGGTGTCTGATAGCTAGTGTAGCATACGGTTGTCGGGGAGGGTTCGGCGCATCCCGGTCCAATAGGACCGTCGTGAGGTCAGGAGGGGGAGCGAGTCTATCTACAACATTGTTGAATAGCTTTTCATTAATGAAGGTTTAAAATCGTTTCATATAAATAAAAGAAATTAAAGTTATCTTTATTGAGTTGAATTTATGAGGCAATACACAAAATAAATTTATTTCTTTGACTGCCATATAGTCCGTGGTCAAAACTGGCTCTCTGTCTCCACAACCGACGACAGGGTAACATTCCCGTGCTATTGTTTCCCAACGCGCCCGCACAGTACGCCCGGGTCGGGACTTATTACCACAAATATTCCGGGTTCATTATTCATTCACCATCACCATGGGCTCATCCCATAAGATATTCCCGTGGATGCCATAATTGAATGCTAATAGGCCTAGATGACACCGCAACACAATACCAAAGAATCTCTTCATTTGCATACAGACGTGGGAGACGTTAATTATGTAGGCTGGCTACACGTGTGCGACGTGTCGAGCTGGTACTTCATTTGATGGTAAGCGACGCGCCTGCCTATACACAGTTGCATTGCTCTTACGTTCGTCACAGTAGACATTACTTAATAATATCTTGGGACAATACACACACGGTCATCTGCTCCTAAACTAGGCAGAGCCTGTACTATGGAAACTAGACAACTGATACACTTATATACATTTTTTTGTAAATACATACTTAAATAATAGATAGTTAACACCCAGATACTTGGTGAAAAAAGGCTCTTGCCATAATCCCCACGCTGGGCAGGCGGCTTGAGGAACGTAGTAAGTATACGTGGTAGGTTATCCTTGACGGTGACGTTGCTTCAACTTGCTTCCCATCTTCTTGTTTTCCCGTAGTCGCTTCTTACAGACACCCAACAGAAGAAGATGGGAGGGTGCTATTCTTACTCGGACACCCCACGGGTAGGATTTATTTTACTAGCCACATTATAATTAAAACAATATTTTAAAAAGACTGGCCAAAACTCAGCTTCTTGCCGGATATTCTCAGTAGAGGCTGCGTTACGATCCGGTTGTAAATGAAGTCGGTTAAAAATGTAAAAAGGATGGTAAGGCCTATCCATTTTAACAATATTTTGATTTCGTTTTGTATGTCAGCTTGTAGAAAGCCTAACAGGCGTGGGTATAATGGATATGCACCTCATTAGACGAAATATGATAATGATAACACATTATCATTAGAGGCAACAAATAGAGCTTGTTACCACTGATAAATAAGGCATTATCTTAGCTAGTTAAGGATTGAATCAGTTTGCCGGCGTTGGTTTTTCCACCCGATTATAATGTGGGTGTCATCAATGCTAGGGTGAATGGCTTTTAATAAGCTACTGTGTTCTACCATCAGCTGGAACTGCAGTCCGCAGTCAATCATTGACTAATATTGCGTAAAAAATATCGGTCAAGTGCGAGTCGGACTCGCGCACCGAAGGTCCATACCATCTTTGGACGTATGAAAGTAATTTTACTATTCATATAACACCTCAGGTAGCAAAAAAACAAACCGCAAAACTAAGTTTGTTTGTCAAGGTTTTTTTAGGATTAGTAAAAAACTGTACAACTTAGAAAGATCATTTTGTTTTTCCTGTAAAATATAGATAAACATGTATTATTCATAATTATTTCTAATTTTACCCTCCACAAACTTCGGAGGTAAGGGGGGGGGGGGCGGTATATTTTTTGACATTTTTTGATTATCAGCCATTAACTATGTGATATAAACCAAAATAAAAATCAGTTTTGCGATGTTCAAATGAAGCCCTTTCATATGATACCCCATTCAATATAGAAGTGTCACTTTGAAATTTTGATGACCCATTTCGAACCCCATTATAAAAAAAGTAAAAGAAAAAACATACCTATATTTTTTACTTGCGATGGGGTTGGGTAAGTAATATCTAAAACTATTTTTAAATCGACTACTAACTATTTTTAGTTTCAAATCGATTATATCAGTGGTTCCTGAAATATATACAGGTGTGACAGACAGACAGACAGACGAAGTCAGACCATAAGGGTTCCTTTTTACCTTTTAGGTATGGAACCCTAAAAATGTTATAATACCTTGGTGATAAAAGTTCATAGCTTGTTTGACTCTGGTAGATTTACTTAACAGTGCAGAGGTTATCATGTGATTAGATTCCATCAAATTATCCAAACAGTATTGTACGGTATGCAGTACAATATGAGTACAATAGCCATCGATTGCCTTCATTGATACGCGGTAGAGAAAGGTTGGAAGCATTTGAGATGTGGTGTTGGAGAAGAATGGAGGGAATAAGTTGGACAGAAAGGATGACGAATGAGAAAATTTTGGTTAACGAAGAAAGAGAAAAAGATCTGAGATCAAGATATCATCTTTCCTCACCTATTCTCAAATAATATATTTATATGTCTACCGTCCACATCTACTACATAGTCAAATCTATTATCTACCATCTCGTGTTTCACATGAAAAAATAAATAGATGAAAGTACCGTTATGTTTAAGTAAACCGAATTTCGATTTGCGTCCTTGTCCTAATATTGGTACTTATAGTCACGTCTCACACAGTGCGGCGACGACGTGACGACGACGCCGACACGATGGCGACATGGGATGAACGTCCACCGACAGGACGTTGAATATTTTATCAAGATTAAAACTGGGTCATCATTTTTATAATAGATATTCATTATTGATTTTTGTAGCCCTCAATCTTAATATCTGACGGATATACTATTCCATAGAAGATAGTTGTACCATAGCTCCAATAAAATAAAATAAATTTACAACTTGGAATATTATCTATCAATTATCTCGTGACCTCTGGTCTGACAATAGTAGGTGAGTATGAGAGAGCTATGCTCGGAATTTCGTTGCGTGACAGAATCCGGAATGAGGAGATTCGCCGAAGAACTAAGGTCACCGACATAGCTCTCAGAATCTGCAAGTTGAAGTGGCAATGGGCAGACCACATCGCTCGAAGAACCGATAAATGATTGGGAATAAAGGTTCACGAGGGGCGCCTTCCAGCCGGAAGACGCGGCGTAGGCAGGCCTCCCACTACGTGGACAGACAACATTGTGCGCGTCGCAGGTAACCGGTGGATGCAAATCGCCAATTGTCGTTCATTGTAGGGTACTAAGGGGAGGCCTGTGTTCAATGGAGGTCTTCCGGCTGATGGTGATGATGATGTCGGTGGCAATTAATACCATTACTATCTAATAGAAATTAATCCTACATGTGTGTATCTTTCGTGATTCGTTTACCATTTGGCATTCCTATTTCTTTGTTACATCGACACTATACTACACTTGTCACATATTACCATGCAGCACAGGAGGTTGCTGTATCGAGGCAGAATCGTGCTCGAGCATGGACCAGTGCAACAATAAAAAGTAATGTATTTTGCACCGAGCGACCGTGATACGTGCGGACATGTACTGTAGATCGTGTAATGACATAACTCGCCTTGTGCCAGTTTACTAGAAGAATATCAACTTAAAATGGTCGATGTGCGCGATACAATACTGAACGATCACAATGCAGGGCTTCTCGAGGGGGGTACAAGGTAGCTCCCTTGTACGAGAGTCTGACCACCGCAGAGTCAGATATTCTGTCGTAAAGCAATAACGTGTAAACATTTCTGTTTTGAATATAAATGTGTCCATGCCCGTGGGGTGTTCGGGTAAGAATAGCAGCCACCCATCTCCTCCCGTTGAACGTCTGTAAGAGGTGCCACAGGGAAAACAAGAAGACGGGCAGCAGCGTCTTTTTATTAACCTACCACCACCTATACTACGATCCCCAAGACGCACACCAAGCGTGGGGATTTAGACAATTAAAAAGTAAATCCTGCCTTCTAAGGGCGGGGGGGGGGGGGGGGGGTGTTTGTTCAGCCGTGGACGTCTTGCAGCTGCTGATGTTGATGTATGTCTAGCGTTCGTAGAAATTGTGTATTATGTAACTGTTATCAATTTGTATTAATTATTGCATATAACATTTGTTAACAAATCAAGACACAGTTAGCTGGTTGTGAAAATCTATAATGAAATAAATTTTTATTCGTTAAATATAACGCGTATGTCATAATTTCTAAATACAGTTTGAGTAATGCTGGGTATATTACACAAAAATTAAAATAAAGATGCATATGGACAGTGTGGACAGCTTATCATAGGAATTAACATCTTTTCTGCGGGTACATTATAAAGAAACCTATTAATGCGATAAAATATAGTACATACTTTCTTCAGGGACACCACAAAGAGAGATACTCAGACGCATAACGCTATTTTGCTATGGTAGAGTGTACTCTACCGTAGTATATGTAACACCCTCCTTTACCTCAAATAATCAATTTTTTTTAGAGAACTAGGGGTCTGGAGAAGTTCATCCTCCGAACATCCACCGTACAGAGAACGGACATTGGATTCTAATTCTTCTAGGTAAGAGGCAGGGAAAACAAGAAGAAGGACAGCACCGTGTTCCTGTCGGATTACCTACCACCTATACTGCGATCCCCACGACACCTGCCAAGCGTGGGGATTATGGAAACCCCTCCCTTCTAAGGGGGCTCGGCTGCTGACAATGATGCTGATGACTAGCATGAATATTTTATAAAATACCAATAATCAAGGATAAATAAAATGTAGAGTCAGTTAGTGTAAAGAGTCACTGGAGTACTGTACCATCGTATTTCTGCGGGATGACAACATACCTTACCCCTTCTACCTTGGCACCGTAAGACGGACCACCAGCCGCTTCACCATCGATATACTTGTGCTCCTACACATTCCATATTACCTTCACGAGTTTTAGTTTGCGCAGGTGCGTCCAGGCTGTTACACTCTGGGTCCAAATACCGATTATTGTTTCGACACTAGCGACTGTTTGATACAGTGATATTACGCATGCGTGGGCGCACGCCGCGTGTAATTGTGTGATATCCTTATTGGGAAATTGAATGGAATGCGTATTTTACGTGTGTATACAAATATGCATATAGTTTTCGCTATGCTGCAACAAAGTGTTGGAACAATATTCCCCCGCCTATTAGAAACCTACAAAATATAAATAGCTTTAGGACAAAGTTAAAAGCATTCATGTTTGACCAACAGAATAAACAGGAGCAGCTTAAGCATGACATAAGTGTTCTATAATACTTCAAGGATTCAGTCATTCAACTTCATACAGATTACTTTTACTTACTTTTTCCCAGTAGTCTATTATTTTAGCCGAGAGTGAACTTGTAGGTGCCTTTCGTTAATCGCCATTTTGAACAATTTTGTTATTCACGATGCCTCATGGCAGCATTATAATGATATTTGTTTCATCCTATCAAAATACAATTAGTATTATCTACAAGTATCAAGAGTGAATATGTACTTTAAATTTTTTAGACATTAGTTTATCTGCTATTTTTGTTTTCCACTGTTCTAGATCTCGCGTTTGTTTAAATTTTTTATTTTAACATATTTGTTTGTTGATCGTCTTCTTAGAATGTCCGTGATAGCACCAAAGGCTTCACCATAATACCAGCGCTGGTTGTGTCAACCAGCACATCGCTGAGGTGGGGCCTTATGTGATAACATTAAGACTGTATTGTTTGTTTTTTTTTTATATCCACTATATTTTGTTGTCTTTCAAATTACTGTTTTATGTATTACTTAAGTTTTTTTTGTCACATTAAATGTTTTTTCTTCTTCTTCTTCTTTCTTCTTCATATTGAAAAGTCAAATGCTATTTATTTCTTCACAAAGTGCAGTAACATACATAAATAAAGATAGAAGTCTACTATTAGCTGTTGTAAGAATTTGATTTTATTGATATTGAATGTAATAAAGCATGACGCATTGTGATTTTTAGTAATATTAAACTTATGACTTTAAAATATATGATTTTTAATGATCAGTTCAACCATTATTAATACTTAAAACATTGTATAGATTTTAAGTTTATGTTTTTTAAATAATTCGGTATTTTGAAATTAAAGACTTTAAAAAAACTTATACATATAATATGTATTCTGAACGTATAATTGAGGACCTTCTGACTACAAAATGCCTCAATGCCTTAAGTATTAACTTACGGTTTCGTTTCGGTTCGGGTTTGGCATATGCAAGGTTGTCTACCGTATTCAGTTTGCATTGTATTTGACTAATGGCAACACCATCTAATAAACATATACACAAGATAAAGAAATTGTCAGTAATACTTGCATAATAATCTCGCAAATAGTAAGATAAGCAGTAAAAGCTAAATTATGCAAAACGACAACTTTCTTTTACATTCTAAATACATGTTGGAACGCCTGATTCACTCATACCAATCTGAGCTCGACCTGCACTGCGTGGTAAAATTAGGCCCCAGCTCTCTCAACTCTTATGATTACGGAGAGAGGACATTTGCCATGTAATGAGGCATAAATAAAATCTTTTAAAAAAAAAATTGAACCGTCTTCAATATCACTGAAAAGTATAAAATAATTTAAATATTATTGAAGTTGGTGTTAGCTTACCGGCTGTGTATATTTGGCACCAACTTCAATAATATTTAAATTATTTTATACTTTTCAGTGATATTGAAGTCGGTTCAATTTTTTTTTTAAAGATTTTATTTTAAACTTTTTAGTGATATTTTCATATATAAAGATTGAACCATCAAAAACCGTAAAATTATCTAGATAGGTTATGATCACATTATCGTCTACATAGTTTTACATAATTCATGTTTCTTCAGAAACTCAGAACCTATTTATCCGGTCGTAATGAAATTTGCATGGAATCATCATAGTAGTTTACTCTCTCGAATAAAAAAAGAATCATCGCAATCGGTTCATAATTGTCAGAGCAATGTAATGGAGAACATCAGTTTTATAGTTTTTACCAGATAAATTCCTCCACATCGTTCATGTTCCTCCAGGAAGTTCTTATCCGGTTGTAATAAAATTCATACAGATTTAATAAAGTGGTTTCTTCTTTCGATTAAAAAAAGAATCATTGAAATTGGTAAATATTTGCCAGAGTTATGATCATTTTTGTCCTTAAAAAGCGACATAAAGTCATCGATATAGGCTTTCCTGCAGCTCTCAGTGCGCAGTCACCATTCTTGTTTTTCAGGAACTACTTATTACTACGCAATATTTTTTTTATGGGACCCAATCAATGGATTGAAGAATGGATGGAAGAAAGATTTTTTCAAATCGGTTCATAATTGACAGAGTTATGCGCGAACATACATAAAAAAAAAAAATATATATATACAGACGAATTGAGAACCTCCTCCTTTTTGAAGTCGGTTAAAAAATTAGGCATTACGAGATATGCTAGAGGTGGATCACTGTGTCGCACAATTCTTGACGGGGCATGGCAACTTTAAGAGTAAACTATTTTCCTTCAATCTAGTGCCTTCGCCTCTCTGTCAGTGTTCTACGATAAATAATGAGTACGAACAAACTGCCCATCATATACTTTGGGAGTGCAGTCTCTGGCAACATGAGCGTAGCCTTATGCTAGACAGTTTGGTTGTGACATCTGGAGTCGTATATTACATGGACCTTGTGGCGACTAAGGAGGCGACTATTGGAAACAAGTTTGAAAAATCAAATAGGCCCCTTAAAATATTAGCAGAATCCGTGGTGCCTTACGGGTGGACTAGCCTTCATTGGTCCGCCTGTAAGAGTCTTCCTTTTTGAGGTTGTATCGACCGTTTATTAATTCTTTGCTTGTCTCCCGCTTTGCAAAGGAGGGAAGTGGAATATATGTATTTCCGACTCCTCCTATCTACCTTTTTAATTAAATTTGTTGCGGGTTCCAAGACAATTTAGCGTTCCCCTGGGACTCGCCGAGGGTCAAACCTCGGTGTCTTCAGTGGTGACCACTGTAGATACTGGCTTACAGGAGTAACAGTGGTGGGAATGAGTGGTGGGATTAGTACCAATAAAAAAAATTACGAGATATTCATAAATTCATTTAATTTATCTGAAGCATAACACAACAAGACTCATAAAAAAGACTTCGAGCTTCCTTTGTATACATATACATATACCTACCTACTTACATGAAAGTAAAAGGAACAGAATCATGAATGTAGTGAGCAGGGTCGCAGGATTTCCCATCGTGACGCAAACATCTCGGTTCTCAAGAATATCCATTATACTTAATGGTATTTTTCCTCCGCGGACGAACAGTTTATTTTTGTTTGTTATATAACACAGAACTAAATACATCGGTGTTGCGGTGGCTCTCGCCTTGGAAATGACGGACGGTTCCGGTTCATTCCCGCGGTTTTTATATTGCTTTATCGGAATTAGAAATTCTATTTAATTTTGTTAAGACATTCCCATCACTACAACTACACTACTTTCTAGAATAAAAACATCTACGTCTAGTATAATAATACCAGCCCTTGTTTATGTCCCACTGCTGGGCACGGGCCTCCCCTCAAGATGAAGGGGCTTAGGCCATAGTTCACCACGCTGGCCAAATGCGGGTTGGCCGTCTAGTATAACCCAATGATATTACATTTTATACAACAAGAGAAAAACCAAATTACTCGACCTGTGAATCGAAGCAGGGAATTCACGGTGACGGGCGTATACTTACTTTACCCCCAAGATATTTGCCAAGAATATTGTAACCTTTCGATATTTAAATAAATATGAGAGCTATATTCAACATATTTTCGTAGACGAAGGACAGATAAAACCAAATTGTATTATATTGTATTTCACTTATCAAGTAAAACGACAATCTCTCCGATAGCACTACCACAGATATATTTTGGTATGCGTACACGCTCACACATAGACACACTCATTATTAAGCGTAGGTACAAATATGTTCATTATAATAATATGAATAATTTCAACACATACTATGTTGTTGGTGTTAAACCAGGGTTGTTTGTATTCCTAAAATTAACATTACGATGATAACAGTGTCGCGGCTTGTTTTTGTAAATAATATAAACTGTCTGGGGCAACAATAAAGCCTCACATAGTTTTAGAGTTCCAATCCAGCTATCCGTCCCGCCCCGTGGTGCAGCGGTGGTGTCGGTCTGCCGGCCTATCGGATAGTGTGAGTAAAGGAATATAGAGTGCACTTGTATCTGCACACAGCCTTGTGCACTTAATTATCTCTTGCGTGGTACGGTTATCCTTTTAACGATTGACCGTGTCTGGGTCGTTCTGGAGAACATTAGTAGATTGTTCCACAAGGGACCAAAATACTGAATTACTCTCAAGCAATTGTTTGAATCCAGAGCGCAGCGAAGGATTCTAGAGTAGAATCCTGAGCGTAGCGAGGAATTAAAAGTACCTGAAAACACAGTTTCAGGAGGACTATATAATAACCTCCAGGGTACGCAATCAATTATGAGCCTATCAAGTTTATTGAAATGTAAGTATTGACAGCACTCTATCTGGTATAAATTACACAACCATATTATTGGCACTGCTACACAGAGGTTCTAAACAAGAACACAAGGAACGCTCACTAAATGAAAACAGTCTGGGGAATTACCTCCACACCATACTGAAGGTAACGAAATGCCCACCACCAGTCCACCGGTGAGTAAATATTCCTGCGGCAGACTAAACGCAACCTCTATGGAACTCCTCATAGAGCTGAGACAACCCACTTAGGCTATGCTGCCTGCTTAAGTATGTCCGCTTCATCCCCTTCACTACCAACTCAACGATTGTCCTGACCCGTGCCAGTTCCAGTTCTGTTATTAATTTGGAAGGAGCTTGTGAATTGGTGTGGTCACTTGAAGGATGTTGATGTTGCTGGGAATATATAGAGTGGTTACGGAGGGTATTCACCGTCGGTCGTCCCAGCTTCCTCATCAAGAATACCTGAGTAGGTAGTACATGACTATGTATCATTGCAGTTTCACAACTGTATAATGTTTTTATGATCAATAATCTGTATAGTATAAGAGGTTCGTGGGGTTTTATGTTTATATCACCGCTTTCAACAATGTTGCCGACATTAAAACATATTTGTAATGATACTAAACACTAATTTATGTGTAAATATAAGGACTTATGCTATCTAAAAATATTTATACTTATTTACGTATATTTGGTACCTAAACTGTGAAGAACCTCCTTCAAGTGGTGAGAGAGAAGGGTATCTAAAAGACTAAACAATAATAATAATGAGCATAAATAAACGGTTAAATTATAAAACACTGAGTATTACATACTACATACACAACTCAAAGACGTAAGATAATAATTTAATAACTTGTTCTATCCAAAGACATAATAATCACTCGAGATCATAAAGCTTACTGTAGTACAAGTAAGTATTTTATCTATATATATAAAAGGATAAGTCCTGACTGACTGATTGACAGACAACGCACAGCCTAAACCGCCTGCCCTAGAGACTTGAAATTTGGAGAGTAGACTCTTCACAATACGTAACCGCACACTAAGAACGGAATTTTCAAAATTCGCATCGGAAGGGGTCCAGAAAGGGGGGTATTATGGCTTATAAAAACGGGTGGTACCAGAACCTTGAAATTGTACATGTAGATTCCTTAAAGAAAATAAAGAGTTACGTGTTTTAGCATTTTAAAAAAAAATGTATGTAAAAGAAGATACAGGACTACAAACTTGCCTGACTGACTGATTGACAGACAACGCACAACCTAAACCACTGACCCTAGAGACTTGCAATTTGGAGAGTGGATTCGTCACATTACGTAACCGCAGACTAAGAACGGAATTTTCAAAATTCGCATCGGAAGGGGCCCAAACAGGGGATTTTATGGTTTATAAAAACGGGTGGCACCAGAACCTTGAAATTGTACACGTAGATTACATAAAGAAAATAAAGAGTTACGTGTTTTAGCATTTAAAAAAAAAATGTATGTAAAAGAAGATACAGGACCACAAACTTGCTAAAAATATATTATTTGATTATTTTTTTAGTAATTCTCATTGTTTTTCAACCCAACATGAATAGAATAGAATGAAGAATAGAATGAAGTGAGGTGTAAGAAATGATGAGGTTCTTAAAGTCAAAATATGACCCCTAAGTTAAAAATCTCGCGTGTGGTGTCTTCTAAAAGGTAATTGAAAACCTTTTTAGGGTTCCATACCTAAAAGGTAAAAATGATCTGACTTCGTCTGTCTGTATGTCTGTCTGTCACACCTATAATATTTAGTTTTTTAAAGTCGAAATGGGTCATCAAAATTTCAAAGTGAGATTACTATATCGAGTGTGGTATCATATGAAAGAGCTTCATTCGCACGTCTCAAAACAGATTTTTATTTTGGTTTATGTTATGCAGTTTTTGGCTGATAATCTAAAATGTAAAAGAAATACCACCAAAAATCCCATATCTCCGAAGTTTGTGGAGGGAAAAATCTGAAATAATTATAGGTAATAATTATATGTCTATCTATATTTTAAAGGAAAAATAAAATGATCATTCTGAATAGTACAGTTTTTTAGTAATACTAAAAAAACCTTGACAAACAAACTCAGTTTTGCGTTTTTTTTTGCTATCTGAGGTGTTAATAACATTAATACATCCACGGATGGTATCCTGCACCGCGCGCACAAACGTCAAGCTGCCGCCTAAAAAAAAAAAAGCTGCCGCCTTTCTCCTCAGCCAGCCCGGACAAATAACGGGCAACCTTTGGAGTTGTCGGTTGGACGTTTGGGTTGTGGGCCCTAGATGTCCATTGAGTACGGGGCGTTTTAGTAGGTAAGAATCCCATATACCCCGGTCAAGCCATACAGCTCCCGGAAACCTTTTGAAGATTTCCCCCGCGAAAAAAAAAAGTACCGAATCGAAACAAAAAAAAAACAAAAACCGGTTAAGTGCGAGTCTGACTCGCGCATCGAGGGATCCATACCATCATTGCACGTATTAAAGTTATTTTAATACGTGCAAAGAAGGTATGGAACCCTCGATGCGTTGTCTGTCAATCAGTCAGTCAGTCAGGACTTATCCTTTTATATATTGATTGATGATGATGATAACGTTTTTTTTTATAGTAACCCATTTTTTGTCCCTGAAATATCCCACATATTTATCATGAAAAACATATTTCCATTACCTTTTAAAAGACACCACACTCGAGATTTTGACTTTGGGTCCCATTTTGACCTTGAGATCCGCAAAATTTCTCAAACTCAACTTCGTCCTGTTAATACTCTTACATTTTAGTAGTGCCACCTAAAAAAAAAAAGCTGCCGCCTTTCTCCTCAGCCATAAGCCCGGACAAATAACTGGCAACCTTTGGAGTTGTCGGTTGGACGTTTGAGTTGTGGGTGCTAGATGTCCATTGAGTAGGGGCGCCGGGCGTTTTAGTAGGGAAGATACTCCGGTTCGGAGCTAGGTACCGAATCGAACCAAAAAAAAAATAAAGCCGGTCAAGTGCGAGTCGGACTCGCGCACCGAGGGTACCTACTTAGCACATATAAATGTTTTTTTACTATTCTTTTAATACCTCAGATAGTAAAAATCCGAACTGAACCCAACCAAATTTATCCAAAATAACCCTTTTAAAGAGCTTAACAAAAAAAACTCATTTATTTTATGACGCTGAAGCTAGGTACCACCAGAGAGCCCGGGGTTCCCTCTCAGACCTTTTGAAGGCTTCCCTGCGAAAAAAATGTACCGAATCGAACCAAAAAAAATTAAAAATAAAAATCCGGTGCGAGACTGACTCACGCATCGAGGGTTCCATACCTTCTTTGTACGTATTAAAGTTATTTTAATATTCCTTTTATAGCAAAAACCCAACCGCAAAACTAGGTTTGTATGTTGAGGTTTTTTTAGGATTATTTTTAATGGCACTAATCCCACCACTCATTCGCACAACTGTGACTCCTGTCAGACAAGATCTCTCACTTTTTTTAGGATTACTAAAAAATTGTACTACTTAGAAACATCATTTTATTTTTCCTGTAAAATATGGATAGACCTTTAATACCTATAATTATTTCGTGCGCCAGCCGCGGGCGTTTTAGTGGGTAAGATACTCCGGTTGACCCCCATACGTCCCGGAGACCTTTTGAAGGTTTCCCCCGCGAGTAATAATAAAGATTGGATAGGCAATAGAACGGAACCGAAACAGAACTGAACCCAACCAAATTTATCCAAATTAACCCTTTAAAAGAGTGTAACAGAAACTAATTTAGTTTATGACGTTGAAGCTAGGTACAGAATCGAACAAAAAAAAAATACCAGTCAAGTGCGAGTCGGACTCGCGCACCGAGGGTTCTATATCTACTTTGCACATAATTATTTATGTTATTTTACTATTCCTCTAATACCTGAAATAGCAAAAAACCCAACCTAAGTTTGTTTCTATAGTTTTTTTTAGGATTACTAAAAAACTGTACCACTTAGAAACATTATTTTTATTATTTCAGATTTTTCCCTTCACAAACTTCGGAGATACGGGGGGAACGGTATATTTTGTGACATGTTTTAAGCCAAAAAAACACGAGACATAAACCAAAAAAAAAACTGTTATTATGAAATTTGCAAATGAAGCCCTTTCATATGATACCCCACTTGATACCCCCTCTTTGAAATTTTGACATCGGCCCCCATTATAATGAAAGTAAAAAAAATAAAATATTTTTTAATTTACGATAAGTATTCTTACCCAACAAGTAAGATCTAAAACTGTTCCAAATATCAAATCGATAGCGCCAGTGGTTCTTGAAATATATACATGTGACAGACAGACAGACAGACGAAGTACCACCGTAAGGGTTCCTTTTTTACCTTTTAGGTATGGAAACCTAAAAACATACTGAGTGGATTATGGTGTCATTCGGCATAGTGTTCTTGGATGCTTTAAAAAGACAACTACATGTATTTCAGTTTAATAATTGGAAAAATATTCCCGTTGTATTAACAAATTTCACTGTTTGACCTTAAGTTTCCTCCCAAGTTAATTGTCATTTAAAAGATCATGGGAAAATATTTTATATTTAATTTTAGATTTTTATTTGGACTGCCTCGGTGACGATGGGCGCGAGTACGACCTTTGATCGCTTGGACCTGATTTTGATTCCCAAGTCGTGCAAAATGGTTATCGGGTTGAGTTTCTTTTGTAGGTATTTTGCGCGAACGAAGTCGCGGGGGACTGCTAGTTTATTAATATAAGTACTTACTTATATTAATAAATAAACTGTAAATATTTAAGGAAGCTAAAATATTAAATTTTAATTTTTTTTAAGGAGGCTTTTTACTTAGTTTAAGTACTTACTTAAACTAAGTAAAAAGCTTCCTTTCAGTTGTCGCCGCACTGGGAGGGAAGGGTACCTACCTAAAAGACTGGTGGCATTAGGTATTCTAGAGATAATAATTTTGTTTAGTTAAATGTTTACTATGTAGGTAGGTACCTTTTTGTTGCTGTCGAGGAGGAAACCTCCGAGGGGGGGAGCATTATGTGGGATTGTTACCTTCATGTTTGATTTTAAAACCTCCCCGGTGGCCTACGAAAGTCTACGAAGTCTGCAGTCTGTGAACACGTTCAGGATCGCACCCACCGTTATATCAGATTTGATAAACCTCAAGACCTCGCAAAAGAACACAGATGCTTACCAAAGATAATTCGTGTGACTATTGAAATCAAAAAACATTGTAATTTCAATGGTTGGATGTTGCTACCAGCTTGAGATCCTGTTATAAATATTATTAAATCAAAGCTCTTACTGAAGAACACATGAGGGTACACTGGAATTGTGACCTATTGAATGCCTATTGACGTTCAACTTCTCAGTCCTCCCGTGACCAGGGGTGCTGCACATTGAGGTATTTATTACGTAAGTACATTGTACCTCAATGGAAGCATTCGAAGCGTCTCGGGAGAGTAAAAATCTAAAATAAGCCGCGACATAATCCTTAAAAGTAATAACATTAAAAAAAACTTAATAATAATAATAATATTCTTTATTGCAGCCAAAAAAGCCATATCAATAAAATCTTTTTTTTAAAAAATTTAACCGACTTCAATATCACTGAAAAGTATAAAATAATTTAAATATTATTGAAGTTGGTGTTAGCGTACCTGCTGTGTATATTTGGCACCAACTTCAATAATATTTAAATTATTTTATACTTTTCAGTGATATTGAAGTCGGTTCAATTTTTTTAAAAAAAGATTTTATTTTAAACTTTTTAGTGATATTTTCATATATAAAGATTGAACCATCGAAAACCGTAAAATTATCTAGGTAGGTTATGATCACATTATCGTCTACATAGTTTTACATAATTCATGTTTCTTCAGAAAAAAATATCCGGTCGTAATGAAATTTGCATGGAAACATCATAGTAGTTTACTCTCTCGAATAAAAAAAGAATCATCGAAATCGGTTCATAATTGTCAGAGCAATGTAATGGAGAACATCAGTTTTATGGTTTTTACCAGATAAATTCCTCCACATCGTTCATGGTCCTCCAGGAAGTTCTTATCCGGTTGTAATAAAATTCATACAGATTCAATACAGTGGTTTCTTCTTTCGAATAAAAAAAGAATCATTGAAATTGGTAAATATTTGCCAGAGTTATGACCATTTTTGTCCGACCGAGCGAGTCCGAGCGACTAAAACGTCATCTATATAGGCTTTCTTGCAGGTCTCAGTGCGCAGTCACCATTATTGTTTTTTCAGGAACTACTTATTACTAAGCAATAATTTTTTTATGGGACCCAATTAACGGATTAAAGAATGGATGGAAGAAAGATTTTTTCAAATCGGTTCATAATTGCCAGAGTTATGCGCGAACATACATAGAAAAAAAAAAAAAATATATACAGACGAATTGAGAACCTCCTCCTTTTTTTGAAGTCGGTTAAAAATGTATACATAATAAAAATTGAAGTAAAGAAAAACGTTTAAGTTTAAGTTTTATTTGTGTTATATATATATTTCAAAGTATTTGGTGAGACATTATTACTAACCAAACATGCTGCAATTAACATAATCAATATTTATTTACTAATACCTGGAAAAGATTATGAATAAGCAACGATGACTCAAAAAATGTTGAGTTTTTAGTTTTACGTCGGGGTTGCTTCTCAGCTTAACCATATCAAAGAATTGGATGACATTACATATGTATGGGTTTTTCCAGATAAAATATAACACCAGTTTCATGAATTTTAAAGTAATTTAAAGTAATAATCTATAATCTGACATACTCTTACTTTCACTATGTACTGCCATTTTCGTGACAGGTTGTTTCCCTTCGGTTGTGGTTGTTACATCACCTTTTTCGTAACAAGCATTCGAAGTGGTGCGGGTGTGATTAAAAATCAATTACACATACAAGTGGTCGGCAATACACCGATAAGTCAACAAGCCGCTATCAATGATAACAGCGTGAGTCGTGACTCAGGCCGCAATGTTATCAGCTGTTTGTTTGTTCTGAACACATATTTATTGGTTTATTCGTATGTAACCGTGAGCGCCTGTGAATGGCGATTATGGAAATCAAGGTTATTGAAGAAAACCGTAATTTTCTTTGTGGGAAAACAGCTGCGGACAGAACATTTATACATTTGTAAGTGGACTAAGTTTTATTCATTTTAGCACAAAAATTAGATTGATGTTCAAAATATGTAGTTAGGTATAACAAAATATGTAGTTAGGTATAACAAAATATGTAGTTAGGTATAACAAAATTTGTAAAGGTATTTCATTTTTAACCCCCACACCGGAACGCAGGAGGAGTGTAATAAATTAAAGCTTGACGCCTATATCTGTTGGTTAAGAATCATCGAGTCGATCGACGTAAGTTATCTTATGGTTATTATTCATCAATATATCTCCACCATAATACATATTTTGTTCAGTAACTACCTACTTGGCCAGCAGTGATATTTAATAATACCTTCACCTACAAAACGTATCGATCACTAGTTCACCTCCTAGTTTGTCCGCCAATTTACCAGCCGTAGCCAGTCTTATTGCGCTCGTATGTATTTAATACTCTTTTTTTAACAGCCGTTGTTTTGTCCCACTGTTGGGCATGGGCCTCCTCTCTAGATGAAGGGGTTTAGGCCATAGCCTATCACGCTGGCCAAGTGCGGGTAGGCGGACTTCTTAAGTCATTCGAAAGCTAGTTAGGCTTTCTCATAACATAAAACTCGTTTTGATCAGTGACAGCTTGGTAAACAAGGTGCGCAGATTCGAATCTCGGCTCGAACCTCTGATTTCTTTAATTAATCATGTGCGAATAGTCTTTGTGCGATTATTACTAGCTTTCGGTGTAGGAAAATATCGTAGTAGGTACTCTTAGCAAATTTTAATGTTGTAGCGATTTATTTCAGCGTGAAACGAATTTAATAACAAACATAAATTAAGCTCTTATGCCATTTCTAATCTTCTCATTTAGGTTTATGTTTATAAATGCAAACAACCGCCATTTCATTGCTAACAATTAATCCGTATCACTTGATAATTTCCTGGCAAAATGGCCTACTATTTGTGGTTTGTGTGGAAGCTGCGTCATCACGGGCCTTTCACATTAGCGATGCGATTGTAAATATTATTAAAGAACCTAAAGTATGGTGGCCAAGACTGTAAGACTTCTGCGGTATCATTGCTTCTAATGGCAAATATTTTTAAACAACTTAAGACAGGATAAAAAATATGAATGGCTCATGGTAAGCGATGCATGTGCCTATGGTTGTTACCTTTTATTACGTCTCTTGAACCCAGTAATGGAAACAGAAATGCTGCTTTCCGGCAGAAATCTGATACTGGGGTTACACCATCCAGGTGGACAGTTCGCAGAAGGATCTATAGCTTTGTGATAGGAGGTGTAGACAGCCCTCGCATAGATAGGTATCTGGACAATACAACCCAGCGGACCCTCTGCAATGTGCGCTATTGAATTGATCCAGATGGACCTTGATGCGTTGTTAAAATATGCATATTGTACAAGAACTCACAACACGACAAAAATTTTCGACTAAAGTAGGTAGGTAAGCGGTATGCCTTGACATGGACCCGGAAAAGATACCGATCATTTTTGATTTAACCAGCTACAATACCCGGATCACAGTAATGTACTGTACCTATATATTGTTGCTTTGCGGCAGAATGGACGTGGACCCTTATGCAACGGACAGTACGGGTAGGAAGTAGGGATTGCAATCCCTAGTAGGAAGCCCCGCAGTTACATTATTCCGCCGCCAAGCAGCAGTTTATAAACATTACTGTGTTCCGGCGTGAAGGGCAATGCAATGTAGCTGGTGAAATTACCGGACACAAGAGACTTAACAACAAATGTCTCAGGTGACGAGCGGCGTGTAATGCAGCTGTTTATAGGCAGGCGTGGCGTTAAATATAAATAACTTCACACTGTAGTTCTAATTAGGCGGCATATTCCCTGGGGGTTTCCTTGTAAATATCATCATCATTGCATATTATTAAACAAAGACCTCCGCGGCCTCCGCCTAGTCTGTCTGTCAGTTCGCAATAAACTCAAAAAGTACTGAACGAATTTTCATGCGATTTTTAACAATAGATAGAGTGGTTTATGAAGAAGGTTTAGATATATAATTAATTTATGAAGGTTTTATGTAAATTGGATAAAAAATATTTGTATGTGTTGTAAAAAGCGAGAGCGAAGCTGAGCCGGTCAGCTAGTAATGAATAAGATGTGCATACGTGGCTTCAGTGCGCTCGTTTACAATTTACATAAACAACTAGCGACCCGCCCCGGCTTCGCACGGGTGTAATTGAGAAAAAAAAAGAAGTGAATAATTTAAAGCTACTGCCTTTGATTATAGAATTTCTTGGAATTATTTATCAGTTTGTAGCTGACTTTTCGTAACGCAATATGAACAAATTTTGTATAGAAGTGACGCGTGAAAGGGCTACATATAGCTGCCTGTCCATGGGCAAAGTACTCAACGCTTAGGTTTAAGCCTGTAACGTTGAATCTCTGAGCTTGTGATTTGTTAATTGTATTTATAATTTTAGAAACTGCAGACGGCTAAGGCTAGGGCTATCACGTCGGCACATTAGAGGGCGGTCCTGGGCTATCTGTCGGGATCTGCACCAGCTGACACCACTCAGTGCCTTGACTTTGAATCCGCCGCCGGAGAGGCACATTATAGTTCCTCGAGAACCTGTCATGGTGCTCACGGTTACAGGGATCACGGGGAAGCCTTTAATGGGATTTACGGGACCCTGTTGGTGGTCAACCGGGTATGTAGGTTTCTTATAAACTAAAGCCCCAACGGCCGTGCAATCAGCACATAAGAACCCCTTCTTGGGCTATCCGGTGGGATCTGCAACATTATACCCTCAGTGGCTTGCCTTTGACCCCGCCACCGGGGAGCACAATAAAGCCACCTGGGAACTTTTCACCGTGCTCACGGTTACAGGGGTCACGGGGGAAACCTTCAATTGGTCCCCGGGACCCCTCAGTGCAAGGCAAGGGCCTTTGAAGCCGCTGCCGGGGGCGCATTATAGCCCTCCGAGAATCTGTCACCGTTGTCACAGTTTAAGGGAGTAGCGGGGGAAACATCCAATATGTCCCCGGGATCCCGTGGGGAAGTCAAACTGGGTATTTGGGATTCTTACCCACTAAAACTCCCGTGGCTATCACATCGGCACATGAGAGGGAAACCTGGGTTCTCGGGTGGGATCTGCACCAGGTGTCCCTGACTGACTGACTCGGACTGGCTGAATCCGAGTCAGTCCCGGCCAGTCCCGGTCAGTCCCGGTCAGTCCCGCTCAGTCCCGCTAGATCCCGCTCAGTCCCGGTCAGTCCCGGTCAGTCCCGCTCAGTCTCGCTCAGTCCCGCTCAGTCCCGGTCAGTCCCGCTCAGTCTCAGTCAGTCCCGCTCAGTCCCGGTCAGTCCCGCTCAGTCCCACTCAGTCCCGCTCAGTCCCGGTCAGTCCCAGTCAGTCCCGCTCAGTCCCTCTCAGTCCCGCTCAGTCCTGGTCAATCCCGCTCAGTCTCGGTCAGTCCCGCTCAGTCTCGGTCAGTCCCGCTCAGTCTCGCTCAGTCCCGCTCAGTCCCGGTCAGTCCCAGCCAGTCCCGCTCAGTCCCGCTCAGTCCCGCTCAGTCCCGCTCAGTCCCGATCAGTCCCGCTCAGTCCCGGTCAGTCCCGCTCAGTCCCACTCAGTCCCGGTCAATCCCGCTCAGTCCCGGTCAGTCCCGGTCAGTCCCGCTCAGTCCCGCTCAATCCCGCTCAGTTCCGGTCAGTCCCGGTCAGTCCGAGTACCACACCGCACCACACCGTACCACACCGTACCACACCGTACCACACCGTACCACACCGTACCACACCGTACCACACCGTACCACACCGTACCACACCGAACCACACAGAACCACTCACCCACTCACTCACTCACGGACGGCATAGGAAGTCGCATAAGAAGTTTCACTTCAAAAACCTGTCACCGTGCTCAAAGTTTCGGGGACCACGGGTAGACCTCCAATAGGCTTCCGTCGACCGCGGTGTGTGGGATTCTTACCCTCTAAACCCCCCACGGCTGTCCGCAAAAAATATGGGGCTGCACCGGGTACCCCTCAGTGCAAGGCAAGGGCCTTTGAAGCCGCTGCCGGGGGCGCATTGTAGCCCCCCGGGAATCTGTCACCGTTGTCACAGTTAAAGGGGTGGTGGCACGTTTAATATGTCCCTGGGATCCTGTGGGGGATTCTTACCCACTAAAACTCTCGTGGCTGTCACATCGGCACATGAGAGGGGTTCTCCGGTGGGATCTGCATCAGCTGTCCCTCAGATATAAGTTTATTTACTTAGATAAAACTTAAAACCTTCAATGAAAAATTATCTAACCGATGGTGAAAATCGCTGCGTGGTTTAGGAGGTGCTATCCGATATTGACAGACTCGGATATCGACTTTGTTTCACCCTATTTAAAGATACTTTGACGTCGTTGGTCCCCAACACCAGCCAACCTATAGAAAAAACCCTGACTGACAGACAGACAATAATTCCAATAAAGTTTTGTTTTTTTTTATATCATACGTACAATAGGTGCATGCATAATGTATTCCTACCCAAACAGAAATTTTGAAAATATATTTTCATTATTTTATTTTTAGTTTCTTATATTTGCGAAACAAACAAATGATACCACTTATTACTAAATATAAGATCCAATAGTACAAAAATCAATTCAGTTTCCACTAATAACTAAATCATAATATTAGAGAGAAAGTATTAAATATAAAAATATATTAGAGATAAAAAATGCCGAAGTCAATATGAGTTAAATATTTAAAACATCGAATCTTAATATAAATAAAAAAATCAAAACAAAGTTTAAAAATACAAAAAAAAATCCGCACACGGGTAGCGAACCCGGACAGTCCGCACTTAGAGGACGCTTCCGTAACCACTTGGCCAAGGAACTTTTATTTTATCTTTCGAATTATCGTATCTTATTGTGGTAATATATTTGTACCGCCATCGGTTGAGTAATAATACTTCTTTTTTACCCTGTAAAGGGATAAATTATAAAAAATATGAAATACTAATTCAATTAATTTTCTTAACGAATGTCTGTGCAAAATTTCAAGTCAATAGGACCAAGGAATCGCGTTCTCCCATACAAACTTTGCCCCCCTATTTGACCCCCTTAGAGGTTGAATTTCACAAAATCGCGTCTTAGTGAGCACCTACGTCTTAAGAGGAACCCCCATGCAAAGTTTGAGACTCCTAGCACTTGTAGTTTCTGAGATTTCGTGATGAGTGGGTTTTTGTCTACTCTTTTATATAATAAGATAATTTCCGTGTAGCTCAGTCCGCGGCTCGCGGATTATTGAATTAGTTGATCGCCCCGCGGCGACCGTATCTTTAAGAACAACTCACAATATGTCAGCCTCGCATGTCTTGTTATTGAAAACTCAATTCCATATCTTTATAATTAGAGTGTATAGTTCATTACTGGTTGACTTTAACGACATAACGGTTTCTCACGAGAAGTGTTTAATAACGTTGCGTCAATCAGCGAATACGCTTAATAAATTAAGCGTTGTTGTACATCCATGAAAATGATTCCAATCGAGAACATGATAAGTAATTACTTTAGACGTGTAAAGCACAATGGGTACACCCGTTTAAAAAGAGCAACCGAAAGAGACCCGTCTCCAGTCAGGCTAGAGGGCTGGTCTACTTTTAAGACAGCGCCCAGATGCCACCTTCAAGTAGAGTTGTGCTCCTGCAAAGTAAGTATTATATGTAGTTTTTTGTGACGTCACCAAAGAAAGTTCCTAACGGAAGATTAGCGCTGGTTGTCCGCAACCAGCATATACATAATATTGCTGAGCTAGGATTTTCTTGTGACACGTCTTATATTTTTACTGTTTTGTTTTCTTGTGTCGTGTCATCACAAATAACTGTTGTTCTTCTTCTTCTTCTAAGAGGTTTATTTTGCTTTCTTGAAGCTCGGAGCCTTAAGGTACGCGTCCATTGGCCAGCGCCGGACGCACCGTACGCACGGCACGCAACGGATTTTAGTTTGCTTTCTTTGATTTTGACGGCCCGCATCGGAAAATGCCGGCGCGGATACTGGACGCAACGCTATGTAAAATCATACAAAGCAAACTAAAATACGTTGCGTGCCGTGCGTGCGTTGCGTCCGGCGCGTTCCAATGAACGCGTACCTTTATTCTTATTCATAGTATTACAATAAAGTTGTCTTATGGTAGCGTCGCGGTCGTGTGCAGCGCGCAACACGCACACCATGTAAACACATACAATTACCATTTGATTAGTGGTTGCCGGGCTAGCGCCGCGCCGGTGGTGCGCCGGTTTTGCGCCGATTGTCTGCACTTCACACTTCCCTGCTTCCCACGCCACACCCTCCCACACTTGTTATTAGATACATTAACACGAACTGTTGCATCTAATAGCGGTAGTTGGATACTCCTGCTGGGTAAGTACCGTTATCTACGAACTATACAATTATTGGAAGATTTGCTTGAGTATTTGAGGATAAAGGTTCATTAGACCGTTCCATTCAATCCTCCGAACATACATTATATCGACACACAATCATGTTAAATTGGAATATGTTTTCTAAATAATGAGTAAACTTAAAAAAATCTAAATCTATGGTGTAAACAGTGTTGCTCGCCTCGGCTCGGCTCGGACAACGTCACCTCAAGATTTTCTGATCGGTTAATTCCGCAACAATATACGTGGGGAATCATAGCCGGCCCTTACCAGACCTGTGCCCAAGCCAAACGTGAACCAAAATTGCTAGAACCCTGTAAGTGCCTTTGTAACTCTGGCGACGCCGTAGGTCCAATAAGCAAAATCCCTAGAATTGTAATAATGAGTTAGTGATAATAATTGGTAGAGATACCGAAGAACAGAAAGACGGTAAAGATGATTGCCAGAGGTCCTAACTACATAGGTAAATTCGATGGCCAGCTAATACCCCGCAAGCTGATATGATTCTAAGCAGTAAAGAAAGTGGATATGCGTATTATTTTTTGTCCATCGAAAGGCATGTAGCACGTAGTCATGTTACTGAAGGGCTAGATAAAAGTTATAGTATCTCCATATTAAGGCCAAATGGCTACATCAAACAGCTAAAGCTATTTGAAAGCTTATTGCTATGTAATCCCAGTCAACAGTCGAGGCTAAGACAATATTTGGGGGCGAAAAGGTGTAAAGCTTAAGTCCACAACAATGGGTCGAGCGATGGTGCCAAGGACGGGAACGGCGGATTATTGACCCAATTTTTTCGTCCTCTCGCGCGTCTGTCGTCTGATACTACATATACTGTATATAAGTTTGTTGGTTAGTATATTAAATGATTCATTTTCTTGATTACAATGATGTGATTCTTGATTTTGATGAGACTGCTACAGAAGATTCTTGGTCTTTCTAATAATTTGAGTACTATACATTTTGTAGGACTAATTAGTAGACACATTCAATATTTCAGCATTAGAGCAACGTTCCCGATATCCGCTATTCCATAGGGATCGAATACTCTTGTAATAAAGATTTCGACATGAAATTGATGTTTTCGATTACAAACCTCGTAATGCAGTTAAGGATTACATCAACGTTGATATTATTACCCTCAAAACTGATGACAACAGGCTTGATTACAAAAAAAAAACTAAGACAAGAATGGCTTATTCTACAGACGACATCAACAAGGTTAGCCCAATCGCCGAGACTGGAGAATAACATAATGAAAGCCGACCTTTGTACCAATAAGTCTTGATAACATTCGAGCACTACGCTTTTGTAAAGTTAGCATTTATATTATGTACTTATCAAGGTTTGAAGACTTTGGCCTTCAAAATTTTAACAAAGTTTACGAAATCTATAATTTCCTGCTGTCAATAATTAGAAAACTGTAGAACATTCCCACCACGCTGGTGGGGCGAAAAAACAAACAGTGTCGAATCAGCGGCGAATCGATTAGTGCCAGCGAACCACTGTGACATGCCCTTATATTGAATCTGCATTGTGACGCCAGTTTGAAAGAGGATACCGATCCGACGCGAATAAATAGCTTTTATATGGTCGTGATTGCTGATGAGAGTGTGACAGATCGAACAGTCTATGAATTGCAATAAGTGCTTTTACAGACGAGGTCATACATACATACAAGACATACGTATTAAATTTGTCGATTGATATTCTTGTTTCAGTATTATTAGTTAAGATACTTTACACCGTCTCGGGTTGTTTGATGTGGTTTATGTTTGTCAATAAAAATTGATCGTATGGTTCTTAGTATATAGAATTACAGTTACTTACACATAAGTTCACAAAACCACAGTCCGCATCCGTTTAGTTCTTATAGATACAGAAATATAAGCACAACATAATCATAAGTTTACGAGTAATGCACCTGATGATATAAATGAATAACGTGAATGTAAATATCTTTTACCTACCTATCCTTACCTTTTAGCTGCGATCCTTTATACAGCAGACGTACATTTCCAGTTGAATTTTGAGCACGCGTTCGCTGTGACTTACGTCTTCAAAATTCAAAACAAGTTATAATGAATCTACATTTGAAAGCGGTTGAACTTATTACAGCTGTTGTCATCCGTCAACATTCCAGAGCTTTTGTGATCACCCCTCATTCCAATAGGAAAAAAAAAACAGTTTGAGTGGACCTTGAACCAGTAAAACATTGGAACAGCAAAACTAATATGTCAACATCGATGCTATGCATGGATTTAGTTGGAGAATATTTTTGAACTTTTAAAGTTTTAATTTTAGTAATTGTAGTAGCCAGTCGGAGGTCAGAATGACTTGAGCTAATAGCAAAGATTAGTAAGTATTTACTTTGCTACGAAGATTTTTTTATTTTTATTTATCTATTCAATCCTTAAAACTATCATTACAGGTCTAATGCCCAATGCGATAGTTAGGACCACCATAAAACACTTACATTACTTATTATAACAAAGATTATACAACACAACCTTTGCAAACTCACTCAAAGAGCAGTAAAATAAAGCTGTTTTGCATTCGAACAAAACAGTTATTATGTGTCGAAGAAGCAGAATAATTTTGGTGAAGAAAGTGTATACAATTCTAGCGCCTTAGGACTAAATATACACGGATGGAACACTTACCGACCATCTCCCCATGTATTGAATGTGTACTCTTACTTGCAACACCAGCAGACTATCCTGACAGCTGTCAATGTCACTTCATAGTCATACATCACCAGCAAGAACCTTGCTTTATTCTGCTTCTTCGACACATAATAACTGTTTTGTTCGAATGCAAAACAGCTTTATTATATGTCTTCGAAGCAGAATAATTTTGGTGAAGACGTGTTTGTTTTCTGCTGGTGAAAGAGTACCATATACGCTATGTGAAAGTAGTATAAATCATTACCTGTTTTTGATTTCTACTATTACAGAATATCCAGGGCTGGAAAGAGAATAGAGACAAATAAAACATATTCACAAATTCATATAAACTCAAAGAGTAAATAGAATATAAACTACTGTTTATGATCTTAAAATATAACATTTCCTGTAATCAACTTAAGGATCAATTACAAATACATTATTCCTTATCTTTTATAATTAAATTTTATTTTTTATTAGATTGTAAACTTGATCATACTTCTGTAATTAATTAAATAAACCACTTTATTTATTAATTCTCTCTGTTTCTTCTAACATAAAAACTCTTTGAATTTCAGGGAACATGCCTTGTTTTTTTTTTTTTTTTTTTTATCTTTGATTATCCAAAGCAGACTAATAAAGCTTTATATTTAAATTAACTAATTGAATTCCTCTGCAAATAGAAGTATGGAATTTCAGACAGATATGTTGTGTTAAATATTAAGCATAGGCTTCTATGCTTGTTTGCCAGATTTTAAAATTAGATAGTCGCCAAACTTTCGGCAATTCTGTGTAGCTGTGACTAGTTTACTTAAGACTAGTCTAGTACACAACGTGACCTTGGTAATAAAAAAAAATTACAGTTATAAATCCTTTCATAAATGTATCACACCAAGGTTGTCATTCATTCACAATATTAAAATATAATAATAAATATATTCATAAGTATAAGTAAGCTATTTAACATTAACATTCCATATGTTTTGTTTGTGTAACAACTAGGTTTATGCTAAAAAACATTAGCTTTATCAAAAGAAATAATTAATTATTGAAGTGTTGAGAGTCGCAGTACAACACCATCGCTGCCATTATATCATAGCTTTCTATTCATTAAGAAGTCAGTTAAAAAGTTAACAAATTATTTGAACTTTAAGTAAATATGTAAAGTGTACTTTACGTACAGACTCACAATCACAAATCAACATAAGTAAAAAGGTAATTACTTATTATATTATTTCATTGTGTATAACATAAAAAGGGTATAATCTCAGACCAGGCTTTATTATTATTTATACTTATACATTTATTTTATAAGGTATATGTTGCTATTGTGGATAGAGCAACTGCTGTTGTTTATCTTTGTTATCTTATATTTTCTTAAATTGAACCATGTTAGTGTGCCTGAATAATAAAGAACCTGAATCTAGCATTATTGTTGTTCTGTTATCACTTTGAAAACCCAATATTTAAGCTGATCTGTTGTTGGTTGGCCCACTATACAGATAGCCTAGCTCAGGACCAATAAGGTTCCTGAGGTATGCACGACCCCCCCCCCCCCCTCCTTCTGCAACTAGAGTGAAAAAACATTTTAGCTTTTCCAACTTTAGAGGAATCTCTCTCTGGGAGTCCTTTGTCCATTGTAAGGTATATTGTGTGCATGTGTATCAACAGCTACATTTTTTAATTTTAGGATTTGTACTTGTAACAATGTCCTTACATTACATAAATAAAATAATAGAGCTTTTTCAGTTGCATGAAGGTAGTTTAGTTCCCTATTGGTTAGTGAGAAAAACAACCAATCTAAATAGATGCTAAATGGAGGGAGGCTATGGCGTCTTATTTAATGGAGAACTCCTTACTGAAGTCCCACTTAATTTATCGATCTTCCATCGACCTTAATTTTTTAAATCAACATTATTTATTTATTTCTAGGTTATGTATTTTTTAAATACACCCTAACCTCAATAATCACTTCCTGGTGGTCGACAACAAGTACCATTCCGGCACAAGTTTCTTCTCAGCCCTTATCAAAACAGGCGTTCTGCAAATACCTGATTATACATGTGTAAATTCAATCTCAATGGATAGAGATAAGTATAAGGGCTTATGCCTGATTTGAACCAAGTTAACTAGTAAATGCCCCAAATACTGTTACAGCCCCAGAGGCCAAGGGCGACATGCACCGTTCCGGCGCAGGTGAATTCTTGTAAAAGCGGTCGGCATTGCCGCTGTATCTCCCCGGGAGGTACTCCGCTGAGTGTGACTTGGTATTGTCCATGTCAGCTATGTAAGCTTCGTTATGAGATTGAATAAGGCAGGGTCACGTTCTACCCACAGGGCCACCCTATTTTGATGGCATACGCCTCATCAAAACACCTTAGTAACCCACGAGACCAGTAAGTAATTCAACAATCCTGCAGCAACTTTTTATAGACATATAATATAAGCAATGCATGCTGTAAATATCTAATTTCTATTTTTGTACGCAGTACTTTTTCATCTTAAAACAATTTAATAAAAATTATTATAATCCAACAATAAAGAAAAAATTTTGCAAATTTAAAAACTTGCTTGATCGAATTTGATATTATTTTTCATTTGAGATGGCACCCAGTATGCACCTTATGCAACTTTGGTTAGACCATCTGCTACCTCTATTTGTGCAGGGCCACCCATGTGTGGCCTATGGCGTTCCGCCATCAATAACGCTGCACTAAATTATAAAGATCTCTACTCAGATATGGTTTATACTGGTCTCGAAGTACAGTATGTTATACAACAGTTCTAGTATTCCTTCAGCTTATGAACTGTTAATAGTCTCAGTATCCCTGAGATGAGAACACATGCGATACTCGCATTTTATACATAAAACTTTGGAAAGATTTTATTGTTGGCCATGGTATTCAATTAGCCGTTGAAAAATCTCCAGTTACTCTGAAACTACAACTATACTGACTATAAATAATTTCCAACACCTGGTTTAATAGTCTGAGTGTTTTTCAGTGCTTTATTCTAAAGCGTAAAACAATAACCCTTATCTAGAGAGTTTAAGCAATAATATGTTACCAAGGCTTGGAATATAATTTATAGTACTTAATGCATCATTTATGTAGTGGTTCCCCATGCACCAACTAATCATTTATTAATATATTTAGTGTGTGGGTATTATACAGAAATAACCACAGCAATAATTGTTAACAATCAAATGGTATATCTGTGTACTAGTCCTTGCAGATTGGATTATAAGTGGTGTATGTTTACACTACAGCAATACCACCATATTATGTATATGTAATTTTACTGGTTGTCTGCATGGACACAGGTCAGAAACAATGTATTGTACTCAACAAAAGACATGCTTTGCTTATACAGTTAATTCCAATCTTTCATCTGTGAGTAACTTGTATCATTTTAGTGGCACATATAGAAAACTACTAACAAAACTTAAATGATTCTACTTAAAATATGTATTTAGAAGTTTTAGTGCTCGCTATAGTATGTAATGTTATAGCTCTAAAGTTGTAACATTATATATTACTATAGTAACATTCTGTGAAATGTAGTGCTATAGACATTTCTAGAAAGACAGGAAAGAGATGAACGTTACTTCCTCTCACTATAACTACAACTATAACTAAAAAATATATATATATGTGTATGTAAACATCAAAGCATGTAACAGGTAAATTACAACTTTAATGTTATGGTTTCCTTATTCTTACAAGATGTTGTCTAGTAAACATCTCAACTGTCCATTATTCATATGAATTAATATAAGAGCTATGCAGTGCTATGAATAGAATTTCATAGAGCAAACGCTTGGTAAATTGTACCAGATTATTGAAACTTTATTTATTTTTATATTTTTAAGTCTTTTGACCAAACAGAATAATTACTGTCTTATAAGAAATAACTATCAGTGAGTATCAAATTATATTGCACAATCATATCAGGCCCATGATAAAACTAGATTACAAAAACTTACTAACTACTGCTCACTACAAAGAATTTGTTGCCCTGGGGTTTAAAACTTGCGCCGGATTAACCATTTTAAAAGCAAGAACTTAGCGACCTCACAAGTCTCTTTTTATGTCAAAAATAAAATATAGGGCCCAACAACTATGTACATCAGAATTGAAGTTTCGCCTGAACTTCTATATCAGATACGTACAGTACATTACTAGTAAGTAGGTACTAGAGACATTTGAACCGTGTCTCGGTTTCGCGGCTCCGTGACAAGATTGCACCGGTGTGATTTAGAAATCACAATACATATATGAATACTCTGAACGCATCTCAAAGAGCTGTTCAGTTCCTCCGAAAACACATGTTTTTACTTACGGTTTTTTCGTAATTATTGAAAATTGTAGCTTTCATCCTACCGATGATTAGCAAGTACTTACTCTTGAAGTAACTAAAGTTAACAATCTTGGTGCCTCGCTATTAAAGGAAAAGGCGACAAAAAATTCACTGGTTCACAGGGGCCGTTGTCGAAATTGAATTATGCTTTAGACCCATAGTCCATTATGAATTTTACTGAATCCATTCAGTTTAAACTTTGGTTACTGCAACAATATGTCAACCCATTGCTTTAATAGCATTATTTTACTAATTAAAACAAAAATAAAATTTGGAGATAATTATTTTGCGTCCGTAGGCGGCAAAAATTATATACGCTATGAAGTGACATTGACAGCTGTCAGGATAGTCTGCTGGTGTTGCAAGTAAGAGTACACATTCAATACATGGGGAGATGGTCGGTAAGTGTTCCATCCGTGTATATTTAGTCCTAAGGCGCTAGAATTGTATACACTTTCTTCACCAAAATTATTCTGCTTCGAAGACATATAATATATCAATTTTCTCATGAGCATCATTTATGGTACGAATAGCTCTCGTTAAGGGTGCTTTAGCCAACAGGTTGGCCCGGGCCACTGGTACCGCCAGCAGTCGCGGCCGCCGCCTCCGCCATACGTATCTATCAGGTGCGCATAAATTTAGCGTTATTAGTACTCCCGGATTGTGAGAGAGACCACGCAGCAGCTCCACTAAATATTTTGCCAGCGCAAAATCCCTTCGAACTTCCACCTCATTGTACCCTACCATACCCAACACGAATAGTGTTGGATACATTAGGGGGTAATATGGGTATACGCCATACAACTTGCAATACAAATGCCTTGTAAACTTGTTCTGAACGCGCTCCAACATGGTCTTGTATTTTATTTCATGCGGACCCCATATGATAGAGTTGTACTCCAAAACATTTTTTACCAGAGCGCCATATAACGCCCTAACCGCCGCAATGCTGGTGAGCCCCCGTGACTGTCTTAGTATAAATCCCAAGTTTCTGTAAGCTTTTTTGCATGTCTTGATTATATGATCACGAAAACTTGATTGTGATGTCAGACAGATACCCAGATCACAAACCTGCGAAACCCGTTTAATAGTCTCCGCATCTATTAGACTATAGGTGAATGTAATCGGCTAAAAGTAATTACAGAGCATTTAGACACGTTAAAATGCAGGTTATTTCTACGAATCCATGCCACGACGCTGTCAATGTCTTCCTGTAAATGATCACAGTCAGATTGATCCTTAACCTTTAGCAGCAACTTAAGGTCATCAGCAAATAATAAACAAGTAGCATGTTTCACTACGTCTGGTAAGTCATTTATCATTACTAAAAACTCGAGAGGACCCAAATTGCTACCCTGGCTAACTCCAGATCAGGTGTAATATGGTTCAGTTTCGGCGCCATTGTAATCTACGTATTGCTGTCGATCCCGCGTGTAGCTAGAAAAAAACTTTATAAGCTGTGGTGTGCATCCTATTTCTGAGAGCTTAAACAATAAGATGTCATTATCAACAGTGTCAAAGGCTTTTTTAAAATCGAAGTATGCAGTGTCAACCTGTACCCCTGCATCTACCGCAGGCACCACTTGCGCCATAAAATTGAGTAAATTAGTGCTAGTACTATAGCCCGGCCTAAATCCGTGCTGCGCCTCTGAGAGCCGTCCTCGAACTTGATCATAGAGAGAGCGCTGAATAGCCGACTCAAATACTTTGGCTGGAGTTGACAAAACGGCCACGGGTCTATAGGTATTAACATCTGATCCCGCACGTCCCTAAGGAACTGGAATTACTCTTGTGAGTTTCCGTCTCGTTGGAAATATTGTCGCCTCCAGACACTTGTTAAATATATAGCACAGTGGTTGCGCAAGTACTTTACCAAACCTTTAGTCCCTAAATATCAATACAGGTATCCCATCAGGATCAGGGCCAGCGGATCTCTTGGGTTTAAGGCTCTTCACTTACTTCCCGTAAACTCAGAGCTGAGATGTGAACGCGATTGCTAGATGCCGTGCTTTCTGCCACCACAGCCTGTGCGTCTAGTCACGCTGGCTGACTGTTATAAACCGAACTGAAGTATTCCGCAAACTCTTTTGCACATTATTCATCGCTTAATAGTTGATCATTTCTCTTTATTTTTTGTTTATGCGCTGATCCTCTCTCTATTCTCATATAATCCCAAAATTATTTTGGATCTTACTCAAACTGAATTTGTATTTTCTTTTTATATTCCTCATGCGCTATTAATATTGCCTTCTTAACACCTGCTCTGCATCTGGCAAACATGTCATAGTCACTGCTAAGCTTGGTCGTTTTGTATTTTTTATGAAGCTGAGCCTTTACCTTTATATCGTGAATTAATTCACTTGTATACCATTCTGAATAGACATAATTAGTTTAGTTTTACATTTAGTTACAAATACGCAGTATGTACTCAAATTCCAGCAAAAAAAGCATTTTCTAGACGGCACTATCGATACCTTAGTAACCGCTTATACAATGCCGTAAATAAGTCCTGCAATGTTTACCCACGAATATTTGGTCGGTATTTGCCGCGCGCTTGTCGGATCGTGGTCTCGACAAAACTTCGCTTTGTGATGTAAATGCGCCGGCCATGGGCCGATCCACCACCACCCACCACACGACACCCATGAGTCTCATGGTTGTCTCATAAATATGTGACGGATTGTGCATGACGTAACGTGAATATTGTAAATCATATTTCGCTCTACAAATAAAATACACCTTCTAGAGCAGGAGAGATAAAAGTCATGAATAACTTTCTAGTAGTCCGATGGTTGCAAAATGTTGGAGTTTCTGTCTAGATTCTAGACTCTAGAAGTCCCGTGTTTGGAATTGTACTCGGTATATTATGGCAACAGCATAGTACGTTGCATCGGACCTGGCTTAAAATGAGTGACAAGACAAACACTGTTTAAAAAAAAAAACTTCTCAGTTGAGGCCGCTTTGTGATCCGGTGGTAGCTTTTAAAAAATTGATCATGTAAAAGTGCTTGCGTTAAGCCTATTTGAAATAAATATATTTGAATTTGTGACTAGATTTATCCATCATCGAGCCTAAGTATGCGGTCTTGGATTTTGATTGTACTATGATGATATCTACTTAGCATATTTTTTACTATACTATATAAAATGTACTTTGAATTCGTTCCAATCAACATTTGTTCAATCTTACAGGTACTTAACATCAATAATAACAGGCGTACAACACCTCGTGACTTTCACAATTGCGATCATACACATATTATTTTATTACGAACAGTCCCCGTGGCTTCGCGCGCGCCGGTCACCGATTGTGCACGGTCCGAGCGGTGCAAACAGTTGTACACCGCAAACTAAACAAATGAACACCACTCCTGTTATACTTTCACTTGAACTCGAGAGCCTCTCGATTGCCGGCGACAAGGTTGCCAAATTAAATCGATTATTATTGGTGAAGACGTGTCAGCTGAAGCTCCAGCTGTGACAAGTGGTGCGGACCTAGTGGAAAGTTGCTAGTAGCTTGGCGAGATGATGTGCTATGCCCTATCCAATCATTGGGGTCCGATTCAGTGAGACTTGTAACTCTATTATCATTATAGGATGTTGCCAGTAATTAGAATACAGGATGGTCCAGTGTTTAAAATCGCGTAATTCTAGTAAATTCATTCTGATCCCGTTTAGTGTAATCATCATTAACAGCGGCATCGCGGGGAGCGCAGTACAGCTGGTCGTCAATCATATAGAAAGATTCTGTTGCCCGTCTTCTTGTTTTCCCTTTATCGCCTTTTACTTACGACATCCAACGGGCGGAGATAACTCCTTTTATAATACTAGCGAGACATTTGTGTGATGGTAAGCGGATCGCTCGACCATCTAATTGATATTGCGGTGATACGATTCACATTACTGTATCTATCTGGACGGTCTATTGTGCAAGGGACCTTATAGGACATGCAGATATTACAGCTTTCTGATAATTAATATCATTGGACGCCCGGATTGGCCATTTGCCCAGGCCCTCCTATATCACTATAGGGTATCGTAACATGCTTATTTGCATAAATGCTAATAGGTTATGAAGGCCATTGCCTCTTAGAGGTAAGAACTGCACAACTAATGTGCCTATTGACCTTTGAATTGATCAATCTCATCGTATCATTAACATTTGCGTGGGCCACGTGAACATCACTGCAGTGTAGGCCCCGATACACAGTATTTGATGTTTTTGTAATGGGATCGATTTAAATGTAATGATCATGAGAGAGATGATACTTACTACTGAAACATTAGAGAAATGCCACGAGTAATTATCTTTAGATTTGTGCTATTGCGTGTTGTAAGTGATTAGCTTCAGATTGTGTACGAGTAGGAAAGCAATCATTTTTTTCAATAGACTGGTAGGTTTTCCAGGCATTTGTAAGGTAATATTTTACTCGATTCCGAAAAGATAAGTAAGTAGAACGAATAGGAAAGGATATGTTACCTATTTATCAACTAATAAATGCTTACTGCCTAACCATCATGCAAAATCCATTTGGCATTGGCAGCCCCAGCCATATTCTAGCCCTAGTTTTAGTTACTACGGCTAGAGGTATATCTTAGTCAAGACCAGGGCTGATAATACAATGTCTATAAGGCTAATCATTGTTTCAATATAAATATTTGCAAAGATAGGTAAGACTCATTTCTGTCTTTCCTGTTTAATCAGATCACGAAGTCAAAACAAACGCCATAGAGAGTCTTATTTTTCAAACGACTCTACCCGTTTACCTTCTTGTTTCATAATTCACAAATCCTTTGTTGTCCCGCATCTTATCACCAAATAAAACACGGAGATAGCACGCATTAGCCGGCACCTATGTGTTGCGTTATCTCTTCTTTGTCGTAAAACGTTTATAAAAGATCAGTGAACTTTAACGAGGGGCGCCACGTTGCGTCATGATGCTGCCACTGCGACGTGATGCAAGCGGAAGCATGTGTCTTTATGATGGTTGCACTCGTTTGATATTATTATGATGTTGGGAGGTGTTTGGCTTGGAACAAGATCGGGAAGGGTTTTTGGGTTCTATTTTTTTAGGAATAAAGGTTATTGTTGGTCGAAGATGGTCATGGCAGTTTCACCGGCGCTTATAGCACAAGCCTAAAAGCCAGGGGGCTTGGGCTGTGGCTTCAAAGCGGGCTGGCTCTATCACCGGATCACACTTTGTTTTAAATTTCCATGGCAGAGAAAATGCCGTTATGTATGTAAGAATATATCAACTCTTTATAAAAAAAAAACTCTAATACCATGAGAGCCTGCATGCATACACCACGTGTCAAGTTAGTAGGTTCTCTATATAAACATTATAATAATAATGGTAAGTTGAGAAAACAATTATACATTTTTAAACAAAGTTACAGGCAACTTTAAACTGTGACTTATTTATGGGTATGTTGCAAAGAGATAACAGCTTTGTAGCGTTTCGTTTGATACGTCGCCGTCGTGTGGATGTGATAAATATGTGTGGACGATTAGGGTGATTTCATTACGTTACGTTGCTTACAGGAGATATAAACGTTGTTATGTTTGCATACTTCATCCTTCAAGATTTATGCTTGAATTTTATAAGTAGATATTCTATTGCAGTTTTCACTTTAAAGATATAAATTAGATATTAATTTAGTAAATAATTAGTTGTAACATACACCTATGCTTTCATATTAATTATTCGGCTTTCACAATATGTCCGTGCATCTGCGTGGGTGATTGCAACATATTCCGCGCGTAATATTTTATCAGCGAATGCAAATCGATATCAAAATGCGAAAAGCTTTCATGAACACTTTCACCTGTAGATATACATATGTATATTGCATTCGTGAAAGTTGATTACAATGACACAACATCATCAGCAGCTTATATAAATATTAGCTGAATATTCGCATTCAATCAATTTGGCGTTCATTCACGTTGAAATGATTTTTTGGACACTAGACCCCAAAGACATGTTTTTAGTGAATTTGCATATTCGTGATTGGACCTATAGAAAAGTTATGATTAGTGATATTTCTTAACTTTTCGGTGTATTTAAGTTTGTGTGTTTAATTGGTAAAAATAAGAGCAAAGTTAACTTCGACTGACTGTAGTAGCTACCTAAATACGAGCTAGTTGCAACATAACTAGGAGAGAACTCTACACAAAGCTAACAAAATATTTGATAAGTCGTATAATTTGTGTCTGTGCGGGGTCACGTATAAACTTTACACGCACATACGTGAACTTACGCATTCAAGCAACACAAGTGAAGGTGCAGGTACAACAAGTGATATAATATTATTATTATCTTTAAATGAAAGTATCGACAAGCTTAAAGCCGATGGTAGGCGATGGGCGAAAGTACATACCTACTTATTATGCTGCACGCACGTGATATGATACAATATTAATTTGGAATTAAAGAATATTAAGTACGAAATTAAAAAAAAACGTACAAATAAATAATTACACATATCCGTGCGGTGTCCGGGTAAGAACAGCACCCTGCCATCTCCTCCCGATGGGTGCCCGTAAGAGGCGACTAAGGGAAGCAAGAAGACGGGCAGCAGCATCTTTCTATTGGATTACCTATCGCCTACACTGCGATCCTCGGTCTATTCCACTTTGATCACCTGGGTGATATCACCTGGGTGATTAAAGTGGAACAATTTATTCCACTTTGATCACCTCGGAATCAAATCACCTGGGTGATTTGAGCTGGGTGATTTGAGTGGAATAAATTAGTGGACTTTGATCACCTAGGAAACAAATCACCTGGGTGATTTGAGCTGGGTGATTTGAGTGGAATAAATTAGTGGACTTTGATCACCTCGGATTCAAATCACCTGGGTGATTTGAGATGGGTGATTTGAGTGGAATAAATTAGTGGACTTTGATCACCTCGGAATCAAATCACCTGGGTGAACAGTGGCGACTACTATTTTTATTTTTCATTTTGTGTCTTTAAATCACCTACATTTGGATTTACAAAATTCAATGTTTAAGCATCGGTACCTACTTTTTATAAGTTTATCCTCACTAGCTAACCCGCGCAGTTTCGCTTGCGGTTAATTAGTACTTATAGATTGTTTTATAGGTTTCAAACAATCATTAGTAACGCATCCTGACGAAGGTTACCGCATAATCTTTAACCGACTTAAAAAAGGAGGGGTCTCAATTCGTCTATATATAATTTATCTAGGTAGGTTATAAAGATTGAACCATCGAAAACCGTAAAATTATCTAGGTAGGTTATGATCACATTATCATCGACATAGTTTTTTCCATAATTCATATTTCTTCAGGAACAATTTATCCAGTCGTAATGAAATTTGCTTGGAATCATCATAGTAGTTTACTCTCTCGAATAAAAAAAGAATCATCGAAATCGGTTCATATTTGTCAGAGTAATGTACTGGAGAACATCAGTTTTATAGTTTTTACCAGATAAATTCCTACACATCAATCATGGATCTCCATGAAGTTCTAATCCGGTTGTGATAAAATTTATACAGATTCATTACAGTAGTTCCTTCTTGTGAATAAAAAAAGAATAATTAAAAAAAAAAAAAATAGATAATGATCCGTCTACAGCTGTGAATTTAGTAAACACGTTTTTCGCAAATATTGGCAAAAATTTAGCGTCTAATATAAAAAAAATACAGGTTACAGACAATAACACTTTATTACTCAAAGCGTCTTCAATTCCTCCTCCATCAAACTCAATGGGTGTATTCTTCACGGACGAGTCAGAAATAGATAATATAATATTAAATCTTAAGGACAAGTGTGCCGTTGGTTGGGATGGGATTCCTACCTCTATAATTAAGGCAACTAGGCATAAACTTATACCTGTATTAAGTTATATATTTAACTTATGTCTTTCTTCAGGTGTTTTTCCTACCGTATTCAAAAAGGCACTGGTACACCCTGTTTTCAAAAATGGAGATAAGGGCAGCATAAATAATTACAGACCAATTTCAGTCCTTAGTGTCCTGTCCAAAATTTTTGAAAAAATTCTTAATAATAAACTGCTCAATTTTTTAAATAAGTATAATATTATATCTGATAATCAGTACGGATTTAGAAAGCAAAAATCTACAGATGACGCGGTTCTGGAGCTTACTACGGCTATAGTCAAAAATTTAGATCAAAAGCTAAAACCATTAGCCATTTTCCTCGACTTAACCAAAGCCTTTGATACCGTTTCAGTTTCCATTATCCTAAAAAAATTACATCAGATTGGTATTAGGGGTATCGCATTTAATATATTTAAAGATTATCTATCCGGACGACGTCAAGTAGTAAAAATTAATGATTATATAAGTAATGAAGAAGAAATCAGCTTTGGTGTACCACAGGGTAGTGTTTTAGGACCTACTCTATTTCTCATTTACATAAATGAGCTATGTAGACTATCTATGCCTATGTGTAAAATTGTTATGTACGCTGATGACACCGTTCTTCTTATATCTGGGAATACTTGGTCAGAGACTTACACTCATGCAGAGAAGGCTTTACGCATTGTTGCTCACTGGCTGTCTGATAACCTACTTACATTAAATCTCGACAAAACTAAATATATTGCCTTTGCAAATCGCATTCAGGATTTACCTCCTACTTCGTTAATCCTCCATTACCATACATGTGGTCCAAACTCAAATATTATTCAATCATGTCGTTGTTTTCAGATAGAACGTACTTCTAAAATTAAATATCTTGGTGTCTGGTTGGATACTTCACTTTCATGGAAGCCCCATATTGAATGCTTAGTCGCTAGAGTCAGGAAATTAATATACACATTTAAACTTTTAAGAAAATCTACTGATCTCTCATGCCTTAAAATGATATACTTCGCACTGACCCAATCAATACTAAGCTATTGCATTACATCATGGGGTGGTTCAGTTAAAACTCTAATGCTAAAAATAGAAAGAGCTCAGCGAGCAGTTCTGAAAGTAATGATAAATAAACCGATACGCTTCCCTACAGTTTTACTTTTCTCTCATTGTAAGGTTCTTACAGTACGACAACTGTATATACTATCTTCGATCTTAAGAAAGCATACCCAGCTTGTGTACAACCCCAATATGAACACCGAAAAACGTCGCGCAAATCGTGTATGTCCTACTGAGCCCAGGAGAACAGTTGCTGCGGGCCGTCATTACTTCTATCTCAGCTGCCTCCTGTATAATAGGGTTAATAAAGACCTAGAAATCTATCCTCTTCCACTTAGACAATGCAAACTCAAATGTTTTGAATGGCTTCTAAGCTTAACCTACGAAAATACCGAAGAGCTCCTTAAACGTCATGGCTAAATGACATTACACTTCTCCACTATATGTTCCTACCTCTCGCACACATTCTCACACACACCCACACCTAAACACACACACATCCACTCTTACACATCTAGCATACCTACTATACTTAGTCTATAAAAAAAATAGTTTTTAAATTGTATTTAACTTTTGTTGGATCTATGTTAATTTTTGGTAGTGGGCGTTGGCACTGCGACACAGTTTTTAACTTCTGCATAATGCCAACGGTCTTATTCTCTGTACATTTATTTTAAGTTCCAATAAATTTTATTTTATTTTTATTATTATTTATTTATTTATAATTGAAATTGGTAAATATTTGCCAGAGTTATAACCATTTTTGTCCTTAAAAAGCGATAAAACATCATCTTTTAGGCATTCCTCCATTTTTTCTGAGTCGTTATTCTTGTTTTTTCAGAAACTACTACTTATTTGTAAGTAGTAAGAATTTTCCAAATTGGTTCATAATTGCCAGAGTTATGCGCGAACATACATGGAAAAAAAATTATATATAGACGAATTGAGACCCCTCCTTTTTTAAGTCGGTTAAAGATTATGCGGTAACCTTCGTCAGGATGCGTTACTAATGATTGTTTTAAACCTATAAAACAATCTATAAGTACTAATTAACCGCAAGCGAAACTGCGCGGGTTAGCTAGTGAGGATAAACTTATAAAAAGTAGGTACCGATGCTTAAACATTGAATTTTGTAAATCCAAATGTAGGTGATTTAAAGACACAAAATGAAAAATAAAAATAGTAGTCGCCACTGTTCACCCAGGTGATTTGATTCCGAGGTGATCAAAGTCCACTAATTTATTCCACTCAAATCACCCATCTCAAATCACCCAGGTGATTTGATTCCGAGGTGATCAAAGTCCACTAATTTATTCCACTCAAATCACCCAGCTCAAATCACCCACGTGATTTGTTTCCTAGGTGATCAAAGTCCACTAATTTATTCCACTCAAATCACCCAGCTCAAATCACCCAGGAGATTTGTTTCCGAGGTGATCAAAGTGGAATAAATTGTTCCACTTTAATCACCCAGGTGATATCACCCAGGTGATTAAAGTGGAATAGACCCGATCCTCAAGCCGCCTGCCAAGCGTGGGTATTATGGCAACCCCTCCTTTCTAAGGGGGAGGAGTTTGTTCAGCAGTGGACGTCTTCCGGCTGCGGCAGCTGATGATGATAATGTTGTAGCCTATATCACATACTAGATTTTTATTTAAGGTTTTAGTTTACACTTGAGAAGCTGATGTTAAATTTTAAAATCACTAAAATTTCAATAGCAGTAGAATAATAATAATAATAAGAATTTTATAACCAGTATACTTAATAAGGTAAACAATTGTTATAATACTCGCTGATGGTAAGTGGCACACCTGCCTACAGACGCCTAGCTGGTTGCAGCGCATTGCTGCTCGTCACTCGAGACATTAATCTTTCTCTAGCCCAGTAATTTCAGCAACACAGTAATGTTTACACACTGTTGCTTGGCGGCAGAATATCTGACACTGCGGTGGTCCTGCACGGTACCTTGCACAAGGGACGTAGTAGAAGTAGTTTTTAATTATTTTTTTCTATTGTTATAATATTTTACAATACATTTATTGAAACAAAATATTTACAGTTTATTTACAAACATGTACACTTAAACTAGGTAAAAAACTTCCTCGAAGTTGTCGCCGCACTGGGAGGGAAGGGTACCTAAAAGACTGGCGGCATTACCCCTTTGTATGGCCAAGCTTATACGTTGGCATAATATTGTAATATGTAAGGCTGGTGCCTTTGTCAGCTTAAGTTAAATCTTATATCCTATTGCATCACACCTTCCTAGTAATCAACAGCGCAATTGTTATTAAATAAAGAACAGAAAGCTCAACCGCCAGCTTGCAAGCCAACAACATGTAATTTCCAAGCTATCACTCAGATCGTGCAGTAGGGACATGTAACCGGTGATTGAGCGAAAGTAAAGCAAATATAATGGAGTTCAGCACGCGATGCGCCTCGAAGGTCGGCAGGTGACCCGTTGTGCTAGACGTATCACGGATCTATCCCATCAAGCTGCGAGTTCATCATGGTTTACATCCATGTTTAACATTGTTAAGAATATTTTCTCAAGGGTGATGATTCTCCATCGACATGAATACTGCGGCGTTAGTTTTTGTTATATTGAAGTTTGGAGCTGTCTTTTGGAGACTATTTATTTGAAGGAATAATCTTGAATGAGAATATTTCATCATCACGAGCCGGAAGACGTACACTGCTGAAAATAATATAATATTGCAATTGTTACCTGACACCCCGCGGGAATGGAAAAGAGAATATTTACTTACTTTCTATTAATGGTACGAATACTTATAAAGTGGTACCCTAACATTTAATAATAATAATAATAAATCCGCAGGGCAGCTAGTGGCGAGCTGTTGGTGCGTAACGACATCACGGACCCGAGTGCTCCAGAGAGTCGGACAGGGCCTCCACCTCGGAGTGTCTTCGTCGGCCGAGTGGAAACCGAAGGGGGCCCGCAGGACTCTCAGCTCTGGCTTGCCTTAATTGGTCATCCAGAGAGGAGTTGTTAGAGCTATATGCTCCAGGGGTGGAAGTGTTAAAGGGCATAACGCCGCGAGTAACTTCGGAGAAAGCGCAGCACACCTCTCGACACCCCTGAGCCGCTCACACCGGTGTTTTTTTTTTTTTTTTTTTTTTAATTTATTTAATCATGCAAAATATTTACAAACAAAAACCAATCACGCCATATAAACCCGTTAAGGTTTGTCGTTGACGTGAGTGAAACAATCTTCGTACTTAACTAAAAATAAAAGGAATAAAAACGTACAATGGTTGTTATAAAAGGAAAATATAAGTACATTATCTAAATTATGCATCGTTACAATCAATATTATGCTAGGTCGGTAGATGGTACAAAAACCTGTTACCGGGCGACACAAGTTGGCTCGATGAGTATTATACGAGCGGGTAGAAGTGTGTGTGTACCAGTGACAGTAACCAGCCTAACGATATACAGGTGGTTTCATAATGTGACATTAATTATTATTTGTAAATAGACAATCAATTAAATATTTTTTTAATTCAATTTTTATATTTTTATTATTAAGTTTGTTTTTTAGAGTTATGGGAATTTTATTGATTAATCTAGGTACTATATAATCTGTGGTTCGTTCTCCATATTGTTACATATAAGATTTGTAGGTGGGCTGCTCTTGGAATAAAACATATGTTGTGGTACAATTATGTTCTGTTTATTGGCAAAATCACAAACTGTTCCCTACTTAAGTCTTAAACCTTATATTTAATTATTATTAAAAGTAATACACTGTATTAGGCCCAGTGCCATACACTATGCGACGCTTATGCAACCCTACTTAAAAATAGCCAGCTTATATTACTTATTCACTCAGCGGTGGGAGCTATGGTCGTGGGTGGTTGGGAATAAAGCCAATTTAGTTAAAAGTTTTAGAGTTACTCCTTCCAGTATTAAAGTATACGAAAGTATTAGAACCGTGTGGGGAAGCCTTAATAATTAATACAAAAGGGGGGCGCCAGGGACTGTTTCAGTCCCAAATCCGGAGGTGACGAGGCGATGAACACTCGACGCTTCGGTTAAAAAAGTACTCCACAAGTACCAGTTAAATATAACCGGTTAAATACCGGTATTTCAAAATGTTAAATAAAAATATACCCAGTTAATAAAAAAAACTAGGTTAATAAAAAAACCGTTGTAAATAAAATAAACAACGTGGTAATAAAAAAAACCGTAATAAAAAAAAAACCGTTATAATAAAAAAAATCGTTGAAATAAAAAAAAACCGTCTGGCCTGCCTCTCGGCTAGGCGCACTCGGTGTCCGTACAGCCGTCCCGGGGTTCTTACGGACTCGAAGGCACCGGTCACGACCTGGTTCGTGGCGTCGAGACGGGCCCTCGGAGTTCACTCCTAGAACGGACAATACGGACCCCTCATGAGACACTATTCACACTAACATCAGCAAGGTTTTAGACACCACTAATTTATAGACTTTCCAAGACTACTTACAGTTTTTGGGGATGGTATTTGGCGTGGCTGTACGGTAGGCCGGTCCGCGCTCCTAACACTCGAGCATCGGAATTCTGGAACGATTGTTAGAATTTAACACTGATACAACAACCTATGCGATGGTTACTTTAGAATGCCACTACTGGCACGGGCTAATTACCTGAAGAACGAACGGATCACTGTGTCTCGGTGTAGTCTAGGTGTCTAGGCGGTGATTCGTGCTCAAATGAGCTGCCTGGGGTTCCACCCCTCCAATCCTACCTCAAAAACGAATAATACCACCTAGTGGCGATTAGCCCAAATAAGGGTAAAATTAAAGTCCAATGCTCCTCACAATGCATTTCGTTACAACAATTAAGATCCTCAAACTACTGCAACTTGGCGTTGGTCAACAAAGTTGACATCAATCAGACTCACAACATTGATAAATCACTGGAATTCACCATTCCCAGTGAATTAATTACGATAAAAACATTTATCTGGGGAAAATTATCCGGTCATTGACTGGAGAAATTAGTTTTAGTACCATTGCCACACTTAGTCCAAAGACAAACCTCACAAATCCACAGATTAAATATAATTCGGCTAAATCGAAGTATCTAGAAAATACTTCATATAAAAAAAATTGTTAGACTTCCGTTAATTTGGTCAATCTTAATTGATTTTCACTAGAGAGTGATTATAAGTTAAATATACCTTGTAAATTAGTTTTAATGGACTGCAAATAAAGTTTTACTTAAGTTTTATTTACTTTATTGTCTGTGAACTCGACGTAATTTTGTTCGGGACTGTCAGATGGCGTTACTGAGCCCATTCAAGTTTGACATTTCAATTATCACAACTATGAAACGTAAACAAACAATCTTTGGAAAAGAATTTAAATTACTGTACAAGGTGTTAAAATTAGTTTATTACTTAACAAATAGAGTGAAGTGAATTGCAATTACAGTGACAATGTTACTAGAACCAAGGAAAGTTGTAAGAAATGTTCAAAGGTAAGGTACGCTGCATTTTGCATCGTAACAGTACCTCCCCAACCACCAGAGATTTGACCGACTTAGGCAAATCTCGACGCTGGCCCTCCAGCGTTATACCTGCCAAAATACCACCAAACAAGACCTCTCATTCAAAAGCAGTAGGTACACAACTCCAAACTCCAAAAGCTACGCTAAGCTTAGCTACATAAATTATTAATCCACATAATCCTTCAACTAACGTGCACCAACAGCAATAGAATCCTGAAAGAAAAAGTAAGAGGACACAATGCAAACCTGTGTACGATTAACATGTAATAATGGTACCTGATAAAAATATACTAATAAATTATAAAATATAAGTGGATGTTTTAATTTTCAATATAATATATAGGATTTTAGTCACACTTCACGTATAGAGTAACAAACCGCTCTATTAGGCGACATTGTAGTAGGCTTTTAGTGTCGGGTCTACAAGTCCGCCCGTGTTTTAAGGCTTATTTTTAATTATCCATGTGGCCTATCTGTTTGTGATGAGATACTAATACATATACATAAAAACCAGGGTTAAATATACAGTTAACATTCAACTACAGTGTTCACCGACCGCACTGTTATTTCCCGCCATTGACAGGGGTGATAAGGCTTATTTTTAAATAAATGTAACTGAGTACTGCCAAAGTAAGTCTAATCAATTTACAAACATTGAAGAGACGAACCCAAATAAATTGTGGAGATAAATATATTTAAGTGATAACATCTAAGTTAAGCCAGAACAAACAACCAAATCGTACACTGGTATCCATGTAATTCCCTATAAAAAAAATACTCCAGCTATCAATCAACCCTACTTAGACCTAATTGGTTAAACGCAAACTTGGTGTAAAAAAAAATAAGTTTTAAAACGAGAAAAAAAAACAACAAACAAACAAGTCAGGCCTTCATCAACAAACAACAAACAAATATAGTGTGTATAAAAACAAAAAACAACAAAAACAAAACAAAAACACCCTCAATCAAATTAAAAGAAAAAAAAAAAAAACTAAATACTACTGGTACGACCCCTTTAACAAATCCAACTATCGCTTTCCAATACAGTAGCCTACAATCCCGCCAAACGGCCTCCAGCCTCAGGACAATCAAGATGCTGCCTAACCAGCAGTCCGGAGTTTGTTGGTAATCTACCCCTTAAAACAAATCCAAATACATATCTTATTTCCATCATAGCAGCCTACACTCCCGCCAAACGGCCTCCAGCCTCAGGACAATTCAAATGCTGCCTATCCAGCAGTCCGGAGTTTGTTGGTTCAACTCTAAAACGATATAAACAAATTTACCCAGTACGATCGCAAACTAATTTAAAAGAGATTTCCCTACCAACCCAATATTCCTGCATTGAGGCATATACAGCCACAAATGCGGAAGGAAGGAAAATAAAATAAAATTAAGGCATATACAGCCCTCTAAAACCAACAACCCACAACCAACAAACCGAAATATCGAAAGCCTATAAACTTTTAAAAGAAATCTCCCTACCTACTCAATAGTCCAGACGGAGGCATATACAGCCACTCATGTGGAGGAGGAGGAAGGAGAAAATAATGTCCAGCGACCCCAAGGCATATACAGCCCTCTAAAGTCACTTAGACACAACCACAAACCACAACAAAGCAAAATATCTAAAACTTATATTAATGACGTTAACTTATAACGACAAACTAAAACTAAATTATTTTAATCTTCCCCACTAGAGGATTTAAAATCTTTGATATGCCATTTACCAAGATTTTTACCGGAACTACAGCCTTCTAATTCATATACTAAAGGTGAAAGTTTTTTCCTAATGATACATTTTTCGTATCTAGGAGCCAATTTGGCCATGAAAAATTTGGATGCGTCACTCTGCGGATATGTCTTTTTCCACACAGTGTCACCTACCTCAAATTCCATGTGCCTCCTACTACTATTGTAATGACGAGCACTGCGATTGTGTGAATTGACAAGCGCGTTTTTAACTTTACTGAAGATATCGTCCAATACTCCTAACTGATTCGCATATGCACTGCGGGAGGCGCAAGCTAAGGTGAGCTGTCCTACGGTATCATTTCCGAAGACATCTCCGCTACACACGGCTTCCCTACCATGCACCAGGAAGAATGGAGTAAAACGGGTCACTTCATTAGTGGACGTGTTCATTGCATATTGAATTTTCGATATGTTCACATCCCAAGATCGATGGTCGTCTTCCACGAGAATTGATACCGCTGTCATAATGGTACGATTATAACGTTCAACGGTGTTCACGCTTGGGCAATACCGTGGTGTTAAATGGAACTGAGGTATCTTGTATTTCTCGAGCAATGTTCGAATCTCTTTACCCGTGAATTGCGTCCCGTTGTCTGCTATAACCGTACGGGGTATGCCATGAACTAGGAAGACGCCATCTTCTAGTTTCTGCGCTATTATTTTAGCAACGGCTCTACGTAAAGGGAAAAGTAAGCAATATTTCGAAAAGCAACACACAACTACCAAAAGATACGTGAAACCTGCTCTAGACCGTGGTAACGGACCTACCAGGTCCATGCTTATGGTTTCAAACGGTTTAGAGCATTCCTTTGCGTCCCCTAAAAGACCAGGAGTTGGCAACTGTGAGTGTTTATATGCAGCGCACTTCTCACAATTATTGACGTAGCTTATTACATCCCCATACATGTGCGGCCAATAGTAACGGAGTGCAAGACGTTTATAAGTTTTAAATATCCCAAAATGAGGGGATAATTCACCACTATGGTGACTTTTTAATAATTCAAGACGATTGCTCTCCGGTACCACCTGCTTCCAATCATATTCACTTGACACACCGAATTTATTTTTAGAATACCGGAAAAGTTTATTATCTTTAATAATAAAATTTGGACACGACCTGGGAGTCTTGACACACTTGTCCCACAAGCTTTGAAACCAAGTGTCCGCGACAACTGGCTTAATTTCCGACACCGGAACGGAACGTGATAGAGCATCAGGCACCACATTGTCCTTGCCCTTGCGGTGCTCAATAGTAAAGTTATAAGGTGATAACCGACAACCCCAACGAGCCAACCGACCGGTAGGATTAGTCAAATTAAAGAACCACTTCAGGCTCGAGTGGTCCGTTATCACCTTAAACGCTGGTCCGCCTTCCACGTAAGCACGAAAGTGTTCCACGGCGAAAACCACCGCCAGAGCTTCCCGTTCCGTTGCCGAATAATTGCGTTCCGCCGAATTAAGTGAACGACTGCAATATGCTATTGGGTGTTCCTCTCCATTAATGCATTGAGTCAGAGTGCCCGCTATCCCATAACTGGATGCGTCACAATGAATCTCAAATGGTTGAGAGAAATCGGGACAAGCTAATACTGGGGCAGAAACCAAAGCAGTTTTTAAAGTTGTGAACGCGATTTCCGCCTCAGCCGTCCATGCAAATGGCGGCGCTTTTTTACTGGTGCTTGTTAGTGCGTTTAACGGGGCCGCAATTGAACTAAAATCTTTAATAAAACGTCTATAATACGAGGCTGTCCCTAGAAACATCTTCACCTCTCTACGGGTCGTAGGTGTTGGAAAGTTAACAATTGACTGCACTTTCGATGGATCAGTGTGTAAGCCATGCTCATCAACCATGTAACCCAGATATTTTAATTCCCTACGAAAGAAAGAGGACTTCTGTAGGTTAATAGTTAAATTAGCCTGTCTTAACTTTTCTAGAACCCGTTCAAGAAGCGAAATATGTTCTTCGAAGGTAGACGAGCAAATGATAATGTCATCCAAATACACAAACACCTTGTTATTGAACTCAGGGCCGAAGAGTCTGTCCATTAAACGCTGTTGGGTTGCCGGAGCTCCCATCAGCCCAAAGCACATAACTTTAAAATGGAACAAACCACGTCCAGGGACTGTAAACGCAGTTTTTTCCCTGGATGAAACGGAGTCTAGCTCTATTTGCCAAAATGCAGATTTTAAATCGATTGAGGAAAGGTAACGCGCGTCCCGCAACTGGTCCAAGATATTAGAGACGTAGGGCAGTGGATAAGCGTCCTGTTTACTGACCGAGTTCAGCTTACGGCTGTCTAAACAAAAACGCCATTCACCGTTTGCCTTAGGGGCCAGCAGAACCGGGTTATTCCACGCGCTATTGCTACGTTCCACTACTCCCATCTCCAACATCTCATCCAGCTGGCGGTTTAGCTCCTTGAGGCGTTCCGGCGATAGAGGGTAATAGCGCTGTTTAATAGGGGGAGCATCTCCCGTGTCAATTTTGTGACGCAACAAATGGGTACGCCCTAGCCCTTTAGATTCAAAAGATACCCTTCCAAAATCCTTTATTAATTTCTCCGCTTTAATCCTTTGATCAGGTGTTAACTCGTCAAATGGCTGTAAGTGCCTAACCTCGGAGACGAAAGCATTGTTTTTAAATTTATTTAAAGGTAAGGTATTAAAAATTTTGGGAGCCAAATTAAAGGCTTTCCAAAAATTTACGCCAAATATCAACGGCGTGGTAATGTCAGGAATGATATAAAATTTAATAACTTGAGTTACACCCATTAAAGTTACTGGTAAGTATAAATAACCCTCCACAGATGCCTGCGAACCATTGGCTGTTGTGATGCTGTCCATATGCCTAACAGCGTGCAAAGTCGCACCCGCTTTAATGAAAGCTTGGCCAGCATCAGAACCCAACACTGAAATGCACGAACCTGAGTCGAGTAAACCGTAATAATCCTCCTCGTATATAGAAACGGTTAAATGTGGGCGACCATCGTTCGCCGTCTTATAATTTACTGCATCTACGTTTAAAGATTTAAAGAAGTTCCTTAACCATTCCAAATAGTTACTCCAATCAGTTTTATTAAAATTATGGCTGTAGTTCCGTGAAATTCGTTTTTTTGAATGGCAAGACGAACAGGGTTGAACAGTATTTCCTGTTCCTTTATTACAAGTAGGGCATGAAGGTGTCCGCACGCCCTTTTTACCACAACGAAAACATACGATTTCCTTTGATTTACAATTTCCTAACACATGACCGTGAACCCTACAACGGACACAATATAGCGGAGCAGAACCTCCTTGCACGGCCTCGACCCTTAGTGATCCCTTCGGAGCTTGGTAAGCCAAGTCAGCTGCAACAAAAGAAGAAGTTGGTTTGGGGGGCTCGTGGAACTGAGCCTTGCTAACAAAACCTAGCTCCAGTTGTCTACATCTTTCCTTCAACTCTTCTAAGGTGTTGATCGCCAACGTTGACAATCCCGATGTATATTCGGGTCTCATGTTAAATTTGATCCGTGCCAAGCGATCGTGCTCAGGTACCCTATAGGACAGTCTATTAAAAAGATTCTCCATCACCGCTATGTAAATACACGACTTCTCAGTTATACCCTGAGTCCTGTTAGTTATTTCTGAAATTAAACGCATATCGTAATCCGGCGGGGCAAACGCTGCAAGCAAGTGCTTCTTTAATTCTAACCAACTACCAACCGATGTTTTAATCCCTCGGTACCACAATAAAGCACCGTCTGAGAAGAGATCCAAAGCGGATTTATGCAAGGAGGCCTCGCTGATTCCTCTAGCCTCGCAAAGCTCCTCCAGTCGCTCTATAAAAGCTTTGACGCAACCAGTACCGTTATATCTACAGTCGAGTGATCTAACCGTTGCTTCCCTCGCACACGAATAAACGACATTTGTTGTTGGTACCTCAGTAGATACTACTGGTGACTCTGCTGTGGAACTAAACGACGCGTGGAAGCTCGCGCTAATACCATCAATTTTTTGTAAGTATGAATTAAGTTCCCTGTCAATATTAGCGTGGACAGCATTAAGTTCATCTGGGGGAGATACTCTACTCAGGCGATGGTACAAGTGAAAAGCTAGGGCTTTTATTCGGTTAAAACCTTTAAAACTGGATGGCCTTTTCTCCAAAACTTCGCCAATTTCCGGTAATTTCGATTTTATGATCTGCAATTCACTTGCTGGATCCATATCCGTCTCGAAAATATCGTCTGAGCTAATGATTTTTCCTAGCTCCCTAATCTGAACACGCAGATCTACCACGGTTGACGCGGGCTTCCCATCTCGAATTTGTACTTCGTAAATGAGCTCGTCCTTATGTAGTAAATTAAATGTAATTGGGCGTTCCATTTTGTAAGGTAAGTACGAAAAACGCGTTAAATATAAACTGGCTCTCACAATAAAGTCTTGTTCTTAAAAAATATTTAGAAATCACAGTAATTTAGAATTCGTTAAATCGCAGTAATGTTGTATTAATAAATATGAATTGTAAATCAGGAAAAAAAACACAAAATTAACAATACAAACCATAAAACGTAAAATGTAAAATAAAACGAACAAAGAAAACAAACACATACACTAAAATAAAGAATTCCGTGCTATGGCACGCGAGACGGTTTTTCTTAAAATTAAAATTCACCCACGGTTCTAGAAGGATATTAAAAACTGGCTTTTAAGTTACAGCAATTGACGTAACCTCTATTCCCAACAAAAACACACGTTGAGTGCGCCACTGTTACATATAAGATTTGTAGGTGGGCTGCTCTTGGAATAAAACATATGTTGTGGTACAATTATGTTCTGTTTATTGGCAAAATCACAAACTGTTCCCTACTTAAGTCTTAAACCTTATATTTAATTATTATTAAAAGTAATACACTGTATTAGGCCCAGTGCCATACACTATGCGACGCTTATGCAACCCTACTTAAAAATAGCCAGCTTATATTACTTATTCACTCAGCGGTGGGAGCTATGGTCGTGGGTGGTTGGGAATAAAGCCAATTTAGTTAAAAGTTTTAGAGTTACTCCTTCCAGTATTAAAGTATACGAAAGTATTAGAACCGTGTGGGGAAGCCTTAATAATTAATACAAAAGGGGGGCGCCAGGGACTGTTTCAGTCCCAAATCCGGAGGTGACGAGGCGATGAACACTCGACGCTTCGGTTAAAAAAGTACTCCACAAGTACCAGTTAAATATAACCGGTTAAATACCGGTATTTCAAAATGTTAAATAAAAATATACCCAGTTAATAAAAAAAACTAGGTTAATAAAAAAACCGTTGTAAATAAAATAAACAACGTGGTAATAAAAAAAACCGTTATAATAAAAAAAATCGTTGAAATAAAAAAAAACCGTCTGGCCTGCCTCTCGGCTAGGCGCACTCGGTGTCCGTACAGCCGTCCCGGGGTTCTTACGGACTCGAAGGCACCGGTCACGACCTGGTTCGTGGCGTCGAGACGGGCCCTCGGAGTTCACTCCTAGAACGGACAATACGGACCCCTCATGAGACACTATTCACACTAACATCAGCAAGGTTTTAGACACCACTAATTTATAGACTTTCCAAGACTACTTACAGTTTTTGGGGATGGTATTTGGCGTGGCTGTACGGTAGGCCGGTCCGCGCTCCTAACACTCGAGCATCGGAATTCTGGAACGATTGTTAGAATTTAACACTGATACAACAACCTATGCGATGGTTACTTTAGAATGCCACTACTGGCACGGGCTAATTACCTGAAGAACGAACGGATCACTGTGTCTCGGTGTAGTCTAGGTGTCTAGGCGGTGATTCGTGCTCAAATGAGCTGCCTGGGGTTCCACCCCTCCAATCCTACCTCAAAAACGAATAATACCACCTAGTGGCGATTAGCCCAAATAAGGGTAAAATTAAAGTCCAATGCTCCTCACAATGCATTTCGTTACAACAATTAAGATCCTCAAACTACTGCAACTTGGCGTTGGTCAACAAAGTTGACATCAATCAGACTCACAACATTGATAAATCACTGGAATTCACCATTCCCAGTGAATTAATTACGATAAAAACATTTATCTGGGGAAAATTATCCGGTCATTGACTGGAGAAATTAGTTTTAGTACCATTGCCACACTTAGTCCAAAGACAAACCTCACAAATCCACAGATTAAATATAATTCGGCTAAATCGAAGTATCTAGAAAATACTTCATATAAAAAAAATTGTTAGACTTCCGTTAATTTGGTCAATCTTAATTGATTTTCACTAGAGAGTGATTATAAGTTAAATATACCTTGTAAATTAGTTTTAATGGACTGCAAATAAAGTTTTACTTAAGTTTTATTTACTTTATTGTCTGTGAACTCGACGTAATTTTGTTCGGGACTGTCAGATGGCGTTACTGAGCCCATTCAAGTTTGACATTTCAATTATCACAACTATGAAACGTAAACAAACAATCTTTGGAAAAGAATTTAAATTACTGTACAAGGTGTTAAAATTAGTTTATTACTTAACAAATAGAGTGAAGTGAATTGCAATTACAGTGACAATGTTACTAGAACCAAGGAAAGTTGTAAGAAATGTTCAAAGGTAAGGTACGCTGCATTTTGCATCGTAACAATATTTATTCTTGGCACTAATGGTTACTAGCTGTTTATTACTAATTTGACGTGTAGTTATAGGATGCTTTATATAGTTAGTATGTTTAAAATAATTTTCTGTAATAAGTGAGTAATCAATTCGTCTTTGTATTGGTAAAATGTTACATTCTTTAAATAGTTCATCATAGTTATTTTTATATTTTTTCTTTACTTTGCTAGATACAATAGTTTTTAGGAGTCTTAATTGCAAATTATATATTCTATCTATGTATGTTTTAAACGTTCGTCCATAACTACTAATACCGTACGCCATTATACTTTCTGCAAGTGATGTATATAATATCGTTAATGTATGAAATGGAACTTTATATTTTAAAATTTTAAATTTGGCAAGTATGGCACGCAATTTATTACATATTTTATCTATATGACAGCCCCAATTAAAACGGTGATCTATGGTAAGTCCTAAATAAGTTTGCTCAGTAACTAATTCTATACATTCACAATTACATTGCGGATTTTTATTGTGTAGGCACTGATGTGTGTGTGCAATTAGTTCTATATTATCAGTGGTACTTATACTAGAGTGATTGGCAGATCTTATTCGTATTAGTTTTGTTTTTTGTGCGTTTAATACAAGCCCTGCATCGTGAGACCATTGAATTAATGTTGTGAAATCCTGTTGTAATTTATTGAGAGCTACTTTTACGTCTTTGTCAGCAGAAATTAAACATGTGTCATCTGCATATTGATATACTTTGCAGTATTTAAATATATTATTCATATCATTCACGTAAGTTAGGTAGTGTAGAGGGCCAAGAACAGAACCTTGAGCCGTTCCGTGCGTACCTGAAAAATTATCGCTAAATTCATTGCCAACCTTAACTTGATAAGATCTATCTTTTAGATAATTTTCACACCACGTCAAAAGCGGACCTCTAATACCACAATTGTCTAGCTTTTTGCGTAATATGTCATGTTTTAAGGTATCGAAGGCTTTGCTATAATCAATAAATACTACAAGAACTTGCTTTTTATCGTTAAGGCAGTTATTAACATAGTCCGTGAAATTTGAGAGCAATTGCGTGGTACTTTTGTTAGGTTGAAATCCGTATTGGTTTTCTGATAATATATTATTTTTTTGTAGGAAGTTATTTATTTCATTACTTACATATTTTTCCACTATTTTGTCTATAATGGGCAAAATTGTAATTGGTCTATAATTGTTACAATCGTCCTTAGGTCCTTTCTTATGTATTGGTCTAACAATGCCTTTTTTAAGTTCATCTGGATATTTTCCAGTTTGTATACTTCTGTTTATTAATTTGGCTATAGCAATAGAAATATTTTGTGAGATTAACTTTATATCTATAGGACGTATTTGGTCCGCGCCAGGAGATTTGTTATGATTTAAAGAATTAATAATTTTTGTAATTACTTTTGGTGTAGATTTTTTTAAAAACATTGATAAATTACTTTGTTTTAAATATGATTTGGGATCCAACAGATTTGAATTACACAATGGTATTATCTTATGGACAGAGTTGTGAAACTCCTTCGCAAAGTTATTGGCAATAATTTTGTTATTTAATTTATTTTTATTAAACGCTTTGAGTATTACTTCATCTACAGACGATAATACGCGCCCAGTCATGTTATTTAATATTTTCCAGAGTTGTTTCATATTTCCTTGGTTTTTATTTATTTCTTTCTTATAATATGAATTTCTGCTTTTTTCTACTAATTTGTTACACTGATTGCGCAATTTATTATATTCCAATTTGAGTATCTTATTTGTAAAATCTTTTTTCCATTTTATAAATAGTTCATCTTTTTTATTGCATGTATTAATAACTTTACGATTTATCCACGGTGTACTATTTTTATTATGTTCTTCTATTTTAACCTTAATTTTTGATTTATTATAACATAACTGAAAGCTGTTTTTTATATAGTTGTATATTTCGTTTGGACATTGCAGATCGTCCACTAAATTCCAGTTTATTTTCTCAATCTCCTGTTTAAGTAATTTTTGATTACATTTGGTAACATATTTGAAATCACTCTGTATATCATTTAGCTGAACTATCGATGCTACCGTGGTACGATGGTCCGCCAGAACTGTGCCGAGCGCTGCACAATAAACATCGTGTATTCGGAATCTAAAAAACATGTGGTCAATACAGCTTTTAGTAATTAAGTCCTTTCTTTGTTCTATTCTCGTATAATCGCGTAATCCACATACAAGTCCGTGTTCCGTTAACATATCAATGTATTTTTGTTGGATGAAATTATTTATTTTCAGATTAATATTCATATCTCCTATTAAACACAAGTCAACATTTGGATATTTACTAATAAGCCTTTCAAGTTCATCAATAAAAATCAATTTACTAGTGACGGGTGGTCTATAAAGTGCACACAAATGTAACGAATATTTTTTATTTATTGTAAGTTTTCCTATTAGTGACTCGAATGTGTTTGTTATTGTGTTATATGTCGAAAAGGTGTATTTCTTTAAAGTATAGATAACAATACCCCCGCCTTTACGCTCCTTTCGTAAATTTGTGTGCATATTATACCCACTGAGATGAAATAATGAACTCACATAGTCAGATATACTAACTTCTGTTAATATTATCACATCGATGACATTAGGGGCACTATTAATTAACAGTTCCAATTTACAAAAGTTTTTTGTAAGTGAACGAATGTTTAAGTGCAGAATATGAAGGTTAGATTTGTGCTTAGGTATATTTGTGCAGTAGTTAGAGAATGTAGGACAATTTAAAATTTCATGTACATTATCTTGTAAGTGAATATCCATAATAAGCAATACTACTAACAAAAATAAACAGAGAATAAATCTTTATAAATGGTTTACGAAAAAGAGCCTACTTTACTAATATCACACTCACTACGTATGATATACACTTTTGATTTGTCATCTTTACGCACCAAAATTTTGCCATCTTTACACCATATATATTTAAATGACTCCTTCAGTTCCTGCTTCACCTTCCACAGCAGATTCTTATAGTAATGAGTTAAAGCTTTCCTGATATATATTTTGTTATTTTCATTTTTGTTGACTATGTCTGATGTGACTTTACCACTCGTAATATTATTTTTTCGGGAGGCAGATACCCAATTGTTTGCTTCTTCCACAGATTTCAATTTGATTTGTATGATACCTTGCTTCCCTGGTTTAGTGGTTATACGAATAGCATTTTCTATGCAATTGCTATTCGTTTGCAAATGCGTAGCAACATTCTTACAAATTTCCACTATATTTTCATTTTCAGTAAAAGAAATACCCTGGACTTCTACTTGCTTTGCTATTTCCTGCTGCTCACGTTCATTAAAACGTTGTTCTAAGGCCTCCAACTTGAGCTCCAGATATTTATTTTTATTTGTAAGATCCTTGTTTTTTACCTCCAACTCCTTAATTTTCTCTTTAAAAGCTTCCATTGATTCAAGACATTCATCCACTTTATCACTACAAAACTGTATTGCCTTGTTTGTTTCCTTAATTTCTCTTTTCAGTACTTTGTCCATCTCAGTTGTTATATCTTTACATAATTTCTTTATATCAATAGTCTGACTTGTATAATGTGATCCACTCACCTCATCTTCATCGTCCAAGTCGTCATCAGGTACAATGAAAGAGCTTTTTCTAGAGGACTTTGGGGAACACTTGTTACAGGTCCACTTAGAGGTGTTGCTCCCTGTCGTCCGCTGACGATCATTTAGGGAGCCCATCTAGTGGGTGGCAAGTCACCACTAGCCGCAAAATAATTTGAAATAAAATTATGGCAAGTGACCCCAGCCTTAAGAAATTGCCCAATCGCCAGTCCACCAAATGCTCAACCCCATAAACCTAGAATTCTTTTCACATGCTTGCAATAGTCCCTACCACCTACCGAGGTCAACTGCTGTAATTTCATCATTGTGGCAGTTGAACATTGTGGGAGGTGTTTTACACACCATTTACTTATTATAAAACGGGCCTCTACGTGTTGGATCCGTCCTCACGCAAGCCTCTAAAAGACCGGGCTAAGCCCGTGAGTAAATAAAACATGAAAATAATAATAATATCCTGGGATAATTCACACACGGTCATCTGATCCCAAACTAGGCAGAGCCTGTACTATGGGAACCAGACAACTGATGCTAATACTTATATACTTTTTTTTTGTAAACACATACTTATATAGATAAAACACCCATCAGACCCTTGGTTGTCGAACCCACGACCTGTTGGGTAGCAGACAGGGTCACTAACCACTAGACCAACAGGCAATACAATACAATACAAATATTCTTTATTGTACACCATAAAAAAAGATACAACTTAAAAAGGAAAAGTAAAATTGCAGTGTGACAATTTAAGGTGGTCCCGTCAACATTTGGAATATTAGGTATTGACTTTTTTAAGGTGATACAATACTGAGACTGAGCCACCTTCTAATATAACTATACAATGTAGATTTTGTCTTTTACAATCTAGACTCGTGGTACAAAACATAAAAATACATCGTATTGTACGTGATTGTATTCGTTTTTTTCCCTAGATTACTCGATGTGTTTATCTGCCATCTATTTTCTCAAAGACGTGAGATAGGACATAGTTTTGTCCGAGTTAATGCGTGGGAACTTGCAAGTTACAGTGAATTCAACTACTCGTAAATACAAATGGTTTTTAACCGACTTCATTTTAACTTCAACAAGGGTCCCCACTATTGAAGTCGCTGGACGTTTGGGGTGTGGACCCTATGGTAAAACAGAACACAGCAGAACAGAACAGGCAGGTAAAACGGAACAGTGCATTATCTTAGAAACCACTAACTCCATCTAATAGTTCTTTTGACAATATCTCAGCCACCCCTCTCCCGCTTTCGTGCCCGTGAAATTGTCATGCGAACGCCCACGTTTTTATCAAGGTCAAGTCGTTTTTTTGGTGTTTTGATGTAAAAACGGCGAATTTCGTTAAGCTGTCACTTTCATCTAGTCTCTCATATCCAAAACTTTGTGTGCACATTGACGGGCCCGTTGGTCTAGTGGTCAGACACCCTGCCTGCTAACCGATGGGTCGTGGGTTCGATTCCCGCCAAGTGTCTGGGTGTTGTTTATCTATTTAAGTATGTATTTACAAAAAAAAGTATATAAGTATTAGTATCAGTTGTCTGGTTTCCATAGTACAGGCTCTGCCTAGTTTGGGGTCGGATGACCGTGTGTGGATTGTCCCAAGATATTATATTTATTTATTTATTTATACATTAATTACTGACAAGTGTTGTTTGATTTTAGAATAAAACATTATGAGATCGGTCTTATAATAAACTCCAAATTATACATTGTTTTCATAACTAACCAAAAGGCAAAACGGCCCGGGCAAAAGGGTCCACTGGTAAATTGACTAGCCTTCGCTTTATGTTTTACATTTCATTCATTGATACATTTTCCTAATAAATTAATACTAACAGAAAATCTTCCTCCCACAACAGAGACTAATATAACTAATATTTTTGACGTTCAACCATCATCGTCGTTGATAGACGAACCTCAACCGTCCGCGCGTCCTCATAAAGTACTTGTCTACTACAAATTTGTTACTTGTTAGTCCAAAAGACATTATGCCGTTACCAAAAACCTCTAAAACGCTGAGACCTAATGTCAAACGAGGAAAGTTAGTCACGTGGACGTCACATTTTTTTTGGATGATCCGAAGAATATAACACAGAAAGGAAACAGCAAGGACAAGAGCAAAGGTTAAGACAAGGTTATGAACAGGGGTAAAAGGAAAGGTAAGGGCAAAGCAAAGGGAAATGAAGGAGATTCGTCAGAAGAAGATGAAGATTCTCAGTGTTTATATTGCTTACATCGGTATTCAGAGTCCAACGAAGGCTGGATAAAGTGTCTCAAATGTAATAATTGGGCTCACTGTCATTGTATTGGTGTTGGCTAGGAATACTAAGACACTAGTCTTATTTCTGAAAGATGTAAACCTTAGGTCCAATTTGCTTTCAAGTGTGGTCCGTTTTACCTACCCATGCGGGCAGAACGGACTGATACCAAGATCAGCCAATATCTTGGTATTCCTGTGATTTTATTAACGTATGACTAATTAATATTGTAGAATAACACATCCTTGATAATTTAAAACAACAGTTGCATAAATAAAACTGTTGATTATTTAAATATGTTTTTTTCCCTTAAGTGTGCCGTTTTGCCTAGCTTTCCCCTACCTGGCTCTGCATCTTACGAATGGGTTTCGTTTCTTGGAGATAAAGCTTACATAAGATTCCTAAAAGTATCTGTGCACAACCAACCAAGTTAGTTCACCGCAACTCATCATAATATTAGATTGTTTTCACTTTCTCATACACCGACATCAATTAGGAGCAGATGAGCCGCGACCTGTGACCGCCGCCGCCGGCTTTGCGGTCGCTGCATTCGAGTTAGGTACCCTCTCGTCTGAAACTCTTCACATTGACATGACGTCACGCGTTACGCAACCACGCAACCATCTCTAACATTAGCATTGTTTGTACAACTTTCAGTTTTATACGGTGCTAATTAGTGGTATCAACCGCATTCTGGTTACTGTGAATAAAATAAACATAATTAAGTCGTAGAATACGGAATAACGATTTTTATATCCGGTTCTTGGTTACACATTAAGCAATTATATCGTTATAGACTTTTTTCTAATATTCTTCTTTCATGCGTGTTACAGTTAGATATAGGCCTAGCTAGCTATTTGAAAAATTGTCTGCAATCCCGCTTCAGTGATAGGTACAGTATTTAGTCATGGCTGTGCTTTTATGAGCATTGATGACCTTACTATATAATTATTTCTTAATTTGAAATAATAATATCTCTTTTACTGTCATCCAGGCAAAGCCGAAAACTTACACACTTTTTTTGTAATATTGTCGTAATATAGTTAAATAACACCCAGACATGAGATAAATTCATGCACACAAATGCTTCTCCTGAGTGGGAACTGAACCCACGACCTATCGGGTAGCGGCTGATTTTTCTGACCACTAGACCAACGGGCCTGAAATATCATGTACATATTTTAGTTTCAGGAAGTGTGACGCGATACATAGGTAAGTTTCTGGACGAAATCTGTAACCGCTGTTGTAGTGGTGTCATGGTAGCTCCGCTGGTTGGCACTGCATCTCCTTGCGAAGAGCTAGCCCAGTTCCCACGGTGCCGGCGCTGGCTGCGCCGCTGCTCGACCGCTAATGGACGTCCGTCGACCGTCAGCAGGCAATTGTGCCAAACTCCACGGGCATTCGCCACACTATGCAACTAAGCAGGTATTCACTTATTATTTGAATAGAACCTAGCACTTGTCACCTATGACGTTAGTTACAAATTGCACTGATTCCAGTAAGTTCTTAATCTACAGTAGTATACTACAACAACAATGTTTACACACTGTTGCTTTTTGATAGTATATCTGACGCCACCGGGTAATATTTTCAATATTAGTAAACTAATGTTGTTTTTCTAAAGGTCTAACTCGGAAATAAATTAATAAATGATTCAATTGTCGAACCGATGAACCAATTGTCTTTGGCTGACCACCACTCCTGTGTTCATACAGCACTTCCGGTTTTTGATTTCATACACCTATATATGATTCCGTTTCGCGATTCAGATGGCTTTAATTCAGGGTGATGTGACGACTAAAATAAGTAAAGAAAACCGGCCTTAAGGGCGGGGTGGCTTTCCCGCGATGTTTCGTTACTCCGCATAGCCTTTTTCAAAATGAATGCAAAGGTTCGTACGATCTGTGTTAATCCGAACTAATGCTAATTTAATTAAATCCTTTGCTGTAACAATACTCTGATGCATCTCTTTTTAAACTTATTGTAGGTACAACTATTGCCAGACCGTAATTGCAGTAAAACCTATCATAATACATTTTCGGCCGAAAACTTCAAAAGTTCCCCGGGTCCTGTGGGGGTCAACCGGGGTATGTGGGATTCTTACCTACTAAAAGATGAGAGGGGATATCCGGGCTCTCCGGTGGGATCTGCACCAGGAGCCCCTCAGTGCCTTGTCTTTGAGCCGCCGCCGGGGGGCGCATTATAGCTCCCTCGGTAACGTGCTCACTGGGACCGTGGGTCGCAACCCGCCGCGCCGTCTCCCTCGGAGTCACCGCTGTACTCAATAGACGTCCTAGGGCCCACACCCCGAACGTCCAGCGACTCCGAAGAGACCTAAGTATCATATTATTATACTTAATTTAAGTTATTCATGATCGTAATAAACTATTGGTCAAAATGTCGCCACTTTCGCTCACCAATGTTGAATAAAGGAAAGTGCGTTGAGGAAGCGGAAGATATTATGTCTTTCAAATTACAATATTATCTTGTAAAACTATCGCTTCATCTTGTATTGTGTAATCATCATTATAATAAGAATGCATAAAAAATAACAATGCAATGATTTAAAAGTCGGTTTCAAATATTCATTAATTTAACAACGTCCTAAATGGGTAATCGAGCTAATGCGAAACATGACTTGACGTATAGTAATGTTACTGAATTTGATTTTAATAACGACAGATTTTTTAAACTTATTTTCATATTATTTAATTTTAAACTTAATAGTTAAATTTGAAATGAAGATAAGCGCACGATGGCCGTGACTTATGAGGGGTTAGACGCCATGATTTCTTTAATTTGAAGCTGAATTACTGCGTACTTCAGTTCATTTCACATCCCACTGAACAAATAAATAAATTAAATGTTTCTACAATTGTGACTCACTCACGGTATACAATAATATATTAATAATCTTTATGAATTGTGTGGTTCTGTCCACATGCCGCGTCTGGCGTGGTAGTGACTCAGTGAACAAACAAACAGACGTATGAACGCACACGGCCATACATCTCAATGATTAATGCGAACTCACATGGCGCTTTCTTTGCGGATATTTCGCTATCCGTTCTATAATTAATCTAATATTTTTCTATGTATATCACATCGGTGAGAGTGGGTTATTGCCCCATGCCGGCTATAAGTATATAAAGGGTTGTTTTCTGTAACTAACGCGTCAAAGCGCGTATTTTTCTTTCGGGTTTTATATCTTCGAGAAAGTCCAGCATACGCTTTATCTAATGCTGGCTAACTGTGGTGCAAATTATTAGCAATCAGGGACGATTGAGAAGATGATGGCAACATGTATTTTTTTAGAAAAGGTCTTTTTCATATTAGTATAATAGATGCTCTTTACGTGTAGGTATAAGTAAATTACGCAAGGTCCCTTGCGTAAGGTCAACAGTTTGTTACCTAGTATAGAGCACTGCAGCTAAAGAAATTAATGAACTCAAGAGACTTAATAATTAATGATCAACTAATGTCTCGGGGACAAACGCCAGCGCGATGCAATTGTCCTTAACCGGAAGTGTCGCTTGCCATCACGCGAACGTTCATCACATCATTTAGTTACATAAAGCCGCCTACACAACTTCTAAGCTCCTCGCTTCATTTGCCACCTGGGGGTCTAGTATGAGTTTTTATAGTTATCGAAATCGTCCAAACCGTCAGTTTTCTCTATACATTACACCTAAGCGCCTCTAGTGGTAACTATCAGAAACTAATAAAATGTACGGGAGATAGCTGACAGTTTGATCGATTTCGTTATCTATCAACAGACCCCTTAGAAGACCCCCCAGGATTACATTCCACGTGGTCTGTTCACACCCTGAACACCAAACTTGTCTTATGTAAGTAGGAAAGTACACCAAAATAAAATTTACTGTAAATTTAATTTTCAAAAAAATTTTCTGTTTAAAACACCACATTTTTCAGAGAATATGTAGAGTTGTCAGTTCAGCTATGGCCACTGTTTGCGTTCATATAAATATATTTAAAATACTAACTGAAGTACTAATTTACTAAAAACGTTGAAACAATAATAATTTACGTTTTGTCTCACGGAAGCAAGCCATGGTAGCTATAAATAAATAAATTGCTAAAAACGACGATGAATTTGTTTTCAAAAATCAGTTTTTGTAGGAAGTTTGCTAAAATGTTTACGTTAAACAGTTCCAAGTTCATTCGTATTTTACTGACAGCAAAAAAACTTAAACTTGAAGTTTGGTGATCAACAAGTTATTGTACGAGCCAGGAAAAACACCGCAGAAAACTATGAGTTTTTATAAGAAGTCTTACCGCGAATTTAAAAAAATGTTTCCTACTGTGATCGATCTAGGCACAAATACATAAGAGAGGTAAAAATGCTATTCTAGAATGCTGTGAATCTGCCACAATCATCATCATCATCATCAGCTGCCGAATCACGTCCACTGCTGAACAAAAGTCCTCTCCCTTAGAAGGGAGGGGTTGGCATAATCCCCACGCTTGGCAGGCGTCGTATAGGTGGTAGGTAATCCAATAGAAAGACGCTGCTGCCCGTCTCCTTGTTTTCCTTTAGTCACCTCTTACGGACACCCAACGAGAGGAGATGGGAGGGTGGTATTCTTACAAGAACACCCTGTGGGTCGGAGGCTATTCCGCTCCAAGAGCAGCGAAACCTAGTACAAATGTACTGGTCCTATATAGAGGTAACTAAGGTTATAGTACCTTATGACGGACTTCGGACAACAGTTACGGTAACCTTGAGTTGGTTTTTGTTTTTATTAAATACTAGCTGAACCGCGCAGCTCCGCCCGCGCTTTAATTACATTTTGCTCCCCTTTTCTCCCTACTCCCTTGATTTATCTCTCTCCATCTCTCTCTTTTTTATAATAAAAATCTAATTCTATGCTATTTCTCTCCCCTCCCGCTTCGGTCCCCGTCACACTTCCCCTCTTCATCTTCCCATTGTCCTCTCTGAACCCTCTCCCTCCTCTCTCTTCTCCCAACTTGCTCCCTCTCACTCCCCCCCCTTGCTCCACCTAACTCCTCCGATCACTCACTCCATCACCCTCCCCTCTCCCTCTCTTGCACCCGCCCCTCTCCCTCTCTTGCACCCTCCTCAATCAATCATGGTATCAGCGGCATAAAATATACTTTATAACCTATTCTCAGACCTACCCGCAAAATTTCATACATATCGGTTCACCCGACTCTGTTGCACGTAACTCAGAGGTTCTCAAATTTTGTTGTGCAAGGCGTTGCGAACGTTCGACACTCGACTCTCGTGCGCGTACCTGAGAGTTTCTCTGATTTTGTTCAGCAAGGCGTTGTGAACGTTCGGGTGAAGATTCTACCATACGACGTATTCTTGCTGCCCGTGCTTGAGAACTATGTTTAAAAAGTTGAGACCTGGCTCTCTTAGGCATTTTCAAATGTTTAAGAAAATGCTAATAGCGTGTAATATTCTAGCAATATATGTAATATTCTAGATATTTATAAGATCTACAATTAATTAGAACATTTTATGGTTCTATATTTTATAGTTTAGGCAGCGTACGCAAAATAAGTAACTTTTCTGATTGATTTTTTACACCTTGTGTCCGAAAAAACCCAAATATCTTACAGAACCCTATTTTTTTCCAAAATAAAATTTAGCCTATGTTACTTGTGGATAATGTAGCTTTCGAATGGTGAAAGAATTTTTAAAAACGGTCCAGTAGTTTTTGAGCCTATTCATTACAACCAAACAAACAAAGTTTTCCTCTTTATAATATTAGTGTAGATAGTGTAGATATGTACATATGTATGTAGATGTAGGTATGTAGAGACATAGTTCTTTATTAATCTGTGGACATAGTAAAGACCTTGGTTGACAACGTGAAAACACATATCAACATATACCGCCATCTGCCTCAAATTATTACATAGCAACATTTTTTGCATTGCCGCGGCTTTTACCATTTTAAAAAGCATACGTATAATCTGCTGAAACTTACGCATAATAAAATAAAATTATACCACCCACCACCACCAGCACCATATTATATTTTATTATTATTATTATTTTATTATACCTAAATAAATATTAAATTAGTACATACCCGAGACCCGAGATTGTGTTTTTGTATTAATGCATACAAACACAATCTCGGGTCAAAACCATGTGTTCTATAAAATGGATAAATAATGTGTAGTTGTAACCAGTTCATTGACCCAATGCTTGGAGTGTCTCCGTTTCCAAATTCCTGGCTCGAACTTCGTGTGTTGTATAAAAAAGTCAATATTTAATTCGTAATTGCACTCACGACCTTAGGATCGCTAGCTGTAACTAGGCCACTATAGTTACTTCAATTGTATCATGTACAATTACTTCCTCAAAGATTAGATATCAATAGCATTCGACCGCCACTAACTTTCTGAATGAAATCTACAATTTCTCCCATAAAAAGAGCAATCATTCGTAGCTTTTCATAGTTGAGGACCATTTCATTTGCGGTGTGAGGCTCGTGACAAAAAATATGTAGTTTTTGCGTCGCTTGCGCGTTTATAATGTCGCGCTTGTGGCTCCGATGCGGGCTTATTCGTTTGTAATAAGTGTAACCGTTATCCTCAACTCGACAGCATTAAGTATTATGTATGTACATAAATACACATGTAGGTTTATCATTCGAGCACAGATTTTTATCGTATGCGTTAGTTCTTACATGGCTTCATTATACATATATCTTGGGGAATGGAGGGCACAGACCGCTGCAGATGGCCTTGACAGCTCTACCGAACTAAAAGGGCGAGTGGTTGGAGTGCTACAGCCTAAAGCTTCTAACATAAAGGGCAGGGGAGCGACTAGCTCAAGGGTAGGCACGTCCGGATAGCGCGGCCTCGGATCGGGTTGTCGCTTAGAGATGATTAAGAAAGTTTTTCCTTATGTAGAGAACGAACATACCATAGAGTTAAGTATTAAGAATAGAGTACGCGTTTGACTATGGTCCCATTACACAAAGCGTAGGCAGATTTTCCTCTACGGGGCACACGGAAAAAAATGGTTTAGCTGTGGTCGCTAAATTGGTTTTGCTGCCAATTCATTTGCTGCTCTGTATAATATCTTAGGTATATCAGCAAAGCATTGTGTATTACAACTAAGACCACTTAGCTATTATTGATAACGACATTTAGCTATAAGAACTACAAAAAATTAACAGGTGTTACAAATTGTTTAACAACTATCGCAAACTTTTTTCGCTATATCATCAAAACAACATTAGGGGTTGCCCTTAGCTGTGGCTACAAATCATTATTACCATTTATGGATAAATACTTCGTCACTATTGCAAAAAGATAGATGCCTTAAGCAGCAAAGACATGTCTGTATCGGTCCTGCTAATAGTCTTTGCAATCACTGCAAATGATTTTGCAGCCAGTACTAAATTTGTTTGCAGATGAATCTGTGAAGTTTAATTTGCTAATACTGTTCAAACTCTTAGTAACTATTCCAAATTATTTTAAACACCACAACTAATATTTTGAGCTGTGGTTGCTAATTATAATGTCTTCATATAGCTAAATGGTATTTGCAATCACTGCAAAAAATTTTGCAACAAGTACTAAATTTTTTTGCAGATGAATCTGTTAAATTTCATTTGCTAATATTGTTCAAAATCTTAGTAACTATTCCAAATAATTTTAAACAACACAACTAATATTTTTAGCTGTGGTTGCTAATTATGATGCCTTCCTATAGCTAAATGGTCTTTGCAATCACTGCAAATGATTTTGCAACAAGTACTAAATTTGTTTGCTGATAAATCTGTTAAGTTTCATTTGTTAATATTGTTCAAAATCTTAGTAACCCTTCCAAATTATTTTAAACAACACAACTAATATTTTTAGCTGTGGTTGCTAATTATAATGTCTTCCTATAGCTAAATGGTCTTTGCAATCACTGCAAATGATTTGGCAACAAGTACTAAATTTGTTTGCTGATAAATCTGTTAAGTTTCATTTGTTAATATCTTAGTAATATTGTTCAAAGTCTTAGTAACCCTTCCAAATTATTTTAGACAACACGACTAATATTTTTAGCTGTGGTGGCTAATTTTAATGTCTTCCTACAGCTAAATGTTCTTTGCAATCCCTGCAAATAATTTTGCAACAAGTACTAAATGTTTTTGCAGATGAATCTGTTAAGTTTCATTTGTTAATATTGTTCAAAATCTTAGTAACCCTTCCAAATTATTTTAAACACCACAACTAATATTTCGAGCTCTGGTCGCTAATTATATGTCTTTATATAGCGAAATATCTTATTAATACTTTCAAATTAACTTAACAGTGAACCATAATAATACCTTGTCAGGGGTAGCAAACTAGAGTTGCGTGAGTTTTATAAGATCATTTTGGAACTTTATCTAATTGTTCTAAATTTTACAACTATTTTTTTACAGCAAGTTACAACAACGCACAACGGCCAGTGTTCTTTATGCAGTCTCGTAAAGTTAAATGTATATCAAAATTTTCAAAACTAACGGTTTCACTGACGGTTTCCATTACGAACCCAAGCGATCAAGGCATAATGTAAGGGGTGAGCCATTATATCGACACACCCCTCTATATGGAGGGGGTTCTGGACATAGCCCACCAGCTGGCCGTGTGCGGATTGGCAAACTACACACGTCTATTTTTGAATGACGTGCAGGTTTCCACACGATGTGTACTTACATCGTACACTGCACCATAAGACAAGTGATAATCAATATTGAAATTAAGATGACATGAATTAAGAAAATCTCCGAGGTGCAAGGCGTTGTTTGAACATGGGACTCTTGTGTTCAAGGCATGCTTTTTGACAACTTTTCTTGACTTCTGTTGACTAAAATAAATATCTCGATTTTACACGTATGTACTTCATACATGCATCTAACCCGTGGGGTGTCCGGCTAAGAATAACACCCTCCCATCTTCTCCCGTTGGGAGTCTGTAAGAGGTGACTAAGGGAAAGTAAGAAGACGGGCAGCAGCGTCTTTCTACTGGATTACCTACCATCTATACTGCGGTCCCCAAGACGCCTGCCAAGTGAGGGAATTCTGGCAACCCCTCCTTTCTAAGGGCCTTTGTTCAGCAGTGGACTACTTTAGACTGCTGATGATCATACATTTCGTGGATGGTTTTATATATTTAGGTATACATATCTACTTGTTGCCGATTATTATGGATATAATACCTAAGATAATAATAAAACACTGTTTACGGTTACTCAATCTTATGTAGTAATAGGCATTTACTACCTATTAAATACTTGCGTTTTAGTTTGAATTATAAAACGAGCCCGAATTTTTTTGCGACTTTTGCAAATATTATATTTGTAACAATACCATAGAATAATTTGCCAGTACAGATAACAAGATTAGTGTTTAACTCAGATAACGGGCCTTTAAAAGTATTACCAGATATACCAGATTGGTTTATGGAATCCGCCAAAATAGTGAACAAATGGATTTGACTGTATTCACTCGGTCTCTGAGATGGGTTTTAAACATTGACATGTCCCACAGTGAGTAAAACCGGGATAAGAAGAAGAAAGAAGAAGAAGAAGAAAATACATTTATTAAAGACACTAATAACACACACACAAGACAACTAAATACAGTAGAGCTTAATTTAGGTAAGTTTAACTTAAATACAAATGAATTTAGTATGCCAAATACTATTTTTACAACAAACGCAAGAAAACCACATATCAACATACACAAATTACACTTCACTATTCTACATAGAGCACACAAAGACAATAACAATATTTAATTAATAAATTACTTTCACGACAAACAATCTCGGTGTGTGTGTATAAATGTGTCTTCAAAAGGCAACAGCTCAGCTAAATGCTGCATGTAAATGCAGCGCTGATTTTCAGCTGACGCCCTAGGTGGCTTGCTGTTCAATGCCAGATTAAGGATTATACAGATCTAATTAAAAAAAAAAATAATAATAAATAAAATGTACAAATATCAAAATGTAATCCTAAACTTCGCCGGTAGTAATAAAAATATAACATTCGTGTCCTTCATTCAATTGCGCTATACTACGGTGATTAGGAACTACCCGTCTACGGCACGAGCGCCAGTATCTTTATTGTATGTATGATTATTAGTTTGTGCTGGATTTTTGTATGTCTAGAACATGTTTTTTAAATTTTAAACTAAATGTTTTTAAATTACTTAGAACGCGCAGTGGAGGTGGTAAATTATTCCAGCACTTAGAGGCTGCGTACCTAAAACTACCCCGAAAGGCAGCAGTCTTGTGTTGTGGTATACGTAAAGCATACGCTGCTGCACGCGTTGGGTATCTGCTATAATCTGACAGCCATTGTAGTTTGGAATGTAAATACGCTGGTTTTCCCGTTTTTATCACACCGAATAATAACGTCGCAAAATGTAATTCCCTTCTATATTTCATCTTAAGCATATTCGAATTATTAAGGAAGGGAGTGACATGGTTTCGGGGCGGAATATCAAAACAAAACCTCGCGCAAGCATTTTGGACCCTTTGGATAAGATTAGCCGTTCTTGTCAGCAACCGTGGTCCATAAGCAACATCCAGATAGTTAAATTTCGAAAGTATAAGCGAATCTACTAATTGGATACGAAGGTCCACACTGAGGTGATTTCGTATATTATATAGGACTTTCAGCCGATAGAAACAATTTCTTACAACTTCAGCTACGTGACGTTCAAACCGTAATTCATCGTCCATTATCAAACCAAGGTTTCTAGCCTCCTGTACTCGCTCAATTTCTGTACCATCGACGTAAATTTTGGGGCTATAACTACCTATACGCATAATTTGATTTTTAGAGCCACAAATCATGAACTTGGTCTTACTCGGATTGAGGAGAAGAGAGTTACAGTTAGCCCAATTACAGATATTGGCCAGGTCTTCGTTAATCATCTTAATTGCATTGTCAATCTCATTAGTCTTAAAAGATAGGTAAATCTGTACATCATCGGCGTAAATGTGAAATTTGCAGTGCTTAATTACATCAGCGATATCTGCACTGAACAATATAAAAAGCAAAGGGCCAAGCACAGATCCCTGTGGAACTCCTCTATTCACATTAGACGTAGAGGATCGCGAGACAGACCCATCACTATTGCGAATTTCAACAAACTGCGCACGCTGATCCAAGTAAGAATGAAACCATCTGACCGTGGCGGGTTCAAAACCATAGTATGTTAATTTTGACAGAAGTAATGGAACATTTATGGAATCAAAGGCCCTAGAAAAATCTAATAGGACCAGTATTGTACCCATTCCCGTGTCCTGTGCAGCTAATATATTATCCATGACATCCAGAATTGCCGTAGAAGTACTGCGGTTTTTTCTGAATCCAGATTGCTTATCTGGTAATATATTGTTCATCTCTAAATAATTTCTCAACTGGGAGCCTACCACTTTTTCTAATATTTTCGAAAGACAGGGCAGTAAACTTATTGGCCTTAATTCTTTTATTTCAGAGATACTGGGATTCTTCGGTATAGGTCTAACTATTGCTGTTTTCCAGCTTTGCGGAAAGTTAGATGTTAAAATGGATCTGTTAACTATGGTAGTAATTACATCAAGTGTTTTAGGGACTAACATTGATATCATATCTAAAGTTAGGCCATCAGTTCCGGATGCATTGGACTTAAGTTCCTTAATAGTTTGTAATATAGTTAATGAATCCACTGGTTTTAAGTTAAATTTCATACTATCGCAGTATCTATTGAATTCGTAATAAGTTAATTGCGATATTGTTGTATTAGGATTACCGGGTATATTCAAAAAATGTTGGTTTATTCTATCTGGGTCTGCAAGGTGCATTGGAATTTCCATAGTCTTTGGCGGAATTATTCTAGCTTTAAGGTTTTTCCACAACAGCTTGGGATTCTTAATATTACCGTTGATATGCTCTTTAAAATAGCACTGTTTTTCCCTAAAAATGGCCACAAGAACCATGTTTTTCAAGTCCTTATAATACTGATGATGTGAAAGTGACTTTGTTTTTCTATATTTTTGAAGTGCTGCATCCCTTAAGCGCATCATGAGTCTAACATTGTCTGTAAGCCAGGGGGCTGGTAGCTCTCTAATAATTCTACTCTTAACTGGTGCGTGTAGATCAAATAATAGCGTAACGGCCCTACTATATTCCTGGGCAAGATGGTCTACATCCTCAAGTTCAACAAGCCGGTCCCAGCTAACACGATCTATGTCTTTATTAAAGAGATCTGTGTCAATGTCCGTTATGGGTCTTGACGTCACCATTCTAGGTGGGATTTTTGGTTTACGGAACTGTAACTGACAAGTAACAAATGCATGACCATTTATAATCCCTCCAGAGTCTACAGACACATTGCGAACACTAGCATTAGTACATACGATGTCTATAAGTGTTTGACTACTGTCGGTGAAATGTGTTGGGGACTCAACCACTTGACGCAAGCTTAGACATGTTAAAAAAGTATTGAAACTAATGGTTTTAGAATCCATGGGATTAAGCAAGTTTATGTTAAAATCGCCCAGTAAAATTATGTAATCATATTCGCTAAATGAACCTATGGTATCCATAACTGCATCTAAAAAATATTGAGAATCCAGCCAGGGAGGACGATACGCTGTTCCAATAATTAACCTATTGCCATTTACTTTAGTCCTTATCCACATTTGTTCTACTTGGTTATACGCGGGGTGAATGCAAGTACGAACACATAATCCGCGCTTGATATAGAACCCAACCCCTCCACCACGACCGTCACGGACCTGGATGGGCCGAGGAATGTGCTTCAACCGATATTCCGGCACAGAGGGCGCTCGCCCTTCTTCCCCCTGCCTCAACCAAGTTTCGTTTATGGCCATAATATCTGCCTGGTGTCGCTGCATTGCCACTATAAAGTTATCATGGTCCGTTCCAAGTGAGCCAGCATTTAAAAGTCCGACTTTAAAAAATTTGTTATGCATTGTACTTAGTGTCATGTAAACTGACTTTAAAAAATATCAGACAAACTAAAGTTAATCGTAGCTGACGTTCAAGCTTAGAAGACTTCATCTGAACATAAGAGTTTAGATATCGACAATTTGACCAACACCGAGATTGCTCTTCCAGATTATATAAAACGCTAAATTCACACTCATTACTGACATACAAACTTTGCAAATATATGGTTAAATAAGATTTTAAAACAGATAAATGTATTTTTCTGAAAGCATAATTTTTACAAACAAATGTAACAGTATAATAATAGTATGACGCACAATAGTTAACCAACTTTGATACACAATTACGATTACGAGACAGACACAGGAGAAACATAAATATCATGCATCTCATATGTGATAGTAATACAACACACATGATTTTAACCTTTAACATAAAAACAATATTTAAAAGCAGAAAATACCGAAGTCCTAAATTACAATTATAGATCGTTATTTTATGATAATCATAACAATGACCAAACATATGCTTATTGAATAGCCTCAGTATGGCTTGTGGGCATGGTAGGCTGAACAGTTTCAATACCAAAAACCCGACACAGATCATTTTCAGTACGAATATTGAATGTCTTAGTTCCTTCAGTCTGTTTTACGAGAATTCGTCCCCTCCTTGTCCATACGTACTTCCATTGCATACGTCTCCGAGCCTCGCGTACTTTATATAATAGCTGGCGATTATATTTCGTGAGTCGCTCATTCACATAGAAAGGCCGGGACTCACTAGCCAGGCCAAAGTCCGCGGTGTCAGCATTACGTCGCACACGCATGCTCTTCATGAATTCGTCACGTAGATCTCGGCGCGCAAACCTCACCACCAGTGACCGAGGCCTCCCGGCGCCACCAGCATCACCTCCTCGCGAGGATCGCAATGACCCCATACGCTCCACATACATGATATCGCGCGCGTCAATAGTTATGCCTAACTTTTTTGCAACGAGAGAGACTATATGCGTTGGGTTCTCTGCTGTTGACTCCGGTATATTAGCAATTTCTATGTCGTTGGCAAGCAACTCTTGGTCCCTATCATTCAGGTCGATTTTTAGCTGGGAGATAATTGTTTCTAACCGGTCAGATGACTCCTGTTTATTAGCCATAGTGCGCTCAATAGATTCAACACGAACCTCCAATGCTTCGGTACGAGAGTTGTTAGATGCTATGTCATTGCGCAAATCATGAATCCCTTGTCGCACCAGTTTTACCTCCTCCTGAAGGACCCGCATTTCCTCTCGAAACAGCCGTATCTCCTTAACCATTTCGGCAGTCGAAGCAGTCGGTGATTCAGTTCCCTGGATAGGCGATTTTAAGGTGGAGTCCCTCAGTTCTGGAATATCTACTGTACTTTCCTCGGCATTTTTAACTGGAGTTTCAGATCCGTTGTCTCGTGGTTTATTTTTTATACACTCTGGGCATGACCAAGACTTCGATATTTTATTGCTCTTTCTGCCAAGACAGCCCTGATGGTATATTTGAGGACATGTTGTGCAAGCAACGCCATCTGCTTGTGCAATGAAGCGTCCACACGCATAACACTTTGCCATCGCTATCGAGTAATGCGATCGATAGGGTAAGTGAAAGCGACCTAATTAGTTCTGGAGTCCGTGCGTAGATGTCACACTAACAGGAAGTGTGCATGCACTGCTACCAGATGGCGCCAGTAGGTCACTCCAATTAAACAGCTGACGCACAGCTGATGAACAGCTGACGAAAGGGTAGTTACAAATAACGTCGTTTGCACACCCACACTTATTAATCCAAATTTGTTTCTTCTTTATGTCGATCAAATAGGAACAATTATCTGGCACAAACACTGTTTTTAATTTGCGACGATAATAGTCCACTAATTGCAAAACACTTTTATAACGTACGAAGAACTTTTTATTAGTTGTGATCAATATCACAGTTTTTGTATAGTGTACTAATTAGTTTAATAGGTACGTATCACATCACCTTGCGAACGATAGACCGTGCACATTATAGTTTAAATATTCACGTCAAACACTTGTAAGAACTGTTAAATTTGTTTATGAATTTTAAATGATTTTTTTATACGGAACAATACAACTCTGATTGACAGCAGCGCCACCTGTCCACCGGTTAACATCAGCAGTGCCCACGACTTGTACGCGTGGCCTTTAGTTCATTGTAAATAATGAAGAAAATAAAAAAGGACCAAATGAATCGTACCGAGGACCAACAATTCTATAGATAGGTACGATAAACGATGAGGAGTTCGAATATTTGTTAGAGTAGGTATGATACATTCGGAGTAATATCGTAAGTATATCGTTTCGAATGTATCGTTGTCAATTTTGAGAGTTGATATACGAATCCAAGATCTGTGGTTATCAGACAGACTTTCCTCAATAATGCGCAACTGCTTACAGTAGGTACGTCCGATGGATCATTAGGCTTTAGTCCATTGAGATATTGCTTTAGGCTCTCCAAACTTTCGCGCATTCAAGGGTTACCTTCCAGCTCCATCATCAGATCCTCATATTGGGAAAAGTCAATGGAACTCTTAAAGCTGAATCAAGCGAGCCTAAACACGATGTGATTACTAGTACCCCCTCCAGGGTTCCTTTACCCACCTTCCAGTTCCATCATCAGATCCTCATTAGTGGTCAAAGTAAACAGAATTCTTTAAAACAAAACAAATGAGTCCAAACTCGATGAGTTTACTAGTAGCCATCTAAGGGTTCCCTTATCCACCTTCGAGCTTTATCATGACATCAGTTCGATAATACTATATTAATATATTGTCACGGGTTTTTGACACATGTGCAAAATTCCAAACGATTTGAACGCGTAGAAGTGGGTGAAAATGGAGTGGCAATATTCTATTACCATCATATATACCTACGTACTTATTACAGGTGAAACTAACAAAAGCGCGTTTAAAAGGCGTTTAAGCTAGCTGCTCATATTATGGCGAACACAGACAGCAGATACAGGCTTAGTACTTGTCAAGACAAATACATCTAGCCTAAACACGACGGGGTTATTTTGGGTATTTCAGTAGTTCCAATGGTCACCATTCCTAATGTTCCTATGGTCCAATATTAGTAAGTAGGTCTATGTTTTTCGTAAGACAAGAAAGCGAGTTAATAGGTGCAAAAGAAACGTTTTAAAACGAGCCCGAATATTTTAACGACTGTTGCAAATATAGTATTCGCTGCAGTAGCATACAATAATTTGTAATGGTAGCAAATTTATTCGCGTTTTGCGCGGACAAATGAAATAACGGTTCTTGCAGGTGTTGCCAGAGTGACGATTCACTTAATCACATCAATTCACTAAGACTTTGCAGCTCGCTTTACGACTCGATGAAACGCTATAATATAACGTGTTAGTTGTTTATTTAATAGGCGATAAATATTGAAAATTATGATAAATATGGTTTCATACTTTTCATAGCGTGATTTTTCGCTAGTTGGATTATAGTTTATGAATTTACTTTTTTATTTTTGAATTCTCAACAAAGTTATCAACTTTGAGTCATAGTGTTAAAAAATATAATGGTTCCATGAAATCTCAAACTAAACCTCTGTAAAATACGTTGATGTGATAGATATCGAAATCATTGAATCATTGATCTTGAAATACAAAAGATAGTACTTAATAAAAAAATATAAGATGTTATTGACCACTTACAATAACATTCTTCAATATATAAGAATATACTCCTTCAGAAAGTTTGAGGTGTGTGGCCCTAGATGTCTAACATCTAACTCTTGGTGGATGTATAAAGTGTCTCCGACGGCGGGCTTAAAGGCAAGACCAGAAAACCCTCAGTTTTCTGGTGCAGATCCCACCGGAGCGTCCACGCCTCCCGTCTCATGTGCCGATGCGACAGCCGTGGGTAAGAATCCCACATACCCCGGTTGACCCCATAGGTCCCGGGACCTATTGCATGTGTCCCCCGCGAGAACAAAAAGCAAGTAGATCACGATATGCAGCTTGACACTTATCGTATAGACAGCTTACAAACAAGATCAGGGTTACTTGAACAATAGATTTACGAAAGTACGGGTACTTAGTAGTAAAATGGAAAAATGAATTTAGGTAATGTCAAAATAGTAATATTTTGTATGTGGCATACCTACACATAATCGCCATCGTAGCTGTCATCATAATAATAATAATGTCATCCAAGCCCCTCAGTACCTATCCGACGTATGGATCATCTTACTTTCTAGACAAAAAGATCCGTCATTGTCCTAACCAGTAAGAAACAATTACCTACACAAAGTTGTTGCTCCCTGCGGGAATGGAACCCGTGACCTCCGGTTTGCAAAGTAAGTGGTGCCCCGCTGACCGCTTAACTAAGAGACTCTTTATCCCGAAAAATTGAAGGGTTCCTGCAGGACAGGGCATCAAAATATAAGGGTAACGCGCAAAATATATAGGATGCGCAAATATATAATTTATGTAAATCGATCGAGTCGAATCAGGTGGTCAGACTGGGTTGGATGGAGTCGGATTGAGTTCCTTCGGAGTCGCTGGGCGTTCGGGGGGTGGCCCTTAGTTAGGATGTCCATCCAGTACGGTGGCGACTCTTAGGAGGACGGCAGCGTTGTTGTGACCCCCATCCATGTGAGCACCTTGACACCGTGAACGCTAAAATGCAAGGCACTGATCACACTGGTGCAGATCCCACCGGAGAACTTTGGTGTCCCCACTCATGTGCCAATGCAACAACCTCGTGGGCTTTAGTGGGTAAGAATCCCACATACCCTGGTTGACCTCCACAGGTCCCGAGGACCTTTTGAAGGTTTCCCCGCGAAAAATAAAAGAGTCGGATCGAATCGGACCGAAGGTGATCAAGTTCAATGGAGATGGATCGTGTTATATCGAGTTTTATTTTATGAGTATAACGCGAAAATTACCTACCTACTGGCTGCGTGTGAAGCCTCGGGTACAGCTAGTTCTTAATAAAGATTTTTTCATATATTTTTGTTAGCAGTTATGACTTAGCCTATCACCCGGTCCTGGCTTGATGTCTATTTCCGCATGTACATTACTAACCTTTATTTTTTACATTTTAATGTTAAAATGTTAAATATATTATTTGATAGAAATTACATTTTTAATAGAAAAGTTTCATCTGTATTTTTTTGACAGCACTGGCAACATTGCTTGGTAGTTAGTTTTTCGAATGCTGACAGACGCGTGATCATAGTCATGATCTGTGATGTGCTGATGTGATAGACGGTGAAGTTATTGTGCAAGGGAGGACGTTACAAAATTATTGGAAATCTGGGTTTATGACCAACCCGTCATTGATACATTCAAAGGTTAGTACAATATAATAAATTATAATTGCCTGCAATTAATTGAACAGAATAGCAGTCCTACATATGCCTTATTATATGAAAATGTGCTAATATTTCACAAGGAATTTTTCGGCCACTTATACTACTAAACCTTCCATTTTACATAAGCTCTTCGGAGTCGCTGGACGTTCGGGGTGTGGAACCCTTAGAACGTTCATTGAGTACGGCGGCGACTCCGAGGAGGACAGCGGCGGGGTTGCGACCCCCGTCCCCGTGAGCACCGTGACTGGTTCCCGGGGGGCTATAATGCACCCCCCGTCGGCGGGCTCAAAGGCAAGGCACTGAGGGGTCCCTGGTGCAGATCCGGCGCGCGGGTTTTAGTGGGTAAGAATCCCACATACCCCGATCGAGCCCCACAGCTCCCGAGGATCTTTCGAAGATTTCCCCCACGTCAAAAAAAAGGTATCTTCCATTTTACATAAGCTTGTGGCGAGCTGGTGGTGCGTAACGTCACCACGGACCCGAGTGCTCTAGAGAGTCGGTCAGGGCCCTCACCTCGGCGTGACTTCGTCGGCCGAGTGGAAACCGAAGGGGGCACGCAGGACTCTCAGCTCTGGCTAGCCTTAATTGGCTAGTCCAGAGAGGAGCTGTTACAGCTATATGCTCCAGGGGTGGAAGTGTTAAAGGGCATAATGCCGCGAGTAACTTCGGAGAAAGCGCAGCACACCTCTCGACACCTGAGCCACCCACACCGGTGTTGCACTCCGTCGTCTTCTAACGGCCATATGAAGAGCCCATCTAGTTGGTGGCAAGTCACCGCTTGACAAAATATAATTAGTGTATCTACTAATTATGGCAAATGACCCCGGCCTTTTACAATAGCCCAGTTTTCAGTCCACCAAATGCCCACTTAAGGAAATCCAGAAATCTTTCCATATACTTCAATAGTCCCTACACCTGCCAGAGTCAACTGCTGTTTATATCTTATTTCCAGCAGTTGATTCTGGCAGGTATGTTCCATTTCATTAATTTGTCTTAACAGGCCTATGTGTTGGATTCGTCCCCATGCAAGCTTTTTAAAAGTCCGGGTGTAAAAGCCCGAGTAACCAAAAATGAAAAAAAATAATAAAACCTTTATTGCAGGCAACTATGGCCCATAGAAACAATAAGCCTATTATTTATTATGAAGCTGGCTTCAAAATACAGTAACGGTAAATGTTGTCCTTGAGAACTGGGAATGCACGACATCAAAAAGATTATCAATGCCTAAAGGATTAATGGAAATCCACAAATACATGGACGATAGATTGGTAAGTAACAATTTATTACGAACGTTTTAACTAACTTCTACGAAACTCAATCTATATGGGTGCGTCCCATTTCATATAAATTTATTTGGTCTATTTTCATTTCAATAACGTTCACAAGATCTAATAAACGTGAGATATACCTACTGGTCTATAGTTTAAAATGTATATTTATACCAACATAGTTAATACCTCGATTCAGAGCAATCCGACTCGGATATGTTAGGCTAGAAGCGGAGCTCCCGCCTTAGCCTTCGTGGTTATTGTCTTATGACCACCCAGAATTAGGAGCCCCGCAAAGCAGGGCTCGCGAAATTACAAAAAAGCATGATATTATTATTGTTTTATTTTTATTATATTAGGCTAAATAGGTTTTATAACTTGTAAATGATATCAAATGGTTTTGTAATCAATGTATGTTATGCTTAATAAAAATAGTTATTTTAAAATTATATCAATCGTTTATTATATCAACTGATATGAAATAAAATTATAGATTCAGTTATTATACCTTGTAAATATTATTTTGTAATTATATCAAATAATACTTACCCAATCTATATCATTCATTTTTTTTTTATTTGTCCACAGCTGGAAATCGATTTTAAAAATTTATCTACTGATGCTGAAATGCAACTGCATGGAGACGAGTCCAGCAAATATTGTGAATGTATTTTGTAAGTGGTACTGATTTATGAATTCCATATTATATGATTTTGCTCAGTATTTATATTATAAACATATTCTAAAAAGGTTCTAGTAAATACATATTATATGTATGCCTAGTGTATCGATGTTGTATACAAGATGGATTTGAAATCATCGGCAATATTTAAGACTATGCTTCTGCATGTGAATTACATCCATAGTACAATCATTTTAGGAATAAAAAAGTTTAATTAAAATAAATGTCAGGAATTTTTGTGAGGACTTGCGTATAGAATATGATGACTATCATTTTGAAATACGAGAATTTATCTGTAGTGATTCATTAAATTTTGTACCAATTATCATTTTAATGTTATGTAGAAGCAAAGGTTAAAATATTGCCACCGTTTTCCAATGCCCTGTAGTAGTGTATAAGTGTTTTTGTACCCTTATGTGTAATCGTTATTTATATTAAGTATAATGTATAGGCTATAAATTATTGTTAGTCTCAATTTGTATATGCTGCAAGTTAGCTGCAGAATTGTGGTTTAGTCGGGGTATTAGTGCAGTTGACTTATCTCACTATACGGACAGTGGGATAGTCGGTCAACAGTTTCGATGTAGTTATTTCAACTGCACCAAAACTGCAATTGTATAACTAGCTTGCAGTTTAAATGCAGATCATGTGCATTTACCCTAATAGGGGTTAAGTATTGCATATTTTAAATTAATATATAAGCTTAATGTTGCAAAGAAGTTCCGTATAGAAAAAAATTGTAATTGATTTTGACCTTATTGTCACTTTATCAGATAGTGATTTTATGATCAAGTTAGTTAACACTTTTACTTATAAAGGTTGATATGTTGTAATTACTGTCTTATACCAGTGTTACATAAAATTGTTAGTAAAAAATATTATGTATATAACTTTTCTTTTCAATTATCCAAACTAATGTTTGTTTTAGGATTAACTTTTTTGTGATTTCAATAAATAGATACTTTCTTTAATTTTGTTTTGTATTGACTTCATGTAACAATTGAGAATGGTGATTAATTTATCATAATTCGTAGCATGTTAGGTAGTTTAAGCAGTACCTAGTAACTAAGGTAATTTATTACTCTATCGTATCACTGTAGCTGCACTTGTCAGTGTTTTAAGTGTAAATGTTAGTTGTGTTCGTTAGCTCACCTAAGGATTTCGTTTCAGTTATGTATTACATTTATTTGAAAAAGCTAATGTATAATAGCATGAAAGGTCATTTTAGCTGTTGAAGCTAATTTAATTTGATTCTGTATCGTTTCACCTTAGCTAGAACTGACAGTATTTTAGCTATGGCTACAAATTGTGTTTGTGACTAAACCTAAGGATTATAGTTGCAATATCTAATAAATTTATGAGAGGTAGCTAATATAATCCGTAGTAGCACGGAAAATAATTTTAGCAGTCGAGGCAAAGTTAATATGATACTGTATCGTATCATCGTAATAAAAATAATCCTGAGTTGCTATAAGTATTTCAATACAAAAAAATGTATTTACGCACTTGATGGCAACAACATAACAATTTATTAGAAAACGAATAACATAACCGTAACATATTTAAAGCTATGTAACCGGTAACTATTTACACATTCTTTTTAATAGTTAAAGATGTTGAATTGCTTTAATTAAATATGTAAATGATCTCATTATTCGTCTTCTGAAGATTTGTTTTGTTGCCATCAAGTTTGTAAGGACAATCTATCGTATCAAACATACTTCTAGCAACATGAGATAGTGTTAATTCATATTTTGTGATATATTTTTTTATCATCAATATAATATTCATGTCATCGTAGGAATTGTAGCTGCATTAATACTATACAGTATCAAATTAACTTTGCTTGTACTGTTAAAATTACTTTACATGCTACTACGAATTATATTAGCTACCTCTCATAAATTAATTAGATATCGCAACTAAAATCATTATGTGTAGTCACAAACACAATTCGTAGCCACAGCTAAAACATAGTCAATTGCAGCTAAGGTGATACGATACAGTATCAAATTAACTTAGCTAATACTGCTAAAACAAACCTATCATACTACGAATTATATTAGCTGACACTCATAAATTTATTTGGTGTCGCAACTAAAATCCTTTGGTGGAGTCACAAACACAATTCGTGGCCACAGCTAACACATTGGCAATTACAGCTAAGATGATACGATACAGTAACAAATTAAGTTAGCTAATGCTGCTAAAACAAACCTATCATACTACTAATTATATTAGCTGACACTCATAAATGTATTTGGTGTCGCAACTAAAATCCTTGGGTGGAGTCACAAACACAATTCGTAGCCACAGCTAACATATTGGCAAATGCAGCTAAGGTGATACGATACAGTATCAAATTAACTTAGCTAATACTGCTAAAACAAACCTACAATACTACGAATTATATTAGCTGACACTCATAAATTTATTTGGTATCGCAACTAAAATCCTTTGGTGGAGTCACAAACACAATTCGTAGCCACAGCTAACACATTGTCAATTGCAGCTAAGGTTATACGATACAGTAACAAATTAAGTTAGCTAATGCTGCTAAAACAAACCTATCATACTACTAATTATTTTAGCTGACACTGTTAAATGTATTTGGTGTTGCAACTAAAATCTTTCGGTGGGGTTACAAACACAATTCGTAGCCACAGCTAACATACTGGCAATTGCAGCTAAGGTGATACGATACAGTAACAAATTAAGTTAGCTAATGCTGCTAAAACAAACCTATCATACTACGAATTATATTAGCTGACACTCATAAATGTATTTGGTGTCGCAACTAAAATCCTTGGGTGGAGTCACAAACACAATTCGTAGCCACAGCTAACATATTGGCAATTGTAGCTAAGGTGATACGATACAGTACCAAATTAACTTAGCTAATACTGCTAAAACAAACCTACAATACTACGAATTATATTAGCTGACACTCATAAATTTATTTGGTATCGCAACTAAAATTGTTTGGTGGAGTCACAAAAACAATTCGCAGCCACAGCTAAATATTGCTAATATTGTTAGCAGCCACAGCTAAACATAGCAAATAATATTCGCCGCTACCGCTAATTTTAGCTATGACATGTAGTAATTTTAACTAAAATAATTCGCTACCTTGGCTAAATTCTGGTAGCTAAAAACACTTTGCAACGACTGCTACAAACTTCGCTGTCCCTATAGTTCGTAAGAAAATTTGCAATATCACCTAAAATTTAGTAGCTGCAGCTAATTTTTTTTTTCCGTGCAGGTGAATTGAACTATGTATTTAAAGTTATATTACAAGTGTTATATTGATATGTAAATGATAAATAGTAATAGGTTTGGTCTGTTACGAGCGCAAATGTCGATAAATACAGCTAACCGTATAGTACCTATTGTCGTGTACCTGATATTTTTATATATTTTGATGTTCTTACCTGTGCCTACGGTTCTTACTTGCATTTAAGCATTCTATAGTACTTGTACTGATTATTGTTCTGTGGAAAATACATAGCTACAAATAGGTGTAATACAACTTGATAAAAATGTAGATTCGTTGAAATGAACGATGTGTTGGTACACAGGTGTCCTATCACCTCAAGATGTCAAGATCATCCCAGATGCCATTATCACTAAACTGCATCGCCTGGTACCAATTAAATTCGATTCACATCATTCGTTCCGCCGTATTGTTTCAAGAAAAATCACAAAACGAGTCAAGTGTTAAATCCTCCTTGAAACGAGCGACCATCTTCGACAGTTCGATGATGAATCGATTCGGCGAATCGATTTATAGGATTATTTCTTTCAGATTGCGATGTGAAAGTGGTTATAAGACGTGCAGAGGTAATGCCTCTTTTTAGAAATCTGAAGCTAAGCTAATAACACAACACATAGCATACCTACCACCTACCACTTTACTTCAGAAGACGTATATAGAACTTAATTATTTATGTAGCTCATAAAAATAAAGATGTTTTATTATTTCGGATTTACATGCATTTATCATCAGCAGCCGCAACACGTCCACTGCTGAACAAAGGCCTTCCCCTTGGAAGGGAGGGGTTGCCATGAGCCCCACGCTTGGCAGGCGGCTTGGAAATCACAGTATAGGTGGTAAGTAATATAATAGAAAGACGCTGCTGCCCGTCTTCTTGCTTTCCCTTAGTCGCCTCTTACGGGCACCCAACGGGAGGAGATGGGAGGGTGCTATTCTTACCCGGACACCCCACGGGTGCAGTACGTGCATTTATAATATTACAAAATTACTTCTTCAGGAAACTTCGCTGCTTAGTCAGAAAAACAACACATCTCTCTAGTCGGGGAATCACCGCTAGACATTAAGGTACCCTTTACCATCAGTGTGGCGACAAATTAGTTTTCAAGTCTATAATTACTTACAACTTATTTTAGCTGTATTACTTTGCACCCTGGAGTTCTACTTAACAATAGTTACATAGTTCATACATATTATGAATACTAGCTGACCCACGCAGCTCCGCCCGCGCTGTGTTTACGTTAACTAAACTTTCAATAATATACATTCGCATAGAATACAAAACCTCCTTTTTTAAAGTTGGTTAATAACTTGGACCCACTTTGTACTTGCCCTCCGAAGCACGGAGACGTTTAGTTCAAATGGCGTTAAACGGTCACCCATCTATTTAATGACCTTACCTAACGTTGCTTAACCTGATCGACTTCCAAACATTATTAACAACTGTCTTTGAGTATTCCCTTACAGATATTTATTATAATTATAATGAAAAATTGTTAAAATCGGAGCAAGCGTATAACCAAGTACACATTTTGACTTTAGTCCCCTCTCCCAAGGGAACCGTGCCGAATGTCGGGATAAAAAGTATCCTATGTCCTACCTCGGAGTATTAACTCAAATCATGCCAAGTTTCGTTTCAATCCATCCAGTAGTTTCGGCGTGATGCTCAGCCGAGATACAGACAGACAGACAGACAAAAATAAAAATATACATTTTTGGCTTCAGTATCGGTTATAGAATGCCCTCCAAACATAATTTTCAAAATATCTTCAATGTACAGAATTGGACCTGTTACAGTTTTATTATAAGTATAGATTTTTGTATGTGTTTAATTGATCACAACTTCAAGGAAGGTTTTTACTTAGTGTTCTTTGTGACTATATCCAGTGACAACACTGCAATGGGCACAACGGGATTTGCAATTATAAAGCACAAGCCTGAGCACACGGCCAACAATGAAATATGTGGTTGAAATAACAAGTCTCGAACCAGCAGTTTATTAACCGTTTTGTAGCAATCCAGATTGGACACGACTGCGCTAGATTTGGGACCTCGTCAACTACCTTCTTTACTTAGATCATATAAACTATAGTCTAAGCTTCCTTAATATGTATTTAATCTCTAAGTATGCAAATATTTTTTTACAAGTATATACAGATTAATATAAGGCAGTAAAGCACAATATTTTAGTAAAAGCTTGCACACTCTAGCCTTAAAGAACACCCACATTAGGATCGGGTGGGAAAACCGCACACAGGCAAACTGTTCCAGTTCTTAGCTGTACCTAGGTACTATAAATGAGGGAAGTAAATCTCGCTTTGTCCAGACTGAGGAAACGTTCACCAGTACGGGTGGGCGTGTATAGACAGTGTGTCTCGTTTTCCGATGATGGAATGAATTGATGCTGGAATTAAGTCTTGTTTCCTGTAGCACACTCCGAAATGTATCCTGTAGAATACCGCGAGATGCTGGTTAGGTATTCTGCGCCTGTGTCCTAATCTTTGTAAATTGGCTTTCTCTAACCCTAGGTCACCCTCTTCACACGCCATCTATGAGTCCAAAACGTTCGAAGCACAAGCCCATGTATGGCTACGGTCACACACACACGTCCTTACTTGCGTTTTACACAACATTAGAATCTGTCCCGGTGTGAAGTACAGCACAACTAGAATCCCTACTACTTTGGACATTTCAATTAAAGCCAATTTCAATTGATTGATTTCATTTTCCTTGTATTTCAAGGATCTATTTGGCTATAAAATGTTCTTTAAGTTTTTTCACCCAAATATAGCCAACTACATGTTATTTGTGCTTAAGCTCCCAATTAATTTATGTGAGTACGTAATGATTTAACTTTAATGTATCTTCATTAAACTAATTAGCTAAATCTCTAATGAGTATAAAAACAACATCGTTATCTGCGTCTGTTTATTCATTCATTGTTCGTTTACTTCTCCTAAGATACACCATACACTCTTAGACTATGCTACACTATACATTTGTTTAATGCGATTATCCCCATTATTTAGCGAGCTCATTCAGGAAGTTTTATGTAGATAATTAATTGCTTTTTTTTATAAATGATATACCTATCTATTTATTTTTAATATGACTGGCATGGGTTTATCAGGTCCTTATTTCTTCTACTGTGGCTGCTGTTATTTTATTTATTAATTTATGATATCTATACTATAATAAAACTCAAAGAGCACTTTTTCTGTACATTGAATATTTTTCCAAAATTTCTATGTGGGGGTACTATACTATCGACATAGAGGCCAAAACAATTTTTTTTGGAATTATTGTCTGTCTGTCTGTCTGTCTGTCTGTCTGTCTGTCTGTCTGTCGTTCTGTTCGTCCAGGTATCATTTGAAAACCCGTGGATGGATTTTGATAGGACTTTCACTGATGTGTTGTGTAGAAGTCAAGGTGTAAGTTGGTATATAAAACATCACGCTATGTTTCATAGGGGCTAAGCAGTGAAACATTACTTGCACATATTACCACGTAATTTCCTTTGTATGTGAATAGGGTAATTATAGACTGATCAGTTAATCATTAAGATATGTATTATTACTCTATATACAATAGGGACTGAGCAGACATTTAGTTTGCATAAGATATGGCATTGGCGAAGGGTCAATTTTTGTAAGGGGTAAGCCGGTCCGGTACTCCCAGGACATTTTCATTAGATTTCTGTATTGTTCTAAGTACTTTGCTGATAGCAATATGACATTATATCTTTGAAAAGTTAAAATCTGTAAATCCCGAGCGGATCCAAACTAGATTATGTATGTATTACAGACGCAACAATAAAAGATGCGGAAAACTTAAAACTTTCATTATCGAATATCATTTGACAGTAATTTACGATGTTAGCGTGATTTACATTATGAACTGCGCCATCTATCGGCGAAATTGAACATACAATAACCATAGAACTTTAATCTTTATATTATATCAAAGAAAGTCGTGTTAGTTACACTATTTATAACTCAAGAACGGCCTAACCGATTCGGCTGAAAATTGGTGGGGAGGTAGCTTAGAACCAGTAAACGGATATAGGATAAATTACGTTTCGGCTGATGATTAATAATTGTGAAACATATGATGATGACCACAACGTTAAGTTATTATTATGGGTTAGTACATATAAAACTAATACAAGTGAGGTCTCTAAAGTAGCATATATCGAACAATACATAAAAAATACTATTATAACGTCTACTAAGCGACTTAAAGAAAGGAGATTATTTTTGACTACTCAAACCAACAGAAACAAAGATGCGTGTTCTCAATATGTTGTAGTGTCGAAGTAGGCAGTTTAGAGGATAGCCACATCAACTAATGCAGATCACGGAGATCTTGTGGTACAGTTATGTAAACCAGAGCCAATCGACAACAGCCATGGTTCGCACCAGTTCGCACGGTGCGTGAGGCACACGCTTGCCCGCCTCGTGGCACACATACACATCACCTGCCTTCTAACTGGCTCCTTCTGTAACAGCCAACAGCCATATAACAGCCAAATAAACAAGTTACAAGTAACAGATTTGTAATACAAGATTACGCCTCCGTTAAAATAATTATAATTGAGTTTCATGTATGAAAATAATGTTAGTCAAGTTAGCTACATATTATATGTATTTAGTAATATTGTCCCTTTTATGTGAGACCAACTATAGGACTTTAAATTTCATAAATTGTGTTCGGGTATATTTTTATAGCTACCTGTGAGTTGGGTTAGGGAAGGTCACTTATTGCCCTTCATTTATTGCATTCAATTATTGCTCTTGTACGTACAAGAAAATGGCATCATGTAAATGAGTCTTAAGAAACTTTGATCACACGTCTACGTTTAAAATCGCAGTCATTAATTTTCCACAGTGGTTCCGACTACCAGTAATTATCGGCATGATACCCTGTTTTGAGACACACTGCTTCATGTTCGGTGGTCTTGGCTTAACTTTCACATATACTATGTATGTATATTGATGCAATGACTATGTCATTAATGAAGCCTTTCGAATTTATTTATTTTATACAATATCTCGTATATAATATTAATATTATGTAGATCATGTGAGAGTAATCGAGATGACTCTTTTACTTCAGATAGGGGCGCTATACATGTAAGCGGTCCGGCACATTCGGTTCGGCAGTATTTGTTGAACAGTGAGGCCAGCCCGAAGCAATTACTATACAATGACATATTGTATTTTATTCTGTTATTTCTGATCGGGTAATCCGTTCGGGCTATATGCGGTTCGGCAGCATTTCTTCAACGAGGAGCGAGGCGGCGCGGGTGGCGTAGCCGGGCGGCGTTTTGTTTTGCCTACATGCTGTGCCGATTTATGCCGGAATAAGATGCCTATATTGCATTTTGCCGCCCGGATGTGCCGTTTTATGCCAACCCGCTTAAATGTGTAGCGCCCCTAACTTACACTAAACAGCGTCCGCGGCGGACATGAACTCGTGTATAATATAATCCGGTTACATTTTGGCAACGGGACCCGATACGTGTACATACCAAAACCATGTCGTAAACTTTCACAATGCTGATTATGTATTAAAAAGTTGAAAAGCAGGTAATAACGATGGCCGGCTTGCTGGCGCCCGCGCCGCGCCGCGCCGCCAGCCAGCGGCCGGCGACCAGCGGCCGACCGCCAACAGTGCTTGGACATGTGACGCAACGTGTTTTATCACGTTATGTAGAGCCTCTGCGTGTCGCGCAAGGAAGACATCTTCGCATACTGATGGCCAGCGTAATACTGACCCTGTTTAAAAATGTGTAAGAAAGTTCATTGATGGATATAATTTACTTAATTTCAAGGAGAGATAACCTAGCTGTGATTTCTTTAGCATTACTTGTTTTTATTAATCTTCTATTTTATCTTTAAAATCAACACAGTAGTCAGTACACTCTTGCTACAGCTACGGTGGAGTAGTCATATATTATATGTGTGTATGTGCACATTCCTATATGACATAAAAACGCAAATAACAGTGGACTTGGTTCTTACGATATCCCTGGGCGACAAGTAATTTGGAAGTAAAAGTATCGCAAATTATGTAGAGACCTCTAAAAATCAGTAATAATTATTCTTTTAAAGACAGGCCCGTTGTTCTTGGTTACACACTCTGGCCGCAACCCAATAGGTTGTAGGTTTAATTCCCAGTCTGGGTGTTGTTTATCTATTTAAGTATGTATTTACAAAACAAGTATAAATAAGCAGGAGGAGGTATTTTGTACAACGGTGGAAGTATTGGTACCTATCAGTAGCCTGGTTACCACATTACTGGCTCTGCTTAGTTTGGTATCAGATGATCGTGTGTGGATTGTTCCAGGCAATTATTTTTTCTAGAAATCTGGACTTACTGGACCAGTCTGAAATGGGCATGGTTTTTATCTAGGTAGGTACGCCAAGATGAAATATGTAGATCAATCCGACACATCAACTAACTAAGCAATCATTTGCGTTTCGACGTGAGTGAGTCAGCAGAGGCTAGTGTAACATCATTCATCTTACTTTCCCCGCAAATTGAAGTTAACTATACACGAAATTACAATTTCGACCAGGGCTCAGTGCGCATTAGGATTATTATGTATCAAATTACGTAATCAAAACAGTACCTAAGTCTATACTTATAATACAACTGTAACAAGTCCAATTCTGTACATTGAAGATATTTTGAAAATTATATTTGGAGGGCATTCTATAACCGATACTGAGGCCGAAAATGTAATTTTTTTAATTTTTGTCTGTCTGTCTGTCTGTCTGTCTGTGTCACGGCTGAGCATCACGCCGAAACTACTGAATGGATTCAAATGAAACTTGGCATGATTTGAGATCTTACTACGAGGTAGGACATAGGATACTTTTTCTATCTAATCTAGCACGGTTCTTTTGGGAGAGGGGATTAAAGTCAAAATGGGTACTTGGTTATACGCTTGGTCCGATTTTATCATTTTTTCTTCATAATATAATAAGTATTAGTGAGGGAACACTCATAGAGAGTTGTTATCAAGGTTTTGTAATCGATCGGGTTAAGCAACGTTAGGTGAGGTCATTAAATAGATGGGTGACCGTTTAACGCCATTTGAACAAAACGGGTCCGTGTTTTGGAGAGCAAGTAAAAAGTGGGTCCCAGTTTTTAACCGACTATAAAAAAGGAGGTTATGTATTCGATGCGAATTTCTGTTACTAAAAGTTTAGTTAACGTAGAAATAGCGCAGGCGGAGCTGCGTGGGTCAGCTAGTATATAATAATCATATTGTTTTTTAACAGTTTGATACTTCATATTAACTTCAATGATATTAGATTCAACATTCACTTACAACAGAATTAAAAATTACAGAGAAATGGCTGTCCTATTAAATATTTACTTGATCACTCATAGCCAAGCACAAACCACTTATTTATTTTTTTACATTCCCATGCAATCCATGCATCCTCTGCCTTGTGTGCTAACAGAGTGATAATATTATATTTCTTACCTATTACTAATTACGGAAAAACGCAGTAGGTAAGTTGTTATCGCATTACCAAGGTCGTTTGGACATGTTCCCAGCTTCTAACACTCGCATAAATTTTCATGAGTCGTTCAGGCAATTTGCTTAGAGTATATCAACCAATATTCGTACTAACATAAAATGCATTTATTGACGTCGTTGTCGACTAGACTGAGTGTACTACCTTTTTATGTGAATTCCAAAAGTGGAAGGGAATGGTAGTACTGGAAACGCCTGTTTAAAACTCGGAGCAAATCAACTGAAAGACCTCCTACCTTGCAGAAGACTACTAACGCTACCTAGGAGAGGAGTTGTGTTCCTGCGAGCGAATTACAAAGTGCTCTATGAGGAGGGTCTGTGCTGGAAGCTGAGGAGCTGTCCCTGTCCGCTGTTAGCGAAGCGATTTCCTCTAAATTGCAATCTCTGAACAGTAAACACTATCTACAACTGAAATACTGATTGCATCCTAAAAAAATACCTTAAATCTTTATCTAGTGATACGTGCGAGGAGATCGCGGCATGAAGACTGGAGTGACGAACTGCAGTCACGGCGGGTGTGAGAGACTCATGAATGAGAAAAGTCGAATCGAAAATCTCGACGCTAAGCGCCTACCCAAAAATGTTGGCCCTAGACTTTATACGTGTATTGCTTATAACAGCAATGGGCAGCTCTCCTGTAATCTTTGCGTTCGCTCTCATGCTAAGTCTGTTATCTAACGAAGTGTTGCCGTTAACGAATACGTTTTGGAGGACATCATCAACACCGGACATTATCCACGTGGATATATTAATAGCAATAGGTAAGTGAATAGAACGGGCTGCTATGAAGTTTGTGTAAGGCGGTTTCACCTGCAAAGAAACAGACAAAAATAACTTCTTATAATTTCACTTTTTATTTACTTTGGATAATTGTGTGTTCAGTTACTTTAACTATTCTACACTTTATATACATATAAGCACCTCTTTATCAAATAATACAAAACAAAGTCGTGATCCGCGTCTGTATCATCGCCCATTTCATATGAACTCTACAATAGATTTTCATTCAGTTTTTACTTATCATCAACATATGTAGTAACTTTCTATCATCTAGTACAGTGATTCCCAAAGTGGTCTATATCGACCCCTAGGGGTCTATGACAACCTGCAAGGGGTCTACGTCAGCGAGAAAAAAAGGGTTCCGTGTTGGGTACCCAAATTCTACCCAACACGGAAAAACATGGCAAGTGGTCTACGACACAAAAAAGTTTGTGGAACTCTGATCTAGTAACTTTCTTCTATAAGGTTTATTTGTATAATAACCGTACACTATAGCAGTTTGTTTTCACGGTATTTTTATGCCTTACATTACAATCTTTACGTTAGAGATTTGGGACATCCTGCAAGCTACTACAACAAACAGAGCCAAAGAAAAGAAATTATAAAAAATTACTATAGAAGTCGAGGAGGTCAACTCGGTCAACTAACTACGGGTAGAAACCGCCCGTAGAAAGTAAGTCAATATTCTAATCACTACGTTCTATATGGAATGTTTGGGTTACCTACGTACGAAGTAGATACTCGTATGTCCAGACCCACCCTGTTCACTGATAATGTGATACCTTAGATCATGTGATATCTAAACTTTGTGTAAATTATAAAGGTACAAATGGAAAGATTTAATATTTGCTAAAGGATATAAAACGAGAAACTTAAGATGTCCTAATCCGCCGTTCCTTACTTGTCTTGGTAGATGTTTTTTACTATGCGAGTTGGTGGTGAGACGATCTACATGTTTACTCGATAGTAAGCGACGGATAGTTTTATGCACGAGATGCCTACAACCTATTCTTTTTGACTTAACCCTTTTTAATCCTATGGTCTTACGGTCCACCTCAGAGGAGGTAAAAATTCGCCCAAGTACGGCGACACCGCGACATTCACATTTAAAATGCCACCATAGATATGGATGGCCGTCACACATATAATTCTCCGAGCACTCCACAGACATTACCTACCTTCAAACACGTGGTTTCAGTTTACGTAACGGGACCCACGCTGGCTGTCCTCACGCCAAAATAAAATTATTGAATTACATAAATCTCGAGCAGTTTATTAGCGTATATAATGCCCTTCTGGCCGATACGACCAGGAGCCATCAGCTATCTACGCTGGAGACATTACAGTGCATAGGTAAGTGCTTGCGTAGACATAAATGCATTCTCTCTTCCTTCAATCTCTCACAATCCGATGGGACCGGAGACCGGGGACACGACCGGGGAGAGGTCAGGCGCAGGACCGACTTTTTACATGTCCATTTAACACATAGATAATCTTAATTTACAGACAATCAGGTGATCGGTCTGCGTTGTCCTAGCCAGTAAGGAACAACCAAACAAAGTTGTTGCTCCCCGCGCAATCGAACCTGTGACTTCCGGTTTGCAAAGCAAGCGGTTTCCCACTACGCCGTGGACGTAGACTGTGCCAAAGAAATAGACATAGCCCTTCTCCTGGGGCATTCGGGAAAAGACAGCAAGAATTAAAGTCAATTTTGGGTTGCTTTCACTGTCTGGAAAATGATTAAGTAACTGCCGCCGGGCAGTGTTCGCAGTTAATGAATAACGGCTTATTTATTTGCAATTTAGCAAAAATCAATATTGGCGTAGGTCACTTTACATTATTAAGTAATAATTTATATCAAATGGCTCGCCTCAAAAAATCAATCATTTACAAATCTGTAACATTTTTTCGGGTCATTGCAACTCAACAAACGAAACTGAATCAATAATATTACCTTTATCCCCTAAATCGAAATACGTTAATAGACAAGTGGGTGAGTGGCCCAATTCTCGACTAATCAGATTTGCGGATCATTTTGTCTGCCTATACATACGTATAAGTATATAATACATATACATACGTACGTACCCGGCACGTGCTAACGTTTATTTCCTCAAGACTGTCACGGTGAGTATTTGTTGAAAATAATTATCTAGTCTATCTATGTATATGCCTGTGGGGTGTCCGGGTAAGATTAGCACCCTCCCATCTCCTCCCGTTGAGTGTCCGTAAATGGCGACTAAGGGAAAACAAAAAGACGGACAGCAGCGTCTTTCTATTGGATTACCTACCATATATGTATACTGCGATGGCGTGGAGGAGCGTGGGGATTATGGAAACCCCTCCCTTCTAAGGGGGAGGCCATTGTTCAGCAGTGGACGTCTTTCGGCTGCTGATGATCTCTAAGTAATTATAATGGTAAATTGTACATTGATGTAAATACTTAGTAGATAGGATTTTAAATGCATAGTACATTGATGTAAAAATAGAGTGAAGAGGCTCTACCGAACTGCGGGGTAGCGGGGATGGTTCATGTTAGTTGGGTTTACTCTAGCTGCTGGTTCTGTCCTAGAGTTTCTTAGCATTGCAGTCAAGGAGTTGTATGAACCTGTATTTATCACAGATTACTTTACAAGACTAGGTAGCATGTACGTACGTTTCTTGCCGGATCTTCTCAGTTGAGGCCGCGTTGTGATCCGGTGGTAGCTTTTTAAAAATAAAAAAAAATACATGACCTTTCAAAAGTGCTAGCGTTAAGCCTATTTGAAATAAACTATTTTTGACTTTGACTTTGACTTGACTACGTATTGAAGAAAGTATATAAAAACGAGAGAAAATATGAGACGATTTTAGGCATACAATCAGGCATAAGGACAAGATAAATAGATAAAATCTTTACTGCACACATTTTACAGAACCGTTATTATATATGAAACAGTAACATAATTTATATAAATGTGAGCAAAGGCAGTCTTATTGCTCAAAGCGATCTCTTCCAGACAACCTTTGTATTGTAGAAGGAGCTATACAAAAATAGATCTGCAGTGCACAGCTCAGGTGCACAGTCATAAAAGCAAGCTGACAAGCTGTCTTAACAATTACCGGAAGATATAGATACACACAGTATCGAATACACAGAATAAAAATATGGTAATTTTCGTTCTTATTAGAACGCCTGCCGATACGACTCACAATGTGGTATTCAGTAAATATTGCTATTATATTTGAGCAGGAAACAAACATTTGACTAGAAAATTGACGGGTTTCTCCATAAGGGTTTCTCCTCCATTCTCTGGTAACCTTGGTTTCTCCACTTCTAACACCAGCGGCGTGTACTGTAGTAACTGTAGTTACTGTCACTTACTTGATACAACTTTCCGAGATATATCTACTGATGCTAAGGGCTTCTGTCACAAAGCAATATTGTTGTATAGTATAACAGTATTAAGGGCACTATAAGCTGACCTCGTAGGCACTACGACGCGCGAGCACCGCGTGGATGCCGAGGGGTGCGTAGGTACATTTCTCCACCTTCCGGGATGTGCTCTAACGAGCATCTGGCGCTGGAGAGACTCCTGCGAAGAGCGAGCGAGCGCCCAAAGTCTCTCCATATCGTCGATGAAGGGCGGTTTTCGTGGGTAATTATCCCACACTCGCGCACCGAGGGTTCCATACCTTCTTTGGACCTATTAAAGTATTTTACTATTCGTCAAACACCTAATACTCGTATAGCAAAAAAACGAAACCGCAAAGCTAAGCTTGTTTGACGAGTTTTCTTTAGGATTAGTATAGTAAGTAGGTACTATTTAGAAAAATCATTTTATTTTTGTAAAATATAAATAGATATATATTACTTATAATTATTTCAGTAATATATATATATATTTTTACCTTTTAGGTATGTAACCCTAAAAAGAGTTTTTAACCGATTTCAAAAAAGGAGGAGGTTCTCGATTCGTCTGTAGATATATATATATATATATATATATATTATGTATGTTCGCGCATAACACTGGCAATTATGAACCGATTTGAAAAAAATCTTTCTTCCATCCATTCTTCAATCCATTGATTGGGTCCCGTAAAAAAAATATTGCTTACGAATAAGTAGTTCCTGAAAAAACAAGAATGGCGACTGCGCAGGAAAACTGCAGGAATGCTTAAATACATGACTTTTAGATAACATTATGTCGCTTTTTAAGGACAAAAATGGTCATAACTCTGGCAAATAAATCAATTTCAATGATTCTTTTTTATTTGAAAGAAGAAACCACTGTAATGAATCTGTATGACTTTTATCACAACCGGTTAAGAACTTCTTGGAGGACCACGAACGATGTGAAGGAATTTATCTGGTAAAAACCATAAAACTGAAGTTCTCCATTACATTACTCTGACAAATATGAACCGATTTCGATGATTCTTTTTTTATTCGAGAGAGTAAACTACTATGATGATTCCATGCAAATTTCATTACGATCGGATAAATTGTTTCTGAAGAAACATGAATTATGTAATGCTATGTAGACGATAATATGATCATAACCTACCTAGATCATTTTACCGTCTTCGATGGTTCAATGTTTATTTATGTATGAAAATATCACTAATAAGTATAAAATAAAATATTAAAAAAAAATTTGAACCGATTTCAATAACACTGAAAAGTATAAAATAATTTAAATATTATAGAAGTTGGCGTTAACGTATCTGCTGTGAATATTTGCAATTTTTTTTATATTTTATAACATAAGCTGGGGTCAGACTTGTGACACTGCATCGGGCCAAATTGTGTTACGTCACCAATACCACAGAATTAGGTACGATCCATGTGCATAGTTGTTGAAATGGTTTCGAACCATTTACTGTGAAATATTGAAGTTGGGTTCGATCATCGTACTGTTAAACTCATTATAGGAGCAAAGACTCTATATAAAATCAATCATTATTTTTACTAAATAATCACAAGATTGATCTGGAACTTACCTATTACATCAATGCCAACAGTTCACGCTGCTGCATATTAAAGTCTCGGACAGTCTAACAATTCTAGTTTCCTATCTATATTGTAGGTATATTAGAAAGGTTTCAATAGGAAAATGGCCTTATCTGTGTATCAGGTGACCTTTTTATTTGATTTGACATTGTAGTCAATCGAGGCATTTAAATAGAAAATAAGATAATGAAAATTGGTCGTACATAATATTTATTATGTATTTAGACATAATAATAATAATATAAGCTTTTATTTAACCTTACACTAAAAATACACAGTACTTTAATTACTAATACAATAAAATTTGAATGCTATATATATATATTTTCTTTTTTTTTGTTATTTATGTGCTTGTGTAAGGACCGCCTGTGCGGTGAAAGCCTCCTCCAACTTTTTCCATTTATCTCGATCATGGGCTACTTACTCTACTCCACACTTTCCCTGCTGTTTCTATAATGTCGTCGCACCATCTTTTATGCGGTCTGCCCCGCCTTCGTTTTCCAGTAATCGGCCACCAATTTGTAACTGTCTTTGACCATCTGCCGTCTGTAGTTCTCTGAACATGGCCAGCCCATTTCCATTTCAGGCTTGCAACTCTTACAGCTGCGTCTTTGGACTTTGTTTTCTTTCTTATCCAAGTATTTCTAATGCGATCTTTCAGTTTTAATCCCAAAAAACTTCTTTCTATACTTCTTTGGCAAACTTTAACTCTTTCAATGGTCTTTTTAGTTAAGGGCCATGTCTGGCAAGCATACGTAAGGCATGGTAGTAAGCAAACTTCCATCGCCTTTGTTTTTAGTTTTGTAGGCAAATTGCTTTTAAAAATCTCCTTCATGGCCCAATATTTGTTCCATGTGGTTTTTATCCTTCGCTCTATTTCTTTTTCTGTGCTTGATTTAAATGATATCAAGTGTCCCAAGTATACATAATCGTCCACATATTCTAGGTTTATTGATCCAAGCTTCAGTGGTAATTTTTCCGCATTCGTCATTATGTTAGTTTTTCCTTGATTTACTTCTAGGCCAATCTTATTGCTTTCACAGCTTAAAGTTTTTATCATATACTGGAGCTCTAGAGAGTTTTCAGAAAGTAAGACTATGTCGTCAGCGAATCTTAAATGTGATATATATTTACCATTTATATTTAACCCCATATCGTCCCAATTTAGCTCTCGGAAAATTTGCTCTAAAACTGCTATGAAAAGCTTGGGAGAGAGGGGGTCCCCTTGCTTTACACCTCGATCAATTTTAAAAAATGGTCCGGGCTTTTCCATTATTATTCTTGAGGTGCTATTTTTATATATTTCTTTTAATATGTCGATATATTCTGCATTTATTCCCTGCCTTGATAAAGCCTGCCATATAGAGCTGTGCGATATTGAATCGAATGCTTTGCTGTAATCGATAAAGCATATGTAGAGATCTTTATTGTACTCGGTGTACTTTTCAATCAAGTTTTTTAGAGTGTGAATGTGGTCTACTGTAGAGAAACTTTGTACAAACCCAGCTTGTTCCACAGATTGATTTGCATCAATGTTATTTGTAAGACGTCTTAGCAGAGTAGTAGCAAAAAGTTTATAGAGACAAGATATAAGGCTGATAGGTCTGTAATTACATATTGATTTAGGGTCTCCCTTTTTAAAAATAAGCACAATATCTGATGATGTCCACTGTTTTGGCAGCTCTTTCGTTTCCAGTATTAGGTTAAATAAACATGTGAGAGGCTGTAGTAATATTTCTTTGCCCATAACGATCATTTCGTTTGTGATTCCATCAGGTCCCGGACTCTTCTCTGGTTTTAATTTATTTATGGACATCTCTACTTCTGCCTTAATAAATGGTAGTACTCTATCATTATTTGTAGAGTTTATTTTAAGAGTCTGGTGTGCGTGTCCTTGTTCCGAATAGAGTTTTCTGTAAAAGTCCGTAGCAATTTTCAATAAGTCTTCTTTACCAGTGACTATTTTTCCTGATGTATTTTGCAACTGGCTCATCAGTGTTTTTGTAGTTTTAAGAAATTTATGTGCTTTTTTAACTGCGCCCGATTTTTCTGAGTACCTTGCTAAAACGTTTAATCTGTATTTTTTGGTGTTAATTTTGATCTTTTTGTGAATTGCTCTATGTATTTTACTAAGCTTTAGCTTATCTTTTTTAGTCTTTCGAACTTTATTTCTTAAATTATGCCTTTCTTTATGTAGTTCTTGTATTTCTTTTGTTATAATTTCTTGTTTTCTATTTACACTGCTTTGGATCTTTGCTAGTGCAGAGCTACGGATTATATTTTGTTCTATATTGTCATAAAATATTTGTACGGATATTTTCTGTTCATCTTTATAGTTCGAAAGTTCAGTTTTATATTTTCCATAGTCTATATAACGTTGTGCTTTTCTATAGTAGTTAGTTCTATTGTTTTTCTTGTGGGACAAACTTAAGGTCGCTCTTACTAAACGGTGGTCGCTTGGATGTACAAAATTACTAAGAACCTCAATGTTTTCTAAGTAAATAGGCGTATTCGATGCTATGAAGTCTATTTCATTTTTTACGGTGCTGTCAGGGGACATCCACGTCCATCTTAATTTATTTATTTGTATTTAGACATAGTTCGGTTAGAAATCGGTTGGTTCTTACACCTCGAACGATTTCACGTGAGTCGTAGGTAGTATTTATCTACTTAGCAATCCATGAGCGTTGAATATGCGTGAGTGATATTTTTTGTGATAGGTATTTGGTTTTTCTATTTCGAAAGCGACCCGTAGTTGGCACGTGAACGCATATAATCCCGCATCTAAAAATGCCTTACGATTAGAACTGGTAGTTCTTCGTACCTACAGTTTATTTATGACTTTGTTGCAAGCATCATGCACCTGTGCCGATACCTTGACCCCTTTCTTGAAATTAACTCCGATTATCATTAATAATACAATGTTATGTTGTCTTTTACTTTTTTAGTTTGATTTCAATACAATGTTAATCAATTAAAAACATGACTCAAGTCAAGGCGTCTTTCCCGGTTCTTAAGCGTTAAAATGTGCCTTGACTATTTTTTTTATAGAACATAACAATCATTATTGACAAATTATAATTTGAAAGATTTATGGTAATTTGGCAACCGGGAGATGTATAGGTAGTACTAACAAATTGCACATGCGTGGACACTAACGACAAAATTATGATAGGTATAGACAATTACATATAATAGAGATTGTTTATTAATTGGAGACCTTTTAGTAGGTAGTAGCAAGGTTTTTGTTATTGCTTTATATTTTATTTTATATTATATATATATATATATTATATATATTATTATTTTATATTATATTATTATTTTTGCTTTATTTCTTTATATTTTTCCGTACAAGGGGCGGTGTTATCGAGGTTTGGAGTCGAAGTGGGGCACAGCAAGAGCATGACGTGGTTAAAATCAGAGCAGTTCGAAGTCCGAATGTGAAACTTTGCAGAAGTCCGCAGCGAAGTAATGCCCGCCTGCGAGTCCTTAGTTCCTAAGGTGAATAAGGTTACAATTTCTCTATGTAGAGTTCATAAGTTTTTCTATCGACATAGCGATACGGCTGACACAGGATTCCTTTTCATCATCATCATCATCATCATCACCAGCCGGAAGACGTCCACTGCTGAACATAGGCCTCCCCCTTAGACCGCCACAATGAACGACAATTTGCTATTTGCATCCACCGGTTGCCTGCGACGCGAACAATGTCGTCGGTCCACCTAGTGGGAGGCCTGCCTACGCTGCGTCTTCCGGTTCGTGGTCACCACTCGTGAACCTTTCTTCCCCAACGGTTATCGGTCCTTCGAGCGATGTGGCCTGCCCACTGCCACTTCAACTTGCATATTCTACGAGCTATGTCGGTGGCCTTGGTTCTTCGGCGAATCTCCTCATTCCGGATTCTGTCGCGCAAAGAAACTCCGAGCATAGCTCTCTCCATAGCTCGTTGTGTGACTCTGAGCTTCTCCAAAAGGCCAGCTGTTAAAGACCACGTCTCAGTACCATAAGTCATCACTGGCAACACACACTGGTTAAAAACCTTTGTCTTCAGGCACTGCGGAATTTCTGATGAGAAGATGTCACGTAGTTTCCCGAACGCTGCCCATCCGAGTTGGATTCTTCGGGCGACCTCTTTGTCGAAGTTGGACCGACCTAACTGGATTGTTTGTCCTAGGTATACGTAGTGGTCAACAACTTCGATTGTATCGTTCCCAACAACTACCGGTACGGGTGCAACATGGACATTAGACATGATCTTCGTCTTGCCCATGTTCATTTTATGACCCACCTGTTGGGAAACGCTACTGAGGTCGCTGAGCATTGTATTGAGGTCCTCCAGCGACTCTGCCATAATGACTATATCATCGGCAAAACGAAGGTGAGTGATGTATTCGCCATTGATGTTGATGCCGAATCCGTACCAGTCCAAGAGCTTGAAAACGTCCTCCAATGCGTTAGTGAAAAGTTTCGGAGAAATAAGATCATCTACTACTAGGGGGATATGTAGTGACACAGGTGCACTCTCATCTTTTTTTCACTCAATTCGATCATACGAAAGATCGATACAACCGGGGAAAGGGTTGGCGCAAGACCGACTTTTTACATGCCCATCCGACGCATGGGTCATCTCACTTTCCAGTCCCCAGGAGCTGTGGGGCTCGACTGCGGAATGTGGGATACCCATTAAAACCCCCGCCACTGTCGCATCGGCACATGAGAGGGGACCACAGGGCTCTCCGGTAACGTGGGATCTGCACCAAGGGCCCCTCAGTGCCTTGCCTCTGAGCGCGCCGCCGGGGGGCTCATTGTAGCCCCCCGAGAACCTGACACGTTGCTCACGGGGACGGGGGTCGCAACCCCGCCGCCGTCCTCCTCGGAGTCACCGCCGTACTCAATGGACGTCCTAGGGTCCACACCCCGAACGTCCAGCGACTCCGAAGGCTCTTGTGTATACCTAATGAACGAGTCTATTGCCATTTAACTCCTGCTGCTGAGCAATTTAAAGAATTACAGTACCTAGATATTATATATTATATTATATAGTATCTAGATATTTACTCGTCCTGGAAATTGAACCCGTAACCGAGGATCGTAGCAACCGTTATTTATTACAAACACCAAACCAATTTGAATCTGTATTTTTTTATATTAATAGGAATTTCAATAGGTATTGTAATATTGTTAACGCTTAGTCAAATCTCTGATTTTCAGGTCGTCTTGTTTATCGGGTCGGAAAGATTCCTATTTTCATCATTTGTAAAATTATGCCTACTTGAAGAAAATATAAATAGTATAATTCCTCAAAAGACACGTTCCAAAGATTGAAGGTGAAACCTGACAAATAATGACAATACCGGTCTAGCCAATTAGCCGCCACGCCACGACTTTATTGGATCCAAAGACATTATACTAAATCCTTGATTGGATCATCTAAATAAACAATTGCTAGAACATTGCAAAGATACCTACTCAATACTGCGGTTATATATCAACTTGACAAGAAAACCACTTATTAAAACTGTATGAAAATAAATAGTCATTTTCGCTGATCAAAACTCATAACATTAGCTATGTTTGTTGAAAATTGGTTCTGCTGTTTAAAAACCGTTATCTTTATCCGATGTAGAGATTAACTAACAACATAATAACTAACATTAACTATACAATTGTCATTTTTATCAAATTCTTCAATTCAATACGTCCGTCATGATACGTCATCGTGGTACCTACCTATTGTCAGATTGGTCATAAAGTTATTTTTTCTTAATGCTGCCCCCCATGAGGTAGCACCATAAAAGTTACAATCTAGTATAATAGTAGGTACTAATCAGTACTATTATTTTGACCTAAACGAATAAATTAATTATATTAAGAATGTGTCCAATGGCACTTTTCTTATTGTCTCTATTAAGGTGAAGACACTTTGTTATTGTGTTCTACACTGCACTAATTTAACACTTAAACTAACTCAAAAGGTTTTGTCCTTTTCAGTCTTCTTACTATGTCCGTGTTGTCGAGGAGCTGGATAGTCTCGACATTCACGTGGTGATGAAGCCGACGTTCATGAGCTTCAGCGTAGTCCTTGATTACTTTAGCCACGATGTCCACTTTGAGGTCCCGATGGAGATCGCTTGTTCTAATGTACCAGGGCACGTTAGGTCATATAGTGATCAGGTTCTAATGATGAAACAGGAAGGTGGTTACATCACAAGAAACCAATTTGATTAAGCTTCAGTTTTATAGACCCACGGAGCTACGTTGAATAGGTCTTGACTATAAGTTGTTAGATGTGAAGTGATTATGATCAAGGTCTAACGATGGAGCAGGAAGGTCATACGAACTCATCTTCTCAAAAATGTAGAGCTATATTCAACTAAAAGACACAGAAGTCATTTCACTTCCATACAATTTATAGTCCGGTGCAACACCTAAGTAGGCATCATTTCACGGCGCATTCCAAGATTAAGACATGATTTAATCTGCTGAAACCTGCTCGGGGCAACGTTGCATAAACAGCAGCAACAATAGAGTGTTGCAATACCGATTAGCAGTGCTGCCAATGTGTCCACTGTGTCGCGTGGCTCGGGTGACGACACCGCTTACATTATAGCGAAAAAGGCTTTGCGAATAAACACTTAAAATACGGGTAGTGGTGAGCATAAATACCTACATAAAATAAGCGTTGGCGTGAGCATAAATACTTACTTATTTGTATAAAAACTTGAAAGCCCATGTTTTTTGTTTACTAGCTAGCCTACTCTATCCCGTACATATTTAAATAAGTGCGAGTGAACTAGAAATAATGTGTTGTTTGCATTTGAAGTGGAACGGGACCGTGGAATGTTCGATAAGTGGCGCGAACCGAAATTATACTCGTTGGGATGAGCTCTCTATATAGACAAATTAACTGGTCCCTGCTAGCAAAGGTCACGGGTTAAATACTTATGTACATAAACAAATTCAAAACATCATAATTTTATTTTATTAGTGTAGTGTTGGACTAGAAAATCCTACATCCAATCCAATCCAATACTTGAGTATAGGAGTATCCAGCCCAACCCTACCTGCGACCAGCTATGTAGCTGTTGGAACTGCCGCGCAACTGTTGCTAAGTGTTGTACGTCGCAGAGATTGAGATGGGTAGGACATATTGAAAGGATGGATGGAAGTAGATGGACTAAAAGTGTGACGAAGTAAGTGGGCTCCACAGCAGAAAAGACCTAGACGAATACCAAGAAAGTGGTGTACCTATAGACTGGATAGAAGAAGACTTAAGAGCTATGGGGATGTTTACCAACTGGAGGAGAAAGCCAAAGAAAAGGGTAATTGGGAAATTACTGTCGACGAGGCCAAGACCCACGAGGGGTTGTAGCGCCGTAAGTAGTAAGGAGCTATCGCAATGATTATTATTAAACTTGTAGGTACTTCTAATATTTATGAGTTCAGTATATTTTTAACAAATTCAGCCATGTCTACCAATTCCTTTCGTTTATAAACAACATCAACGCCCGCTCAATTTTACGTGGGTCACACTGAAATGAAACGGCTCAATGCAGAAAGTTGCCAATACCTTTATTGTTGTTCTAAGTAGTCTCTGTTCCTTTCTGTATATCTTCGCATTCGATGGAACCACTGAAAAAGCAGTGGGCCCATCTTCATTAGGGATCTCTTTTACGCCATTTTCGAACGCACTCACCGTATCTTCCGGCCTCGTAAAGCGAATACATCAAAGTTTATCTTTTATTCTTGGGAATAAATGAAAGTAGCAGGGCGCCAGGTCGAGACTATGGCGAACGATTCATTATCTCGACACGTGCCATAGTCAAATATTCAATTGTTCGTTTCGCGGAGTGTGCTGAAGCGTTGTCGTGGTGAAGGAGGATCCTGCTTTGAGGACGCTGCTGTCGAACATTTTCCAAGACAACATGCAAACAACAGTTAACATACCTGTCTGCAGTAACTTCTCCATCTTCCAGCACAACTATCGCAAAATGATCTTTCCGACCAAAGAACAAAGCAATCATCTTTTTTCCTTGACTTTTCTTCCTTTCGTTACTAATCGAGGATGAGAACCCTACCCATCCAAATAGGTATTTACATTATTTTTATATAGCTCCCCTCCCATCTATGAGTCTTAAGGACCGATTCTGCAAAAGGAAATGTCTAACTAAGGAAATGTGTAATGGAATGTGTGTTGTTCAAATGCATTTCAAATGTGACCAATCGCCATAATAATCGAGCCAACACCAGCGACTACAACAAGATTTTGGAATTGCCGCTAATTCACAAAAACAAATGAATGCAATATAGCACATTACTGAGGCACATTAGGTTACCAAAGAGTTCTCATTCTCTCATTCAAAACGAAGTTTTCATTGGCCGCCATCTGGCCTGTCTGGCCAGTTCTAAAAACTTTTAGTGTCACCCTGGTATTTGGGCCTTTTGAAAGCCTTCAGCTCACTAAGGGGCGGCGCATTATCGCCCACATGCAGTAACATGAGGGCGACAAGCACAGCTTGGACACAGGGTAGCCAACTCAGAAACTGACAAACAAATTATATTATCTTCCTTCCAAATGAAAGGGACGTCATGACAATGACATTTTTTAGGGCATTATTGTACATAAATAATCATTTATTATAAGTGACAACATGGCCATGCCACGGTAGAAGCAAGAGAGTTAAAAAATCTAAATATCAGGTTTCTTATTCAATTATCATCACAAAAGAATCCGTAAAATTAATTCAATTACAATGTAGGTACATCGGTCTCATTATTTAAATGACGAATCAGAAAGGAATCAAAGATAATTCCATGAGGAATAACTTCAGTATACCTATATAGTTACATAACAGCACCTGATGTCAAAGGGTCCCAGCTGTGATCGGAGAGGTCAACACACAGCGCGCGCGCCGGAGCGTGACGACGCTTGAGCAACGGCCGGCGCGACAAAACCGCGCGGCCGACCCTCCCGCGCGACACTTGACCATGCGCCATGCGCCCCGCCGGGCCACTACTGCTGCTGCTGCTCGCAGCCAGCGCCCGCGCCGACACAGAGCCTTCGCCAACCATCACAGAACCCGCCGACGCCAACACCACCATCATCCTCGACAACCTCAACGGGACGGTCTTCATCGACAGTGACAATCACACCGTGTTCGTGGACAACAACAACCGGACCATCGTCCTGGACGATCTGCTGGCCGACATCAACGACACCCTAGTGGAAGGTGACGGCGAACACGAACCGATCGTGCGCAAGAAGAGGACGTTCGGAGACATAGTGTTCAGGGGTCTCGCCGATGTTCTCGGGTACAGTGTCGCGAGGAAGGCGCCGCAGGTCGTGTTTCCGCCGCCGGTCGCGCCCGTTCCAGGCATAGACACGCCGCTGCTGGTGCTGCCTGCCGTTGCTTTCCCGGCAGCCGCGCAGGCCGGGCCTCCCGCTCCCGCACCCGCGGCGCCTGCGCCCTGTGCCGCGGGCCGGGCCGCGCCGCCGCCCTGCAGGCCCACCAAGCCTGCTCCACCGCCTAAGCCGCGAGCGGCCCCGCCTTGCCAACGGCCGCGGGCCGCACCTCGTCCTAAACCAAAGCCGAAACCCAAGCCGGCTCCCCCTCCGCCACCGCCACCGCCGCCCCCCTGCGCTAAGCCTCGCGCGAACCCGACCACTCCGTCGCCGTGTGCTCCGGCCAAACCACCGCCGGCTAAAGATCAGGCCGATCCTAACCTTGAAACTATTACTTCTAATTTCCATCTCAACTTCAATTTCAACAGAGGACCTGCGACCCAGGCGCCTAGCGCAGCTAGCGAAGATGACGCTCCAGAACAGGAGGAGGAGCAGGCAGATGATCAGGAGCAGTTCGTGCCGATCGCTATAGAGCCCCAGGCCGCCCAGTTGCCGGCGGAAGAGCCCCGCAAGCCTCGTGTGTATGTCGACGCCTTCGTAGTGAGAAACGGTGTACCGCACAGGGTAGACGCCGTCGACGCTACGCGACTGGACGCTCCGCTGGCTTCCAACGACGACGACTTCCTAGTATACCAAGACGAAGACGATGACGTCGCACAGATACAGGATGACTACGACGACGTCCTAGAGTCCCGTGAACATGACAATATGATCCGCGAATTCGGCAACGTAGTCGACCGCTTCTGGGAGAAAAAGAAAATGATGCGCCGGACCCAACAGATGAAAGCTCCGAGCGCCCCCATCACCCACTACCATAACGTTCACTTCGGTGACCGCGACCTCTCCGACGAGATCCGTCTCCGCGGCGAGACCCATCAGAGTTTGCAAAGACAACGACCGCATCCGAATCTAATACCGTTATCTATGTTAGATGATGACGACGATGAGGCGACCACGACTACTGAAGACCCGCGAAAGTCGCTTCGCCCTCGCGTCCTGCCGCCCACGGAACACAACCCTAACCAGATAGACACGATCACGGTTCGCGTACCTCCCATATACAAAGAGAAAAGACCCAGAAAGCTTCATCGTGAGCACTACGGACCGGACCGGGATGAAGATGACAACGAATCGCTCATCAGCTACGGGAGAGGCGACGCGGAGGATACCGATGGTGACGATAGTTCATTCATACCGCTCACGGAGCGCCCCGTCAGGCGCAGACGGCGCCGGAAGCACAGCCGCAGGACTCGATCTGCAGACGAGAAGGACGAGTACAAAACCGACGACGAATTCTACTACTTCGGCAAGAAAATCCCCATATCCAACGAGGAGAAGTTCTTTATGGAGTTGACCATACCGCCGCCCACCAGGGACTCAGACGTGTTACGCCACGAAAAGCCGGTTGCTAGTGGATATTTCCTAGAAGATCACGAACGGCTCAGGGACGATCCATCGCAAAGATTAAGGGAGGATCCGTCGCAGAGGCTGAAGGACGACCCTTCGCATCGCATTCGCGACGAAAGCGAAAGAATCGATTCGTCCGAGCGAACTGACGAAAGGGAGCGCACAGACGATAAAGGACGTTCGACGGCGGACTCCGAGAGGGCCGGCGAGGAGGGCCGCGCCGACGAGAGCGAGCGCAGCGACAAGCTGAGCCCCAACGCGCGCGTCACAGAGTCGCGCTACCAGAACAAGTTCCTGCGCAAGAGCAACACGCAAGTGGACGACCCGCGGCCGACCGTCCCGCCCAAGAGGAAGAAACTGAAGACCGGCAAAGCGTGACCGCGCCGCCGCCACACGCCATAATAAGAGATATTATTTATTTGAAAAAGGGTTCCTCGTGCGCCGATAACCATCGTCGCCCGATGCACCCGAATGAGCAATAATTATAAGCATCTAATTTAATCTACGAGCATCCAATCATATTTTTATAAAAAATGCGTTTCGACACTCGTAGATGCAATAATGGCCCCACAGATTATGATCGAATCGAAGGGTTCCCGCGAGCGCAGAGGCGTCGTTCTGTGATTTTCTAGTTGTAACGTGTCTATGTTGCCTATCGTAACAATGTATAGTCTTATTATTTTTATACTTAGCCCTAAGCGAATTGTAATAAGTTTCTAAATAAACTGTTTCGTAAAGATCGATTTCATTATTGGTATTGGCGAGAGACCGTGTCGAATCAGTCGGTGCGTGAAATTTGATTTAGTGCAGGTCAAACGCCGCGCCTCGCCCAACTGGGTGAAGGTCGCAGTCGCAGAGAAATAGAAAACGAATAGAAACGGTCAACCGTTTCAAGAAAAGTGCAATGACCCACTTGGTTTTCGCAAAGATTCCTGCGGATTTTATAGGAGTCACTCACTAACCACCAGGGGGTCTGGTACGAGTTCCGATAGTTTACGAGCTCGATCAAACTGTCAGTATTCACCATACATTTCACACCAGCGCCTCTAGCGGTACCTATCAACAATTAGTAAAATGTACGGGCAAAAACTGTCAGTATTCTCCATACATTTCACACCAGCGCCTCTAGCGGTAACTATCAACAATTAGTAAAATGTACGGGCAAAAACTGTCAGTTTGATCGAGCTCGTAAACTATTGGAACTCGTACTAGACCCCCAGAGCCCACAACTTAGATCTACACAAAAATTTCCTAAATATTATGTTGCTATTAACTTGGCAAAATATGTTAAAAATAAATTTCTATGAATTCAGGTAAATAAGCTACTTAAGTAAGTACCTAAAAAAATACAAGCTGAATAATTTATTAAGTAGGTACGAGGACTAACCACAATACTAGGTAGTACCATATTACCCTAAACTGTAAACATTACGTGACCATCAAGGAATTTGCAATGATTTTGCCTATATGTGACAATATCCTACATCCATGGACAATAACTTGCACAATAGGTACAGTCCCTATAATGACATTCAATAATTAAATTAGTGTTTCTTATTGCGCGGAATATTTTTTTACATCACCACATTTACTAAGAACTACATGAGATTGGGACAACACAATCACATCACTATTGACAAAATGGGCCGCCGAAGTAGAAAGAAGGCCAATATTCTGCGATTTAATGTTACAGTTTGGCAAGAGCACGTGGTCGACACTGACCTGCAACAATGTACTTACCTACCTACCTACCTAAGGTTTTAGTCGCTTGATAACACGCACCTTGACAAAGGCTGGTCAAGCGTGCATAGAAATGTTACATTGACAAAGAAATTTTAAGTAGGTACTCATACTAGCGGGCCTATTCCCAGTAGTTCTACATTTTGTTCTACATGTATGACTACTAAGGAAAAAAAATCCTACTAGTTCTACACTCATGTAGAACTAGCAGGAATGCATTAAATATTATTTTTTCATTCCTAGTAGTTCTACACGATGACGTATTAGAAAATTAGAACTTTATTAGTGAGCAGAACATTTTTTTGTTTGTTCACGTGGGAGACCACCTGGTTGACCGCCACCGGGTGAACCTATATATCGAAGGTTCACCCGGTGGCGGTCAACCAGGGGTATTTCAGATTAGTATCCACTAAAACTTTTGCGGCTGTTGCATCGGCAGCTGAGATGCCATTATTCATGAGGCTTGCTTATGTCCTATGCTACCCTGGTACTTCTGGTATAAATTGAAGGTCACACTTGGATAACAAACAATAGACGTCACTCATGAGGTAAAACCCAATCACCTCTCCTGCTCTAGTAGTACCTACTTACTTCTGGTATGTACGAACTTTTTTTTTTGCGATAGATTTATTCTCATGTATACCCGCGCACGGCCTACTATGCGCGGGTGATGTCAGACTCTTACGGACTAACACTCCATCAGGCCTTCCAGCACTCCCGCTATAGGTGGGCCCCGGTAACGTACATTGTTCTTCATCCGGTTCCCGCCAGCGGCCGTTCGGCTTGCGCCAAACCCACAATGGCTCGACCAAAATGGCCAAGCCGGAGCCTCTGCAGGCTCCCCCCCCCCCCGATGTCACATGTGGTGCCCTCCAGTCCAGTCTGCTCAACAGAGAAGTATACTACTACTATCGCCTTTCGGCCCTAAGATTAGATCGAGCTACCGGCCCCCATACCCCGGCAAAGCCGCCTACCGGCGCCCATACCCCGTCAGAGCGGTTGCTACGGTGCCCCCGCCCTTAGGCCTTTCGGCCCCGACTCCACCCTGCACCACTACCGCGCTCAACCGACGGGTCCAATCGGGAACAGCTGTAGCGGTGCCCCCGCCCTACAACCCCCCTGCGCCTTGCTGCTGCTCAACCGGCACTCATATACCGGGACCGGGCACTCGAAGAGGTGATGCCAGTACCCCGGTATGTACGAACCTAAGGTAAGAAATGGTAAGGGTAACTTGATATCACAAGAGAGATGAAGCCTGTTTGTGCCCTCTGTACCTACTAATACTTCTGGTATAATATTTTTCTTATATCTGATAAGAATGAATTAGAGGGGAAAAAAAGCAAACACTTAAAATATTATAATAAATTTTTGAAGAAAAGAATATCTATACTTATAATAAAACTGTAACAGATCCAATTCTGTACATTGAAGATATTTTGAAAATTATATTTGGAGGGCATTCTATAACCGATACTGAGGCCGAATATGTATTTTTTTAAATTTTTGTCTGTCTGTCTGTCTGTATCACGGCTGAGCATCACGTCGAAACTACTGAATGGATTCAAATGAAATTTGGCATGATTTGAGATCTTACTACGAGGTAGGACATAGGATACTTTTTATCCCGTAATCTAGCACGGTTCTTTTGGGAGAGGGGATTAAAGTCAAAAGGGTACTTGGTTATACGCTTGCTACGATTTTATCAATTTTTCTTTATAATATAATAAATATAAATAAGGGAACACTCATAGAGAGTTGTTATCAAGGTTTTGTAATCGATCGGGTTAAGCAACGTTAGGTAAGGTCAATAAATAGATGGGTGACCGTTTAACGCCATTTGAACGAAACGGGTCCGTGCTTCGGAGAGCAAGTAAAAAGTGGGTCCCAGTTTTTAACCGACTATAAAAAAGGAGGTTATGTATTCGATGCGAATGTCTGTTATTAAAAGTTTAGTTAACGTAAAAATAGCGCAGGCGGAGCTGCGTGGGTCAGCTAGTCCTTTATAAGTTTACTAGCACACTCACAAATTTTTTTTTTGGGAATGATAGACGCTGTTGCCCGCAGATGGCCATTACAGCTTCACCGGACAATAGGAGGCGAGCGCTTGAAGCGCTCTAGCCTTTACGGCAGAAGTAGCGACGAGCTCAAGGGCACCTCAGGGAGGCACGGCCGCGGCTTGGGCTGTCGCTTAAGAGAGGGCTGAGTTTACCACCGGTTCACAACGCGCCCCCACTGAGAAGAACCGGCAAGAAACTCACCGGCGAGACCGGTGTCTGATAGCTAGTGTAGCATACGGTTGTCGGGGAGGGTTCGGCGCATCCCGGTCCAATAGGACCGTCATGGGGTCAGGAGGGTCGAGCAGTACGTGCCGTGGTCTGCGGCGCGAGTCAGAAGGACTAGGGGCGTAATCGGCGGCGGCGCGGATTAAATTGTTCGCGTGACGGGACGCGGATTCAAAGTAGCGTTTACGTTGTTACGACTTAATAAATAGGTCCAATATTTTTTTTTTTTCGCGGCGAAGTATTATTAGGTGAAGGATTACGGAATCCTGTCCAGCTAGTGAGGAAGGGTCCACTTGATTGTGAGTGGGTATTTTTATCGATGTCCCATCTCCTCTCGTTGGGTGTCCCAACGAGTATGAGGCGACTAAGGGCAGCAAGAAAACGGGCAGCAGCGTTTTTCGTCTATACTGCGTTCCCCAAGACGCCTACCAAGCGTGGCGATGTTGCACATCCGCCATTTAAGGGGGCAACTTTATGCGCAGTCATTAAAATACGTGGGGCGCACTAAAAGTTTCCGGAATTAATAAGAAAAAAAAATACTATTTGTTGGCGACCTGCATCGTTGCAAACCTCTTTGGCCACTTTCATAATTATTTTTAAACGACTTCAAAAAAGGAGGAGGTTCTCAATTCGTCTGTATATATATTTTTTTATGTATGTTCGCGCATAACTGCGGCAATTATGAACCGATTTGAAAAAATCTTTCTTCCATCCATTCTTCAATCCATTGATTGGGTCCCATAAAAAAATTATTGCTTAGTAATAAGTAGTTCCTGAAAAAACAAGAATGGTGACTGCGCACTGAGAGCTGCAAGAAAGCCTATATAGATGACTTTATGTCGCTTTTTAAGGACAAAAATGGTCATAACTCTGGCAAATATTTACCAATTTCAATGATTCTTTTTTTATTCGAAAGAAGAAACCACTGTATTGAATCTGTATGAATTTTATTACAACCGGATAAGAACTTCCTGGAGGACCATGAACAATGTGGAGGAATTTATCTGGTAAAAACCATAAAACTGATGTTCTCCATTACATTGCTCTGACAATTATGAACCGATTTCGATGATTCTTTTTTTATTCGAGAGAGTAAACTACTATGATGTTTCCATGCAAATTTCATTACGACCGGATATTTTTTTCTGAAGAAACATGAATTATGTAAAACTATGTAGACGATAATGTGATCATAACCTACCTAGATATTTTTACGGTTTTAGATGGTTCAATCTTTATATATGAAAATATCACTAATAAAAAGTTTAAAATAAAATGTTTTTAAAAAAAAATTGAACCGACTTCAATATCTCTGAAAAGTATAAAATAATTTAAATATGATTGAAGTTGGTGCCAAATATACACAGCCGGTAAGCTAACACCAACTTCAATAATATTTAAATTATTTTATACTTTTCAGTGATATTGAAGTCGGTTCAATTTAAAAAAAAAAGATTTTATATAATTCAAATTTATAGTGGAACATTTTATGTATTTTGTTTGGAAGATTATTTTTGTTTTTATTAACCGGCTTCAAAAAGAAGGTTCTCTATTCGACGCGTATGTATGTAATATTAGTAAAAATGCGTAATATTAATATATGTTAGTCTATGTGGGCTTCTAAACAAATTTCCCAAATTTTATGAGTGTATGTATGTATGTAGGTTTGTCCACGGATTTCTCAGAAACTACAGGTCCGATTTCGAAAATTCTTTTTGCAATGGTTAGAGTATTTATCAACTTAGGGTTGAGTACAAGTTTCATCAAAATCGGTCCAGTAATTTAAGAGATATAAACTTTTTATGTTTTCAGTAAGTTACTGCAACGTAGACGTTCGAGTTGCGTGATAGTGCTGATACCTATATTGCTAAAATAAAAGTCACTAAAAAGTGTTAAATAAACTATTTTTGAAATAGGTGCTAGCACATCATGTCAACTAAGACTAGCACGAGCTGACACCGACTTCAATATATTTTCGTTATTTTATGCTTTTTAGATAATTTACTTTGAAGTCTGTTTTTATTTTTTCAAAAATAGTTTATACCAGTTTGCGAATAAATGTGCTATGACGAACACGAGCTGCGGCCCGGCTTTTAATTTATAGATTTTTCCCCGTCCTGCTTTATATTGTGTTCTTTTCACTATTAAAGGTCAAAAATGAATTTATAGTTTCTCAAAATATTCTTCCTTTGCGTAAATGCACTTTTTCAATTCATGCGATTAAACCAATTTTGAAAACTTTTGTGCCACTCCTCCATGGTGACCTCTGAAACGTGTTTTTCATACTCTTCGACAGCCTCTTCTGGTGACGAAAATCGTTGACCGCATAATTGGTTCTTAATTTTTGGGAACAGAAAAAAGTCACAAGGTGCCAGGTCGGTGCTGTACGCAGGATGGCTCATAAGTTCTACGTTTTTCACCTTCAAAAAATCGTTTGTTTGTCTGGGCGTGTGGGAACTACTTAGCATTGTCGTGGTGCAAGATGATACCGCGTTTCCGGTTATTTTTACGGAGTTGGTCAATAATTTCCGGCAAACAAATGGTCGTGTACCAGTCACTATTCACGGTACGACGATTCTCTAAAGCAACAGTAACCACGTGTCCAGTTTTATTAAAAAAAGAAGCAATCATTCGCTTAGATGCACTTTTCACGCGCACCGCTGTGGTTGGCTTCGGCTCATCTTGAGAGACCCATACGCTCGATTGCTGCTTTGTTTTGGGATCGGAACAATAAATTCATGTTTTGTCACCAGTTACTATGTCCCACACCAAATTTGACGCACCTTCGTTGAATCTGGTAAGCATGGAACTGCACCAAGTGACGCGGTCCGTTTTTTGAGCCTCGGTCAAATTGTGTGGGATCCACCGTGAGCACAGCTTACTTACACCCAAATGTTTGTGTAGGATTGATTGTATTTGACTCATGCCTATGTCTAAGGATGCACGAATCTCATGGTAGGTCACATGCCTGTCTGTTTCAATCATACGGCGCACAGCATCGATATTTTTTTGTACACAGCGGTGGACGGGCGACCATCGCGAGATTCGTCACTGAGATTGACACGACTGCGCTTGAATTCTGCAAACCAGCTATAATAGTCGTCTTGCATGGTGCTTCATCACCAAAAGCAGATTGAAGCCGAGCGATGCTCTGTTGAGCTGTCAAATTACACTTAAAATCGTAGAAAATCATACTAAGAAAATTTTCCTGAGTTAAATGCATGTTATAATAAATAAATAAATAATAAAAAATAAAAAAGCCATTCATTCCATATCTCATAGAAATAGTAGTAAGTTAGTGATTGTTAGTAGGTATTTTTAATCTAGTAGTTAGTATGGTTAGTTTTCTTTTGCTTCTGAGATATGGATCCCTCTTCGGGTGAGGGCCTCCTCCAATGCCGTCCACGCTTCCCTGTTTCTGCCTGTATCCATCCATTCCTTCCCAGCTATTTGCATGATCTCATCAGCCCACCGTCTAATTGGCCTGCCGACACTCCTTTTCCCCAGTGGTCCTTTCCATCGTGTAGCTTCTATAGTCCACCTTTTATCGATATATCGTGAGACATGTCCGGCCCATCGTCACTTCAGTGTCAATGCGTGTTTAAGCGCATCCGTGACCTTTGTCTTCTGCCTTATTTGTTCGCTTCTTATTTTTTGTATTTTACGAACTTTTAATATGCTTCTTTCCATTGCTCTAGTTACATGTTATAATGTAGACACGCAATTTTTAAAATAGCGCCACAATGTAAAAACAATTGACAGTCAGATGAAACAAACTGCATTCTACAGCTAAAGAGTTCCATTTGAAAATATTGTAATTACTTTTTAAAAATTGTTTATGCAAGTGGCTAGTTCCGGAAACTTTTAGTGTGACCTATGTATAAATAAAAATCGGGCAGTAGATGATCCAGGGGATCATGGAATAAAACACCTGGATACACACCTGAATAATCTCAAATTACTTACCTATACTAAGTAATACTCAGGGCTCAATGCCTTGCCTTTGAGCCCGCCGCCGGGAGGCGCATTGTAGCCCCCCGGGAACCAGTCACGGTGCTCACGGGGACGGGGGTCGTAACCCCGCCGCCGTCCTCTTCGGAGTCGCCGCCGTACTTAAGGGTCCATACCCCGAACGAAGAACTCGCGACCTATGGTTTCTAAGGCGAGCGATATTCCCGCTGCGCTACGGAGGCAACTAAACAACCAACAGAACGATGTACCTACATTATTCGCCAGTGTCAACTGTCAATCTGTTACCAGCAATTAATTGATCCCGGCAGCTACGAGTACCTAGGTATGTCCCAAATTTTTAATTCCTTCAAACAGGCCTCTACGTATTGGACTCATCACCACGCAGCCTTTTAAAAGTCCGGACGTAAAAACCCGAGTTATACGAAAAAATAAAAACTTAGGTAGAACTTAATCATAATACTTTTATTTATTGGATAATTTACAACATTATAATATTATTACATGCTTACCACCAATTATATACCAAATAATAGTAAGTACCTACTTATATACTTAGTCAATGTCAATTTATTATAATAAGTTAGTATTATTAACACAATTTAGAGACTAGGAGGTAATCACAAATAATCTTTGGTGTGTTACTACGAGTCTGACTCTCTTTGTTTTAATAAAAATTTTATAAAAAAAAAAAACCGATTTCAATAGACACCACACTAAAAAGTGAAAAATAACTTCAATATTATTGAAGTTGGTGCTGATCAGTTGATTCTGGTGTTGGGGTAAGTATCGTGTTTATTTTAGCACCAACTTCAAGAATATTGAAGTTATTTTTCACTTTTTAGTGTGGTGTCTATTGAAGTCGGTTTATTTTTTTTTCGGTTAAAAAGCAAAATTAATAAAACACGCTTCAAAGCCAATTAAAAAAAATCGAGACTTCAATCAAATTTACTAAAATTGAGGTTTTTGATAAATTCATGAGAAATATAAGAATTTCACGTGTTTATTGTTACAAAAGTTGTAAAAAAAAATGCATAGTAAGTATAAGCCATTAAGCGTAGATGATGTTAATGACCCTAACAAGATTGCTAATTTCTTTAGGGAGTCGTTCAAGATGGACTCTCCTCTGGGTCCATCAGTAGGGTCAACCGGAGCACAGGAGGTCGGGGAGGGATCAGAGAGCATGCATCTGAGGTTTACAGCTAAGGAAATAACAGCGGCCATAAAAAACCTAAAACGAGGAAAATCACCTGGCCATGATAATTTAAGTAAAGAGCATCTTACGTATGCAGGAAAGCACGTATCAAGGGTACTAGCGATGATATTTAATTTGTGCATATGTCATTCTTATCTCCCAGAGGATATGATGAAAACAATTGTAGTTCCAATAATGAAGAACAAGACTGGCGATGCAAGTGATCAAAATAACTATAGGCCTATTTCCTTGGCTACCATTATTGCTAAGGTGTTGGACAGTTTGATTGACCGACAGTTGGATAAGCATTTAAAACTGCATGATGCACAATTTGGGTTTAGGCCTCATCTATCAACAGAAACAGCAATCCTCTGTCTCAAACAGACTGTCCAATACTATACAAGTCGAAACACACCTATATATGCGTGCTTTCTGGACCTCTCCAGGGCATTTGATCTGGTGTCGACTGCCTTTGGAGAAAGCTTTCCCTGGAGACCACATTTCCAGTTGAATTGATTGCTGTATTAAAGTATTGGTACAGCAATCAATCTAATTATGTGAGGTGGGCGGGGACATTGTCGGGGGCATATAGGTTGGAATGTGGCGTGAGACAAGGGGGGATAAGCTCTCCTAAACTTTTCAACCTGTACGTTAATCAGCTTATGGTTGAACTCAGCAATGCCAATATTGGATGTTCTATTGACGCACACATTGTCAATAATATAAGTTATGCAGATGATATGGTATTGCTGAGTCCATCTATAAGTGCCCTTAGGAAGCTCCTTCGAATATGTGAAGATTATGCTGCTGCTCATGGTCTCAGGTACAATTCAACTAAGAGCGAGCTTCTCGTGTTTAAGGCAGGTGGCAAGCACTATGATACGGTGCCACCAGTTTTCCTAGGGGGTGCCCCACTTACTAGGGTAACTCAATTTAAGTACCTGGGACACTGGGTAGCGGACGATCTTACAGATGATGTGGATGTTGAAAGGGAACGCAGAGCATTGGCGGTCAGGTGTAACATGTAGGCACGTAGGTTTCCCCGGTGTACGGAACAGGTAAAGATAACGCTTTTTCGAGCTTACTGCCAATCCCTGTACACGTGCGCCCTGTGGACTAATTACACACAAAGATCGTACAATGCTCTGCGTGTCCAGTATAATAACGCCTTTAGAATAATGTTGGGGCTGCCGCGCTTTTGCAGTGCGTCGGGTATGTTTGCGGAATCAGGCGTTCAAGACTTTTTCGCAATAGTACGCAACAGAACTGCATCCTTGATGCGCCGAGTGCGCGACAGCTCCAACAACTATATAAACATAGTTGCGAACAGGCTCGACAGCCCCATGATGCGGCACTGGGTGACGACGCATTGTCCGTCACTCAGGTGCTGTTTCATAATTTAATTGATATACTTACCTAATAATCTTCAGAATTATTTTAAAAATCATTTTGTTTTATGGACCAAATGTCTGAGAATAAATTATTATTTATTTATAAGTTATCGCGGAAAGTCAATAATATTTTACACTTTTAGGTGTCATGTAAACATTACGGCTATCAATTAGAAAACTATTGGATAATTGGATATTAGATTATTTTTTTGTGATAAATGGAAAGATCATTTCATATATAAGTTTTATAATAAAACTATTTTTTGTTTTTTTTTCGCAATAATTCAAAAGTTATTTCAAACTAAGAAATATAATTTTTGAATCCAGTACCGGAAACATGCCGACATCTCCTGAACAAACCCGAGCGGGGGTGACGTCATAATGTTAAAGCTATTTAATAACAGTACCTACAGCGTCAACGGCTATTACACTTGACTAGACAATAATATTGAAAATTTATTGCTAAAAAACGACTCTGAACAACGCTGAACGACACTGAACGACACTGAACGACGACACTGAACGTCACTGAACGACACTGAACGACGACACTGAACGTCACTGAATGACACTGAACGTCACTGAATGACACTGAACGACATTGAATGTCACTGAACGACACTGAATGTCACTGAACGTCACTGAACGCCACTGAACGTCACTGAACGTCACTGAACGACACTGAATGACACTGAACGACACTGAACGACACTGAACGTCACTGAATGACACTGGATGACACTGAACGACGACACTGAACGTCACTGAACGACACTGAACGTCACTGAATGACACTGAATGACACTGAACGACACTGGACTACGACACTAAACGTCACTGAATGACACTGAACGACACTGAACGACACTGAAGGACACTGAACGACACTGAATGACACTGAACGACACTGAATGACACTGAACGACACTGAATAACACTGAACGACACTGAACGACACCGAATGACACTGAATAACACTGAAGGACACTGAACGACACTGAATGACACTGAATGTCAGTTTATCTGAAACAGAGGAAATTATTGGAATTGAAATGAGAGTTTAGCTCTCCACTTACACAGCCCCTACCTTACCACACATATATACACACATCTACACACCCACACTTTTCACACACACACTTCTTATATTTACAAGTGTTTATTTTATATTTTATGCATGTTTAAACCTTTTGTTAATTATATAGGTACATTCGTGATTAACTTATATAGATTTATCTAAATACTTTGACTGGACTTCCCTGTTTAATAGTTTAGCTTGGGCGGAAGGCGCCGAAGGCTGTAGCACAGTTTATACTAGTACAGCCTTCAACGCTACTCTTACGATAGTGTACAACTTAGTTACCTATTATAACTGTTCCTTGTATTTAGAGTAAGAGTTATTTGTACATTTTTATAGAAAAATAATAAATAAATAAAAAAAAAAAAAAAAAAAAAAAAAAATGACAAATGAAATGAATGAAAAATCTGAAATAATTAATCTGGATAATGCATGTCTATCTATATTTTACAGGAAAAATAAAATTATCTATCTAAGTAGTACAGTTTTTTAGTAATCCTAAAAAAACCTCGTGAAACAAACTTAGTTTTGCGGTTTGTTTTTTTTTGCTATCTGAGGTGTTACACTAATAGTAAAATTACTATAATACGTCCAAAGATGGTATGGAACCCTCGCAGCCTTATTAATAAACTATGATTAGCGTCAGAACAACTTTACTCCAAGACTTACGCAAAGATTAGGCAATTATGGTATTAATAAACTAGTAGTAAGGACGGAGTTAACTAATCAAAATGTAGTCCCGGAGTAAAAGTTACTCCGCGGAGCCCCATGGTTTAACGTTTGAGTAAGCATAGATTTGTATTGTATTTCTAACTTCCATTGAGATAATTATAATATGCTAAACATAACCTAATTGTATAAACCTCGCAATATCCCTTTTGAAGACCTTGAAGACGAGTTTAAATATAAATATAGATTTACACGCTCAACTGCATATTACATTACTGAAATGGTAGAATGATTTGGCTGGAGATGCAGTAGGCTTTATACCACCTCACTTGAAAGTTTTAGCTGCAAAAAGGACTTGGGCTCGTGGAGAGGTAAATAAACTGTCTCAATAAACTAAACTATTAGGCTAGTTATGTAGGCTACAGCCGGATGATTCAGAAATAACTTGGAACAGATTTTAAAACTAATTTTTATTAATTTAAATTACATTTTTAATATCTAATTTAAATATGTAGTGACCGCTTCGATGTTAGAAGCTAAGTGAAGAGTCGATTCCGTCGCTATGGGTCCATACAATGGATCTAGTTGTGCGCCCTCAGCTGGTTTTCGGTACACATGCTGGATGCGTCCATACAATAGCCCTTCTGTTCTTGGATAGGTTGCATTGTCAGCAAGTTTTGCATTACACGCGCCGGCTCGTGCTTGAGGCCCACCGTGGTTTCTGCTCTACACGCGTTTTTTGAGGTGCACTGTAGTTTCTTGTTAGGGACGGTGTGTAACAGGCTAGATCCCCGGCCTACTTGTTATATACTTTCTTGATTTATAGATAATATTCTGCTAATAAAAAAACACAAATTCTAAAACCACTATCTTGAATTCAACAAGAGAAATACAGAATATTATGATGTAAGAGAAATATAGAATATTATGATGTAAGATAAATATTGAGTGAAAGTTGTGATTGTCAAATAAAAGTGTCAAATATCAAAATTTACCTAACTGCCAGTGTCTTTTTAGTCATTTTGTTCATTTTTTTTACTTTTAATTTCAGTGGGTTGCCATAACATACACCTTAGTCTCAGTGTAAGAATTGTATTGTTAGTCCGAACCTACTTCGTATTTTTTAATACCGTTATTAAGACGTAGCTATTCCGTGACTAGTCTAGAATTAACTACTTCCGATGTAGCTTTGGAGTAAGAGAAAAATAAGCGATTTTTATTAATAAGACAGTTAGTGCGCGAGTCCGACTCGCACTTGACCGGTATTATTTTTGCAAAGGTGTGTATATATATGTTTTTTTTTCAAATAAGTAAGTACCTAATTCTTATGACTACATAATATGTATACATGTGCCTTAGAGGAGATACCATTGGAGAGAGCATGATGCGCTAACCCCCTCTACCAAATTTTTGTTCATATGGTCAGGTCATTCTTTATTTGTGTGCGTGTATTTTTGAATGTGTTGCGAGTTTACTATAGTGTGGGTATGCGTGAAAGTGTATCTGTGTGTGTTTACTTCGCCTCCCGCACCCCGCAAAAGTGCCACGAAAAATTTGTTCGGGGAATCGACGCGATACTAACTCCTTTGGTACTTTCTCTGAGACCTGTGCATACAAAATGTTGGTTTTTATCTTATAAATATAATATTTTCTTTCTCACAAAGCGACACTTACTATTTACAAATCAATAATTGACAACGAAACATTTTTTCAGTGGCTTATCGGATTTGTAGTTTTTTCGGTTTCCTTTGGCAAGTTGTTTGGCTCGGCGCCTGCGAGGCCGGGTTTCTGTAACTGAAAAAATAGTGTCACTAAGCGTAACGAATATGAAATAACACAAACTCAATGCAACGACTATTAAGATTTCATTTGAATTAATAGGCTGACCTCAGCCTAAGTAATTAGAAAAAAAAACAATACTGGCCGTAGTTAATAAAAAAATCGGAGCACTAATCTTGAAATCATTAGGCGTAGTGAAAATTAATATAAATAGAGGTGAAATAAGCGTTGATTGCTTATTGTTCACCGCAATTGTTATGGCAACACGTAGCTCGGTGTTCAATGAAATTTACTCAATCGCATTGAATACACCGGTATCTACTTACGATTTTAAATTAATAATTTAAAATAAAATGTACATGTGTTCGAGCGAATTGTTCCACCAATTTCATTGAGCGTCGCCGGTTTCATGCCTATTCAGGCATCACTGTATTTATATAGATAGTATCTATTAAACGAACGCATTAGTAGATACGTATCAGTTAATGGTGGAGAACAGTAAATGTACATAGGAATACTCCTAATGTACTTTTAAAGGCATGGGAAAAGTACCTAATACATTATTTCCAACTTTTCAGTGGCTAATCACATAATGTGGGTGAGCAATAAAACAAGGTTTCAAGAAAAAACACACACACTTATGGCCATACTCACAAAAGTCTGTTATAGTTAATTCTAATGATGCCATTATTTAATCTATTTAGGTACTTCGACTCCCGGAGCGGTTCTTTGCTAACTTTCCATTAAGATCATTGAGTAAGAGATAACGGATATCTCAAAGTCAAAGTCAAAAATCTTTATTATCAAACAGGCTTAACGCAAACGCTTTTGAATGGTCGATTTTTTAAAACAACGCGGCCTCAACTGAGAAGATCCGGCAAGAAACTCATGAGAGGGCTTGTCATTTTTTCACTTTTTTTAAATCATTGTTTTGTTACAATTGAATCGACATTAGCGATAGTGGGTCCTGCCGTTCGAAACATAAAGCAAGGGAGAAAAGAAGAAAACAATAAATTACGACAAAAATTACAACAAACTAAAAGGCCAAAGGGATAGTAGTCGGACCAGTATCTCTACTCACTATCAGAGTATAAAGTATTAATCGGCTGCGAGTGTCCGAACGAACTCGATTTCAAGAACCGTGGGGTCATTCACAACTGTCGGGAATTTCCGTATCCGAATCCGATGAAAACATTTTTGGTAATATCTTGTAAACCCAATTTACGAATCCATCATCGAAGCGTCAATTCTATTCGGAACGATGATGTAGTTTCATAGAAACTATCGGATTCGTGCGTACCGTTTATAAGATAGGTATCACACGTGTGTGAGCCCTGTTGGATTAATGATAATTAACTCTAATAGACGTTTGTGAGTGCGGCAATAAGAGGACAACACACTATTCTTCGAATAAATATATCACCAGAGGGGGGTGGTGTTTCCTGATGTGTTTGTTGAGACTCTGCTTGTGGTTGTACGTGGCGGCGCACAGCGCGCACGCGTGTCGTGCGGCCCCCGCCCGCGCCCGCGCCCCCGCCCCCGCCCCCGCCCCCGCCCGCGCCCGCGCCTCCGCACGAGCACGAGCGCGCGCACTAGCCCCGCCGGCGTCGGTGACTTGCGAACACATGTGCGCCGACAGCTTGTTCGTCGTGAACCGCTTGCCGCACACCGGACATATGTACGGCTTCACACCTGACCACACACACCCTCTTTTTGGTCTCGCTGGGGGACCTTTAATAGTCCCCTTGGGGGATCGAACCGCGTTTGTGGAATTGCCCGCGCTGTCGCATCGGCACATCAGGGGACCTGGGGTCTCCCGTGGGATCTGCACCAGGTACCTGCCGCTCTGTGCCTTGCCTTAAGAGCCCACAATCGCGCTGGGGGCGCATGGTAGCCCCCCGGGAACCTGTCACGGTGCTGACGGGGCCGGCGGTCGCAATCTCAGCCCAGCCCTTTCTTGGAGTCGCTGCCATACTCGATGGCACATACACACCTGTAGCAGTGCCTGTAGGGCTAGTCACAATGTTATGTTATGTAATGCTTACATAATCATTCAAAATACAATTATCATAGCCTTCTTGTGTCGGATTCGTGAATAACATTTATAGGATATCAACAGTAACTTAACCAGAAATGTTTTAATCACAAATTTACCATTCACATTTGCATGACTTTAGTGAATCATTTGATGTGACCCTGACCGTGACTGGTTGACAAAGGTGACCGAAAATGTCCCCCTAAATCTGATCGAAAGTGAGGCCTGAAGATAAGTGATACTTAAAACCCCTGGCAATAGTGGTATCCTCCTCCCTATAGAATAAAATAAAGTCTATCTGCATCTGTCTATTGGTTCACTTATTTCCTCTAAACTGAACAATGAATTTGAAATACACACATCAAAAGTGTCTAGGGATCAAGCATTTTTGGGCAAAAAAATGGGCAGAAGAACAATGGCGTTTCGTGTGCTTTTCTGATGAGTCTCGTTTTGGTATGAGACCGGATACAAGACGTATACGACACTGGAGAACCCCTGGACGCCAACAGCGATTAAAATCCTGCCAGGAAGTCCATCCTTATAGTGGTGGAACCATCATGGTATGGGCGGGTATTTGGATCGGCGGAAGAACTGAGTTGATTTGGATCAGAGGCAACCTCAACGTCATCGTTCCTCTACAAGTGCAAATCGGTCCCTTATTTCAGTTAATGCATGATAATGCACGACCGCACACCGCAAGAGTTGTAAGACAGACTCTCGCCGCAGCTAACATCAATGTCCTGCCCTGGCCTGCTCAGTCGCCAGACTTGAACCCGATTGAGCATGCATGGGATATGCTACAGAGAAGAGCTCTGCCGAATATGGAGGGTATCCAGTCGCAAGAAGACCTTTTTTTGTTGTTGCAACGAACATGGGCGGCCATTCCACAGCGTGATTTGGATGAACTCATTTTGAGTATGCCAAACCGATGTTCTTGTGTTGTTAGTGTTCGCGGTAGAAACACGGATTATTAATTGTTTAAGTTACCCAATAAAATTTTAAAGAAAACTGTTATTTCAGTCTTTTTTTCGAACTTTTGTGTTAGTGGTTCAAATGTCAAAAATCCCTTTATTAGGAAAATGGCAAATTTCTTTATTAATGCAAAGGTGACTTGGTTTATCGTTACTGTGACAAACGAAAACACTTTATTTGATGAATCCTTAAAGAAAATTTTAATTAATATCAATCAGGAGAAAAGTTATTGCAAAAATATATGTTGATCCCTAGACACTTTTGATGTGTGTAGTTCATACTACTAAGAATTTCTTCCGAAATGTACCTGTGTGTATTCTAATGTGATCGTTTAGTGTATTTTTGCTGATAAACTTCTTTCCGCATTCAGCACACTCAAAAGGCCGCTCACCTATAACAAGGGTAATTTAAAAACGTATTATTATTTATCAATTTATCTATTCTAATATGTGCCTACCAAAGAGTAAACATCTGAACTTAACGCTGCATCTCTCAAGATTGCCCCTCCACCCAGTTGAAGGGCTGCATGCCGCAGTATTCTACTACACTACATTTGCCAATATAACCAAATAAAATTAAACCTGTGATCGTCATTAAAAACAAATACCTAATATTGTATAGGATTAACCATTATGTGCCCTGATGTGCGTGGCCAGGTTTGTCTGGGTAGTGTAGGTCTTGTGGCAGCCGGGCGCGGGGCAGGCGCGGCGCGCGCGCGGCCCGCAGTGGCGCAGCGCGCTCCACCGGGACACCGCGCGCGCGCCACACGCGGGGCACGCCCAGTCGTAGTCCCCTGAGTGATGTTGTCTGTAAAACATATCAGCAATTAGATTTTACTCACCTATTTTGTAGCCTCCATGGCGTAGTGGGAAACTGCTTGCTTTGCAACCAGAGGTTTTAATCCCGGGGTGGCGCAGTGGGAAACTGCTTGCTTTGCAAACCAGAGGTTGCGGGTTCGAATCCCGCGGAGAGCGACCACTTTGTGCAGCTGTTGAAGTGAAAACTTCTTTAGCGGCGTTGTGCACTTTTTTGTGATGGGTAAAAAATGTTAAACTCGCGTCAGGACGCATAGCCATTCACAAATGTCGGGAACATTCCGTTTCGGATCGGAAAGTCAGATGACATTTCGAATTATGATCCGACGGATTGTCAAACGCTATTCACAGTTCCTATCGGAAAGGGAGTTTACGAATTCGATATGAGTGTGTTTACGGAGACCATTATAAAATGGTAGAAAAAGAGATTATAGTGGTAGAAAGTTTTACAGTGGTTAAATAAATGTTTATTATTGAAATTTTAATGTATTTTGTAACATGTCATATAGGTAATAACATAATTTATATATTGCGGCTTATTTAGTCATTTATAGGAATGTGTTTTATTGACATAACATTTTTGCGAATTTTCTTCTAAACTTGCGTCGAAAACGCTTAGTCATTTTTTCCTTTAGTGCCGTGTACACACCTTGGAGGAAGGAATGTACACACCGGGCAAACGAACGGGATTCGTTGGTTTTTTAAGGATGTTTCGGCGAAAGCTAACCATCGATTACTGCTTTTCTATGTATAGATTACCAAACAAACCCAGCTAATGTGTTCCTTTCATCCTTTGCCTCTATTGATCCTATTTGGATGTTTAGTGAATGAGTAGTTTGTTGGCGTAGTGTGAATGCACCATAATAAAATTCTCAATTTAATTTTACTAGTTACGCGAGTCGCGAATATTCTTTATACAAGTGAGTGTCCATAATTATTGTTGTTGTAGTCTTTTGTAAACTGTATTTGTATAAAAACATAATATTCTTGTAAAATATTAACCTTCCCGACAGCAAAAGGCTCGCGGAATAGTTTCCGTGAATTATCGTCTTGTTATCGAATCGAACTGTCAAAACTTTTCGATTACGGATTTGTGAATAACGTTTGAAGGACAGCCTCGGAAACTTTTCTCTCGGATTCGGATACGGGACTTTCCGACGGTTCTGAATACCCCTGTGATCGAAAAATCGTAAGACGGAGGGAGAGTAGACCGCCGGCGCGGCGTAGTAGAGGCAGTATCCCCCTCTTTTTCTACCGTGCGGCGAAAATGTATGCCTGCGCCTGCTGTTTCGTTTAGGCGGCGCAGGGCGCTTGAGCGAATGTTCGTGTGTGTTTGTGTTACAACGTGCCACGCGCATCCTCGGATGGTGACTCCTGATGGCTCGACCGTCTATGTAGATAATGTTAAATAATTGTAATAGTTCTGAAGTGTTAAATTTTTAATGTAATATAAATTGTCATGTTTGTGTATGATAGCGCAATAAATGAATATTGTATTTTACAACCTTAGAATAATAACGCCTAGAAACCGAGAACATGCACGCACAGTGAGGCAAGTAAAACCAAGCCAGAATGGCTTGGTATTGAACATCCCGCGTCACCAGTGTTGCCAATTCAGTGTTTTTATAGCTAGATTTAGCTATAAATCAACTTCATCAGCTACAAATAATTCGATCTAGCTATTAAGCTATTTTTATCTGAAATTTTTAGCTTTTTTTATGTTTACATGTAGTATTTAAAGAACGATACAATCATGACATGAAGCGACAAGTGAAACCACAGACGTACTAGAGATGCTACGCATCATAATGAAACTGACACGGTGACCTTAGAGTAACGTAAAAGGTAACTATTCTTAGTAACTATTCAATTCACCCGGCAACTTGCAGGATATGTGGTGGATGGTTTATTAACTATTCTCCGAAAACAGAAACGTTTGAAAGTTTGGAAGTTGAAATAAGTGTGTTATAACTAAAGTAGGGCCAATTAATTAGATCACATTTGACACTTCATCAAAGTTTAACAACGTAACCTTGTAACGGCGGGCATAAAATATTATTATTTTTTCAAAGTAAGTACTGCCCAATTGCTTAACTTTTGAAATCAAAGTTTAACTGATTAAAAACCCATCAAAAACTGTTAGCTTTATTTTTTTTCAAACATCTAGCTATTTTTAGCCATTTTTATCTGCTGATCTAGCTTTCTTTTAGAATTTGAGTTGGTAACACTGCGCGTCACTCGCGTCAGTGCTTATAGTCGAGTCATAGCAATAAGTATCATCTATGGTCGTAGCGCTGGTAGCTCCCGATATTTTATTTTAAAATGATGGTTTGTGGAATAAATCGAAATCACAGTACATCGGAAAAACTTAAGAAACATTGTGACATAACATTTCACCTGCAAGTATTACGTTTAACCTAATATTTTAACGTAAAACAATCGCCAAAGTGAAAACAATAATTTTAGAAGAGATGTTCCAAAATGTATGCAGCCTGGGCTAGGACTTAGTACACTATACTCTAAAATAGGGAAACACGCATAAAACAGTTATTAACTATCTGTGGGAAAATATGGAAGTAAAAGACTTACAGTAACAGGAAGGCGCTGGCTCGATGTCTTCCACAACACCCGGCACTTTGTTTTAGCTTCTCTTTGGGAGCTCCCAGCGTTTGATTGAAATATAACAGCACTTCGATGGCTTTAGCGCCGTAAGGAAGGCGATAATAAAGGGTAGGAATTAATTGAAATTGAGTTAGTGTAAAATGCGTGTTGCGTGCGCGACGAACAAGCGGTGAGAGACGAGCTCTTTTATTTGATTTTGTAACGGCTAAATAAAACCGATGAAAAAGAATGTCAAAATGACATGTGTGATGATGAGTGACAGGTGTTTTTGATGTATTGCGTGTGAGTTGAGTACGTATAGATGGCGTTTACAATTCCGCCGGCCTAGAGGTTTCCTCTAGATAATAATAGTATACAAAATGATAAACGCGTGTATAGGTACTAAAATACTAAGTTAAGAGTGTGAGTTGAACTAAAAAGTAAACTAAACTAAAAGAGAACGAGTGAATATTATTGAGTTGGTAGTGGAGAAACTCGAATTACTGGTCGTATATAACTACCAGTTGAGGTGCGGACTTTAACGGTTCTGATGATGCCATCCTTTCCGGGATAGACCGATTCGATGACTCCCAAAGGCCAACATAGCGGATGCGCATTAATATCTTTGATTACAACCAAGGATCCTAATTCAATTGGCTTAGTGGGGGTATTCCACTTCTCCCTTTGCTGTAAAGAAGTGAGATACTCTTGGCTCCACCGACGCCAAAACATATGTGTTAACTTGGTTACGAGTTGGAAACGAGTTAAGCGGTGGTCTGCGATGTTTGTCACATCTTCAGCGGGTAAAAATTTAAGCGGCGTTACATTTAAGAAATGATTAGGCGTTAAAACAGACATGTCAGATGGGTCTGAGCTTAGCACACACAATGGTCTGCTATTCAATAAATTTTCAATCTGTACGAGGACAGATGAAAATTCTTCGTATGTTAGAATATGCGAGCCTACCACTTTGAATAAGTGAGTTTTAACACAGCGAACGTTTATCTCACATAGGCCGTTAAAATGGGGACCATAAGGTGGACTTCGTTTAAATTGAATACGATGTGTAGATAGAAGTTCTTCGCTTATATAATTATTATATGATGTGGACTGTATAAGATTATAAATTTCGTCTAGTTTGCGTTTCGCACCTATGAAATTAGTTCCCCCGTCGCTATAGATCATAGCTACGGGTCCTCTACGACAAATAAATCGTTTAAACGCCGAGAGAAACAGTTCTGTACTCAAATCAGAAACCAATTCCAGGTGAACAGCTTTAGTAGTCAGGCAGACAAACAAACATATATATGCCTTTTGACTTTTGACACCGCGACGGCGAATATGCGTTATGTAAAAAGGTCCAGCATAATCGACGGCTGTGTATACAAAAGCTTTAGCTTCTGTTATTCTAAACGCGGGTAAATCGCCCATTTGAGGGTTACTAAATCTAGGATTGAGTTTAAAGCATACATTGCAAGCGTGTACTCTTTGTCGAACAAGATTTCGAGCAGAGAGAATCCAATATTTTTGTCTGAGCAGCGCGAGTAATAATGCGGGACCTGTGTGTAAATTTGTATTATGATAAAAATCAACTATTAATTGAGTTATGCGTTCTTTGGCGGGGAGTAATATAGGATGCTTTTGACCATAATCAAGCTGCGAGTGTGTTAATCTTCCACCAACTCTGAGTAAATTACAATTGTCTATGAATGGACTTAACTTTATGATTCGTTTGCTGCATTGTTTATTATTTTTAATAGCGTTAAGATCTGAAGAAAAATGATTGTTTTGAACATATTTGAGAACATATTGTTCGGCTGTATCTAAATCGGACACAGTTATAGAGTTATTTCTCGGTAAAACTTTTAAAAAGCGTAAAATATAAACTGTTATGCGTAATAACTTTGTCCAACTGGAGACACGCTCTGCAATGTCACCAATCGGATGACAAGCTTGCGAAGATTGTGGTATATCCACGACTAATGAAACCGGTTTGGATTCTGAAAGATTATTATCATGATTTGCTTGAAAAACAGATATCGGCCATTTCGAAAAAGGTTGCGTGAGCCACTGAGGGCCATGAAGCCAATCTTCACGGTTTATAAGTTCGTAAGGAGTCACTGGTCTTGATATAATATCAGCTGGGTTTTCCTGTCCCTTTACATGGTACCAATGACATGCGGAGAGTTTTAGGTTAATTTCAGATATTCTGTTAGCGACAAACGTATGAAACTTAAAAGCGGGTGAGTGAATCCAAGTGAGCGTGACAGTTGAATCAGAGAAGGCAACAATTTTATCTATTTGACAGCGTTCAGATAGCGTTTCGCGTACGGATTCTATGAGACTTGCTAGCAGCAGGGCTGCGCAGAGCTCAAGGCGTGCGAGCGGCATCTTTTTGAGAGACGCGACTCTTGACTTAGAGGCTAGTAGGTTGACAGAGCCGTGCGTATACTCGTCCGGGCTGACACGAACATACACAACCGCACCGTAACATTTTTCGCTCGCGTCAGCGAAACCTATTAGCGATATATGCGATTTCGAGGTAATACCTATATGACGAGGAATTTTAATTAATTTTAAGTTAGGCAACTCACTATGAAATTGTATCCATTTGTCACGGATCGCCTGCGGTACGGGATCATCCCAACCTAAGTTAGATACCCAACATTCTTGAACGAGGAGTTTCATAAATGCGACAACCGGACTTATAAGACCCAGGGGGTCGAAGAGGCGCGCGGTCACAGATAGAATAGTGCGTTTTGTACATTCCGATATCTCGGAATTTATTTCAAATTGAAATTGATCAGTAGCAGGCTGCCACTGCATGCCTACTATCTTAGCGTTTGCGGATGAAGTAATATCGTCGAAATTTATTATTTGCGGATTTTTTTGTGACAAGGGTATTTTATTCATGAGTTCCGAACTGTTGGATATCCATTTAACAATTTTAAAACCACCGGTTTTGAACATATCTACCATTTCATGATAGATTTCTTCAGCTTGTTCTAATCCTTCTACGGAGCCTACATAGTCATCCATATACATGTGATGTTCAGCTTCGTATGCAGCGAGTGGAAATTGGTCGCGGCTGTCCGCGGCGAGCTGACGGACGACTCTCATCGCGAGATACGGAGAGCTTGACACTCCGAATGAGACCCTATTAAATTCAAATATATGAATATCCGAATCTGAGTCAAAACGGAATAAGATGCGTTGAAAAGACCGGTGTTCTGGCGTTAATATTAATTGAAAGTACATTTTCTCTATATCCGCAGTGAGTGCCACTAAGAACATGCGTAAATTTATAAGCAGATTAAAAATATTAGTCTGCAAGTTAGGGCCTTTATACAAGAGATCGTTGAGTGACTTTCCAGAAGTTGTCTTACAACTGGCGTCAATCACGATACGAGTTTTGGAGGTGGACTTCTCTGGACGATAGACAGCCCGATGAGGAATATAGTAACATTCACTGTTCGGTTTGTGGCCTTTAACTTCAGTTAAATAACCATTATCAACATAACTTCGAATAGTTGCGTTATAATCTGCGCGTAAATTGGGATTTGCGTCGAGTTTCCTTTCCAGAAGACATAAGCGGCGCTTGGCAATGGCGAAAGAATTACCTAATTCCGAGGGGTTGAGTTTAAAGGGAAGATGTACCGTGAACCTACCGGTATTATCGCGTGAATACGTTGAGCGAAAGAGATGTTCACATGCCTCGTCTTCAGGGCTCATGTGAATTTTATCTGGAACATTTTCAAGTTCCCAAAAGCGTTCTGTAAGTTTTGAGAGTGCGTCTACCGAACAAAAGAAATTTCTATCCTCATTATGCGTTTGTACTAGAGTATGCGGAATTGGATAAGAAGCATAATTTGCTTTACCCATGATTAGATAACCAAGTGTGGTCTCTAATGCTACGAGTGAAGAGTTTGGAGTGGTAACCTTATCGCTACCAAGTATAAGCGGGAATATTTCACTACCTAATAAACAGTCCAGGTTCGCTGGAGCAGCATAGCCATAATCAGCCAATGGTAAACTATCAAACTGCGTAAATTGCGAAACATCTATGGGGAAGGTCGGCAACCGGTCGGTGATGGTATGTATCACCCTAGCGGTAATGTTATATGAACAGGATTTATCGAAGCGTGAGTGTATTTTCAAAGATGTAAACCCTAAAGTTTCACTTTCCGACTGACCTATGCCCACTACGGGTGATTTAATATGCGTTATGGGAAGATTTAAACGATCACAACAATCTTTCGTAATAAAATTACTCATCGACCCCGTATCGATGAGAGCTCTTACATTTAAACGCGTATTAGTATCGTTAAATACGTGTACAATTGCGGTAGGAAGCAGAACAGTAGTTTCATGACGATTATCGGTCGATGTATGCGTTGTTGTGAATGCGCTTGCGTTTGAATTTACGCGGGAAACGTAAGCGGCGGACGCAGTAGTAGAGGGCAGTTGCGCGGAGTGCGAGACATGCGACGCGAGCTGAGCGCGGTGATCGTATGGCGCTGACGGCGGCGGGGCCGGTGCGGCTAAGCGCGGCGGTGTCTGCGTGACGACATCCAAGCACAAGTCGGCGGCGCGGGTGGCTCGCGTTCCACTGTCCGCCGGCCATGGCGCAGCGGTCGGAGTGTCGCGTCGAGTCACGGGTTCAAATCCCGGAGACGTTTGAGTATTGGTATTTATGTGTAATAGACTGTGATGTTTTTGTTTACACACATAACACCTGTTCTGCGACTTACATAGTTTTACGTCATGAAAACCGAGACAATTTTTGCAATATAGGTTTTTATAAACTATATCATAGCGTTTACGTGGGTCAAGCTGTAAGAAAGCTTGGCATTTAAATAATGGATGTACCTCACCATTACAAACGATGCAAGAAGTTATTTGCTTAGGCTTATTATTATTTATTTGCGTAGATTTATATTGCGTGGATATCATATGCGGTGTACTGTCGTGTGTGTAAGTATTGACCATAAACGCATGAGTCTTCGGGCGTGACCTAATTTCACGACTAGTCGACGGAGTATTTGACCTTTGCGCAGCAGTTACGTTAAATCGTAATGATTTTATTTTACTTTGTTCCTTAAGGAACTTGGTGACGTCACTAAACATAGGAATATCAACATCTCGATGCGTTTGTTCGAATAAATTTACCATCTCCTTGTCTAACTTAGAGAGTGCGATATGCGTTATCATAAAATCTGACAAATCATCTATCTTTAAGCGTCTCAATGCAGATTCTGTAGAACAAAATTGATCAATAAATGTGTCGACTGGTTGATTGGGTTTAAAATTAATCAGTTGATCTATATAACGCGAAGCTTGAACCCTAATGTCCTGATATTTAGACAAAAGTGCCTTCCATATTATGTCATAGTTGTCAGCTGTTGGTGAAATACCGGCACAGACCGAACATGCACCACCACTTAATTTTCCAACCAAATACTGAACCTTTTCTGCATTAGATAACCTTGGGTTTTCATGTATAATACTTTTGAAGTTTTCATAAAAAATAGGCCATTTTGACGGAGTACCATCGAACCCTACTAACTGGAGAGGAGGCAATTTTTGATTTAATAAATCAGTACGTTCAGCATTATTTTTTAAAACACTTTCTTTTTGTTTTATGAAACAGTACAATTCATCAAAAGCGTTTAACGGCGAGTAATTGGGCTTTACCGAAGGCTGTTCCTCCAGTTGTGCAGCGATTAAATTATCTAGCGTTTCATTAAACTCAGTCCGTGTTTTATCCAATGATAAAACACGGGCCAAAAACTGTTGTTTACTTGTGGGATCAGAAACATTTAAACTTAAGTTGTAAAGTTGTTGTACCAACTCAAATAATCGTTCCTTCTTAGCTTCTAATAGCGTAATCTTAACGTCTGTAGTAGTTTCTTGTTTTTTAGACATATTGAGCGAATGACTTGAAACTACCTACTTTATTTTTGTAAAATGAACGAGACTTAGTCGTATTATAAAATAAGCGGAAACTTTAACAAATATGTTTGAGTAAACAAATTTACGATATATCGTTAGTTTTGCGTATATGTAAGCGTTTAAATGCGATAAATGATTAATATAATAAGTTGTGAGCGAAAAATATGGACGTTAAAATTGTTGTGGTGTATGGTTTAATGTGTTATGAGTGTATTAATGAGTGTTTGTGTCTTGGGGATTACAGTATAGGTGGTAGGTAATCCAATAAGAAGACGTTGCTGTCTGTCTTCTTCTTTTTCCCGTAGTCGCCTTCTACGTACACCCAAAGGGAAGAGTTGGGGGGGTGCTATTCTTACCCGACACCCCACGGGGTACGTAATATGAGTGAGTTATGGTATATAGAAAGGTGAAAATAAGTAAGAGTAAGTACGAGTAAAAGAGTATAGTGTGCGTAGATACAATTATGGATTGTTAGTTGAAAGGATCCGGCTCGAAGGACCAAAAAGGGGGTTGTGGGAAAATATGGAAGTAAAAGACTTACAGTAACAGGAAGGCGCTGGCTCGATGTCTTCCACAACACCCGGCACTTTGTTTTAGCTTCTCTTTGGGAGCTCCCAGCGTTTGATTGAAATATAACAGCACTTCGATGGCTTTAGCGCCGTAAGGAAGGCGATAATAAAGGGTAGGAATTAATTGAAATTGAGTTAGTGTAAAATGCGTGTTGCGTGCGCGACGAACAAGCGGTGAGAGACGAGCTCTTTTATTTGATTTTGTAACGGCTAAATAAAACCGATGAAAAAGAATGTCAAAATGACATGTGTGATGATGAGTGACAGGTGTTTTTGATGTATTGCGTGTGAGTTGAGTACGTATAGATGGCGTTTACACTATCAATTTACTTTAATTTAGCTTTATTTGCTTGTAAAACTTAAGAATTTTTACTTAGAATTGCAACACATAACAAAAAACTGGCATGGCGGAAAAGTGTCACTATCATGTGTCATTTTTATTATCAATGACCTTAAAAGTATTTTTATTACAGTACTCTTTGTATTTTTGTTTCTATTTTCTTATACATCATTTTAATAATTAAAATATCAATTATCAATTCACTACATACAATACACGCACGGAACCAACTGTGACAAGTGTGACAGCAGCAGCAGCTATTGACAGCTGGCTGGCTGACAGTTTAATTCGGCATCAGTGAGATGCCATCTTAGGACGCCATGTTGAATATAGATATAAAATAAAATCTTTTAAAAAAAAAATTGAACCGTCTTCAATATCACTGAAAAGTATAAAATAATTTAAATATTATTGAAGTTGGTGTTAGCTTACCGGCTGTGTATATTTGGCACCAACTTCAATAATATTTAAATTATTTTATACTTTTCAGTGATATTGAAGTCGGTTCAATTTTTTTTTAAAAAGATTTTATTTAAAACTTTTTAGTGATATTTTCATATACAGATTGTAAAGAAACTCGTGTCCGATCAATAAGGGTATTATTTGGTATCATAATAAGGCCACATACGTGCTATCCTTTTTTGTATATTTAATAAATATTTTACCCAGTTTAAATTAATTGATTAAATAATTTTACTCATAACTTACCCATGGCAACACCGTTGATACCGCCCTGAGGTCAATCACACTTTCACAAACAGACCGGCGACTTGCCAGCTGTGCGCGCACGCGCGGTGGCCGGGGCGCGGGCGGCAGTTCAAAGGATCGTAACGCTCTATTCACAGATAAAGTCGACGTGTAGGTAATCAAAATAATCTATCACGCCTATTATTACCGAAGAGGCAGACGGAGTAAGTATCTGCTTGTTATGCCATTTCCGTCCGCGGTAGCAGGTGAGCCTTTTGCTATTTAAGGGCACAATCTGATACCTAAAAACTAATAGGTTAAACATCTTTGCCGGACCTGGAGCTAAAACTCTTCCCGCACTAACAAAATGAGAGATAAAGTATCTTACATAAGGCTACTGGAATTTATGTAACAAAAATTCGATCTTACAATACTGTGAAGTGAGCCCTACTATCATATGGTCTACAACAGAGGGCTACCTTCGTTGGTAACTCGGTCGGTGCCGCGCGCGCCGCCACCGGAGCACGCACGAGGCACTCACACTCAGTTAGACACACACTCAAACGATATGCAGAAATTTATTTAATACCACATCGCATTCACATTATTTTATTTCACCGCAATCCGCCGTTTTAACTAACTTAATAACGGGTGTACACTTTAGTTGTGGTGTCCTTCATTTCCGAGTCCAACACGTACCAATGGCACTGGCATACCTAATCGCACTGAAAATCGCACGGACCTCGTATTCCCTACGTGCTGCTGCTTAATTAATTACAATTATTTCGACGGAAGCACATCAACGCGTTAAAGTACTTCGCATTTCAGTAAGAGCTATGCGGACGTCCGACCGGAAGCAATCTTTGCGCAAGACTAATCAATTGATGAATAGCAATGAATGCGACACGTGCCACATAGGTACATAAATGTTGATCAAAGCGAAACGCCGCATTTGCGTTCGCCGAAACAGCGACGCGGCGCTTTTTAGCGGGTCCGCGAACAATAGCACAAAGGACGATTCCTTTGTGCCTTTGTGCCTATTATCAGTGTGCCGATAGAGTAATAAAATCTGTCACAGTAAAATAGGATGCAGAAGGTCCAGTTTTACATTAGAGGGATATGAATTAATTACTATTAGACTTCCTCGCCTCGGTACCTAGTGTTAAAGTACTAGTACGGTGGCTATAATTATGAGAGCCAGTAAGAAAATGATAAGGAGAATAAACTGGACTGATTTAGATGGAATCCAACATAGGTGGTGAATAATGGCTGTAGTAATATGTTTCTTTTGACATTTGCTTTTATGTAAATAGTTAACGATACTGTAAGACACTAAAATGGTACTTTAATTTAACTTTTAATTTCGTCACCGTTTCGGATATCAGTCCTAGTTTAGATTTCCATACAAAATTAAACTACTTATGATGATAACACGTACATTTGTTCTAAGGAATGGTCTGATGCATTTACTGCATGAGTGTTTTCAGAACGGAATGGACCTTCTGTAGTTTGACGGTGGTGTCATTCCTGACCTACGGTATGTATGAATATTATTTATTGTGTGCCTACGACGGCAGTTGATCAAAGGCGGTCAACGCACCTGACTTGTGACAGAAGTCATTGCCTTCTACAAACAAGTGCTACCAGCTGTTGAAGATATCGGGAAGTTTCGGGGAAAATATTATAATAATTCCAATTTTTAAAAAACGATAGCATTTTTGGGGTAGCCGTAATATTTTTTTTTATATTTTTCCTGTTATGTACAAACCTTTGTGAATACGCCCCTTTTGGATCGGACACCAGTTTCTTTAAATTCTGTATAAAGATTGAACCATCGAAAACCGTAAAATTATCTAGATAGGTTATGATCACATTATCGTCTACATAGTTTTACATAATTCATATTTCTTCAGAAACTCAGAACCTATTTATCCGGTCGTAATGAAATTTGCATGGAATCATCATAGTAGTTTACTCTCTCGAATAAAAAAAGAATCATTGCAATCGGTTCATAATTGTCAGAGCAATGTAATGGAGAACATCAGTTTTATGGTTTTTACCAGATAAATTCCTCCACATCGTTCATGTTCCTTCAGGAAGTTCTTATCCGGTTGTAATAAAATTCATACAGATTTAATAAAGTGGTTTCTTCTTTCGAATAAAAAAAGAATCATTGGAATTGAAAAGCGACATAAAGTCATCGATATAGGCTTTCCTGCAGCTCTCAGTGCGCAGTCACCATTCTTGTTTTTCAGGAACTACTTATTACTACGGAATAAATTTTTTATGGGACCCAATCAATGGATTGAAGAATGGATGGAAGAAAGATTTTTTCAAATCGGTTCATAATTGACAGAGTTAGGCGCGAACATACATAACAAAAAAATATATATATATACAGACGAATTGAGAACCTCCTCCTATTTTGAAGTCGGTTAATAAATGATAATTATAATTAAAATTACAACAATAATAGTAATTTAAGCGAAATATTTATATTTTTCCCGAATTCTATGGATTTTTCTAGATTTTTTGAGGTGGTGTACATATTCCTAGCCCATTTTGCAACAACTCCTTTCAACAGACGACATTATATCAAAATGTTGCCAATAAAAGGAAAATTACCACCCCAAATTTGTTTAGTAAGAAAAGATTTATTTAATTACTTGATGATCAGCACACACTTACATTCTCAAATGACATTAAACGGTCACCCATCTATGTAATGACCTTGTCTAACGTTGCTTAACCTAGCGATATGAAATATACTTTCCGACCTATTCTGATACCTACCAAGTAAGTATATACATTAAAAAATCAATACATCAAGAATCGCTCGAGCTGATTCGGAGGAGTGCGACCACAAACACTGTGACACGAGATTTATAAATAGTAGATTTGTTATTTCAGATTTATATCTTTTAAATTAAAAAGTATTTCCTTACTGACAGCAATAATAGTAGTTTATTCTAAAAATTATATAATGACCTCAGGAAGAAGCAATTTAAATTTCCGTAATTTTAGGGAAAATCTGATTCCACTAACAACATTATTTGCTCACTTGTGTGCGTGTCGCAGAGCGTCAATACGCGTGACTTACGCCTACATCTATGCTATTGTGCCTCAAACGAGACAGTTTTTTCGTATGAAACTATCATTCTAGGCCTCAGAGTAATTAGAATGGAGCTAGTATCGCGTCGATTCTCCGAACAAATTTTTCGTGGCACTTTTGCGGGGTGCGGGAGGCGAAGTAAACACACACAGATACAATTTCACGCATACCCACACTATAATAAACTCGCAACACATTCAAAAAGATACGCACACAAATAAAGAATGACCTGACCATATGAACAAAATTTGGCAGAGGGGTTAGCGCATCATGCTATCTCCAGTGGTATCTCCTCTAAGTTCTAGGCGTTATTATTCTAAGTTTACAACATAAATGATAGTACTTTTATACTGATAATTAAAGGAACTCATGCAAAAATATTCCCTAACCATTCCAAAATATCCAAAATGCACAACGTTAATATTCAAGTTTTCACTTCTGCCGGTACTCCTGGAGTGCATCCCGTTTTTTTTTACTAGGACAATGCAGGCTGATCACCTCATTGTTTGTAAGAAGATCCATGCTTCAGATGGGTATGTAAAAAGTCAGTCCTGCACCTGACCTTTTCCCAGTGACAGTTTTCTGTCCCATCGGATTGTGAAAGGTAAAGGAAGAGCGAGTGCACTTGTGCCTATGCAAGCACTTATGCACTATAATATGTCCTCCATAGATGGTTGATCTTGTAAAAGATTGGCCATTGTGGTAGTATCGGCCAGGAGGACATTATTATTATTATTTTACTAACACGCAAAATCAGAACATACACACATGTTCATGAAAATCTTCGTCTATGCACCAGACCCACCGAATGGTGGGTCCATTGGTCATGTAAGTCAAAAGAATTCTTATTAATAGGCAGGTTACATTTGAACTAATTCGTTTTGCATTTTGATTTTGTTATTGCAGATTTAATTATTTATGACAATAGACTTACAGATGCCTTTTATAATTAAATTTCTTGTTAAATACTTTATGACAAGTAGGACATGTGTGCTTAGGTGATGCTGAGTACTTCTTGATTCTCTTTGGGGCAGTACTCGCCTCCTCCTTCAGGCCACCGCCTGTTCTATCATGATTGATATCCTGGCCGACAACATACGATTTCTGTTCTAAATTCAATAACATCACATTTTGTACATTATTTTCTTTACCAGGGACTGAAACATTACATTGTTCTGCGAGCTTTTGATTCGACGACGCACATTTCTCCAAGAAACCGAGGGCAGCGTGGACCTCCGTCAGGCACTCGTTACATATGCATTTAGGGCCGGGTATTTTAATGTTGACACCGAGCTTCTGTAGCCCGGCCGAGAGTGGTTTTCCCTTTTGTGTACTGAACACTGAATACACAGTTTCGTGTGTTTCCAGACATATCCTGCACGTATTGTCTCTAATATCTTCCATGATATTTTTTTTAATATTCTAAATTAATTAATTACTACTAAAATAATTTACCAAGCACATTTGATTGATAAAACCTTGGGATAAAACCAAGTTATGATTTCTTTCTTTGGATAAAACCAAAACAAAAACAAAGGTAACGTCAAATTGTCTTGTCAATGTAAATGTCATCGTTATGTCGTTGTCAGCTCGTTGTCAGTGTGTCAACCAAAAATTCGTTCCAAAACCAAAATAATGTCATAATTATAGCCCCGTATTGTAAAAAATGTAAAAAAAATAAGAACTGCAAAATAGTATACCTAATGACCTAATGAAAGAAAATTAAATGTTTATTTATTAGGTTACGTATAAGTGTAATACGCTTATACGTATACAATATACGTCTAGGTCTAGGTATTGCTTTTTAATAGAAATGCTGTTCAAATTCGATGCTACGATACACCTATTTTAGTAGGTACCCAAAATTCAAAATTCAAAATTCAAAATTTTTTATTTCAAATAGGCTTAACGCTAGCACTTTTGAACGGTCATTTTTTTTTAAAAGCTACCACCGGATCACAACGCGGCCTCAACTGAGAAGATCCGGCAAGAAACTCAGCGGGCTTGTCATTTTTTCAAATTTTTTTTTTTTTACATTTTTTTTTTTTTTTTACCTTTACCCTTAAAGGAAACGTCCCAAGTCTATAATTGTATGAACCATGCTGACCCCACAAGTCGGATCGAGGTAAAGCGCTAACTTAGTATCATTGTGTAATCAGCTAGCTAGACCTTCCAGAGCAGTTGGTTTAGAGTGAGCCCGGCGCTTCGGAGTCGCTGGACGTTCGGGGTGTGGGCCCCAGGACGTCCATTGAATACGGCAGCGACTCTGAGGACGGCGGCGGAGTTGCGACTGCCGTCCCCGTGAGCACCGTGTCTGGTTCCCGGGAGGCTACAATGCGCCTTTCGGCGGCGGGATCACAGGTAAGGCACTGAGGGGCCCCTGGTGCAGATACCACCGGAGAGCCCTCTCATGTGCCGATGCGACAGCCGAGGGGGTTTTAGTGGGAATCCCATATACCCCGGTCGAGCCCCTCAGCTCCCGGGGACCTTTTGAAGGTTTCCCCACGTAAAAAAAAAGGGTGAGCCCGGCGATTATTATTATCAATGACCTACCACCTTCAAAATTTGTAAGTATATCTAGTAGATAGGTACTTAGGCACTACATTATGCTAAGTAAGTAAGTACGTAGGTATACTTTTAACTGATATCATCGCGCAATGTCAAATATTTTGTAATTTAGGTAGTAAAGTTATGTCCATGTCATTCATGTGCTTTCCACTTAAGAAGGTGGTTTAAAAGTAAAATACTTAAGTACCTACTTATCAAATAACTAAAACGTTGTCTACTTTTTATCATCATCATCAGCCGGAAGACGTTCACTGCTGAACACTACTTTTTATATTTACATAGATTTAGGTTATAGTCACTGCCTTTCCAAGTAGACAATTTTATTTCTGACTATAAAATACTAAACTGCAGTTTCCCGAGTAGGTATAACGATATTCATGAGTAGCAACTCACAGAGAGAACTTACAAAATACGCCGCCGCCCGCCGCCATGAGATGTAGACTACTTATTAGTATTCCCACAGCAGTGCAGATCAGCGGTAAACCTGGGCCCTACGTGTTCTTTATTTATAAATACTAGCTCAACGAAACTGTGCCTCTGGTTACCTAAGCACATGTACATACATCATGACTACCATTATAAGAGTAGGTGTTACTGTACTAGATTTTAAAACTGTTCGGGCGGTAAAAAATATAACAATTATGGTAAGTACATAAGTAAGTAGGTAAGTACTTATATGCATTAAATGTACAAATATTGTACATTTGAAATACTTGAATTTTTAAATTACCTTTTATGGTGACTTCCCGTGGGCTTTGTAAAGACTACACAATCCAGAATACACTGTATTCGTCGCTTATTTCACCTGAAGGAAAGCGGCCATGCTATGTAGGATGGTAAAGCACACTAGCTTATAAAAAGCCAATTCACTCTAGCCAATTCACATTATAATCGGGCGAGAAAACCGACGTAGCCAAACTATTCTAGCTATAGGTACGAATTAATCATGCTTTATCTGGACCACATTACTATTTGGTGATCCGGCCTGATGGGTCTTTCACGACGTAACGATGCGTGCGTAGTCATGTCCGTATGGACTGAGGAGCCACTTCATGTATTAAAATAAAACTTGCACCATTATTTAGTAGTACTGCAGATAATTTTGTAGGCCAAATACTGGAATTTGTAATAAAATATTTAAAAAGTTATATCAATTTAAAAGTGGCTCCTCAGTCTAAACATCTGAACTGAGGAGCCAGCTGGAACTCGGAAAGTACCCAATGAATATAATTGAAACTTTTGTAATATTTAGTAGTAATTATGTATATAACCTACAAAAAATCTGGTTTGAGTACTGCTAAAATTCACGAAAGTACAAAACTTTTAATATGGCTCCTCAGTCCATACACAATGGCGTGAATTACTACCAAAGTTATTCGTCAATTAATGTGTTTGATTAAATGATCATTTAGTAGTAGGTGAGTTTGAATTTGTAACACAGTAATAAAGTAGTAAGACTCAGTAAATGTTATAAAAAATCATCATTTTATTTGGCTCCTCAATCCCGACGTTCTGTATATATTTATTTGACTGTATCTACCTGAGATGATCAGAAGGAAATCAAAAACCGGATACACTAACATTTAGTAAAAATTTCTACTAAATATTGAGGTACAATTCAACACTGTACATAATCGCTAAATGAAAAAAATAGGTACTTTTATATATTTCCTAAGAATGCGTAAATGAGGGTAACCATCATTTATGAATGAATCCAGGAATTACTTATGTAATAATTAAATTTTCGAATCGTTGAATATAAAGAATGCTCTTTAACTTACTACTAAATTAATACGTATGACGAATAAGTGCTTAGAGTATCTATTACTAAAGTATAGAGCGTGCGTATGTCTACGGTCGCTTTAAACACAGCGTAGGCAGGTGAACTATTAAAGTTATAAGTATAAACAATATATCTTGTGACAATCCACACATGGTCATTTGATCCCTAAATAGGCAGAGGCTCTGCCTGTCTGCCTGTCTCTGTACTATGACAACTAGATAACTTATACTAATATTTATAATTACATATTTACCATACACATGTACCCAGCTGATCCCAAGATGATTCCGATTCAAACCATGTTAACACGCGAAGCGCGCACCCACGATAGCGTGTCGACCGCTGACTACCGACAACAGCTCCAAACGCGTCAAATACTATCTATGCTAACGGGTTGCGGGGCTTTGCGGGTCGGTACATGTGGCCTTGTGTTTCAAGTCAATTTAACAGTGAAATATAATGCTTCAATTATTTAGTGAGTTTCCGAGTCGAATATTGGATTTACATTTTTTTTTTTTGGATATCGAACCATATATTATAGGTGAATAATAAGAACATCAACTTAGAAATTTCAACTGGCGTTCGCAACAGTACCATTCGTATGACTACTAGCACTTGCGGGCGGAACGCTGTTTTCACCTATGCTTATGGTTCTCACTTGAATACAAGCATTCTATAGGTAATTATTTATATAATGATTTCTGATACTTACGCGAATATTACACATTCTAATAATATGTATATATTTAACAAATCGAAATTTATATTGAAAAACATACTCAACCTGGATTCATTCATAAATTATGGTCACCCTCATTAACGCATTCTTAGGAAATATATAAAAGTACCTATTATTTTCATTTAGCGATTATGTACAGTGTTGAATTGTACCTCAATATTTAGTAGAAATTTCTACTAAATGTTAGTGTATCCGGTTTTTGATTTCCTTCTGATCTCAGGTAGATACAGTCAAATAAATATATGCAGAACGTCTGGATTGAGGAGCCAAATAAAATGATGATTTTTTATAACATTTACTGAGTGTTACTACTTTATTACTGTGGTACAAGTTCAAACTCATCTACTACTAAATGATCATTTAATCAAACACATTAATTGACGAATAACTTTGGTAGTAATTCACGCCATTGTGTATGGACTGAGGAGCCATATTAAAAGTTTTGTACTTTCGTGAATTTTAGCAGTACTCAAACCAGATTTTTTGTAGGTTATATACATAATTACTACTAAATATTACAAAAGTTTCAATTATATTCATTGGGTACTTTCCGAATTCCAGCTGGCTCCTCAGTTCAGATGTTTAGACTGAGGAGCCACTTTTAAATTGATATAACTTTTTAAATATTTTATTACAAATTCCAGTATTTGGCCTACAAAATTATCTGCAGTACTACTAAATAATGGTGCAAGTTTTATTTTAATACATGAAGTGGCTCCTCAGTCCATACGGACATGCGTAGTCTTCGTGCGTCTTCGTCGTTCAATGATAGGAAAGGGGAAGTGAAATCAAATCATGTAATCCTTGCAAACTCTCCAAAAAAACATTATGTAGGATACCGAGATGCCTGCTACTCTGTGTGCTGTATGTGTGGCTTTGTAAGTTAGCCCTCAGTAAACCATACTGCCGCCATTAAACAAAAGGACGTATCTACCTAAAGTTCAAAACGGAGAAATAAAATGATAAGTATTTTTGAAAGTAAAAAATCCGCTGTGCTCAAGAAAATATATTTTTTTTTTCTGTGAAAAAGTATGGATTAAAGTTTGTTCTATTGAATTAAAGATGTAAATATTATTAAAATAGATTTTATATATTAAATAAATTACATTTTCTCTTTTTTCTTAGTAAAAAAAAATACAAGAAAATACATAATACTGCAATGAAAAGACGTTTCTGGCTAGATACTTCCTTTCAACTTAGTAATTTATGAAAAGTCTTTTTTACTTAGCGATAATGGGTTGCTAGATTGTCGTTACCTAAATAAAATAGACGTATTTCGACATTTACTGCTTTTCAACTTAGTGATTCTTACCTACAGTAGGTGAACTTACAATAATACCTGTAGAAACGCCAATGTTGCGTAATTAACTGTCAGATACTTAACGGCCCATATTTAAACTGAAATATATTTAAACATAAAATAAAAATGAAATATGTTGCTTTTGATGGTACTCACTCATATCACCAACAAACGTAAAATGTTAAGGTTTTGGGCGGAAAATTATAATAAACTTCTTAATATTAATCCCTCAGCTGATTACAACTGCTGATTGAACAAATATCTGAATTTCCTATAGATAGAAGAAGAAGAAGAAGAAGAAGAAGAAAAACATTTATTTGTGACACGACACACAGAAAAAACAACACAGTAAAAACGAAGTACAAGTTACAGACATGTCACAAAAAGGTCTAAGCTCAGCGATATGCTGGCTGCGGACAACCAGCGCTGGTCTTCCGCTAGGACCTTTTGGGTGACGTCACATTACAGTGAAAATAGTACACATACATACAAAAATAAAAACAGAATAGATTATTATAATAAAAACAGTGAATTACATTATAAAAGAAAGTAAAATCTAAATGTATATTCATGGTACATTCAGAGGCTCGAAATACCCGTTATAAAGTATCGTTACATTTAACGGTAACTTAATTAACGGACGCAACATTATTTTAACGAACGATTGGTAACGAATATTTATAAATATCATCACCAAACAAATAAATGATAAAGATGAATAGGTAGCGTCTCTAGCGTTAAAAAGTATAAATAAAAAATAAAAAATTATAATAATAAAGAAAATAAAAATAATCCATAAACAACACCACAAAAAGAAAAATAAAATGATTCTAAGTCTATGAAATACCTACCTCTATGGTTTTGTTCAAACAATAATAAGTCTATATATAGATAAGTTAACAGCACAAAACCAAAACACATTGTTATTTTTACATTATGATTACACTCAACACGTTGCACTTAACTAAGTAGGTACTCATCATATTACTAATTACTAATAAAAATTATGAGAAAGAGGCTATGACAAAGTCTAATCAAATTTATATAACATGAAGTCCAAAGTGCCATTAATACTACTTATGTGAAGGAATCTAAATTGGTGTTCAACAAAAGAAGCAATTCCACTCACGGGCAGAGAGCAATAGATCCGAAAAGAAAAACGTAACGTAAGATTTATCATTGTTGTTTTCAATAAGGAAGTTATTCCTAGCAATGAAGTATCGATTCTAATGGCCAACAGGTTAAATGACGCTTATGTCATGTTGTAATAGTTCCTGTTTTTGCTGTTGGTCGATCATGAAAGTTTTTAAGTTAATCCTAAAACTATCAAAATTTTTCAGGTTGCGTATAGGGGGGGGGGGGGAATATTATTCCAACATTTTGATGCAGCATAGCGGACTCCCCCTAAAAGCAGCAGTGTAATGTCGCTGGGTTGCAAGCGGAGCAGAACACTGCCTTCGTGCTGACAAAAACTTAAGCTTGTCGTAAAGATAAGTAGGCATTTAGCTAGCAGGTATAGCTCTAGCTAGACAAACCAATTTCTATCAGCGAAATTACTGCCGCCATTCATCTACAACGGAACCATAAGTCAGTTGGGGTTGACCAGGTTGACTTGGTTTAAACTTTCTAAGCAAATGTGGGATGTTGAACCAGTTCCCAAAGACTTTACAGAGTTAAAAATCTTTGCACTGTCTAAAAATAAAGGTATCCCTGCTGATTGAAATTCTTTTAATGGTATCTCACTTCTCACGGCTTCAGCAAAAACCTTGGCCAGAGTACTCTCTAGCCGTCTCTTAAATGATGAAAGAAAATTTTCTTCCCCAAACTCAATTTGGCTTTCATAGAGGCAATATTTCGATTGGTCAATTACAAGAGAAAAGCAGAGAACAACATCGATCACTATTTCTTTGTTTTGTAGACCTCGAGAAGGCCTTTGATAGTGTGCCTCGTGTGACTATTTGGATTCTGCTACTCAAACTTGGTTGTACAGAAAAGTTTGCACGGCTGTTACGACTGTTACATGATAACATGACCTGTGTTTCTGTAAAGGGTGAGCGGACAGAATTCTTTCCCTTGAGTTGTGGAGTGAAGCAGGGTTGCGTTTTGGCACAAATGCTAGTGTACTTTTTAGTGTTAGTGGCATTAAAAAACAGCCAACAATATACACATATTATATCCTACTTACCAATGGAGATATTTTTTTTATCCCTGCTAAAGATCAAAGAATGGTCTCCCATGATATAATCACAGAGATTTGGTATGCCAATGATCTTTGTTTTGTGGCGGAAATTTCGAAATTGCAGACATACGAACATTAGATAGATTTCATCTCCAATACCTCCGTGAAATCATGAACTTTCATTGGTCTTATCATGTGGGACACCAATGTTTTGCGTCGCGGTACAGTTTATGGGATGAGGTGTATCTATAGAAACGTCAATTGCGCTGAAGTGGCCACGTATGATAGACTAGTAAAACGCATCATTTATTCTGAACTAGAGGAAGGTAAGTGGAAACAATGTGGCTAACTTCTCAGGTATAAATATGGGCAATGAGGTATAGACATGAAGGGATGTAGAGTAGATCACTATCGCTAGGAAAATTTGGCTAAGCCACGAAGTACATGAAGACAAAAAGTACATGGCCTTGTGCAGGTGTTCGAAGAGCAAAGGAGGCATGTATTGGAGGCTAAGCGGAAAGCGATTTAGAGCAGGCCATCCTCCTTGATCCAATACAATTATGTAAATGGTACTCTTAGGTCCACATTGCACTCGTATGTGCAGTACCAAAACAGGCTATTACATTCATGTTAGGAGACTTCATCGTGTAAACACAAATGATTTGTAGAGTTTTTAAAAGTGACCGTAGATCAAATAGATGCAGTAACGTCTTTTCATTTTATGATTAAATACATTATTGTGCAAACAAATAAGACGGTTCTACTTAAATGCGTCTTTTCAACTAATTATATGTCAGAAATGACTTTCTTATTTAGTAAACATTATGACTTGCAGCAGAAGCGTCTTAATTAATAGTAAGATTTATAGGGCCATATGTCATCACTGGCAAAAAAAAATTGTACTTACATAAAAATAAAAGTTTTAATTTTACAATTTGTCACATGAATTTGTGCTTGGGTGGTATTACTTGGATATTACGCAAGCGACACTACCAGCGATTGAGCGATCAGCGCGCGCAAGCAGTGAGAGCTAAGGAAAGTGATCGTTGTGTATTTGGTAACCGCTAGGCGTGAGCGCGCATACCTATGTCCTGCGCAGCACAGGGCCGGACACCGACTGTAAATTCAAATACCTACTTATTCACAGGAAGGTTGGATTTTAGGCTCATTACCGTCATATTTTTTGGTAACAGAAACTTCATTATAACTGATAGAAGACCGCGGGACTGTTAGCTGTTGCTACCAACGTATAAGCGTAGCCATCCAAACAGGAATCATAATTATGGCTACTATTTTAGGTAGAGTACTACTAGCGTGGACCCACCACTTCGAAGAAGCTATTGACGTAGTTTGTATAAATAAATGTAAAATTTTAAAAATCTATGTTCCTTCATTTACCTCAAGCTTGGCTTGTCTTCCTATGAGCATAACGCTGAGGTTCTATTTTCTTACTAGCGTTGCACGAAGTGGTGTCATAATAAATATGCGAGGGTATGTAGCAAAAGTCCCATCGAGGAAGAAATGTGACAATAAATGTATTTATTACTGTTCTAATATTTCGAAATCACTTTGGAACAAAGTTAGCAAAACTTGAAGAATAATAAAGTGAAAGTCCGTTCCTGGTCGAATTGATACAATTTTCTCTCGATTACGTTTCTTGATCTATTGGTATGCGTACACGCACACCTGTTACACAGAAATGACGGCAGCAATCTACGTGACGTCGGAACCAGACCACGGCACCAGAATAATCAACCTTAGAACATTAACGTATAGTCCATTGTTCATCGACTTCGAATCGGAAGAAGCATTCAGATGCATTCGTTTGGGAACGAAAGCATAATCGCGTAAGGACGAAGTTTGTTGGCGCGTCCGGCTAGTGAAACTTAAACGCAGGCTACATACTAATGCGAAATGATTTAAGTTATAAGTATGGGTGGTGATCGTCTTTGACAATTGGTTTTGTAGTGGTTGTCGCGCCGACCGGGCGGCCGCAGCGTCATGAAACTTACATGTGTAAGTATAGACCGAAGCTAGTGCAGTGACAGTGGAAAGTGACAGTACACAATTTGGATATTTAGTGTTACAGTGTATACCCTAATAATGGCGCGTGGTGTATTTCAGATCGCGTTGGTATTGTGTTGCGTGTGGTTGGCGGCAGGAGATGTCGCACACCTGAAGGCGGCGAAGGCTAGGCTGATAGGCCGGCTGGCGGGCAAGCACCACAAGCGAGGCGTGCTGTCCGGCGTGCCTCCCTATAAACGTGGCTACGACATCCCGGTGGTCACCCACTCCGTGGTGAAACCGTTGGTGGTGTCTTACCCACCGACGGCCGCCGTTACTGCTGTCAAGGTCCCTCTAGCGCACCCTCTAACTAATCGGTACCCCGTACCCGTAGGACATAAAGTTCCCGTGCCCCACCCTCACTACGGCCTCAAGTTTCCTCACCATACTAAAACAGTGCTAGTGCCAAAGCCGGATCATCATTTCCATCATCATCATCATCATGTTGAGCCGAAACCGGTAGTCCCTGTGGTGCCAGCGCCTGTTCCCGTTCCTGCCACTCCTGTTGTTCCTATAGGGGAACCTACTGCGACGATCGCGCATCCTGTCCCCGCACCGGCACCGCATCTGCTGTTACAGCCTGCCCCGGTTCCCGCTCCGGCGCCCGCTCACGGCTTCCATGCCCCTCCTGTTCACATTCTGCCTCCAGAGCACGTTCATCTGAGACCAGCGGTGCCTGCACCAGTGCCAATTCAACCGGCTCCAGTCGCTCCTTTGACTCCTCTCCTACCATTCGCTAATCAATTCCCATACGTTCTTCGTCCTGGCAACGCGGTTCAAACATCATATTTCGCGACATACCCGAGATATCCATTACTAAATTACCAATCGCCACTGATACCACTGGCTCCGCCATCTGTGAGTCAGGTAGTGTATGAGCGTCCTCAAGTTCCATTGCACTTAGTGCCCCAAGCCGGTCCAGATGGGGTGGTGATCGAGCAACCTTCACCAGTTCATGTAGAACCGACGATACTCCACCCTACTCCAGAGATACCGCAGCATGCTTTGCACTTGCAACCGACGCAGCCAGCCTTCCATTACCAGCCGACTCAGCCAGCGCATCTGCATCCTGAGGTACATTTGCAGCACCTCCACCCGGATGTCCATTTGCAACCTGATGTGCATCTACATCAAGCACAGCCTGGACTCCTACAGCCTGATGTCAATCTACATGCACAGCCTGGTGTTTTGCAACATGATGTACATTTTCAAGCCCAGCCTGGTGTGTTACAAACAGTTCAACCAGATGTCCACCTTCACTCAGCTCAACCTGGTATCTTACAGCCTGGTCAACAAGATGTGCACTTCCATGCTGGTCAACCGATCCAGCCGGATATCCACTTACATTCAGATCAACCAGGCTTTTATCAACCCGGACAGCAAGAAGTGCACCTGCACTCGGCACAACCTGGAGTAGTACAGCCTACGCAGCCGACTCTCCATCTTCAACCGACGCCTACAGCTCCACACGTAGATCACGATGGTTGGTCTCCAGTGCAAACACAACCTCATGATCTAGGTTCACACGCTGGTGGCCAATTTGCAAATGATGGTCAGTTTAGTAACAATGGACAATATGACCACCACGGCCAATTCGGCCAGAACGGCCAATTCGGTCAGAATGGCCAATTCGGTCAGGACGGTCAATTCGCACAGGATGGCCAATTCGGTCAGAACGGCCAATTCGGTCAGGACGGTCAATTCGGTCAGGACGGCCAATTCGATCAGAATGGCCAATTTGGACAGAACGGTCAATTTTCCAACGACGGACACCACCAGTTCACACAAGAGCAAGGGACTCAAGTGTTCGAACAGCACTCAGGTAACGACCAGTACCATGATTACCAGAACCAGCTGCAACACCACATCCAGCAGCAGATCGAGCAAGCTCAGTACGAACAACATTTGAATAACCAGCAACATCAGATAAACCAAGAGTACGGTGTTCCACACCTGAGCCAAGAGTATGGCCAACCGAATCAGGACTTTTCGCAGCACGGACAAGACTTCTCACAACATGACTTTTCGCAGCAGAATTTTTCGCAGCAAGGCCAGGATTATAATGGGCAACCGGCACAAGAATACGGAGTGCAGCAGGGTGCCGAGGGCCGGAGCGCGGAGGACGACGGGGATGTCCAGCTCTACCACAACCACATTCCCCTGCAACTCCAACCACCCCTCGACCGACCGCTGGAACATTTCCGGTAGTTTGTCGTAGAATCCGTTGAAATGTTCTGCATTTACTAGTTACCTCGATGTGTACATGGGAACAGTTGTGTGAGTTTGTGGACTGACTTGGATTTTTTTTTGTAATTAAACTTAATTTATAGACAAAATAATTTAAATTGTCATCGATGAGTTAAGATCACAGATAGCAATAATTAAATAAGGCACATTAGACTTATAAATTGTTGTGAAACTTAATTTTAGTTGTATGCTATGTATTATCTAGCTAGAACATATTCTACCTTCTACCGCCTATCCGCCTATTTCTGTAGTCTTACCCAAGTTTAACCAAATCATATCCATAAGGCGCCCGCGCCGTGTGTTGTATCGTATGGTATAGCCGTGCTGCATCTATGCGCCAGCAAATGCTCACGACACAGGACTCCGTCTCCTTTACATATTACTATTTAAACTGTATAATTACCACAATGTGTATGTTTTTACAGGATATTCTAAGTCAGTGTGCTACCAAAAAGACCCAGTCTTGTGCAGTACCGGTTGGCCCTATTTGGTCATCGTGTGCGTGCGCACCCTGTAGATAGTGTTCATGTATTGCCTAATGTAATTTAAGTTATTATTTAATACAGTGTTATTTATTTTTGCATATAAAATAATTTTGCATAATCAATTTGTTTTATTTTCATCTGCGGATAAATTTAATTTAGGATAATATATTTATTAGCGCAGCCGATTGGTAGTATCACTATCGACTTCATTATGTGGTCAGTTTTTCTTGTGACAACAAATATTGGTCTATCACCAATCACCAAGATTGGTAGTCAGTAGATCCTGGTTTACAGAAGTCACAATGGTCGGCGTAAGTGGCGGGATTAGTCTCAATACCTGATAGTCTGCCACAAATAAAGTCATTAAGAATTGCTGTGTTCCTGATAGAAGGGCACTAAAGCGGTGTTATTACTGGTTATATAATACGATACTAATTTGAACTGCTGGCAGTGGTCATTATAATTATTGCAAGAATTTCAATTCTTCCGTAGGTACGAGAAATATATGATGCTCAGGATTTCGTACTTGCCTACTCCTACTTGAGACGTATACCTACTCTCATGGTTAACATTATAGGGACACTGAATGATTTTGTTTGCTCTAAGATAACTAAAACACACGGATAATAAAACCTAATGCTTTAAAAGCTTTGTTTATTTTTCAGTCTATAATTATATATTTCAAATAAGACTTAAATACCTATCTGCCGCACCTTAAAACGTCAATTATAATTAATTATGATTAATCAATTTTTTTTTAAATCGGGTTATATCGACATTCAAAGCCAATTAATATTTAATACACTGATATTCAATAGATATATCAACTATCTCGTACTCAATAATCAAAAATAGTCACAAACAGCTCTGCTCAATTATTTTTATTACTTAAAGTCCATTAAAGTTTGTGAGTGCAGCTGTAAGTCTTTCACGTTATTGCTTTATTTCATAGCTGTTCTCTATCGAGGTTTTACTGTGCAGATTGGTACCAGACTTAACTAATCCAAAGATTCGTTTCACTTTAAAGTGTTTTCTTCAGACACATGAATTGAGCTAAGGTTTCAGTCCATGCTTGGTACTTGTGATAATGTTTAGATAGTCATGTGAAACTTTGCAAGCCCGGTGGCAGCGAAGTCGTGGCAGGTGTTCGGCAATAGCGGACATGTCCATTTATACCTGCCGCCGTAGATGTAGGCCACGCCTGCGTGGGTCACGCGACAGCCGCGCCCGCTACACGTGCGGACATAGAGTCTGAAATACGCACTGAATCCAGCGGCTATATTTACCAAAACCTTTTCTAAAAGTGGATTTTTCGTTTCGATAGAGTTCGTTTTAAGGCGAAATGGATTGTGGGCTTGGTACTTGTTGCGCCTGAGCAAGTTGAGAAGCAATTATTTCTATAAATTGATTGCTCTGTTTGATTTAAGAAACTCAGTGACGACATGACGTTCGTCTGTGTTAAAGACAAACTTAGCCATGGAAAGCTTCACTGCACAGCTTTCACCAGATACAGTGCCCTTCACAACGGAACAGAGCAATGATCACATATTGCTGCTTGGCGGCATAATATCTAACACTGCGGTGGTACCTGCCTGGGGTGGTATTGTACACTACGATTGAGCGGTGGAAGCTGGACTGAGGTAGTAACTGCTCGGTCCTAGGCTCATGGTGCCCACGGCTTACGATGGTACTGGTTTCCTCTCCGATGTTCGAGAGCCGAGGGTGTTAAGACCAAAACCTAATCAATGGTGGTTTGGCTTTGGAGCGCCTTCTAAAAATTAATAATAATTCAGCCGCTACTGTCCCAATGCAGGGCAAAGGGCCCCCCTTTCCTCTTTCCACTTTAGCTCATCCCGCCATCTCCGTCTAGGCCTACCACGATGTCGTGTCCGAGTGCGTGGCACTCATAGTGTAGTCGTTGGGGCCAAAACTACCTTTTAAAAAAGGTATTAGGTAATTTAGGCCACTACTAGTTCTTAAAAACGATACACTATTAGTAGTAGTAGTCATGGGATACTCATCCCAACTTACCTATCCGGCAGTTGTGGTATAGTATACGGGTATGCGACCCCGGCTTCCCTAGCTATTACTGTCTATCCCTTACCCTCCTGGGCAGTAATATCCTACTTTTCCTATTTCCCACTCTAACTTGCCAATCTTCCTTTTCACAACACCTATCCTTCCCTTTCCCTCCTTATTCGTGAGAACGCAATGGACAATCATATAAATAATTTAATTAACCAAAATGGCGGCGATGTGGTTCGCCACCCGTCACGTCTCGTTTCTCACGGAGGCGAAAAGCGGCCCTTGGGCTCTGCCTACCCCTACGGGAAAAGGGCGTGATTTTATGTATGTATGTATTAGTAGCTACGGTACACCTCTTTTTGAATATAAATATGGATATCCTTGAGCACAGCCAGCGGTACAGAGCCCGCCGCCGCCGTGGGCGGTAATGATCTCGTGTGACCGGACCTAGCTAACACTAGCTTAAATTACGTTACAAGCTACGGACACCGCCGCACAATATCCTGCCAACACATGCAATAGAACGCACGTTCTCGTAAAGTCCAATCTAATTTGGTCTTACGATATGATATTCTAGTTTTATACACTAGCCTCGGTGAAGCTGGTAATATATCACTTTCTATTGATAATTGCTGATGATCACTTAAGTATTAGATCTATACTTTAGTACAATCTGTAAAAAAACTACACTTCTCTTTCTACTTTGAGATAATATACTTACTTATGAGAATATAGACAGATTTATACAATAATTAGTTATTTTTATTAGGTACTAGCTGACCCAGGCAGCTCCGCCTGCGCTATTTTTACGTTAACTAAACTTTTAATAACAGATATTCGCATTGAATACATAACCTCCTTTTTTATAGTCGGTTAAAAACTGGGACCCACTTTTTACTTGCTCTCCGAAGCGCGGACCCGTTTAGTTCAAATGGCGTTAAACTGTCACCCATCTATTTATTGACCTTACCTAACGTTGCTTAACCCGATCGATTACAAAACCTTGATAACAACTCTCTATGAGTGTTCCCTTTCTAATATTTATTATTATATTATAAAGAAAAATTGACAAAACCGGATCAAGCGTATAACCAAGTACCCATTTTGACATTAATCCCCTCTCCCAAAAGAACCGTGCTAGATTACGGGATAAAAAGTATCCTATGTCCTACCTCGTAGTAAGATCTCAAATCATGCCAAGTTTCATTTGAATCCATTCAGTAGTTTCGGCGTGATGCTCAGCCGTGATACAGACAGACAGACAGACAGACAAAAATAAAAATAAAATACATTTTCGGCCTCAGTATCGGTTATAGAATGCCCTCCAAATATAATTTTCTAAATATCTTCAATGTACAGAATTGGACCAGTTACAGTTTTATTATAAGTATAGATAGATTGAACAGTGACATGAAGGAATGTAAGTAATGTACCGCAGTGAATCACACCGATCAAATCGTAGATGTAGCAAGAGTACAGCTAAAGTAAATGCATCACATGCTCTCACCTTCTATGTATTTACTACCGGACATACGTCAAATGGTTTACTAATGTGTGCCCAAACAGGCGATGTTAGAACATAAAAATGCTTTGCGATCAATGAATATGTAAAATGTAACGCAAGCGGGGCATCGTCAACAAGGTGTAATGTGTATTTTCTGGCGAGGTCCGAACGCAGTGCTCAGAATCTCTCTATAGCATCGATCAAGACTACCGGGTAGGTTTTAGGAGGTAAAATCCCACGTAATCGGACCTCCGCCCCTACGGAGACCTTTTGAAGTTATGCATCCTATTACGGACCAATTGAAATTTTCCCTTCAATCAGCGCGGCGGCCACCCAATAGTAATGTTTTTTTTATACCACCAAGGTTGTAAACAAGCATGCGGCCCGCCTGATGGGAAGCAGTCACCGCAACCTATGGACACTAGCAACACCAGTAGGATCACTAGCACGTTGCCGACCCCGTAAAAATTTGTTAACTCCCTTTTTAAAAAACCCCATGCTGTAATTATTCGGGAAAACCTCGGCAGGCAATTCATTCCACAACTTCAAAGTGCGGGGAAGAGAACTTCTTTGAAACCGCAAAGTGCGGGATGATATTGTTTTTAAGATGTGAGGATGAACTCCCTGCCGATGGCGAGAGGTGCGATGGTAAAAAGTGGCCGTGGGCATCATATCAAACAATTCTTCAGAGCACTGACCGTTATACAACCGGTAGAAAACACACAGGATATCCTCTGAATCTCCTCCGCATGACTAATTGCTTATAGGTTTAATTAGGCGCTTTCTGTAGAGAGGTATTAAGGAATACTCCACCCGAAAACTGAGCACCCTGAATCTAGGTCCGATATCGAAGGATAAATATGTCATTAATGTAATATGTATAATATGGCTAAATGCGAGAAATAAGAAGTTCAATCATAAAGTACACTCACTTTGTTTGATCTCTCGATGCTAACATCCAAGCACCATACGCACGTAGTACAGGTACATGCAAATTACTTACTTAGTGCTGCAATAGGTGTAAGGTGTAAAACAATTTGCCAATTATTTGGGTGTAACATGCTGGCTACACGGTTATAAACCACAGGCACTAACTTGATAAAGTGGCTATGATTCCAGGAAAAATATCGATATGTCGATATTTTATGTTTACTAGTCTTGTGTACTACAAGAACGGTGAACGGTTAGGAACCGTTGCGCAATGCTCACCGAATAGATTCGGTAATCTTAATCGTACATCGGACACTTGCTGTTTTAGTTCAGCTTGAACGATGAACAAGCAACCGTACGAAGTACTACGTACGAAAGAGTCCGGTCCTCATCTTGCGGATGTTGTGTGTTGCCAGGGCCAAAGTTCGGTAGGGGTGGTAGCGGGGCATCTGCCGGAGATTCTTAGCACCCCCTGCTCGACCGTTACCCCGCCTGCTATCAAGGCGAAGAATAGAGGAGCCGCCGGGGACTGGGGCCCATTTGCAAGTCGTGTCTGTCATTGTGTGTTTAGGGGGGAGTTGCCATAATCCCCACGCAGGAGCAGGCATCTTGGGGATCGCAGTATATATGAAGAGATGAATCTCAAACAAAAGACGCTGCTGCCCGTCTTCTTGATTTCCCTTAGTCGCCTCTTACGATACACCCAACGGGAAGAGATGGGGGGATGCAATTCTAACCCGGCACCCCACGGGTATTTTAAACTACATATGCAAAATTCCTGTGACCAGCCCCAAACCATGTGATGATAATGATGATCGTTGTGTGATGATGATCTTCATCACCAAGATATGAACGAAGTTGATGATGTGTGATGATGATTTATCTTTTCACGTGTACTTATGTATACATGAAAAATACACGATGTATTTATTTCAATTTGTAAATAAAATTCCTTTATTAATCGGTTGGTAAAAGTAAACAAAAAGACTAAACTAGTTCTGAGGTTGAAAAAACGACGGATGCATCGTCAACGATTGACAACGACGTCGACAGCTAAAAACATTCTGTTTACGATATAAACTAGTCGAAACTTTAGACTGTTTTATAAACTACGATAATACTAGTTTATCGTCGACGATAGACTTGTGTAGTACATGAGAGAACTATTCCTTTTCATTTTTAGTACAACACTCTTTTAGTACTTCGTCTTTCGGTATGTATTCGTAGTCTCTGGCTCTATGAACGAATAGGAATAGCTGACCAGTTATTACAGATAATAACTGGTAAGCTATTCCTATTCGTTTTTAGTACATCATTCATTTGGATTAATTTAGTACTTCGTCTTCCGCTCGAGATTTATTCGTCTCTGGTTCTGCACGAACTGGTCCGATCAGTTACTCGTTGACACCGGGACTGAATGAGCGGGAATTATATGTACTAAAAGTACTAAAATAATAAATTTTTACATTTGAAAGATTATACTAGTACGTAGCGTTCCGTTCAATGTCCGAGCAAAATAATAAATAATAAATAAATAAATCTTTATTCATTAACCAGAATGATTACAAACTTCAAAACAAGGTTGGAATCGCCTTTTAAGTGTAACACCTGTGCCAGACGATTCCGCTCTCCCATAGCCATATGTATTTATACATTTCAATAAACCTAGCAGTAAATTGTGTGTTATTGTAAATATTAACATTAACAGACAAAAAATAAAGAAAAGGTAAGTTTTTTTTTGTATTCTGTATCTGAATGTATGTTTGCCTATGTGTGTGTGTGTGTGTGTGTAGGTGCGTGTGTGCGTGTGTGACTGTGTGTGTAGTTGTGTGAGAGAGAGAGTGTTGATATTTAACTATGTATAAGTATAAATATAATCCAAAAACGTCTCATACGAATGATTCAAATTCACGATTTTTAATTTTTATTATAGGTACTTACTACAATATAAATTACGAAGATGATTGTAATAATGTTTCTGTATCTTCATATGTTAAAGATTTTAACCAATTAGTTATCCTTAATTTACAAGTACGAGTATCCATAGGATAGATGTTTAAGATTTTATTAACTTTATTATATAAGAGGGCCGATTGTTTAATATACTGTCGTTGAGCAAAAACAGTTTTGACATTGTCTATAGTGAAAACAATATCTTTCCTCCTTTTAGTTAAAATACTGGGATCAAAGACTACAGATTTATGCCTTTTCAGTACTACAAATAAAATATACAATTTTCTGACGGTCAATAAATTACTTTCCATGTAAAGCTCATTTGTGGGGTACATGTACGGCTTAAAATACATCACTTTTAAGAGCGCCCTTTGAGCTCGTTCCACTTCCAAAATTTTTATTTTGGATGCCCCACCCCAGACAGAGACACAGTAACCTAACACATCATCATCATCATCATCAGCCGGAAGACGTCCACTGCTGAACATAGGCCTCCCCCTTAGAACGCCACAATGAACGACAATTGGCTATTTGCATCCACCGGTTACCTGCGACGCGCACAATGTCGTCTGTCCACCTAGTGGGAGGCCTGCCAACGCTGCGTCTTCCGGTTCGTGGTCGCCACTCGAGAACCTTTCTTCCCCAACGGTTATCGGTTCTTCGAGCGATGTGGCCTGCCCATTGCCACTTCAACTTGCAGATTCTGAGAGCTATGTCGGTGACCTTAGTTCTTCGGCGAATCTCCACATTTCGGATTCTGTCGCGCAAAGAAACTCCGAGCATAGCTCTCTCCATGGCTCGTTGTGTGACTCTGAACTTTTCTAAAAGGCCAGCCGTTAGAGACCACGTCTCAGTACCATATGTCATCACTGGCAACACACACTGGTTAAAAACCTTCGTCTTCAGGCACTGCGGTATTTTGGACGAGAAGATATCGCGTAGTTTCCCGAACGCTGCCCATCCGAGTTGGATTCTTCGGGCGACCAACTTTGACAAAGATGTCAAAGTTGGACCAACCTAACTGGACAGTTTGTCCTAGGTATACGTAGTGGTCAACAACTTGGAGAGTATCGTTCCCAACAACTACCGGTACGGGTGCAACATGGACATTGGACATGATCTTCGTCTTGTCCATGTTCATTTTAAGACGGTGGGTGTTGGGAAACGCTACTGAGGTCGCTGAGCATCGTATTGAGGTCCTCCAGCGACTCTGCCATAATGACTACATCATCGGCAAAACGAAGGTGAGTGATGTATTCGCCATTGATGTTGATGCCGAATCCGTACCAGTCCAAGAGCTTGAAAATGTCCTCCAATGCGTTTGAGAACAGTTTCGGAGAAATAACGTCTCCCTGTCTCACACCTCGCTGCAATGGTTTCGTGCTCTCTTCCTGTAGTCGGATCGACATGGTGGCGTTGCTGTACAAACACTTCAACACTTCGATGTACCTATAGTCAATGTGGCACCGCTGGAGGGACTGCAATACCGCCCAGGTCTCGATTGAATCGAAGGCTTTTTCGTAGTCCACAAACGCTAGACATAATGGCCGATTATACTCCTCGGTCTTCTGTATAATCTGGCGGAGCGTATGTATGTGGTCTACGGTGCTAAAGCCTTTTCGGAACCCAGCTTGTTCGGGAGGCTGGAAGTCATCAAACCTCCGTTCGAGACGGTTCGTAATGACTCTCGAAAACAGCTTGTATACATGGCTCAGGAGTGAGATGGGTCTATAATTCTTCAATAAAGTGTTATCACCTTTTTTGAAGAAGAGAACCACCACACTCCCGTGCCATGCTTCTGGCGTAGTACCCTCGAGTAAGACGGAATTAAATAACTTCTGGAGGACTAAAAGTACCGGTTTTCCACCCGCTCTCAGAAGTTCTGTTGTGATTCCGTCTTCACCCGGCGCCTTGTTGTTCTTAAGCTGTTTGAGAGCCATTCTAATCTCGTACAAGCTGATGTCTGGGATGTCCTCAGTGTAGTGTCGGGTTAGTTGGGCTCTGGTGTCCTGAGCTGTTCGGGCAATGGGTTTTCGTGTCGAGGTGTACAACTGTCCGTAAAACCTCTCGAGCTCTCTCAATATCTCCGACTTTGATGAGATGACACTGCCGTCGTCGATCTTCAGCTTGGTCACTTGGCTTTGCCCAATAGACGAATTCTTTGCAAACACTTTAGAGCCTTGGTTCCGCTCAATTGCGTCCTTAATACATGCTGTATTATAGGAACGCAAGTCGTGTCGCATGGATTTCGAGATTCGTCTATTGAGTTCAGCATATTCCGACATATCAGCTGAAGATTGCAGTCTCATCTCAGTTCGGGTTTCCATTAACTTAATGGTTTGATTGGAGAGCTTCTAATAAATATGCAAAACAATTTTGTTACGTGAATATCACTCCTTTATTTTCCAATGACAAACGTCAGACAATGCCATCTTCTTCCATGAGGAAGAAGGTCACATACCTAACACTCCTCCCTCATGGCCAAGGAATCAATAGCGCAATAACTTAGAACAATCAAAAATACTTCTTATAATCTACTCTTGGAAGATCGCGAAGTTCCCTTTGATTGGATGCTTGTGGTTCTACAGCCGAATCCGATGTGCTTGGAACGGGTTCACCAGATTCGGCTTCATAAAAATCATCCACTTCGTCCGCATAACCAGCTGGCATCTCCTCTTCCGCCGCATGCGACGGAATTTCTACCATACTACTTGTACCTCTGTAATCTTCACCTGATAGATTGGAATCATCAGTGCCAATTTCGCAGTCCCAATTCCGGTTAGCTTCATCTAAGTATGCCTTTCCAGCAATCATATGATTTTTGTGCTTTTTCCGAATCATTTCTGGAAATTCAGCATCTTCAACTAAATATGTAACTTTGCCTGTTCGTTTAACCACAGTTCCTTTTCGCCATGAACTCTTTTTACTGCTAGTAAATTGTTTAAAAAAAACGCAGTCGCCTTTCTTATAGCTTTGTGTGTTTTTTCCGCCATACCATTTACTCTGCGAGCACTGTTTTTTGTTCACATTAGTAACAAGGTCAACAGCGGGGAGCGTCGATGACGGGCTTAATAAGTCCAAACGTGTCCTAAGTTTCCTACCAAATACCAACTGGGCAGGTGAAAAGCCAGTAGTAGAATGTATCGAATTTCTATAGTCAAATAGAAACTTCCTTAGTTTATTGCTACAATTCCCTTTACTTTTTGTGTCCAACAGGGTAGAACGGATACCCTTTTTTACTACTTTCACGTAACTTTCCGCCTGCCCATTGCTTGCCGGATAATACGCAGGAGACGTCACGTGAATTATGCCATTCAACAAACAAAAATCCCCGAACTCCTTAGCAGTAAAAGCTGTGCCATTGTCACTGACAATCGTATGCGGCAAGCCGAACCTAGACATAAAGTCGTATAAACAATCAATTACAGTAGTGGCACCGGCGTTACTGTTCATTTTGAAGACCTCAACCCACTTAGTGTATGCATCGACAACAACTAAATAAACGAGATTATTGAAAGGACCTAAGAAATCCATATGGATTCTGTAAAATGGCTGCTGTGGATATTTCCACGGAGTGAGGGGTGCACGCGCTGGCAAAGGTCTCAGTTGAACGCAGATCTCACAAGCGCCTATCATATCTTCTATGGCCTTGTCAATACCCGGAAACCAAAATCTAGACCGCGCTTCAGCCTTCGTTTTAACAATCCCTAAATGAGATTTATGTAGTTCTTCTAAAACTTTGGGACGCAAAACGCTGGGTATGACCATTTTATGACCCCTCATTAGACATCCGTTTTCATAAGCTAATTGCACTTTACAATTATAGTAAGGCACGATATTTAAATCCCTAACCTTCTTAGGCCAACCGTCTAAAACAAATTTAGTAACTTGACTTAGTACGACGTCCTTGCTAGTTTCAGTGCGAAGACTATCGTGTGTCAGTGGAGGAGTGCCCTCCAGTACAAAATTAATGTAGGTTGCCCGGTCTTCCTCACGAAGCTCCTGTTCGAAACCCTCATCCGCTTCGTCGGCCGGCAAACTAGCGCGTGACAAATAGTCGGCGCTATTGCCACCGCTTCGTATATACTCAATAGAATAATTATACGCACTTAAAAATATAGCATATCTTTGCAACCTGTTTGCAGATATTTCTGGTATTCCCTTATATGGTCCAAAAATTGAAATAAGTGGCTTATGATCGGTGCGCAAAATAAAAGGTACCGATCTACCATAAAGGTACTGATGAAACCTTTTAACACCGAAAATTATAGCCGTGGCCTCCTTCTGAATTTGTGAGTAATTTTTTTCTGCCTTGCTTAACGTACGTGATGCAAAGGATATAGGACGCTCATTGCCATCGGGCTCTATTTGCGACAAAATAGCCCCCAACCCGCTTGAGGAAGCATCGACGGTAAGAATTATTTTATAATTTGCATTAAAATGAGCCAGAACTTGGTCGGATGCTAAACAAGTCTTAATTTCAGAGAATGCTTCACTATGCCTCTCAGTCCAATTAAATTTTACCCCCTTGTGCAACAACTCGTATAGCGGATTCAATATAGACGAAGCATTAGGTATAAAATTCCTATAATAATTTACTAGCCCCAGGAAGGATTGCAGCTGGCTTACATTTGCTGGGATAGGAGCTTCAACGACAGCCTTAACTTTATTCGGTGATTTATGCAACCCGTTCTTATCGATTTCGTACCCTAAATAACTGATTCTGTCTTTGAAAAATTCACATTTTTCCCTCTGTAAAGTTAAACCCGCATCCTGTAATCTCCTAAGTACATTATTCAATCTCTGGAGATGGAGTGAACGGTCTGGAGCTGTCACTAAAATGTCATCTAACAGACATAAAACGCCATCCATTCCAACCAGCAATTCATCCATTGCCCGTTGGAAGATAGCCGGCGCGCTAGCCAAACCAAAGACCATGCGCTTGTATTTATAGAGACCACGATGTGTGTTAATACAAGTAACGTTCTGGGACTCAGAATCAAGCCTAAATTGTGTATAGGCCATTGACAGATCTAATTTGCTAAATTGTTGCCCCGAATGCAGTTTTGAAAATAACTCATGAATTGTCGGTAACGGGTACTGGTTGATAACCAACTGTTTATTGATGCTTACAGAGTAATCAGCGCAAAGTCTTAAAGAACCGTTCCTTTTCAAAACAGGCACTATAGGTGAGGCATAGTCTGAGCGCTCTACAGACTCAAGTATACCAAGATCTACCAGACGGTCTAATTCCTTGTCCACTTGTTCCTTCAGGGCAAAAGCAAGAGGTCTCGCTTTAAAAAAAATCGGTTTAGCATCTTCCTTGAGTTGAATCCTTACTTCGTATTTATTAAATAACCCTAATTTATCACAGAATACAGTAGGATACATGGCCTCTAACTCTCGCACAATACTTTCATCGGGCGCACAATAGTTAACCGGACACAATCCCACATTAAACTTTGACATAAAGTTACGCCCCAAAATTGGCGGACCGCCATTGCACACGACATAGACATCCATAGTGTGCGTACATCCATTGTAAGTCATCGGTATCCTGATAATACCAAGACATTGCATCGGCACCCCAGTATACGATGTCAGGTTATTTTCTACTTTTAATAATGGCACGTGAGCAAAATATTTATTATACATGTCATCAGATATGGCCGTGACGCCTGCTCCGCAATCAAATTCAAATACTATTTTTTTCCCTAGAACTGACACGATGTCAGTCATTGGTTCTCCTTGCTTTGAACGGATTTGGAAATAAAATAACTTACCGTCGTCGTCGACGTTCTCCACATTAGACCTTGTTGTAACAAAGTTTAAGTTTTTGCACATTTTACGTAAATGGCCCTTCATGTTACATTTCGTGCATCTAAACTTGGCATAACGACACTTAGACGTTGCATGATTTGTGTGGCCACAAACGGTACACGGTACTTGAAGTTTTTCACCACCTCTGCTTGCCTGCGCTGTCACCTTGAACAGCGCCTCATGTGCCAGCGCCGTGCTTGCCGAACCGCCCGCTACAGCAGCTCCTACACGTGCGCAGCGGATGTTCTCCGCTAACTCCATTGCTTTAATCAGCGTCAGGTCCATAAGATCTTGAGCAAACAATTTTTCTCGTTCAGGTCCGGGCAGCAAACCCATCACAAAGCGATCGCGTAACGCTTCTTCCAAATTTGAAAAACTACAATGTGCAGACAAACCCCGCAAGCGTGCTGCCCATTCAGAAAACGTCTCCGACGAGGCCTGTGATGCTGCGTAAAAATTGTATCTCTCACTAAACCCACAACGCTTGACAGAAAAATGCCCGTCGAGCAATGTTATAATGTCCTCGTATGGGACATCTTGCAGTTTCTTTGGCAAGGCGAGATCCGAGGCAAGCTTATAGCTTCCGTCGCTCAGAGTGCTTAACAATATTGCACGCCTTCTTTTACCCGTTGGGTCTTTTTCATTGCCAATTTCGTTGGCTATATACCACTGTCGGATTTTTTCTTTAAACGTTTCCCACGAGTGGATAGTGTGGTCAAATTGACTAAGTAACCCAACAGACATTATTAATTACGTCGCCAATAATAAATATGCAAAACAATTTTGTTACGTGAATATCACTCCTTTATTTTCCAATGACAAACGTCAGACAATGCCATCTTCTTCCATGAGGAAGAAGGTCACATACCTAACAGCTTCTGAGGCTTATTACGGCGTGGGGTCTTAAAGAACTTGGACCCTTGAACATGGACAGTTTGCACCAACCCATTGTTTAACTCGTCCGCAGTTTCGCATTCGGCTAGGCACTGGAAGCGATTGTGTAGTTCGAGTTGAAAGTCTTCGGGGTTTTGGATTTGGGCGGTTCCCGGACGGAGCGTGGACTTCATCAGACGGGACCTCTCAAGCTTGACATTGATATTCAATGTGCCTCTAACAATGCGGTGATCGCTACCGGTTTTCACCCTGCCGATCACGGAGACATCATCGAATATATGCTTGTTGGTCGTCATGATGAAGTCGATCTCATTTTTGGTTGAACCATCGGGGCTTATCCACGTCCACTTCCTGGATGGTCGCTTCTTGAAGAAGGAGTTCATCGCAAAGAGTCCCTCCTTCTCCATGAAGTCGACCAGCCGCTGGCCCCTTTGGTTCCGCTGCCCGTACCCATATGACCCCACTTTCAACTCATCGCCATTCCGTGTGCCCACCTTCGCGTTGAAGTCCCCCATAACAACGGTGAAGTGTGTTTTGGAGGTATGTATGGCTTCTGCTATCTCCTCATACATAGCCTCTACTTCATCGTCAGGGTGTGCCGAGGTCGGCGCGTAAACCTGTATAACCTTCAACGAATACCGACTGGTTATTCTGAGTATAAGGTACGCTACCCTGCTCGACACACTATCGACCTTTATAACGTTGTTAATGAGGGACTTACGGACGAGAAACCCAACACCACCCTGAGATTTTCGGTCTCCTTCCCGGAAGAAGAGCAAGTTTCCGGAATCAAGGGTTATCGTATCCTGTCCCTCTCGTTGGATTTCAGATAATCCCAAGATATCCCAACGTAACTTGCTCAATTCTTCCTCCAGCTCGATAATCTTCTCGTCAGTCCTGAGCGTGCGGACATTATGTGTTGCCAGGGCCAAAGTTCGGTGGGGGTGATAGCGGGGCATCTGCCGGAGATTCTTCGCACCCCCTGCTCGACCGTTACCCCGCCCGCTACCAAGGCGGGGAATAGAGGAGCTGCCGGGGACTGGGGGCCGTAAATGAGCAACCTAACCTAACCTAACACAGACTGAGCTAATGCTAAATATATTCTATTCAAAAGTGATTCAGAGGCTACATATCTTAATGTTTTAAAAATCCAAATTAACTTTCTTATTCTGGTAGAAACTAAATCTATATGACTGTGCCATGATAATCATTGATCAATCATTACACCTAGGTATTTAGTCGAAGCTACTTTATTAATTGTAGAGCAATTGCAATTTATTTCAGGTGAATAATGATAAGTATGTAATTGAATACTAAAGTTAGTAGCAGGCTGGGTACGAATATTTTTCGAAAAACATATATAGTTAGTCTTCTCACTATTGAGCGAAAGAAGGTTCATCCTTAACCAATGAGCCACCTGCATAAGTGCCAGTTCAGTATCGTTATGAACAGTATTCCATGAAGAACCATTAACAACCAAGACTGTGTCATCGGCATAGCAAAATATATTAGCACCTTTAATTTGTAAATTACACAGCCCGTTGATATAAATCAAAAACAGCGTCGGGCCCAACACACTGCCTTGCGGCACTCCGTAAGATATATGTGAGTCATCACTGACATATTGTCCAACTTTTACTTTCTGTTTCCGACCACTCAAATAGTCTTTGAAAAGCAGTAGCGGGGTACCCCTGATGCCTATGTTCTCAAGCTTTTGCATCATCATCAACACTATTCATATGTTTATCACCATCATCACACATTTTCACTATTCATCATCATCATCATTCACATCCTCATCACCATTATAACACATAATCACCATTCATCAGCATTCACATCTTTCACACCATCATCACCATTCATATCTTCATCACCATTCAACATCATCATTCACATTTTCATCACGTTCATCACACAACTATCATCATAATCATCACCATCATCATCTATATCATCATCATTGTTTGAATTGAAGACGCCACCACCCCACGCATTTCAGCCATTTAATTATCTTGTTTTTTTTGTTAGCTTTATTTGTTTACATACTGCGACATACAACAATAATATTTCAAAAACTATTAAAATCACAAACGTTAAATAATTAATATTCAATAATAACCTAATCCTCATGTTCTTTAACATTCATATAGGTATGCATATCTTCTAGGCTTGTTTTTGCTCGGACATTGAACGGAGCGCTACGTACTAGTATAATCTTTTAAATGTAATAATTTATTATTTTAGTACTTATAGTACATATCATTCCCGCTCATTCAGTCCCGTTCTGAGTGTGTCAACGAGTAACTGATCGGACCAGTTCGTGCAGAACCAGAGACTACGAATAAATCTCGAGCGGAAGACGAAGTACTAAATGAATCCAAATGAATGATGTACTAAAAACGAATAGGAATAGCTGACCAGTTATTATAGAGCTAGAGACTACGAATAGTCGAATACATACTGAAAGACGAAGTACTAAAAGAGTGTTGTACTAAAAATGAAAAGGAATAGTTCTCTCATGTACTACACAAGTCTATCGTCGACGCATTTTCATTCGACAAAACAAGACCGTATATCGTCCACGATAAACTGTTTTATAAAACAGTCTAAATGGGGCTGGTGTACTCCACCAGAGTAAAAGCCCCGAAAAAAAATTAAATAAAAAAAAAAAACAGAAAATTTTCGACTAGTTTATATCGTAAACAGAATATTTTTAGTTGTGGACGTCATTGTCAATCGGTTACTGGTCACAGGAATTTTGTATATGTAGTATAAAATACCCGTGGGGTGCCGGGTTAGAATTGCATCCCCACCTCTTTCCGTTGGGTGTATCGTAAGAGGCGACTAAGGCAAATCAAGAAGACGGGCAGCAGCGTCGTTTGTTTGAGATTCATTTCTTCATATATACTGCGATCCCCAAGACGCCTGCCAAGCGTGGGGATTATGGCAAATCCCTAAACTAACACACTAAACACACAATGACAGACACGACTTGCAAATGGCCCCTAGTCCCCGGCGGCTCCTCTATTCCTCGTCTTGGTAGCAGGTGGGGTAACGGTCCAGTAGGGGGTGCTAAGAATCTCCGGCAGATGCCCCGCTACCACCCCCACCGAACTTTGGCCCTGGCAACACACAATATCCGCAAGATGAGGACCGGACTCTTTCGTACGTAGTACTTCGTACGGTTGCTTGTTCATCGTTCAAGCTGAACTAAAACAGCAAGTGTCCGATGTACGATTAAGATTACCGAATCTATTCGGTGAGCATTGCGCAACGGTTCCTAACCGTTCACCGTTCTTGTAGTACACAAGACTAGTAAACATAAAATATCGACATATCGATATTTTTCCTGGAATCATAGCCACTTTATCAAGTTAGTGCCTGTGGTTTATAACCGTGTAGCCAACGCTTAAGTAACGAAATACCTATTTGTTTAGATCTATTTTTATAAAATTTGTCAAGTCTGACAAACCAACCTTGATTTAATACTTGGCTTGTGCATGAATCGAACCCGCTTATCACAACTTCACGCCACTGCACTATGCGATGGTTACCTAACTAAAGTACAACTGCACGTGAATATTGAACCACTAAACTACATAAACTATTTAAAAAAAAAACCGACTTCAAAGTAAATTATCTAAAAAGCATAAAATAACGAAAATATATTGAAGTCCGTGCTAGCACATCATGTTAACTAACACTAGCACCAGCTGGCACCGACTTCAATATATTTTCGTTATTTTATGCTTTTTAGATAATTTACTTTGAAGTCGGTTTTTTTTAAATACACACATCAAAAGTGTCTAGGGATCAACATATATTTTTGCAATAACTTTTCTCCTGATTGATATTAATTAAAATTTTCTTTAAGGATTCATCAAATAAAGTGTTTTCGTTTGTCACAGTAACGATAAACCAAGTCACCTTTGCATTAATAAAGAAATTTGCCATTTTCCTAATAAAGGGATTTTTGACATTTGAACCACTAACACAAAAGTTCGAAAAAAAGACTGAAATAACAGTTTTCTTTAAAATTTTATTGGGTAACTTAAACAATTAATAATCCGTGTTTCTACCGCGAACACTAACAACACAAGAACATCGGTTTGGCATACTCAAAATGAGTTCATCCAAATCACGCTGTGGAATGGCCGCCCATGTTCGTTGCAACAACAAAAAAAGGTCTTCTTGCGACTGGATACCCTCCATATTCGGCAGAGCTCTTCTCTGTAGCATATCCCATGCATGCTCAATCGGGTTCAAGTCTGGCGACTGAGCAGGCCAGGGCAGGACATTGATGTTAGCTGCGGCGAGAGTCTGTCTTACAACTCTTGCGGTGTGCGGTCGTGCATTATCATGCATTAACTGAAATAAGGGACCGATTTGCACTTGTAGAGGAACGATGACGTCTGATACAATCGTCTCAGCATAAATTTGAGCGTTGAGGTTGCCTCTGATCCAAATCAACTCAGTTCTTCCGCCGATCCAAATACCCGCCCATACCATGATGGTTCCACCACTATAAGGATGGACTTCCTGGCAGGATTTTAATCGCTGTTGGCGTCCAGGGGTTCTCCAGTGTCGTATACGTCTTGTATCCGGTCTCATACCAAAACGAGACTCATCAGAAAAGCACACGAAACGCCATTGTTCTTCTGCCCAATTTCTGTGTTCAAGAGCCCATTGATATCGAATCCTACGATTGTGCATTGCTATAGGTGGTACCCGTAGCGGTCTTCGGGAATGAAGGTTCACTTCATGCAAGCGGTTTCTGACTGTTTGGTCGCTAATTAAGTTCCCTGAAGAGTGATGAAGCCTCACGGCTAACATCATGGCAGTTATTGTTGGAGCTCTTCGAGTTAAGATTTGAATATATCGGTCTTGTCTCCGTGTGGTGCAGCGATACCGTCCTCCATGGCGCTCAGCCACGGTACCAGTGCTTCGGTAACGTGTCCAAAGTCGACTGATAACACTCTGACTTGTATTCAGAGCTAAAGCCACAGTACGTTGCCGGGAACCAGCTTCTATCATTCCCACGGCTCTGAGCATTTCTTCCCTGCTTAAATGACGTCGCCGCTCCATAATAACGTTGGTTTTAATCAGTAGTAGGGAAACAGTAGCACTAATAATGTCTTCAATGCGTTGTATGTTTTTATAGGGAAAATATTGACAGCTGATTTTCATCTTTTACTCGAATTTGATTCACAGTTCCTGATTCAAATTATGAAATGCACCAAAAAGGATCCATATAAATTTATAAAATCATAAATTTATTACAAAGCCACATCTCAATCTCAAGAAATCCGCTTAAAAATGCTTGATCCCTAGACACTTTTGATGTGTGTAGTTTATTTAACACTTTTTAGTGACTTATTTTACCAAGATAGGTACCAGCACTATCACGCAACTGGAACGTCTACGTTACAGTAACTTCCTGAAAACATACAAAGTTTATATCTCTTAAACGACTGGACCGATTTTGATGAAACTTGTACTCTACTCTAAGTTGAAAAATACTCTAACTATTCCAAAAATAATTTTTGATATCGGACTTGTAGTTTCTGAGAAATCCGCGGACAAACCTACATACATACACTCATAAAATTTGGTAAATTTGTTTAGAAGCCCACATAGACTAACATATATAATATTATGCATTTTTATGAATATTACATACATACGCGTCGAATAGAGAACCTTCTTTTTGAAGCCGGTTAAAAATACTGACAGTACAGAAGGCAAGCTCATGTATGTACCTCGCTTTTCATACCTACGCTCGGCGGTCGCGCTACGGTTATCAACTCTGGCTTATGTGAAAAAACTATCGTGATAGTGGCTCTACACTCCTATCTAGTTTTTTGGTTGATTGTTGGGAATAAAACATTCAGAACGGAAGACGAGTGTTTGAAGCGGGCGGCATTAGCGCTGCACTAAACTGAGATATACCGAGATATCGGTGACGTGAGCGCTGTCTATGTGTGCGTTGCTCGAGCGCCCGTTGTATGAAGCTTGCCTTCTGTACTCTCAGTATTTTGTGACTAACTAAACAATAGAATATATCCGTGCAACCATTGTAACCATGCATTCGTTATCAACTGCCAAGGCTGATGGATCGATCGGCATGGGGTAACCATCTATAAGCAACTTTACTCTGGGAGATGTTTTAAAATCGACTTGTGGAACAGCTATTATTTTAAGAGTGTGCCCACATGTGTGGACGCCAGCTTAGCGAATACCCCGACTCCATCCTGCACGTGATAGCGGCGCGGGCCGATAACCCGCTCGTGAGGGAAATGGTCGATGGTCATACGGACCAAATCCCTTTTAGTTGTAAATATTTAGTAATATCACTTACAACTAAGATAGGTTAAGTTTTTATTGTTACTAACAAATACCTAAGTTGTCTTTATAAATAAAATAGATAAAGGCGACAGCGATGTGGCACTAAGACGGCCTACACACAGCCCTAAAATCAGTGGTAATATCGGGACAGCGGTGGTGGGGATGAAATCGGCTACTACTCTACACACGTCCCTACCAGTTAGTACATAACCGACCGTACAACAGACTGCTCGTTGATCCGAGATGCCGCCGACACTCTCAAAACAGCAAAAAATAGGCATTGCCTTGCCATTGCGTATAAATCAGTCCCGATTTCGCTACACACGTGCCAACAACGCTCCCTAGACGAGAATCGTCCCTAAATCGTGAGCTTGCCCGAAGCGATTTAGAGTTTAGGGTAAACAATAAAAATCGGGTTACGATTTGCCTATACACGTGGTGATTTAGGGTACGATTTAGGGCCCTCCCCACCACTGTCCCGATATCGCCACTGATTTTAGGGCTGTGTGTAGGCCGTTTAACCCATTTATTTGTGACTTATTAATTAAAAATACATACATCTTTTCTGGTATTTTTTTTATACATGTATTTAAATGTAAATAAGTAAGTAAGTATATATAAATTAAATATTTTCTCATTTAATCAAATGTTTCATATAAGAATGTGGCAGTGAAGTGTTAGTCTTTGTGTTGGACATTCAAGAAGTTTTTAACTTTCATCGTTTATTTACTCGTATTTATTGGCATCTTTGTGGAGACTCTACATCGTGTAAGCACATAATAGTATGTTATTAGTGGTCGCACACTGACTTAGTTCCCCATTGTGTGTGCCATTACCAAACCCAGACCCATTCTCTTATGAGCAATTATACAACATTATGTCGAGTGAACTATTGATAGTTTGTAGCCGACTTCGACAAAAGAAGTGTTCGGTCGTGACCCGTATTAACGCGGAATAGATCTGAACTAGAAGTATTTACCAAAACCGGCTCATAATGCCTAGGCCCTTCCAGTAGAATAATGTTTTTTTTACTAAATATCCGTTGGTATGCTGTGATGCTATAATGGATTTATAAGCTATGTTATGATCACAGGTACTGGTAGTAAGAGTGATGTAGCGTCACCCGTCAATGTCACGTCTTCCCCGGTTCCCAATTCGCTTCGGCTAATGGTTGGCTGTTGCAATACAGCCTATCGAATGGGCCAATAAATTTGAGGTACTCATAAATATTTTACAGACATTTTCCGATAATTAGCGGACTAGATGTCTTTTCAATGAATCGCCCTTCGAAACCGCGCCGCTCTGCCAACTGCAATTACTTTGTGAGCTAGTGTTGGCCTTTGGTTTTACCTGTGAAATTTAATATACTATAGGAATACTATCTAATATTTTCTATTCGGATAAAATAGTCTATGTTAAACTTAGCACTTTCCTGGTTCTTTTTCCTGGTTTATGTCATATGATTAACGAACATAACGACAAATGATTCGAGCATATCTTTATCTGGTGGGACTGTCCAGTGGTCCTGGTCCTGTGATACCTCCACCACAATAGAGTTTCTGGTATTCTGCCGCCAAGCAGGAGTAAAAACATTGTTGTACTTCGATGAGTATCGGAGACTGTCACTTTATCTACAGAAATAAGGCTAGCGTCCAGACTCTCAGATGAAGTGCAGCAGTGCAACGTTACGGCCAATAGACATACATGGTTGGCTCTTCTTGACCCTAAGCTACATTTCAATAAAATAACTGTAGTAATAATGTATCGGCGTTGTAGCTAGTTCACTATTACATACAGACGGACAATATCATGTAGTGGTATACATAGACGACGTGAGTGCGGGCGCGCTGGGCGGGGGTTGGTCACCCGGCTATATAGACGCCGCGAGCTCGGTAGCCCTAGTGATTGTTGATAGCGAAACCCTCCACACACAGTATCAAACATGAAGGCTGCTGTAAGTTTTAATTTTTATCGTATTATAACATGAATAGGAACAATATAAATTCTACTACTAATTAGTATACTAATTAGTTCTAATTAGTATACTAGTTAATTCATATACTAATTAGTAGGTCCATATCATATTTCGCCGCTAAATGTCTAATGGTTTTATTATATTTTCTGTGAGTTCTAAGACAATTTAGCATTCTCTAGGACTCGCCGGGGATCAAATCAGTGACCTCTATTTATTTATCCTACCCGACTTACATAACTTGCAGTTATGGGGGATCAATTGTAGATCCAAAATAAATACTTAGTAATTTAATTATATATGTAGATTGGAATATTAAAGGCCGCACTCACAAACGCCAATTAACATTAATCCTATATGAGTCGCTTTTTAAAATCTATTTATTTCGACTGTCAGAGCCATTTATGATTATTTGCGATTATTGAATCCGAGATAATTCATATCTCTACTCACTATCTGTGTATTAAGCACTAATTGGCTTCGATTGTCGAAATAACCCCATTTCAAGAAATGGATTAATGATTATTAACTATAATTGACGTTTGTAGGTTCGGCAGTAATAGAACTAGGTAAAGTATTTGGATTGTAAAATGAAGTTATTGGAAAGCATTCCTTCTGCATGGGATACTGATATTTTTAACCTCGTTATACTTTCTATCATTTGTCTAGGTTTTAAGACAGTTATTTCATAACCTACAGTAGGTATGTGCTTAGATAATAGTGCTAATATATATATGCCTTTGTATACATTCGTTTTGGATTTATACGTTTCGTTTAGGTTAGTTTGGGATTTATACCTATTATATTGGTAACTGGAGATCCTGATAGTGGGCAATGGTGTTTATGTGTATGCACAGCTCAAGATAACTTCAAATATGTGGACCCAAATTGACTGGTCAGCTGGCTTTTCATATTTTAAATACTTAAAATAACGGGTGTAAGGGACATCGTACCGAAAAATGTTTTATAAGATGTCAAATAATGTCCGTTACAACATTACAGAAACCATTTATATGGAAAATTACAAATGACTGACTTATTAATTTTCGAGCATGTAATGAATATAATTATGCGGAATAATATTTATTTCTCAAATTACATTGCTAATTTTCAAAAACAATAATAATTGATTGCCTATGTACTATTTTAGTGCATAAAGAATAAATAAATAAATAATGAAATAAATTTTCCACAAATAAGTAATTTACTGTTTTTAAATTAAAATTATGCTTTATTATTATACCAATAATGATATTAACCTAATTTTAATTAAAAAATGTGTTTTATTTTTTGGAAATTCATGAAAAAGCCGAAATTTCAACACTAGAGTGTTCAGAATGATGTACTGGATCCCTGGTATCGGTTTTCGGTATGATGTCCCTTACACCCTGTATACAAAGAGGTAACCCCGTTCAATGTCGCTCAACAACCGAGACTTAGGTTTAGTTACACGCTTTTGAGCCCAGCCATTTCTCCAGCTACACTTCACCTAGAAATATTTATACAATGATGCTGTACGGCAGGAGGCAGGCAACCGAACACTGCGGTGGTACCTAACAGAATGGTCTCTTGAACAACGAGCGTACAATGTAGTAAGACATATAGGATATAAATTGAATAACAAAGTTCACAGCCCAGCTAACCCAACAATAATCGCTTCGTGACATAGTCCTAGCTGAACTTTGTAAGCCTTTCGAAGTACCTCTTGCGGCGGCTGGCCGGCCGGCCGTGGGACAGGCGCGACCCGATTAGAATGTAATGTAATGCCAAACCAAAAAAATGGCAAATTAATTCAATAACAATAAAGCCCCTGTGAACACACAACATTAGAGGGATATAATCACTGTTAATTAGTCTAGAACGGTAGTATTTTACACACATTTACGAGTAAGCACGTGTCATGTAATAATAGTCGAACATTTTTCCACAACATTTTCTAGATTTTACATAATAAATACGGCACAACTGGCCGACTAGTCTTATTTAAAAATACTTTCTGTAAACGAAACTCTTGTCTATGTAATCCAGATCTGTGTACTCCTGCTGGCCGTGGCTTTAGCCGCTGGCGTCGAGGAGAAGAAGAACGAGAAGAGAGGCCTGCTGGGCCTCGGCTACGGCCTGGGCCACGGCCACGGGTACTACGGCCACGGGCTCGGCTTGTACTCCGGAGCCGGCCTCGCGAGCCACGGGTACTACGGGGGCCACGGACTCTACGACCACGGCCTCGTAGCGTCGGCGCCTATCATCTCCCATAGCTACACCGCCCCCGTGCATTATAGCGCGCCACTGATTGGCCACGGGCTGGAACTAGGCCACGGCATCGGCTTGGGCCACGGGATCAGTTTGGGCCACGGGCTCGACTTGGGCCACGGCTACGGCCTGGGCCACGGCTACGGCTGGCATTGAGTGAGTGTTGGTGACTAGTGTTAATTAGTACGTCGTATATCAGGTGTATGCTTCAATATTTGGAATAAATGTTGTATAGGAGATAAAATTGTGTTATTATTTATGAAACTATTACGAACACGTGTATAGCAATATATAGATCGCATTATCATTCTCTAATGATAATCAAACGGTAGCGCGGTTATAGTGATAAAAGGTAAGGTTTTAATCAATACAAGCTGGTGCTTAGTTGTAATAGAACATAAGTCGGATGCTGCCAAAGTTCGCAGACTCAAAAGAAACATCACGTTATCTATTCTTTAATTCTGTATAACACACCGAATACTGTGTATATAACTATTAGATTACTACCCCTTTACGAACGTAATATAGCCTAGCACCAATACTGGCTTCGTTTCCTATACTGTATGGTTAGACAAGTTGCAAAAATAAAACTGTCGTTGATACGTATTTCACAAGTTGCTCTATTAATTCACTTAACTGTTATATACTTTTCCGTACATCAAGCGAGTTAAATACCTGTGGTACTAGTTGAGTCACTAAAAAACATTAGAAATAATTGGTTAATGGATAACTGCCCGATAGATGGCGCTGTCACAACCGGAAGTTGTGTGGTGCCGAGACGCCGGAAGCTTGTGAAATAGTGTCACAACATCGACGGTCACAAACTAGTATAACTAGAATTCACTATAATTTGTGAATGAATTAAGCACAGTGCGATTAAGCCTGTAGATTTAGCTGACGAGGAATTACATAATTATAAGCAACTAAGTATTGCTTATATTTTATTAGAAGATACGTTGACAAAATGTGCAGTTTTACAATATTGGTTGTATTATAAATAATGTGGCTGCAATCGGTGAGATCACACGACTGAGAGTCGCCATATCGGTCGATTTATTTTTCCTATCTAGTCTAGTTCTAATAATTTTCCCACCGGCCACACACAAGTAATGCGTTCTGCGGTTTTGCAACTCATGTAATATGTACTTATACATGAAATGCTAGAATTTATACGTCCCTTATTGGGGCCGGAATTATTCCGAGGTGCAATCGATACGCTAGCTGTCTGTTGGAACCGGAGCGGAACTCTTGTAGGTTTAGGTAACCTAAATCAAAGCAATTAATTTTCTATTGCAAAACCCTATGAAATTATGTACAAATACATCAAAATCTACATACTAGTAATCAAAATTGATTTGTTAAACGAGTTTCATATGGGTATCAGGATATTCGAAATATGTATTTAGAAAAGTACCTACTACACGCTGAAGCATTGAGCCGAGAAGAGACTTGAAGTATTATGATGGTGCGGCTCTACGAGTTAATATTCGTCATGTATACTTAGATGTTTTAAGTATACTTTTCGATTGATATCAAATACTCTACTGGCTGTAATTTCTACCTTAATATACACTCAGTCTATTTGAGTGAAATATGTGTTTGCTGTGGATTTTCTGTGCTGTGGAGGTTCAAATATAAAATTGCATCAGTCAGTCCTCAACAACGCCAATTTTTTTTTTTTTTTCTTTTGGGAATGATAGACGCTGTTAGCCGCAGATGGCCATTGCAGCTTCACCGGACAATAGGAGGCGAGCGCTTGAAGCGCTCTAGCCTTTACGGCAGAAGTAGCGACGAGCACAAGGGCACCTCAGGGAGGCACGGCCTCGGCTTGGGCTGTCGCTTAAGAGAGGGCTGAGTTTACCACCGGTTCACAACGCGCCCCCACTGAGAAGAACCGGCAAGAAACTCAGTGGGGTGATGCACGTCGTTGCTGTCGCATACGTACGACCCTTCGGCCTCGCCGGCGAGACCGGTGTCTGATAGCCAACGACGCCAATTGGACTGTGAAACATGTTGTGAGCGCATTCGCAATTGATTGATGGTTCGCATGACCAATATATCACATACCTACTTAATTCGCTAACTACGGGCCACACAAGAGCGTCCACAACTCACTCATAAGACAACGCCAATCAAGTTGCGTGATGCGCGCAATTAGGGATGCGTACCTAACACTCTAAACACCCACCTTCACTGATTTACTGATAGTTTAGCAGACCACCGGAGTAGTTATATAAATTACTAATCCTAGAGACTTAACTTAGGAGGGTGTGTTGACAATATTGTTGAGTTTGTTGCAAAAGTTTTATAAAAAAAATGATTTCATAAACGGAGTCGAACGAGACCCTTGATATTTTACTTGTAGATCATCATCACCTGACAGCCGAAAGACGTCCACTGTTGAATAAAGGTCTTCCCCTTGGGAGGGAGGGGTTGCTATAATCCGCACGCTTGGATGGCGTTTTGAGGGTCGCAGTATAGGTGGTAGGTGATCAAACAGAAATGTAATATTCTTGCTTTCCCTTAGTAGTCTCTTACGGTTACCCCACGGCCACGGGTACTTATAGATGACATAAAGAAAATAAAAAAAGTTGCTACTCACAGCGTTTATTTTATTTTTCTCAAAATAAAACACCAGATAAAAAAATTACTGTTACGACGAAGTTAAATAAAATAATTATATTAGGTAAGTAGAAGAGTTTAAGATATTTTAAGGGCTTATCGATATCCCGAGTGGTACTCTCGTGAAATAATCCGCAGTATTAAGATGAAAGCCGGTTGAGCGTGCACAGGAACAGTATGAACATTGTATACAAAGTCAATTTTAAAAGGATCCAAAATCTTTCTGGAGTTATGCAAAATCTAAAAAGGGTAGTAGAAATCCGCGGAAATTTTTAGTAAACGGGACAGTGTTCAGTTGTAAGCAGTGTGAATTGGCTCAGTATTTTCATTCAGTCTATAGTAAAGAGCGGGCGGAATTAAACGTAAGTGCGGCGATAGAGAACGCTGGCATTGAGAATGGAGCTGGGAGGGTTCACCTGGATCGTTTGCAACTAAACGAAGTTGAACTTACTCTACAAAATCTTAAACCAAAAAATCCGTGGGACCAGACGGTATTCCACCTTACAAATTAAAAGATTGTAGATCAGTGTTAGCCGAGCCACTGCTTTATATATTTAATCTATGCCTAGACAAACCTGTATTTCCGGAACGGTGGAAATTAACTCGGGTAGTGCCAGATGGGTACAGATCGGTTGCGGTGCTATCAACACCAGCAAAAGTACTAGTCCGCTTTACAAAAAAGTATACTTGTCAACATTATGGAAAACAATAAATGATATGAATATATATGCACAGGTGAAAGCCCAACTCTGCGAGCAGCAACATGGGTTGTGTCCAAAAAGGAGCACCACCAGTAATCTAATTAAATATGTAACTAATATTGTGCCTACAGTAGATACTGGTAGTCAAGTCGACGCCGCATACTTTGAGTTCAAGAAAGCGTTTGACTTAGTTAATAACGATATTATTATTATTATTATTATTATTATTAAACCTTTATTGCAGGCAACTATGGCCCATACAAACAAATACCTTAAAACTAACATACATATTAAATTATAATAATACTAATTAGTGACACGGAGAGTCGTTGTGTCGATATACTGCTTACGAAGTTAGCAAGCCTCGGTTTTACCCCACACTTACTTACCTTTTTTGCAAGTTATATAGGGAGATAGGCAGCAATGTGTGGAATATGCGGGATATATTTCTGAACCATATTTTACCAGGCCTGGGGTTAATCAGGGCAATAACCTAGGACCTCTGCTATTCATCTTAATGGTAAATGACTTGCCTCTGGTTGTTAAAGATGCTAAATGTTTATTGTTCGCTGACGATTTTAAGCTGTTTATCACTATTCTTCGAATCCGATTGATATAGATAGGGTGGTTACTTGGAGCAAGGCCAATTGGTTGCAATTTAATGTTTCCAAGTGTGTAACTATCTCTTTCACTCGTGCGCTATCTCCTGTTTCTTATATCTATAAAATTGATGGGATATCGACAAAGCGGGTCACGGAAGTTAGGGACTTAGGTATTTATTCTACCTCCGATCTAACATTTCGTAATCACGTAATTAACAATTAAGTAAGAAAGCACACAGAAATTTGGGGTTTGTACTCCGTACCGTTCGTAACTTTACAAATGTAAAAATGCTCATTGTATTGTATAACGCTTTAGGTAGAAGCCATATGGGATGCAATGCAGGTATCTAGGATCCACATGAAATCAAATATGGTCTAATGTTGGAGCGGGTACAAAATGAATTTATAAGATATATTATTTAGTTATTTATTTAAATCAATATGGGGTATATCCGTTTTACCCTTTGATGTATCCGACGTTATTTATTTTAGGTATGGTCGGATATAATGAATTAGGAGAAGTTTCTCGTTGGTCTTGTATATTTTAACGTGTTAAGTGGTCTTATAGAGAATATGGATGTTTTGTGTCAATTGTGCCTGTGCGTTCCGGATGGGTATGTGTGGCGTCGCCGACGACCGCCCCTGCTGGCGTTGCAAATAGATGTATTCAATTGTACTCTGAGTGAATTCACAAGAATAGCATTTTATGTGATATGTTATGACAATATACAGTTATAAAATTTATATATTATTATTATACATGTAATTATGAAATTGCAGCGCATCGCATTAGGTATTCCTGTAAAGATAGTTTGTACGTACATGTTGAAATAAATAAATAAATTAAACCTTTCAGTCTGTTGGTTCTCAGCACCTATTTGTGGTTAAAAAATTCCGATTCACACTAGCCTTAGGCAGTAGAACTATTTTATATACAAATAAGTATAAAAAAATCTCATAATTGTGTACATAAATAATTGATGTGATAAAAATGACTACCCAACTCCTAATCTATGTTAGTTGTGCCTACGGAGTGCCTGTAAGTTTATTCTTAGCATACGATTAAATGTAATTCTGTTCTACTTATTTTACAAGGCGCTGCAATATTTAGACTTGTTGTGTTGATGTAATAATATCAGCCCCTTAGCCAAGTTGTCATTAAATGCAAATGACATAACTTCGCGCGACTTAACCAAGAGATATTACGTTATTCTCATATATTTCTTTTCTAATCTCTAGCGTTTCGTATTGTAGATTGACAACTTTACTACGGCCCCTGGTTTGTATTTTTTACCAACGTTGAATCAATAGCGGTATATGAATTTGACGTACAAGACTCTTAATATATTTATGTTACAAATTATTTTTACATATACAAATAGTATAATTATTATAGCAATATATTTACCGTCAATACCACATCCGATTGCTACCTATCTAGCACGGATAAGATGTGAGATATCTATCTACTCTAGCTTACATCTAAAAGTAGGGCCAATTTATTTTGATTTAGACATTTGACACTTCATCAAAATTTAACAACGTAACGGCGGGCATACAATATATTTTTTTTCCAAGTTAGAACTGCACAATTGCTTAAGTTTTTTCAATTACGATTACATATTTATTGTAATACTAATAATGACAAAAGAATCAGACACAACAGAGAAACTGACAGATGAAATGATATAATATCATTAGACAGATGTCATAATGTGATCTATTAATTTGGCCCTACATTAATACTTTAGTACATGCATAATTTTGATAACTTAGATAGACGGACACAGGGAATCCTTGAAAGTTAAGTTTTTTTTAAAATTCAAGGTCATTATAGCGTTTCTGAAGCCTCGGCTCTGATTAAGTCCGGACTAACCAGCTGTGGGCGGCAGATTACACACCTAATCGACGCCATTACGTATTCATAAATCTGATTTTATTACCGTTAACGTATTTAACATTGAATTATAATTATAAATTAGGCATTTCCCAACACAGGTGTCAGTGTTGCTTAACACAAATGATCAGGGCATGGGAGGATGCTTGCGAAATATGCGCCCTACGTCGATATATAACGACAAACTGACGATTTAGGAGCATTATGTTGAGACAACGTTATACATACATCTTCCAACATGAAATTATTGGTGAGTGGCTGGACAATTAATAATAAGCATTAATGTTTTTTTTGTAAACGTACACAAAAGTTACTTTAGTCTTTCAGCAGAAGTGGAGTACAGCAATTTAGGTAGAATAGTCTTTCGGCTTCAGTAGGTATTCATAGCTTGTTGTGCTCGCCTGTTTAGGGACTAGAGTATCCTCACTACTCCCCTTAGATAATACACTATAAATATTAAGGAATAAGAAGCTCCACTCAAGTTTTCATATAGTACTCATACTCAGGTTGCGAACGAGGGCGCTGCTCAGCGTTTACGCTAATCTCGCTGTACCTTTAAAAAAAATCTTTATCTTGATTGTGTAGCGTCTTCTTCCCCCCGGTGCCAACGTAAATCACTACTGTATTGAATTATAAATTAAAGTTCTATAACGTTTAAAGCTTTTTCAGCGTATGTATGCGTTCGACAAATAGGTACGGTAAATTATAATCGGTCAGGGTGGTATAAGAATCTTCTCCATTGATGCGACACGTAACTATATCTCTGTATGCTAGAACTTCCCAACCGGTGGGGCACGCTCTCCTGGGGGGCGTACAGGGATTGCAGGGCGGGCGTGGGATGATTAATAGTTTCAAAAGAAAAATCCATAGTCATGAATGCTAGTCACTAAATACAAAAAATCATAATTTGGGTACGATGCTAAATGGGTAGAAATAGAAAGGGGCCCCTGAAACTTCAGCTATGGTCCAGAAATAGTAAAAAAGGTTGTGGACCCTACCTCTAAGCTAAGTAAATGGCAAACCTGCAGATCTTTCTCAGTAGCTGCACACCACTTTACTCTGTATACAGATATGTTTGCCAGCAATGGCCTGGGTAAGATTCAACATTCTTTGGCTCGTTGCGATCATGAACCTAAGTATTCAAAGTTTCCAAATATTGACGCGTGCAGTTTTTGATTTAATTTACTTATTGTGCAACATTGATTCGTTATTCTGTCGATATTTGATGTTAAGAAATGACATCGGAAATAGAACAGCCGCCTCGCCCTGGCCTTGCCCTTGCCTCGCCCTTGTGGGTCTTCGTCATCGTACACACAGAGCCATCGCTCTTTTATTGAAGGCTATTAATAATGGCTTTTTATATTCATCGAGATTTAAATATCCTTAATCTACTTTATCTCGTATTGCTAATGAAACAAGGACTTGACATACGAACTTTATGTAAATAGTAAATTATGTAAAAATACATTTCCCGCCTTATCTTTTGTAAGGATTACCTAGTTTAAAGTAATTTACAAGTACCTAACTATCAATGTGTGTATTGTATACTTGACCTAGCTAATTTAAAAAGTTTGTGAAATATTTTTTAGTATTTTTTCTGTTATTCTGTTATACAGGGCCTTGCAACCTGCGATGCTTTTTGTCATAGAATTCTCACATAATTAGTTGACAAGGTCACAAGTTTTATTCTACCACCTATTTAAAGATATTTTTATGTACTGATACTATATTAATATACATATATCGTTTGCTTCCAGGTTTGCGCAGTGCTGCTCGTCGCAGGCGTCGCATCTGCGAGTAAAACAAAGCGTGGCATCTTCGGAGAGCCTGGCGGCCTGCTGACTCCAAGTCTGCACACGGCAGCTCTGCCCTCGCTGCACTCCTCTTCCCTCCTGGCTCCCTCCCTGCACGCTCCTCTTAGCTACGCTCACGCTCCACTACTGAGCTCTCATCATTCCTACCACGCACCGTTGTTGGGCTCACATTACGGAGGACACGCTTCATTGTTGAGCCACCATAGCCCGCTGCTGTCCTACAACTCCCACCTGAGCCACCATGCTCCCCTACTGAGCTCCTATGCGTCCCCTTACACCGCGCTGCACCACCACGAGCACATTCCTCTGAGCTCCTATCACCACTCTCCCCTGCTGAGCTCCCACCACCTGCACGCCCCGGCGGTGATCAAGGCGCCAGCCATTCTGGCTGCGCCGCTCCACCACCACGCGCCGAGGTACGCGGCTGGATGGTGGTAGATGCGGGTCATGTGATCGTCACCGAGGCTTTATAGATTAAATATAATTATGTGTAAACAATACTGTGTTTTTATTCACCTCTGCCGTGCAGTGCCTGAGCCGTGAGATGTCCTTCCGTTGGGTCTGTCAGTCATCACGTTAGCAACACCTGAAGAATGTTAAGACATTAGACATTAACTCCGGTAATTTCACCAGCTACCGTACCCTTCGCGCCGGAACACAGCAATGCTACACACTGCTGCTTAGTGGCAGAATATTTGACACTGTGGTGGTACCTTCCTGGATGGGTCCTTGCAGGCACCACCTAGTATATACCTACCAGGCTACCACCTAGTAGATATCATATTTAAGAAGCTTCAAACAGAAAATTCTTTACTTCGCTCGTCTTGGCGAGGTCATCACTAAGACCCCATATTTTTTTAGCTTTTTGAATTTTTTTCACGTTCACATACTTACTAATTTATATTTAAAAAAAAAAACAACTGAAAACGACATATAGCCCTGTAAAATGGCTTCTTAGCTCGTTCACATGTTTTTTGGAAATCTTCCCTAAAATCTATTTAGAAAATTGTATTGTAGTTCAAAGTCAATCCCTGCCCAAAATAGCCAAAATAATCTGCCCTATTTATGACAGTTCAAGCCTACGCCGCTTTATCCTCCAGATAATCTGAAATTTGAATAGAAAAGGTTGGTTTATCGTTATTTTGAAAGATCTCGGACATCCTGTGGCAGTTTGTAATAGAAACGTATACCTTGGCCCATAAACGATTTGCCTGTTCTGTGGAGACGCGTGGTTATAGTTTGTTAATGTTTGTCAACAATGTGTATGGGTCATTGACAGACGGTGGTGGGCAGGCATTCACCTTGGGGTTATGGACGCGTTGCGCAAACAGAACCTCGATATATATACGCATTTACATAAATATGTTAACTTGCGCAAAGATCTGGCGGACAGATGCCCCGCACAGATGCCTCGAGTTCCAAGCGCGAGTTAGCCATGCCTCATCCTTCTGACAGATAATACAAATCGGGAAATCTTATTTATCTATGTAGTTTCATACATTTATGGACGTGGCAGAATTTTTTTATAACGGCTTAGTAAAAATTTAAAAGCACAATCTGAGCACAATTCACACACATACACATTTCTTATTGTGCTGGAAGACTAGACATTAGGCTTGCCTTAGTACAAGCTACCATAATTATATTCTGCTGCAAAGCAGTAGCATATTAACATAGTACAATGTAATGTTCCGGTGTATATTTAAAAGTAGGTTCCTATTACCTACTACATAATCTGAATCATGTTGTGGCCGTTGTCTGTTTGCCATAGTAGGTACATAGGTAGGCTAACTATATCATGTGGGGTATCATATGAAAGGGCTTCATTAGCAAATCTTAAAACAGATATTAACTAATTTTAAATAATATTTCTAAGTAGTATAGTTTTATACAAATCATACAACACAACTTCGACAAACAAACTTAGTTTTGCGGTTTCGGTTCTTCTTGCTATCTGAGGTGTTAGAAGAATAGCAAACCAACTAAAGAAATAGATGGTATAGAGCCCTCAGTGCGCGAGTACAACTCGCACTTGACCGGATGTTTAACACATACTTAAATTACACCCAGACGAGTTCATGGACATAAAAGTTTTTCCCGGGTAAAAATCGAACCCATGGACTGTCGAGTAACTGCCAAGGATGTCTAAGCCTCACTATGACATCCGGTTTCATTAATCAAGCGTGAAATTAGAAACAACTCGCTTGAGGAATGGAACCGTCGATACAAAGAAGGCGAAACAGCTGCGGTAACAAAGACATTCCTACCAGATGCAATAAAAGCATATAAAATAGTGAGAGAAATTGAAACCAACCCGATCCTAACGCAAGCCATGACAGGACACGGTGGGTTCTCTGCATAACAGATTTAAATGTGAGGAGGACCCATCGTGCCTCTGAGAACCTGGAGTACCAGAATCAGTACTCCACGTCCTGTGAGAATGCCCTGTATACATGATAGACCGAAATAATGTAGAGAATAAAATAAACACAAAAATAGATATAAATAATATACATATAATACGTGTACTAATGATGACTAATTCGAATAGAAGAAGAATAAGAATATAATTTATGAAAGAAATAAGAATAAAATAATCTTAAGTTATACGAGTACTTAACATCTAGTAGCGAAGAAATAATCTAAAACACAAGTACGACTTTCTACAGGTAGAGGGCATCAGTAGCCGATAAAATACTGATTATCGACACTGAAAAATACTATAATTATCATGGATTCCGAAGCTAATTACGTGACTTACCGCAAACCACACAAATCAAGCTCATTAAATGATATACAAAATATGGAAGACAACTCTACTAGTATGTTTGACACAACCATGATGAGCTTGCCAAATACCTCACTAGACAATAGCCAGATTATAAATGAATTAAATGAAAAAATTAATTGATTAACCAATGATTTGATGAGCGCACATCAAGAAATTGAGAACCTATATTGTGAAAATATACGATTAAAGTCAGACTTACATAACTGTCATAAAATTATTAACACATACAAAAAGGTTAATACTCAAATTGATCGCAAAAACTTGACTCCGTCGTCTAAACTTAAGAAAAAGTCATTGCAAACCAGGAATGATTTGTCATTAGCCTCATCTACTGCAGAAATAATCCCACCGGAGCAAAGTTTGACATATTGTACGACTGACCCTTTACCGGAAAAAATAACTGAAGAACCGCTTCGCCAACCACCTACAGTTAGTATTAGAAAGCGAAAAATACTTATTTTGGCGGATCAACAAGGTTTTGGAATGCAAAAAATGCTGCAAAAATTAGTCGGAGAAGAGTATATAGTAATTTGCTATTGGAAATCTGGAGCCCCACTACGTGAAGTGTTATTACTTGCACAGTCTGAAATAAGTGACTTAAACAAAAATGACTACGTGATTATTCTGGGAGGAACAAACGACAAGACACCATGCGAGCCTTTATTCTGCTTAAGAAAAATATTAACTGATACCACAAATACTAACGTCATTGTGACTGAAGTACCATACAACAGGTCCTTAAATGAGGGCAAATTAAATTATGAATTTAAATTTATGTGTTCAAAATTTTGCGATGCTTCTTTTATTGAGTTTAGTAACTATTGTATGATATTCCATAATCGAAATTATTCCAATTGTATTCATAAATGCCGGCTTCTTTTAAAGGAGATTTTACGTATAGACTATGCAACAAAACACAAACATTATTGTAAACAGATATGTAGTAAACCAGAAAAGAACAAGCTTACCTTGGTGGACAACTTCACCCAAACTGATGCATGTATTAAAGAAAATAATATTACGGCACCGGATAATTTTTTTCGTGTATAATTATATTAATATAGCACACCAAAATATTAATGGCTTGGTTTCCAAATCAGATCTGTTAACTGTAAATTTAGAATTACTTGCAAATAAAAACGACAGTATTGACGTAATATGTATCACTGAACATAACATGCTCAAAACTGATAAAGAAACTCTAAAAATCAATAATTTTGCACTAGGTTCGATTTTTAACCGTAAAAGTCGACATGGTGGATCCTGTATCTTGGTACGTAATATATTTCAGTTCGTCCCAATACAGGAAATCAGTAAATATTCTGTCGAAAATGTTATTGAATGTTCTGGAATAAAGTTGATAGAACACAAAATAATTGTAATCTGTATATACAGGCCACCTAAATCAAATGTTGACGATTTAAACCAATTCTTTATAAAATTCAATTGTTTGCTTAGTAAATTTTGTCTTGGTAAAAATAAAGTAATAATTTGCGGTGATTTTAATATCAATATTCTAAACAATAGTAGAGAAACAGCTGAATTTCTTAATATTATATCATGCCACAATCTGAAAATAGCTATTAAGGAACCTACCAGACCAGACAGTGGTACATGCATCGATAATTTCCTATATAATATACGAGGTTGTACCTGTAGAGTTCAAGACTTTGCTCTCTCTGATCATAACATGCAATTATTGATGTGCCCAGTAAAATGTAACTATGTTCATAAATTTTGGTTAATAGAAAAACGTGATTATTCTAAGGAAAATATTGATAAATTCAAGGAATGTTTAAATTCATTAAGTTTTAATGAAGTTTACAGTAGTGAGGATCCAAATAAGGCCTTTAAAATATTTTATGAATTATTCCGGTTATTTTATGACCTATGTTTCCCACGGACACTCAAGAAAATTTACATAAAATCTCGGCCAAAATGGATAAGTAAGGGTATACGACTATGCTGCAAACGCAAAAGGCAACTATTGTGGCAATATCGTAAACAACGCAATCATAGGAACAAATGTAACTTTCTGAATGTATCCTCTAAATTAAACCGTATTATAAAACTTACACAAAAGACACAAAATGATAATTTTATATTAAATGCGCAAAACAAGAGTAAAGCTACATGGTCTCTAATCAATAATAATAAATTTAACTTGCCAAAGCAGCATATACAGAAAATAAATATAAATGGTGAACATATAAGTGACCCTTTAACTATAGCAAACTCTTTTAATATTTTTTTTGTAGACCAAGTCAGTAAATTAAAACCTAGCTCAGGATTAATTAACATTCCAAACAAACCATACACGCTATTCATTAAACCAACCATACACTATAATCATGGAATTAAAAAGCACAAACAGTACGGGGTATGATGGTATTTCTACTCAAGTACTGAAACATGTATCATGTGAAGTATCCAACGTACTTAGCTACATAATAAATCTGTGTTTATTATTGGGTGTTTTTCCAAAAGAATTAAAGACTACAATAGTCCAGCCACTTTTCAAGAAAGATGATAAATGTGATATGTCGTGTTATAGACCTATTGCTCTTTTGCCTGTTTTCTCTAAGATTTTTGAGAGGGTTATATATGAAAACATTTATAACTATTTTGAAAAGAAAAACATATTTGCTGAAGAACAGGTGGGGTTTCGTAAAAATAAAACCATTAACTTAGCCATTTATAAATTTCTAGAGAAGATTATGAATAATGTCGATAAAAAAAACTTAGTTTGTGCGCTCTACATGGACCTTAGTAAAGCTTTTGACTATGTTGACCATCAAATATTATATAGTAAACTATATTCATATGGAGTAAGAGGTAATGTCCTTGGACTTATAAAATCGTATTTGAGTCAAAGGCAACAATCAACAAAAATTACTAAACTGTGTCCAGTTACAAAAAAGGAAGTCTCTTACATGTCAAACTATAGAGATGTCACTTTCGGTGTACCACAAGGAAGTGTTTTAGGACCATTATTATTTATAATTTATATTAACGATCTTTCTAGAGTGACAGCGCATCATAGTGTATTATTTGCCGACGACAGTACTATTATATTTACAGGTAAAGATAAATTGCATATAGAATAGGAGATTTCAAATACCTTATGTACCGTTAATCAGTGGTTGACATCAAATAATTTAAAACTTAATCTAGACAAAACCAGTATAATGACATTTAAGAATAGAGTAGATAAGTTGAGTGATTTGAACATTCGTTATTTGGATAAAACAATTGTAAAGGTTGATACGACAAAGTTTTTAGGGCTGAATGTAGATAGCGGTTTGGACTGGAAATGTCAAATAGAATCATTGACTACAAGAATTAGCAACTATTCATATGCCCTGTATATGTTGAAGAAGACGGTCAGTTTATCGGTTGTAATGACGGCTTATCATGGGTATGTTGCACCTCTTCTAAGGTTCGGTATAATGTTCTGGGGTAACTCTTCTGGGAAGGAATTAGTATTTAAGGCTCAGAAGAGGTGCGTCAGGGCTATATGTGGACTAATGCAAACAGATAGCTGTAAACCTTTTTTTATAAATCTGGAAATTATGACATTGCCCTGTGTATATATTTATGAATTGGTATTATTTGTTAGAAAAAATCAAAGACTTTTTGTAAAACTATTAAGTAAAAGGCATTATTACAAAATAAGTATAAGCCCCCAAATAGAACAGCTTATTTAAATAAAATCTTTTTAAAAAAAAATTGAACCGACTTCAATATCACTGAAAAGTATAAAATAATTTAAATATTATTGAAGTTGGTGTTAGCGTACCTGCTGTGTATATTTGGCACCAACTTCAATAATATTTAAATTATTTTATACTTTTCAGTGATATTGAAGTCGGTTCAATTTTTTTTTTAAAAGATTTTATTTTAAACTTTTTAGTGATATTTTCATATATAAAGATTGAACCATCGAAAACCGTAAAATTATCTAGGTAGGGTATGATCACATTATCGTCTACATAGTTTTACATAATTCATGTTTCTTCAGAAAATAATATCCGGTCGTAATGAAATTTGCATGGAAACATCATAGTAGTTTACTCTCTCGAATAAAAAAAAAATCATCGAAATCGGTTCATAATTGTCAGAGCAATATAATGGAGAACATCAGTTTTATGGTTTTTACCAGATAAATTCCTCCACATCGTTCATGGTCCTCCAGGAAGTTCTTATCCGGTTGTAATAAAATTCATACAGATTCAATACAGTGGTTTCTTCTTTCGAATAAAAAAAGAATCATTGAAATTGGTAAATATTTGCCGAGCGAGTCCGAGCGACTAAAACGTCATCTATATAGGCTTTCTTGCAACTCTCAGTGCGCAGTCACCATTCTTGTTTTTTTAGGAACTACTTATTACTAAGCAATAATTTTTTATGGGACCCAATCAATGGATTGAAGAATGGATGGAAGAAAGATTTTTTCAAATCGGTTAATAATTGCCAGAGTTATGCGCGAACATACATAAAAATAAAAAAATATATATACAGACGAATTGAGAACCTCCTCCTTTTTTGAAGTCGGTTAATAAAAGTGTATTCTGCATGGCTGCTAGAGTTTACAACCATTTACCCAAATCGCTACATGAAATTGCAAGCACTGATGTATTTAGTAATAAGTTAAAATCCTTTTTACTAAAGAAGGCATACTACAGTACAAGTGAATTTCTGTCTGACATCATTGTAATATAAAACTTATTTATTTATTAAATACATAATATATCTATAATTTCAATAATTAGTTAATATAAAATGACTGAATGAATATAAATTGACTTATCTATACTTATAATAAAACTGTAACAGGTCCAATTCTGTACATTGAACATATTTTGAAAATTATATTTGGAGGGCATTCTATAATCGATACTGAGGCCGAAAATGTAATTTTTTTATTTTTTGTCTGTCTGTCTGTCTGTCTGTCTGTCTGTCTGTCTGTCTGTCTGTATCACGGCTGCGCATCACGCCGAAACTACTGAATGGATTCAAATGAAACTTGGCATGATTTGAGATCTTACTACGAGGTAGGACATAGGATACTTTTTATCCCGTAATCTAGCACGGTTCTTTTGGGAGAGGGGATTAAAGTCAAAATGGGTACTTGGTTATACGCTTGGTCCGATTTTATCAATTTTTCTTTATAATATAATAAATATTAGTAAGGGAACACTCATAGAGAGTTGTTATCAAGGTTTTGTAATCGATCGGGTTAAGCAACGTTAGGTAAGGTCATTAAATAGATGGGTGACCGTTTAACGCCATTTGAACTAAACGGGTCCGTGCTTCGTAGAGCAAGTAAAAAGTGGGTCCCAGTTTTTAACCGACTATATAAAAGGAAGTTATGTATTCGATGCGAATGTCTGTTATTAAAAGTTTAGTTAACGTAAAAATAGCGCAGGCGGAGCTGCGTGGGTCAGCTAGTTTGAAATATAATTTGACTTATTTGTGAAAATGGTAAATATTATACTTACAGTAGGTATCGAATAATAGAAATTGATTAGTAATGTTTAATGTATTATATTAGTTAATAATAATTAATAATTGGTATTATTGAATTGACATATGATAACTAATGTATAAATAGTAATAAGTATAATTTGCATGCCTGTTGGCCGAATATGGAGGTGCTATGCCAAAATGTAACATCAAAATGTAATGTTTTTACCCATATTACGCAAATAAAATGATTTGATTGATTGATTGATAATTATGGAAAATGAGAAAATTAAACAAATATTTTTAGATTATTGCAAGTCGATAACTAAAAAAGTGATTAATCGAAACAAAATATAGAAAATAATGATAAAAATAAATATAAAGTAAAGAAAATAATTATTAGATAGAAAAGGTCTCTGGGTGAAATACCTAGAGGAATTAGAATAAAACACAAAAAAAAACCACTAGACCAACGGATCATCTCGGATAGAGGATATTGTGATATTCAATACCGGTATCATTGTATTACATTGTAAACATGTTTCTCTAGGTTTATTATATACCAGACATTAAAAAGAATGTCCGTGAATAATGTCGCCTATATAACATCTATTAATCATTTATTGCTTATCGTTAAGCTCGCCAACTATATACATAAACTGACGAATATATAACACATTCGCTACGCAATACTTCGTAAGAGTTTTATAGTTTAAATGTCCTTGATCAATTCTGCATAATGTTATTCTAGGCGAAACAGTATGCAAATAACAATATTTTATGTATAAAAGCTATACTAATATAGCTTTTATACATAAAATATTGAACTGGTATCATGTGACACACAAGCTAATTGTGTGTCACATGATACCAGTTCATCGATAGAGCTGGAATGTCGATCGCTTGACCACAAAATGCCTGTTTGGCATTACCTAATGGTAACCAGCCCGTAAAAAATAGGTAGTACTACAAAGCGTTATACTTTTTTACTTTTATAATATCTATTTTCTATATAATATATATAAAAATGAATAGAACAGTTACTCTCGCTAAAACTCAGAAACGGCTTGACTGATTTGAATATTTATTTATTTACCTGAATACAAAATATATAATCAGTTAAGGCTCAAGTAACAAGTTAAGCAAGTTAAGGTTAAGTTAATAATTTTTGGTCTGTTCACTCAGATCAAGGGGTGGTTTATAAGAAAAAAAGCGCGGGCGGATCTGCGCCGGTCGGCCAAAGTATACGTTTTTATAATAAACTGCCACAGAATATACATTATTATTAAATCCGAGACCTACCAATAAATCAATTCAAAAGCACTATTAAAAGCCGGTTATCTAAAAAAGACTACTATAAAATCTCAGATTACCTGGAGGATAAAGCTACGTGGGCTTAAACTGCGATACTCATGCAAGCCCATAACTTTAAGATATATTAATTGTCCAAATTATTTAAAAAATACATAATATATTAAAAAATGATAAGCCCACTGAGTTTCTTGCCGGAACTTTTCAGTAGAAACCGCGTTGTGATCTGGTGTTAGTTGTAAAAAAGTTGACAATATGTAAGTGCCGTGAGTCGTTAGGCATATGCATAATAAATATATTTTGAATTTAAATTATATTTTTTGAAAAATATTTAGCCTATGTTAAACAACTTAGACAAAAACCACATTAATCCAAATTCATCAAAAAAATTAGGCTGTAGGTCGTGCCAAAGACTACATACACACTTCCTCCTTCTGAGGCAGTGGGGCAAAAAGTATGATTTCGAAGACCACCTGCATCATTTATCTGGGTTTTATGACACGTGAGTTATGGAGGCGATGATACTTGTGGCATTTAATTTAAGTCTCGAAACAGCAACATTATCGGGCGATGCAATCAAGACACACCTGCTGTAAACATACGACTGCGTGTGAGAGGGCTCGTATATTATATTGTGTATATTTACCAAATTAGCACTTATCGACGACCTTTAGAATAACCTTATTATAGATTATACTACAAAGATCATATAATTAATGATATGTTAGGTATATGTATTTATCACTTCCTGGTCTGAAACAGGAACTACCTGATTATAGAAAACTAAAACCATTCCTGCTGTACTCAAGTCCTCAATGAGTCCTCATCTCATGTTATAGTAAATAAAAATATAGGTACTGTATAATATTGCATTAAATTTACATTAATTAATGAAATAATGTTTAGTTAACGGTAACTGAGTACGGCAGTTAAGCTTAACAATTTGCTTTTACAATAAATAAATTCTTCATTTACCACAAAGTACACATAAATATTCACAAAATAGATTTTACACAAATAAAAATAAATAATTGCTTTTGCTTTGGAAACTAAGCTGGTGATTATGCTGAATTGGCCTATGAATTAATAAATGATTGATAATTCTGTTCTGTTCCATAATATTACAATTATATTAATAGACTAGCTGACCCACGCAGCTCCGCCTGCGCTATTTTTACGTTAAACAAAACTTTTAATAACAGACATTCGCATCGAATACATAACCTCCTTTTTTATAGTCGGTTAAAAACGGGGACCCACTTTTTACTTGCTCTCCGAAGCACAGACCCGTTTAGTTCAAATGGCGTTAAACGGTCACCCATCTATTTAATGACCTTACCAAACGTTGCTTAACCCGATCGATTACAAAACCTTGATAATAACTCTCTATGAGTGTTCCCTTACTAATATTTATTATATTATAAAGAAAAATTGATAACATCGGACCAAGCGTATAACCAACTACCCATTTTGACTTTAATCCCCTCCCAAAAGAACCGTGTACCGTGTGTGAACCGTGTATTCGCGTAAATATCAGAAATCATTATGAGAACCGTGCTAGATTACGGGATAAAAAGTATCCTATGTCCTACCTCGTAGTAAGATCTCAAATCATGCCAAGCTTCATTTGAATCCATTCAGTAGTTTCGGCGTGATGCTCAGCCGTGATACAGACAGACAGACAAAAATAAAAAAAAATGCATTTTCCGCCTCAGTATCGGTTATGGAATGCCCTCCAAATATAATTTTCAAAATATCTTCAATGTACAGAATTGGACCTGTTACAGTTTTATTATAAGTATATATTTTTGAAACATCTTCGCCATAGTATGGTATAGAATAAATGGAAAAAGCTACCGATAGCACGAGGGTGCTACCGATAGCTTTTTGCATTTCTAAAGTAAGCCGAACAGAGAAAAGTTCATTTGCAACTTTTCTCTGTTCGGCTTACTTTAGAAATGAAACTAAGGTACCGCTACAAGACTTATAGCGGTATCGGTAAATAGGTTGGGGTCAAATTAACCTAGGGGCGCGGGTTCGAATCCCAGCCCGTATGAAATCTTTTTTGTTTTTTTTGTTTTTTTTATGCCTATAATACTTATGCTTAATAATATACTATTGACGTCTGCGTGATACAAAGTTTTAGCTATTTTTTTTATTAAAAATGCCCGAGGCTATTTAGAGTTTCAAATCAAACCGCTCGCTGTAGGCGCTGGTGTTGGGGGGCACGTTTTGAGTGGGAGATACCTATCCATTTCTAATAATATACTCTTATCTATGATCTTCGCAGTAAAATCTGCAAACTCCGTTAATATCGGAATCACGAGTAGGTAATATGTGATTTGTGTAATTAGTGTAACTAATAGTCTTTAAACGTAGTGAAAAAACGGCTTAACTAGCTCGATGATCTACGATGATGGTTGTCAGAGCACAGATAGCAACACTGGCCCGAAAATGTCATTTGTCGCTTCCACCGCTAGATCACTTCTGTCTTTCCGTTACGAGCACCAGACCAACTAAAGGACTCCGGTTGGGACTATCGGCACTATCTTCAGCCCGCTATAAGCTGATTGCTACGGAATTACGTATTTATCGATGTAATTTTTATTCATGGCCTTCAAACTTATGAAGACTATATATATTATGAAGCATATAAATTTTTCTTTATTAAATATAGCCTATAATTTGTTATTTGGGTGGTTTAAATCAATGACCTCAGCTAAATTATCTTTATATATATAGTTCGTAATCACATAAATCATTAGTCCACGTAATCATACCTGTTCGACGGAAGGTTTCGGAGATCACACGGTAAAGTGGACCAGATCACCTCTCAATATGGAGCGGTTATTTATATTATATGAATTTCCTTATTGCCGCTATCGGTAATTTATGTAAAAACTGATTTTATCAAAATATTCGCAGCAGGAAGCTCTTATTAACTTAACAAAAAACATTACAAAGTGATCTGACACCTTACAAAGTGCTGTAACCATTACTTAGTTTGTAAAAAAACTCATCAAACTCTATCCTTTGCACCGCCCGATCCTAACCAGAAGCACAAAAACAAGTGACACCGTGAGATAGATATCCGTGATACTATAGTGTAGTCTGATGCTGTTGGTATGTTCCCAAAAAGGAGGCTGGCACCCCAATATGGCTGCATATTTAACGGGAATATTTCCGGTGGGAATATTCCCGAGAGTGGGTGTATTTCCAGGCGTACAACTACTCCTTTCGAAACTACTAATCACGGAAGCTAAAGCTGAGAATCCTTCGGATCCTCTGCGAACAACTAACCGTGTGTTTTTTATTTCAGACCAAAATATCCATAATGTTAGACCAAAAGCATTATGAAACTGATACTAGTGAAATAAAAATAAAAATACAAGAAAAGATAAAACTAAAAACAAATAATACATTTTATGTAAAATGTAGATTAGAAGCTAAAGAGCAGCACACTTTAGCAACAGGCGAAAGTAGCCGTATCAAAGAACCGGCTGCCGCGCCACCTAGTAATGTATAGCTTAAAATACAGCTAGACAATTATGCGCTTAATATCAGCTATGAGCTATCCAATTAATGCTCATATAATATTACATCACTAAACACTTCATAACAGTTTGTGCATATTTACAACTCATCGCACAAACCTCATTAATTTAGTAGTTAGCTGCGCATAATTAGAGCCGACAGCTATGATAGTTTATTGATATTAGCCGGGGCTCGGCCACGCGGACTAGCTAATGCAATATCGATGCATTTTTGTAAATAAACTTTACAGTCCAAACCAGCTCTACATAACTGCTATACCTAGTTAACTGTCAAAATATTATTAATATATAATTAACTATAATTAACATCCTGGAACAACTTTACTCGGTTATCTTATCCCAGACTAGGCAGAGCCTGTACAATAGTAACCAACAGCCCCGGATCTACGATTTTTATCAAACCGGGGTGGAAATTTGATTGTGGCCCAGTGGCGGGATCCAGTGTTTGAGATAAATTACAAAAACACTCACAAATCTCAAATCGGCATTTAGAGTCCACAAGTTCACTGGTGGTGTGGGCATGTGTTGCGCCTTTTTCTTACAAGTCGCCGGTGAGCCAACCAGGCAACCAGGTATGCTAGGCGCTTTGTGGAGCAAGTTTTTTTTTTTTAATCTTATTATATTATGATTTTGGCGCCCCCAGATCCGGGGCTGGTAACCAAACAACTAAATACCAACCCAAACAATCAATAACTAGACACAAGTGGGAATCAAACCTAACCATTAAACCAACGTCTGACGGTATAGTAAATTATGTCATGAGGACGGGCGTCCTCATTTCAATTCTTAGGTGAATATGAATGCTGTAAAATATTCTAAGATAATCGACATAAAATCTGTAAGTAAATGAAATTATCACTGCTTCTTCTGGTTTATCCTTATATGAATTGTCTTTTTACGGAAACGCCTCCCGCGATAGCCTTGGCTGATCAAGGCTACTTGGCATAAGTTACATTATTATTATATACTTAACTAATTAGCTAACTAATCCAAATGGGACGGCCCCTTGTATGGGACGCAGCTTGTGTCGATACACTCGCGCCGTCTCATCTTCCACTAACTTCGACTGAGGCTGGCACTGCTGCATACAGCGCAGAGTACCTCAACCGCCGCAAATATGAGTGTCTTGGAGTGGGTTACATATTTGAGGCGTTTGGGGTAGAGACGATGGGTCCGTGGGGGCCGGGAGCCCACCAGGTGTTCTAAAAAATTTCCGAACTCCTCGTAGGAACATCTGGAGACCGGAACGCTGGGTTTTATTTCGGTCAGCAGATTTGCATTGCCCTCCAGCGTGGCAATGCTGCCAGTGTTCTGGGGACGATTTGTATATATTGTATAATTAATTTTATTTTATTTATTTTTCCCTTGTTACTCTGGTTTTGTTTTTTTCTAATAAATAGTAAATAATACAGATATCAATAACACATCCACATTAATAACGTAACATCAAAAAGAGGCTTTATAGTACTACAGATTGCTAATAACAATTGATGACACAACAACATTATTGACCTAGATAAATAATTCCATTAATCTTGTTTAGAAATGCTAATTATGTACCTTATTTTTTTTCTATGAATAAAACGATATTAAAGTTATATTTTATCATAACGAATCTTAAGTTTCGTGTAAATAATTCATGAAAATTGTTGACAACATGTATACGAATATTTAACGAACGAATGATTGATTAAAATAACTCGAATTTTGACTTTGATCAAACAGTCGTGTCAGAAAATCATTGCACAAGTTTTACTTGATAAACACGTCGATATTGACTATCCTTCTGCCATTTACTACGCATCTTTGATGATGTCTGTTTGTTCGTCCGTATGTGTCTGGCACCCATTTCACAGTGACTCTCTACCATAGCTATCGACTTGAAAGGTAACTGTTTGTCATTGCTGTTGTTCGGCTATTGCGATGTTATAATAATAATACCTACCAGCCCTTATTTTGTCCCACTGTTGGGCACGGGTCTCCCCTCAAGATGAAGGGGCTTAGGCCATAGTCCACCACGCTGGCCAAGTGCAGGTTGGCGGACTTCACACGTCATTCGAAAGCAAGTGACATGCAGGTTTCCTGACGATGTTTTCCTTCGACGGAAGGTAGTAATAATCGCACAAAGACGATTCGCACACAATTATAAATCAGCCCCGTAATTTGTAGTCATGAATCTTTGCAACATAAACTTTTTATGAAGTTTAGTGAAGAGAAGAGCGGGAAGATTGCTAGTGGTGTTGCAGTGTCGCTCGTTATGTAAGAATCTTGAGTCTCCGTGGCGCAGTGGAAAGCCGCTTGCTTTACAAACCAGAGGTCGCGGGTTCGAATCTTGTGAAGAGCAACAAACTGTGTGTAATAATAATAATTTATTTATTTATTTAAAAAAGGTTTACCAACGTCATACATATAAAACATTTTCTTAAAATTTCACAATAAATGGTTCTTATATATATGTCACTTATAGGTATACCAACATTCACTAAAAATCAATGCAACTTATTACAGCGACTACAAAAAAAGAAACAAAAACTTCAACTAAAACTAAGGAAAAATAAAGTACCTATCCTTAAGTAGTAAAATAAAAACGCTTCTAAATTAAAAATAAATAACTAAAAATTAATAATTAAATACATAAATTAAATACATAAATGAAATACATAAATATTATTTCCTAAATAAATCTTTAATTAGCTTCTTGAATGTAACCAAGGAGTTAGAGAACAGATCAATTTCAGGACTGAGAGTATTAACTCTATTATGATCGGAGCACATTCTGATGATAGGTGATTGTTTGCCCAGATTAGTCCTTGAAAATGGTAAATGCAAAATATTTTTTATGGGATGCCTAGGAAAGTTGTAAGGTGCTGAAATGGTAATCCGTTCTAATATATCTTCGCACAGAATAAAACCGTTTAAACATTTATGCAAAAATACCAAATCATGTAACCGGCGGCGTTCGCGCAAGGTATGTAACTCAAATAATTTTAACCGTTGATCGTAAGGACATCTATGTGAAATGCCGTGGCAAGCAAATGCAATTCGCTGCGTAAATACTCTCTGAACATTTTCTAAGCGTTGCGAATGATCAGTGTACTGTGGATTCCATGCCACGCTGCAATACTCCAATTGGCTACGTATTAATGCGTTATAGAGCAATATTTTTGTGTTCACTTTAAAACTTTTTGTGTTCCTATGAAGAATCCTAACATTTGTGACGATTTAGTGACAGTTTTTTCAATGTGTGGGATAAATTTGAGTTTGTTATCAATGATTATACCCAAATCTCGAGTTTCCTTTACTTCTTGTAATTCATTACCATTAATATGGTATTTGACGGGCCCGTTGGTCTAGTGGTCAGACACCCTGCCTGCTAACCGATGGGTCGTGGGTTCGATTCCCGCCAAGTGTCTGGGTGTTATTTATCTATTTAAGTATGTATTTACAAAAAAAAAAGTATATAAGTATTAGTATCAGTTGTCTGGTTTCCATAGTACAGGCTCTGCCTAGTTTGGGATCGGATGACCGTGTGTGGATTGTCCCAAGATATTATTATTATTATTATATTATTATTATATTGTAAGATGACGGAATAGGGATAGATTTTCTTGTGAAACTTATAGTAGAACATTTATTTGTATTTAAAACCATATTATTATTATCACACCATTTATGGATACCGTCTATATCGCTTTGAACAAGAGCTACATTATTATACTTATAATAAAACTGTAACAGGTCCAATTCTGTACATTGAAGATATTTTGAAAATTATATTTGGAGGGCATTCTATAACCGATACTGAGGCCGAAAATGTAATTTTTTTAATTTTTGTCTGTCTGTCTGTCTGTCTGTCTGTCTGTCTGTCTGTCTGTCTGTATCACGACTGCGCATCACGCCGAAACTACTGAATGGATTCAAATAAAACTTGGCATAGTTTGAGATCTTACTACGAGGTAGGACATAGGATACTTTTTATCCCGTAATGTAGCACGGTTCTTTTGGGAGAGGGGGTCAAAATGGGTACTTGGTTATACGCTTGGTCCGATTTTATCAATTTTTCTTTATAATATAATAAATATTAGTAAGGGAACACTCATAGAGACTTGTTATCAAGGTTTTGTAATCGATCGGGTTAAGCAACGTTTGGTAAGGTCATTAAATAGATGGGTGACCGTTTAATGCCATTTGAACTAAACGGATCCGTGCTTCGGAGAGCAAGTAAAAAGTGGGTCCCAGTTTTTAACCGACTATAAAAAGGAGGCTATGTATTCGATGCGAATGTCTGTTATTAAAAGTTTAGTTAACGTAAAAATAGCGCAGGCGGAGCTGCGTGGGTTAGCTAGTATAATATAAGCCTTTACGAGTAATCAGACTAATAAGTACAATATCATATACAATGTTGACATAATTACAGTGAGTTGACATCGATAATTTAGTCTGTTTGCCCAATTTTGGCAAAGGCCTCCTCCATTTCTCTCCATTCTGATCTATTTAGCACTGTCCTCATCCACGTGTTTCCTGCTATTGCCTTTATTTCATCTTCCCACCTTCGAATTTGTCTTCCCCGTTTCCTTTTTGAATTTCTAGGGTACCAGAATATAATACTTTTATTCCATTTGTATATATACTATACCTCTTACGATGTGGCCTGTCCAAGTCCACTTTAACTTCCTTATGCGTTTTGTTACGTCATCTATTTTCGTACGTTTTCTAATTTCTTTGTTTCTTATTCTGTGAATTTTTCGTATATTGAGCATACTCCTCTCCATTGCGGTCTGGCAGGTTTCTAACTTTTTAGTTTGCGATTTTATGAGTGCCCAAGTCTGACAGCCGTATGTGAGAACAGGTATAACACAGGTGTTATACAACTTCTTCTTTACGAACATGCTCACCTCTGTGTTTTTCATAACTTCCTTTAGTTTCCAATAGCTTTTCAACAAACTTTGTGTAATAACATGTAAATAGTCGGTTTTGCGCCTGACCACACCTCCGTTGCGTCGGTCTTCCGTCTCTTTTTTTAACCGACTTCAAAAAAGGAGGAGGTTCTCAATTCGTCTGTATATATATATATTTTTTTTTATGTATGTTCGCGCATAACTCTGTCAATTATGAACCGATTTGAAAAAATCTTTCTTCCATCCATTCTTCAATCCATTGATTGGGTCCCATAAAAAAATGATTGCGTAGTAATAAGTAGTTCCTGAAAAAACAAGAATGGTGACTGCGCACTGAGAGCTGAAGCAAAGCCTATATCGATGACTTTATGTCGCTTTTTAAGGACAAAAATGGTCATAACTCTGGCAAATATTTACCAATTTCAATGATTCTTTTTTTATTCGAAAGAAGAAACCACTGTATTAAATCTGTATGAATGTTATTACAACCGGATAAGAACTTCCTGGAGGAACACGAACGATGTGGAGGAATTTATCTGGTAAAAACCATAAAACTGATGTTCTCCATTACATTGCTCTGACAATTATGAACCGATTGCGATGATTCTTTTTTTATTCGAGAGAGTAAACTACTATGATGATTCCATGCAAATTTCATTACGATCGGATAAATAGTTTCAGAGTTTCTGAAGAAACATGAATTATGTAAAACTATGTAGACGACAATGTGATCATAACACATCTAGATAATTTTACGGTTTTCGATGGTTCAATCTTTATATATGAAAATATCACTAAAAAGTTTAAAATAAAGTATTTTTTTAAAAAAATAGAACCGACTTCAATATCACTGAAAAGTATAAAATAATTTAAATATTATTGAAGTTGGTGCCAAATATACACAGCCGGTAAGCTAACACCAACTTCAATAATATTTAAATTATTTTATACTTTTCAGTGATATTGAAGTCGGTTCTATTTTTTTTTTTAAATACTTTTTAATAAGTACCACCAAGGTGGCAAGCGAGCATGCGGCCCGCCTGATCGTCACCGCAGCATAGGCTGAGGCTATAGAATCACTAGCGCGTTACCGACCCTTTGGACATCAGATATTAAGTCTCTGGCTCTCTTTTGTCCAGTAATTTCACCAGCTACAGTGCCCTTCACACAGGAACACAGCAATGTTTACACACTGCTGCTTGGCGGTAGAATATCTGACACTGCGGTGGTACCTACCTGGACGGTTCCTTGCACAAGAAACCTAACATCTAGTAAGAGTCCCATCGGATTGTGAGAGTAAAGGACTCTTCCTTTGTAGTGCTTGTGTACATCCAACTATGCGGGCAGTATTATTGGATGATCTTGTGGAAGTCTAGAGGGCGTTCATGTTTTCACATTACTCTTTCACCGCAGATAATTTGACAGTGCGTTGTGTATCTATATACTTGACGGCGATATCTCTTGCACTATCTAGCGGTCTACTGCCTAGTAAATCGAGCCACCTGTGTGAACGAAGGTGATTACCGACGCTCGGGCAATGATTGATGATCCATTGCACATACGCATTGCAGAAACGTTTTCACGCAGTTTTCTTTGAAGGCGGCAGGACTGCTAACGTACCTACTTCGATTTTGACAATGTAATTAGAAGATTTTAAATCTTACTTTGAGAATGAGTATATAGAAGTGCCCTACTTCAACAATATTTGTTTTTGTATGTGATTGTCAATGTCGGTATTTCAGCGGCTATTTGGGCAAGGAGAATGGCGAAGCATATACTTACCTATGTTCGCCCGACATAGTACTCTGGACTATTGGTCTTAGCAGATCTTTCTGGGTTGCTAACATTACATGGTAATAAACATTATAAAGCAATTAATAAATAGGCATAGCAATACGTTTAAACATGGTTATCCAAAGGGGGCAGGAGACCGCCGCCGCGCCGCCGCCAGTCTATGAGGTGGGTACGTCAAAGACTGGCGGCGGCTACTGTCTGAGTGTAGCAGTAACTTTGAGGACTTAGTTTATATATATATATATTTCATAATTCAATTTATCTTTGTAGTCTCGTAATACTGGTATAAATAACAGAAATTTTACGATCTTCGAAAATAATAGCGCAAAGATAATATTCGCTTTACAATTCTCATATAAATTTGCAATTTAAATTATAATAATAATTAACCAATTATATAATATTTTAAGGATATTTTTAATGAATGGTTAATTAAGATTTATTAAAATTGCGACATAAAGTTATAACAGCAATAATAGTAAAAATATCCAATCAATTATTCATAATTAAAACTTCTTGTGTCGTGAAATTATTATGATAAATGTAGAGAAGGGTGAAGTCCACTCAACCTACGATATAAGATTCCCACTTTTATGTTTCATTCTTTCTTTTTTTCCATCCCAAGGTTGCCTGGAAGAAATTGCGAATAGCGATAAGGCCGCCCTTTGTACATATTTCATTTTTAAGTGTTTTCTATGTGCTTTATTTTATGTGTAAGTTTGTGTGTACAATAAAATGAAATGTAATTAATTTTACGGATTATATCGCGGTTTTTTTTTTATTTGTTTCATTTCAATGTGTAATATTCGCGTAAATATCAGAAATCATTAAAGTGTATTACTATCTATCTATCTATATTTTATGTGTAATGAACTACCGAATGAGAGGCAAGTGCCAAGTTATTGGTTAATTTGTGAGCTCCTGCGCGTTGTTCGCGTACTTTGTACTTTGTACTGCTGTCGCCTTCTATGGTCTTACACTTGCTGCGCATATGCGCGTAAAACACTTATTTTCTATTTTATTGTGTATTTTCGTCGTATTTTTTATTTTTTTTGATATTTTGAACGGCAGGACACACTGTCGCTGGTGCTGATCTAATTGTAAAGAGACAAACTTTGTTTAAAAAAAATGTGAACAAATGACAAGCCCGCTGAGTTTCTTGTCGGATCTTCTCAGTTGAGGCCGCGTTGTGATCCGGTGGTAGCTTTTAAAAATTGACCGTTCAAAAGTGCGTTAAGCCTATTTGAAATAAAAAAATATTGAATTTTGAATTTTTGGAATTTTGTCGTTTTGACCACGACCAGTCCGCTTGCGTTAAAATACAAGGTAAACAATTAAGCTACTACTTGGTTTAGTTAATAATAATATTGTGGGACAATCCACACACGGTCATCTGCTCCCAAACTAGGCACAGCCTGTACATTGGAAACCAGACAACTGATACTAATACTTTTATACTTTTTTTTGTAAATACATACTTATATAGATAAAACACCCAGACACTTGGTGGGAATCGAACCACTACTTACATCTATCATCAAAAACTGAGATGGTCCATGCATCAGATCCTCGGTCGTGGCGGTCTTCCAACCGACGGATTGTGGGAGTACACCTGTATCTGCGTTTACACTTGTGCACTATATTGTTTCCTGCGTACTTGACTGACTATGGATGTATCGATCAGGAACATTACAATCAAACAAGAACAATTAACAAACGTAAACCTTTCGGAAGAAATAATTCACTACACGATGATGATATAAAATACCACTAAGCACCATTTGATATCCTAGTAGCTACATACTTGTTTTCTTCCAAATAATCAAAATATCTTAAATTTGTACTACCTAACATAGAATATGACGTTTGAATTACGCTAATTACTTGTTGGAGATGGCGGAAATGAAAAAACTAATCTAAGCATAACAAAGAAGTGGTGAGGGACTAGTCTATTTGGAACATAGAATGGACACAAATCGAGGTCATATTTAACATTTTATGTTTTGATAAAATATTTTCTTAAATAGGTATGTATTATGCGTCGTAGTGTCAGTAACCCACAATAATTATGCATGCTTGTCAAATATCAATCCGGCCATTAACTACATCTTCCTTACTCAATACAACACGCCGATGCGAAACGTTCCATACTTCACAGTACATTACCCCATTGAAGATGCATGACAAAATCCACGCTGACAAGAATCGAGCAATGTATTCGGAACGTTACTTTTTCGGCACGCATGTGTGTGGTTTCACCAAACTAGGAGAGGCTCGTCCCACCCTCGTCTACACAGACTAGACGAATCACAAATATTTTGATATTAATATGCAGATGTACAAAAGTTGTTATGGTGTGGATCGGAACAATGCTAACTAGTATGTGGCGTAGAAGCTCGATGGTCATGAGGAGTTGGGAGTGTTGCCAGTATATAAGGATGAGTATGGCACGCTTGATGCATACCGAGCGCTGTGTCCTGCACGCGAACAAACAAACATGAAGCTTCTTGTAAGTCGCTTTACAAATATTAACTCATTTTACTTGTGCGATAATTATGTCATTTCTTGAATTTGTAATAATAATCATCATTACAATTTTCAAATAATTAATTATTTTAAGTCATCTGGCATTTCAAACAGCTCATAAAACGATTGCACATCATTCAGTATACCTTCAAGGGAGACATTTAACATTTTAAGGAAAATCATAGGTTTAATGTCAAAAAATCTTTAGCATCACAGCAGGGTGTAAAAACATTGCTATGTTTTTGTGTTAAGCGCACTGTAGCTGAAGAAATTACTGCTCCAAGAGACTTGATATCTCAGGTGTCGCTTACTATCGTATTGTCTTTACTCTGTTTTTCTTTCATCATCAGTATCAGCCGAAACTCCCTTAGAAGGCAGGTGTTGCCATAATTCCCACGCTTGGCAGGCGTCTTGGGGATCGCAGTATAGGTGGTAGGTAATCCAATAGAATGCCACTACTGCCCGTCTTCTTGTTTTCCCTTAGTGGCCTCTTACGGACACCCAACGGGAGGAGATGGGAGGGTGGTATTCTTACCCGGACACCCCACGGTTACCCTGTTTTTCGTTACAAGAACATATTCGGAAGAATAAGTTCATAAGTGTATGAATAAAGCGGTGATAGTCGGCCGGTGACTAATCAAAGACAATCGGTAGTACCTACGTAGTGAAATTATTTACTTAGGCAATCGGTAGGGTTGAATATGACATATGTAAATAAAAACCGGGTCCCCAAACTAGGTCTATTAGGCATAGTGATGCTTCTTTTTACGCAACTACGTCTTACCTACAATATGTATACCTAGTAGCATGTATTATGTACACTGACGCATACAGACACTGAAGTTGCATATGACAATGTCATTAAATGTTACATCGGAATGCAACTATAATTAGAATTAGGACCATGCACATTATGCCAATGTTTTTGCAGAGTTTATTGAGAAGATAACTAAATAAGACCTAATACTTACATAATTTATATTTTTTATTAAAAAAAAGTTAGTTAAAGATAACAAAAAATGCACTATTTTTATTATTATTTAATCCACTAAACTGAGGTACATCTGACATCTACTAGAAGTGAATACAGCTTGCTTACTTACAGATCAAAAATTCAAATCGCTGAGTGTATATTAACTGAGAGAGTTATTTTTAAGAATCTATACTTATAATAAAACTGTAACAGGTCCAATTCTGTACATTGAAGATATTTTGAAAATTATATTTGGAGGGCATTCTATAACCGATATCACCAAAAATGTATTTCTTTTTATTTTTGTCTGTCTGTCTATCTGTCTGTATCTCGGCTGCGCATCACGCCGAAACTACTGGAAGGATTGAAACGAAACTTGGCATGATTTGAGTTAATACTCCGAGGTAGGACATAGGATACTTTTTGTCCCGACATTCGGCACGGTTCCCTTGGGAGAGGGGACTAAAGTCAAAATGTGTACTTGGTTATACGGTTGCTCCGATTTTAACAATTTTTCATTATAATTATAATAAATATTTGTAAGGAAACACTCATAGACAGTTGTTAACGATGTTTGGAAATCGATCAGGTTATGCAACGTTAGGTAAGGCCATTAAATAGATGGGTGACCGTTTAACGCCATTTGAACTAAACGTCTCCGTGCTTCGGAGGGCAAGTACAAAGTGGGTCCAAGTTTTTAACTGACTTTAAAAAAAGGAGGTTTTGTATTCTATGCGAATGTATATTATTGAAAGTTTAGTTAACGTAAACACAGCGCGGGCGGAGCTGCGTGGGTCAGCTAGTATAAGAATATAATTAGAACATACTTAATTTGAGTTCACTGTTCAGCTTAGTCCATTAAACGTTTAAGTTTAATAATAATAATATAATAATATCCTGGGACAATTCACACACGGTCATCTGATCCCAAACTAGGCAGAGCCTGTACTATGGAAACCAGACAACTGATACTAATACTTATATACTTATATACTTTTTTTTGTAAATACATACTTATATAGATAAAACACCCAGACGCTTGGTGGGAATCGAACCCACGACCTGTTGGTTAGCAGACAGGGTCACTAACCACTAGACCAACGGGCCCGTCAATCTAAATGAGGCTACGGAACCAGTGAAAACATCTTAAACACTAATATTTTTTATATTGTGAATCAAAAGTTCACTGTTCATAATTGGTGCGAAACCGCTGGCTTGGACATAATTTTCAGCTTAAATAATGATTGGAATAAGTTGGGTTGTTATTGATTTTTCCAATCTACAGTTACAACACTTACTTAAACCAATAATGTTGTAAGTACGTACTGATATGTACTGAGATATGCCTGTTACCTATATTCATTGTTATCATTGAATGATGAAACATGAACAGAACTAAATTGAATATGTATATTACATTTGATCACCGATTGTATTTTAACTTTTTGTGATATAATACTACAGAGTTTATGCGTGATAAAAACCAGAATAAGCTAGAAAGTTAAATTTATTTTTATATGTAATTAGCAAAACAAATAAACACATTTGGCTACTAAAATAGCAGACTACCACTGACACAAGTCTCACTTATTATGATATAATGCTAATTTTACTTAGATCTAGATAAGTACTCTTCTTTATTAATAAGAATAAAATAAACTGATCAATGCTTTACACGAACATGCGTTCAACGCATTTTCAATAACGAATAATTATGTGTATATTATACCAACCCAGTTTTGATTCCCACGGTTGGTCAGATTTTAGTATGACGCATCGCTGCGCGCGCAATATTATCGATGTTTCAATAATGCCAGCAACTAAGCAACTTATTATTTTACTTAATCTGTCAAATATATTAATGTGCGTTTTGCAAATATACAAAAATATTCACGGTGAAAAAAACCGCAAAGTTACATTATGTTAATGGGCATAAATGTGAATCCTTTGCTTACATAACTATCATATTATTATAATATCAGCGCTATCTAATGGCCTTATTTTTTCTACCGATACGGTATGGAACAGGCGCGCCCACTACCTACTTATAAACAATGTTTTACAGTACAAGTACACCGTACTTTGTAACCGCAAAAAAAATAATTCAGAAACCATCGTTAAGTGCCGTAGAACTTTGTAGCTTTTTTTTTCATTAAACTAAGTTAGTATTTTTCTAAAATAAACTTTATAAACAAAGTATTTTCGGTATTAACTTGCACTATTTATATCAGCGCGTTGATGTCTTTTCAACGGCGAACAAGTACTTAGGAAGAAATTAATGTAGACGTAGAAAATAAAAGTATCATTATGAATAATTGTATTAGATGACACTTCTTAAAGCTATTGTGACATGAACTAATGTTCCAGATGACCGTGTTGGCCGTGGCCATGCTGGTGGCGACGGCGTCGGCCGGCTACATCGGCCACAGCGGCTGGTCCTCTCCCCTGTACTACTCCCGCTCGTACGCGCCCTCGTACGGCGGTTGGGGTGGCTACGGTGGCTACGGTGGCTATGGAGGCTGGCGCGGGGGATACAGCGGCTGGGGTGGCAGCGGCTACGGGGGCTGGAACAGGGGCTGGAGCGGTGGATGGTGGTGAACGATCCCCATTGCCTGAAAACATGCGGAAATTGGATGCAAACACCTAACTAGTACAAATATCATGTGTATATAAACAATATTAATTTGTAATTAAATTGTTATGTTAGTGAAACAGTCAGAGATTTTATAAAAATATTTTTCCTAATTATATATAAATTTATGTTAATAGTTGGTGTTATTTAAATGAATTCAGTGCGTAATCGATCAATCTGTCCTTCCCACACTAAGCAATTTTAATAAATTTAGTATGTAATTTAGAAGGTTGTTAAATACATGCAATTTTATGTATTTAATCATAAATCTATAACATAGAGTATGGTGATGAGCGTTGTAGAACAGTTGAGAATACGTGAGTGAGTACATATTAGATTAAGTGTTTGGATTAGATATTTTACGATACGAAATCTTCGAAAGATCCCCGGGAGCTATGGGGCTCGACCGGGGTATATGGGATTCTTACCCACTAAAAACCCCGCGGCTGTCGCATCGGTACATGAGAGGGGACTCCAGGGCTCTCCGGTGGGATCTGCACCAGGGGCCCCTCAGTGCCTTGCCTTTGAGCCCGCCGCCAGGGAGCGCATTATAGCCCCCCGGGAACCTGACACGGTGCTCACGGAGATGGGGGTCGCAACCCCGCCGCCGTCCTCCTCGGAGTTGCCGCCGTACTCAATGGAACGAATCCATATCTAATCCAAGGTATCGTGTATTGAGCTTAACAAAAAATAATAATAATAAATTAAACCTTAGGTCATGGACCACGGTATAAAAACAAACATTTTATGTTATTTATGTGAAAAGTTTTGTAAATAAATAGTCAAATTATATTATAGAGGTACAAGAAACAGAACACACGATCGTTCTATTGTTCTATCATTTATGTATTGAGGGGAGTGATGGCTGCTGCTCGAGTCAACCCGTGCGCAGGTGCTGCGCGACTACTATCCCTTTGGCTTTTTAGTTTGTTGTACTTTCGTCGTATTTTATTATTTTTTTCTGTCTTATTTGATCTTTTGAACGGCAAGACACACTGTCGCTCTGATCTAATTGTAACATGACACACTATTTTTTTTAAAAAGTAAAAAAATGACAAGCCCGCTGAGTTTCTTGCCGGATCTTCTCAGTTGAGGCCGCGTTGTGATCCGGTGGTAGCTATTTTAAAAAAAAAACATGACCTTTCAAAAGTGCTAGCGTTAAGCCTATTTGAAATAAACTATTTTTGAGTTTGAGTTTATTGTTCATGAGTACGAACTTCGTACTTCATATCGGACCAACTGAATATTGGCCTACCTAATGCTAATAATAAAATAGGACTCGATAGAACAGGTAACGTTTTTATCTTGTTCAACCCGTTTCTGGCTAACAACAAGGCAGCTAGGTGTTGATACTATGCAGTGATGCGAAGTATATTAGTAATAGCGATGATTTTGTTGATGTCCTTAAATGATTTTTTCACAATCGAGCGAAATGTTAGTGTTCATGTAAGGTGTGTTTCGTACGCGAGTCACTGCTGGAGTGCGTCGCTGCCCTCAGTGTGAGGGCGGGCGCGGCTTGGCAGCTGGCGGCGGAGCGCTGCGGTCACTGGACAAACCTGTATGCAGCTATTCGTTACATTTTGTAATCATATTTACATGATACAGACATAAAATAAAGATTATTTCTATGATGAGTCCATCAGGGTTCGTTCCTATTGTTGCACGCGCAGCGATGCTATGCTCTATCACAGGGCCCTTTTGGATATGTTATTGTTATGTAATAAGCCAATCGTCGTGTATCCGGGGCAACACTTGCCATCATCTGGTAAATGCAAGGCCCCAAAATAATCCTCATCCACAGCTATGAGTAAATTAAAAAGATTAAGAAATGCTTTTTTTTTTCTCGTAACCTGTATTGTGGGCCCAATATATAGATCACGTAAAACTCTTTTCATTAAACTGTATAAACTGAACTTTTACATAGCTAATAAAATTGTAACAACTATTTACTTAATGTAGAAATAAAACAAAATGCAAATTATTAATAAATTTTTATCTTTAAGCAATTACTCATTTAATTTATTACAGTCGTTCAGTGAATATTAATGCTACTAAAATGAAAAGGTTGAATGTATGAGAGCCGCCCGCCTCCCGCCGCCGCCGCCGTCGGCCGGCCACATCGCATAAATTATTACAAATCACTCGCATCTCGAGCCACAACACAAAATAAATTCAAATGTTTAAATTGTGCTTTTTTGGTACAATTCAAATGTGCTCTAGGACTCACCACTTAGATCATAAGATCGAAGTATTATTACACAAATCCTTTATCAACATAGACCCCAGGGGCAACTGAGATATACGGTGAAATAAATGATAGCCCCAAATATTGCTTTTGCCTATTGACGTAATATAATAAAATAAATCTAAATCAAGTCCACTTTTGAGCGGTTAACCTTTATTGAAAACCTGCAATTAATGTATAATGCCCATAACGACGTAGTCCTATTGGTCTATGGAGTGTCGTAATACCACCACGTAATACACCAACGATTGTAAACTAGTTATACTCATCCGTGTAATCAAAAGGCAATTCCAGCTTACCGATCTATGTTATATGGTATAGGACCAATATGGTCTAGGGTATGTACATATTTCTCAGAAATAATTAATTCATTTACACGTGGGTGCTGCGCGCGGGGGACTGGTCCGACTACTATCAATTTTAGTTTGTTGTACTTTCATCGTATTTTTTTCTCTCTTATTTGATCTTTTAAACGGCAACACACTGTCGTTGATGCTGATCTAATTGTAACATGACACACTGTTTAAGAAAAAGAGAAAAAATGACAAGCCCGCTGAGTTTCTTGCCGGATCTTCTCAGTTGAGGCCGCGTCGTGATCCGGTGGTAGCTTTTTAAAAATAAAATTACCTTTGAAGAGCGCTAGGAGCGTTAAGCCTATTGAAATAAATTATTTTTGACTTTTTGACTTGACAATGAGATGTGTGTCTAAAAAGGCCACTTTCAGTAAATCATAATATGAGTAATTTACGGTTTCATTTTTATTCGTATAGCATCATTAATACCAAATATGAATCTGATAATAAATGAATTGAGTACGATTCACCTAATGACCATTTTACGAAAATTACAGAAATTGCTAAAGATCTGCTGGGAATGCAGAATACGAATTCCTTTTATATGAAATGCTTAATGTGGCGCTTTTAGGTCCGCTGATTGCAGTACCGGTACATGACATTGAAGTAGTAAGCATTAAATAAGTCGATAATAGTAGGTATATATATATATGTATCATACACTCAACTTAGCTAAGTTGAGTGTATAATGAGCAGAGCTCACGAGTTTCATACGACGTTTTTCAACATATTTGCGAGGAAAAAACAAAATAAATTACCACACAGTGACAAATACGATAAAAACAAAATATGAAAAATATGTATGGGAAATGGCACCCGTGTTTTTTTTTTCAAGGTGAGTGAACATACAGCCTTCTGCAAAATTATCATTTTATGTGATAAAACGCAAATATTTTAATATTACGTATACAAATTCTGATAAATTATGAATATTTCGATAAAAATAAATGTTTGTTTGGTTTAATTAAGGACGAATACATTAATTTATTCCAAAAATGTATATGATTTTCAGCGTCACATCAACACACACCTTTTCGTTGTTTGGAAAAATAAATTGTGTTACCTGATTAAATTAAGATGCTCTGTTACTCGTATACAACTTGCAGTAAGGTACTAATTTAACTTTGTACGGATAATTATACGTTTTACGCACTAGTGCAGTGAGTAATGTCATCATTACGCACGCATGTCATATAGCTAGGTTTACGGCCCTAAAAACGATGTAATAAGGCTCACTTTACGAGCAAGTGTGTTGAAAAAGTAATTACTAAAGTATACTTTACAGTTAAAGACGCTTCTATTTGTTAGGGAGTGACGTTATATTCGTCGCTAGATTCCAGGTCCCATTTTAATTCTGTCGACACTTGACATTGTCGCATTGTATCTAAGTTTACCAATGGTTAATTATCATTAAAGATATATGCGTAAAATTATGTTACCAGACTTGAATCGACTAATAAATAAGTAATAATAACGCGCAAGTTGGCCGCTCATACCCAGTTGCAATCACAGGCCAGGTCACTCCATAGATGGGTGACCATTTAACAGCATTTGAACTGAACGTCTCCGTGCTAAGGAGGGCACATAAAAAGTCAGCCCCAGTTGATGTCATCTAGAAAGTAATCGTTAAGCCAAGCCAGAGACCCAAGGACAGCTGGAACAACTCTGACGACAGGTTGGCCACTATCGGAACGACAAGCAAACAACACACGTAAGCGATGCCGTGGGAAAAAAACATGTATAATATATGCACATTACTCAGTAGTGTAGACTGTACCGGTCGAATACTGCCGACAAAATGGTATAAAAACAAATACATTTTATCAGATTAGGCCCACTTATATTTGTTCGATCATCGCGCATTAATTTCTGATGATTGAGGCCGCCTGCGCTTGCGTCCCGTCACTTTCAAATCACATGACACACAATATCATAGCAAACACACGCAGTGTTATTAAACTCGCGAGGCCGATTTAAAAATATACTGACATTTACACTTATGGGATCTTCCACGGGCTTTGAAAACTAATTCCAATAAAATGTAAGTCACGGAGAACGAACATCGGCGATATAATTTATAACACACAATCAAACTATCCGGTTTCGCCACTATTTTGAATAATTTGTATAAGATTATGTGGATCATTAGAAACCTTTTATTAAAAAAATATTTCTAGACCGTGGACCTATCATGTACGTATGACAGACCCTTAATAATCATGATCCAGGGTCGATGTAATCGTAGTCTGAAATTACATACAACATAGCAGTATCGAACGCAACATGTAAATGAATGAAAGAAAAAATAACGTTTATTTCACACCGGGAAAGTATAATTACAATAATAATTATAAAAGTTATGAACTACCACACAGCCAACTGTGAAACAAAGCTACCACTCAGCTAAATTGCTGTGGTCTAGCGCTGTGGTGCTAAACGGCGCTGGTTTTCAGACCTTACGAACTTGTAAAGGAATATACACATATTGTGTGCATGCTCGAATTGTTCTGTTTATATATGTGTGTAGTCGTAGTACTACTGTAGTATCGTAATACTACTTTCATGGTTTCCTACTAATATAGATATTTTATCTTTATATAAACGGTGCAATTATCGTTAAAATACTCCTACTACACACACGCACATTATAACCAACAACCACCTAATTATTTTCACCAGCATCAGATTTTTCGAAAATAAAACTTTTGTGACACGTGTAGGTACTTAAAAATTAAGATAATATAGCCGACAATTCGCGAGATAGCGCGAACGCGTGCCGCCTGCGCGCGCGCAGATCACTGTCAAGGTCGCGCCGACGACCGTATACTCAGAGAAGGGGAACAGTGGAGAAAGGTGGCCCAACCTTATATAGCCTTTAAAAGGTATCAGATTCACTCACCTACTTCATGATGAGGTGACGCACTTTTAATGAGATCTCAGATAATGTTTATTTCGAAATAATCTTAACCTACCAGAGCTTGAAATAGCTTTAAAACTTCGTAACATTGCCCTGCTCACAACAGCTGTGACGGTAATATAAAAATAATTTAACGTTATTTTGCTGAGTTATACTTATCGCTAATCTTCATTACCTAACTGAACTTAACGTTACTTTAAAATATAATAAACGTTAAATAATGAAAATCGAAACGATGATGTGCATCCTTGTCAGCACGTAAGATATGGTAACGATACCAAATTAATGTTAACATCGGTAATTACAACGTTGCCACATAATTATCATCATAATTATGTTAATGATACCTCATAATAATTAGGTATTATATTTTCTACCGATACAGCATAACGGTACTATCGTTGTAAGGATGCTCAGCAAAGTTAAATGTATAAAAGTCACTAAGGGATACCCTAATAAGAACTATATCATAAAAGCGAAAGTAACGTTACCTATTATGGGTGTTTGTAACGTTTATAAGCGCCCACTCGTTAGGATTACATGAATAGATTTATTGTTATCAATAAAGTAAGAAAATAATACATAAAGCCTTTAAATACATCAATAAGATTTTACCAAAAATGCTCGTATTATAGATATTTTAATTTCAATATTGCTAGATTTACGTTTTCCAATCCCTTGGAATGTTTACGTTTACAATACTTTATTAAATAGGTATCTAACATACGTCTAAGCATTAATATTATTGTCATGAGAATAACTTGATATTGTGTCGAATACTGGTTATCCTGAGTGTCAAATGTCAATAACGTATCAAGAATATTTGGAACCCGTCACATCATCACATAAAAACCAATCAGATCTACAAATATATAATATAATCAACGTTTTGTGATAATCTATCTATACTTATAATAAAACTGTAACAGGTCCAATTCTGTACATTGAAGATATTTTGAAAATTATTTTTGGAGGGCATTCTATAACCGATACTGAGGCCGAAAATGTTTTTTTTTTTAAATTTTTGTCTGTCTGTCTGTCTGAGTGTATCACGGCTGAGCATCACTCCGAAACTACTGAATGGATTCAAATGAAACTTGGCATGATTTGAGATCTTACTACGAGGTAGGACATAGGATACTTTTTATTCCGTAATCTAGCACGGTTCTTTCGGGAGAGGGGATTAAAGTCAAAATGGGTACTGGGTTATACGCTTGGTCAGATTTTATATTTTTTTCTTTATAATGTAATAAATTATTATAATATATTATTATTATTATTATGTGTAAGGGAACACTCACAGAGAGTTGTTATCAAGGTTTTGTAATCGATCGGGTTAAGCAACGTTAGGTAAGGTCATTAAATAGATGGGTGACCGTTTAACGCCATTTGAACTAAACGGGTCCGTGCTTCGGAGAGCAAGTAAAAAGTAGGTCCCAGTTTTTAACCGACTATAAAAAAGGAGGTTATGTATTCGATGCTAATGTCTGTTATTAAAAGTTTAGTTAAAGTAAAAATAGCGCAGGCGGAGCTGCGTGGGTCAGCTAGTACTATAATAAAACTCAAAGAGCACTTTTTCTGTACATTGAATATTTTTCCAAAATTTCTATGTACTATACTATCGACATAGAGGCCAAAACAATTTTTTTTGGAATTATTGTCTGCTATTATTGTCTGGCTGCTGTATACAGCTTCACCGGACAATGCGATAAACTTAGAACTTTCATTATCGAATATCATTAGACAGTAATTTACGATGTTAGCGTGATTTACATTATGAACAGCGCCATCTATCGGTGAAATTAAACATACAATCACTATAGAACTTTAATATCTATATCAATGATATTATATACAATAGATATGCCATTAGCGCTCGCCAGACGTTCAGCGAGTATCCCCCAACTGGGTTTTGTAGCAGTTAGTCGCACGCCGTCCCGCGTAGTCAATGCGACATCGTGACGTTTATAATAAAAAATTGAAAATGCCGTCCTGCGTATTTAATATGTGCACAAATTACCAGGCAAAAGTAAATAAACAATCAGGGATAATATAGCACATGTAACTTTGAAGAAATAATTTGATTTTGTAAAGTATTTCAATTTTCTTAATAATATTGTAAGAAATAATTGTAAAATTGAATGTGTCAGTTGACAAGATGACACTGACAAGCGTTTAACCAACGCTGACAACGGAACGCACAAAATATAGCCATCTCGTATTCTCTTACTATTCTCGTTATGCATCTGTCCTTGTCAGACTATAGGTAGGAAAATGTATAGCTAGGTATAGCTAACTACAAGTGACACAACTTTTATCGTGCGTTAGTAGGGATATAACATATCTTTAGTAAAATATCATTGATCTATATTTAAAAAAGAAAGTCGTGTTAGTTACACTATTTATAACTCAAGAACGGCTGAACCGATTAGTCTGAAAATTGGTGGTGAGTTAGCTTAGAACCAGGAAACGGACATAGGATACTTATCTCGGTAAGTTAAGGTTAAGCAACGTTAGGTAAGGTCATTAAATTGATAGGTGAAACGATTAATATAAAATTTTGTGCGCATATCGGGTAGGTCTGACAATAGGTCATAAAGTATAAATCATACATCATACCGCTAGGTTAAGGTTAAGCAACATAAAGCAAGGTCATTAAATAGATGGGTGAACCGATTTGTATGAAATTTTGTGTGCATATCGGATAGGTCTGAGAATAGGTCGTAAAGTATATTTCATGCCGCTAGGTTAAGGTTAAGCAACATAAGTGTTAGGGTTTGCAATTTTGTAGAGATTTATCGCAAATTATTTAATTCTTTATTTTCATTGTTTAATATTTTAAAACTACTTTTAGAGTACTGACAGAAGTAGAAGCTATTCAATTGATTCGTAGCGCCGGCCAATCACGGGGCCGCATTAAAGAGAACTGATGCGGGCTGTGATTGGTCGTTGTGAGACGTTTGGGGGTTTTGTGATGGTAGGGATTTTTACCGATAAAACCATGGTTGGGAGCACAATGCGGGTATTCGAGTGTCAACCACGAGACTGTTAAGAGTTGGAAGTAACTGTTTATTGTGAATTTAATTTATCTAGTTTTTAGTTTGGAAACAGTGTGTTATAATAAAAGTGATTTATATTCTGTGATGATATCTTCTATTATTCTCCTCGGAGCAAGGTCGTCCGTATATAAGATAAGCTCATTATCTAGATGGGTGAACCGATCAATATTTATGAAATTCTGTGTGCATATCGGGTAGGTCTAAGAATAGGTCATAAAGTATATTTTATGCCGCTGATAACATGATATATAGAACGAGGATATATAGAACGAGAGGAGGGTGCAAGAGAGGAGAGAGACTGAGAGGGGATTTGAGGAGGTGGTGATGGGGTGAGGGATCGGGGGAGTTAGGTGGAGCGAGTTGGGAGAAGAGAGAGGGAGAGGGTTCAGAGAAGGGTCAACGGGGAGAGGAAGAGGGGGAGTGTGACGAGGACCGAAGTGGGAGGGAAAGAGAGACGAGCAAAATGTAATAAAAGCGCGGGTGGAGCTGCGCGGGTCAGCTAGTCTTCAATATAATTCAATGGGTTAGGTTACTTTGGTACCGTAGGCAGCAACTTACATAATAATATTTACGAGTGTGGACCGCGGCCAAGCAAGCGTCAGTTAAAATCAGCTAAAGGTCAAATATTTGAACTTTAACGAGCAAATTACAGCATTCTAGGCCTCATGGACCAATTGCGAAAAATAATAAAATAAACCTTAATCGATTATTAAGAAATAATTTAAAGACTTTTCATTTCAATATGTACCAAAAGACGCAAATAGGAAGGAGTGTAAGTTTGATGCTTATGTCCGTCTGTATGTCTACATGTCTCTGTCAAATGGATTCTAATGTGCTTATTATGTGCGGGTTCCGTTTCTAAAAGGTTGTACAAAATAAACTATTAACGAGGTCTGTCATATTTCAGCAACTACTAATGCGATCGATTTGTTTTAAAATATATTGCTTACCTAGCCTCAACGCAAATGTTTTTTTTCCTTTTTAATAAGGTTTGAAATAAGGAGTCGCAATTTCAGTGACATTTTATAACTGTAAATATAATCAGGAAATATGTTTTACGTGTCTAAGTAGCACAGCTTTTTGGAAATCATTCAATCATTCTTTTGGAACTTAGTTATGCGGTTTGATCTTATTGTTAACTGATCTGTTAGTAGGTGGTAGGTTCCTTGTGCAAGGAACCGTCCAGGTAGGTACCACCGCAGTGGCAGATATTTAGCCGCCAAGCAGCAGTGTGTAAGCATAGCTGTGTTCCGGCGTGAAGGCCACTGTAGCTGGTGAAATTGCCGGACACCAAGGCTTAATATCTAATATCCTAAGGTGCGGCAACGCGCTAGTGATTCTTCTGGAGTTGCTAGCGTCTATAGGCTGCGGTGACTGCTTACCATCAGGCAAGCCTATGCGTACGCTTGCTTGCCACCTTGGTAGTATAAAAAAAGATAAATAGCGTACAAACTTATGGTTTACTCGACGTTGATCACCTGGGTGAAGAAAGTGGAAACAATATTACACTTTGATACTTAATGTCCAAAGAAGGCATAAACAAGGTATGGAACTGCCGGGCACGCGCCCGTCTCGCACTTGACTGGTATTTTTTTATTTGAAAGTTGGTTTATTTGTGATGGCTGTTAACTATTTTTGATAAAAACCTGTTCAGCCATTAATTATGTGCTCGTTTTTTTGTATCGGTGCTTTTTAAATATTTAATTTATTCGTGTTACACAATGATTATATTTAGAATAGCAACCTATTTTCATATCTAAATTCGGCCGGATCTTTCAAAATACACTGATTTAGGATACCTGAGGCAACAATTTCAACAGGAATTGGAATCATTCTTTAAATTATGTATTTGTCAGTATAATAATATACGATACCCACGGTTTTAGCTTGGTTTACCCGATTTGTCAATGATACTGATATTCGGCAACCTTGTCAATTATATTACCATTAAATGACCGTCACAGTTTCATACGAGATTGATTACCGAATATATTAAACAATTCCTGTGATCTCCGGCAATTTGCACATTATTGAGCGCACTAGCCCACTTGCGGGAAATTAATCTTGACTACTGTACTTCTTGCTTTCCCTTAGTCGTCTCTTACGGACACCCAACGGAAGGAGATGGGAGGGTGCTATTCTTACCCGGACGAATGAACACGGATGAACACAACAAAACAATGTAACATATGATAATAACTAAGTAGTTTAAGTTTTTTTCAAACGTGACTTAAATGGTTTCGTTTAAGTTGTGTATGAAAGTACCACTCTACAATTTTACACAAACAGTTACATAAATTATATTTTATGATTGACAAGCTATAGTTAAATTAGTCCGAGGTTGTGTGTAGCAGTAGTAATAGCAATTTAACCAGGCGCAACTAGTTTGAGCATGGCTTTGCAACAGCGGTCATTTTTTTTATAATATTTTATTTCTACATAACTTAACTGGTTATAAGTAACCAGTTAAAATATCTTTAGTATGTAGGTCTTGTAAATCTTGTTGGTTCCAAAGTAAATAACGCCTGTAAGAGGCACAAACCAAGTACAGTCCTTACAATGAAATTAAAATAATGAGTTTCTAATTATAAGGTATTAAACATGATATATGTACTTATAATTATATATGAAATTTGTATACCATGATTTTCTCCCTACAAAAACTTTAGTACGAGTTGTGATAGCGCAAACGATGACGAACAACAGGCAAATTTCTGTAAACAACTATTTAAAGTAAATTTTCTTGCTGGTCCGACCATCGTACTTTATATTTTTTTATTGATTCTGTTTTGATCCGTTTAATTTACTTTGTTAAATTCCGATAGCAACACATTAGCACCGATAAAATAATTATGTTTGTGAGAACCAGGTGTGCATATTATGATGAAAAAAAATACATAAATAAAATAGAGTAATAAATAATGACAAGTCAAGTTAGCTTGCCAACTGAGCTTCTTGCCGGATCTTCTCAGTCGTGACCGCGTCGTGATCCCGTGGTATATTTTTTTAGTTGTTTTTGCGATAAAATATGACAATTCCGAAATGATAATTTTGAACAATTTGAAATAAAAGATTTCATTTTCATTTTTTCTCTTTAAATTTCAACTTTTTAACCGACTTCAAAAAGGAGGAGATTCTCAATTCGTCTGTATATATATTTTTTTTATGTATGTTCGCGCATAGCTCTGGCAATTATGAACCGATTTGAAAAAATCTTTCTTCCATCCATTCTTCAATCCATTGATTGGGTCCCATAAAAAAATTATTGCTTAGTAATAAGTAGTTCCTGAAAAAACAAGAATGGTGACTGCGCAGGAAAGCTGCAGGAAAGCCTATATAGATGACTTTATGTCGCTTTTTAAAGACAAAAATGGTCATAACTCTAGCAAATATTTACCAATTTCAATGATTCTTTTTTTATTCGAAAGAATAAACCACTGTAATAAATCTGTATGAATTTTATCACAACCGGATAAGAACTTCCTGGAGGACCATGAACGATGTGGAGGAATTTATCTGGTAAAAACCATAAAACTGATGTTCTCCATTACATTGCTCTGACAATTATGAACCGATTTCGATGATTTTTTTTTATTCGAGAGAGTAAACTACTACTATGATGATTCCATGCAAATTTCATTACGATCGGATATTTTTTTCTGAAGAAACATGAATTATATAAAACTATGTAGACGATAATGTGATCATAACCTACCTAGATCATTTTACGGTCTTCGATGGTTCAATCTTTATATATGAAAGTATCACTAAAAAGTTGAAAATAAAATGTTTTAAAAAAAAATTGAACCGACTTCAATATCACTGAAAAGTATAAAATAATTTAAATATTATTGAAGTTGGTGCCGGCAGTTAATACACAGCCGGTAAGCTAACACCAACTTCAATAATATTTAAATTATTTTATACTTTTCAGTGATATTGTAGTCGGTTCAATTTTATTTTAAAAAGATTTTATTAACTTCTTACTTAATTACATAACTTCTCCAAAACTACATATATTTTTAATCCTGAAACTGGTTTGTTTGAAGCGAACCTAGATGTATTTGACTCATTTTGATACGTTTAAGGACCTACGTCCTTGGACCGCTTATTGGTAAATTTTCATAATGTTTTATTTATTAATTATCACTTGAGAAGAAGATTTAATGAATACATGTACGAGATTTGTTATACTTTTTACGCCATTCTTAAGCAAATAGCGGCGCCATTATCAGTGCATGACATGACTGCAGTCCTCTTACCATCAGTAGTGATGTAGTCGTGAATGGTAAAGCAAAGCTGCAATGGTAAGAATGGTAGTTTATTATTATTCACAGGGAATCGTTGCGATGGACGCCAGGCCAGTCGGCACAGGCTGACTGAGAGGTAAGATAATGATTTAGGTACTAAGTGAATCTGAGCACTGCAGTTATTTAAATCTACAAATGATGGACAAACAGGGCCGAGCAAAAAATAGTAATTTATGAATTGATTATTTACATATTACATATCTAATCATAAAGGTGTTTCGAAATCATCATCTATCAGATGAGACATATTTAAATATGATCCTTTCTCAACGTTTGGTATAATTTGTGTATGCAAATATTCGACTCGTAGCTGAGCCGATATTGGATATAGTTGACAACTTTGTTATGTAACCACATAACCTTGACTATTGACCCTAAATCTGTCAGTCAAGGCTGTGTTCATAATTAATTTATGCCAGGCAAGTATGTCAATAATTAAAGGTATTGTAATTTTAACGCTCATAATCTGCAAGTTGAAGTGGCAACGGGCAGGCCACATCGCTCGACGAACTGATAACCGTTGGGGAAGAAAGGTTCCCGAGTGTCGACCACGAATCGGAAGACGCAGCATAGGTAGCCCTCCCACCAGGTGGACTGAGAACTTTGTGCGCGTCACAGGTAACCGGTGGAAGGCCTATGTTCAGCAGTGGACATCTTCCGACTGGTGATGATGATGATGATAAATTATAACACCTGTGTCTGTAATTGTAGTGTACATTTACTTGAGATAATATCCATCTATCTGAATCGGTAAAGAACTAGGCATTAATTATGGCTCCGTGTTTTCCATCCGCGGTGTTTCAGTTGCAATACTTATTCAAGATCGGGTTTCATAATCGGAAGCGATTAGGAAAATATGCCAATGTATAATGTTGAAAAAGAGTCCGTTGAGTTCTTGCCGAGTAAGAAAAAAAATATATATACAGACGAATTGAGAACCTCCTCCTTTTTTGAAGTCGGATATTTAAAAACAGGTTTTGTTTCACTTTTCTATCAGACAGCAGTCTCACACGTCTTTGCTTCTTGAATATTCACAATTCGTCTGTTACTTATTAAGTATCTGTAATCCCGTAAGATAACATACCCTCTCTTCACACACAGGCACACACATGCACATTCACACGCACACTCAAGGAGAGGCTCATTTTGCAACTCTTTACCTACTACTTAGTTTTTATTTTATTATACTATTGTAGTTGTTCTGTTACTCCGTTCTACTGCTACAGTTGATCCAATCAGAAAGAGCTCTGTTGCCTGAAATACAGTTTTTCCTAGTTCAGGCACAGAATACATGTATTCTAATCCTAACAAACATACTTTTCTATTTTTTTTGTACACATGTATGTATCTGCAATGTTTTCTTTATGTGCTAATAAATTATACATTATTATTTGAAGTTATCTGATTCACCCCTCATATTAGTAATTATTTTGGAATTCCCTGATGATTAGGTGCTCCAACTGAATCTTTGTTGAACAAGCCACTACGGCTCAACACATTAGAATTAAGATGTTTGCTCAATTAATACTCGTTAACTGAAGTTGGTAAATATGTTTAGTGGAATTACAACATCGGCTCGAGAACATTACTAATGTAAGGTTTGCCCGGATGTACCTAACTAACTGTAATAGGCATGATGACTAATTTTGAAAAAATACTCTATAATGTACTTACGGGTATACTATTGCCGAAAATAATCATATTTTTGTATTAAATTTACAATTAATAGCAATATTTTAAATTTTTAAAATAGAGTTCGAATTTCGTTCCAAAACGATGGCCGGTGCATGGCGCCATGTTGTGACGTCACTACGGCGGTGTAAATAAACATCTTTTATGAAAGAAAAAGTCGAGATGGCAGTTTGACAGTTGTTTAGTTACACAGGATTGACGTCATTCACTCTGAGCAGCGTTTATTACAAAATGGCGATTAGCTGTATTTAAGTAATTTATTTCTTAAATATCACGAAAATCTCTCTATTATTATGAAAATGAGATGCATTTTTGGAATCAGTGCAACCTGTTCTAATATTTAAAACCACAGATTTATTGGTATTGTGTTACGTCATCATGCCTATTATTAAGCTAAATGCGCATTTTCACATAATTGTGATGTTATCTTATCGTTATGGTTACTTTATTGCGAGTGGTCTGTTCCGGTTCCGGTAGTTCTGTGACGGGATGGCTCTAAATGTTGTCATTACAAATTAATATAAGTATACCAGCCGTATTTTTACATTATCATAAAGTCAAATTCAATAAGATGATACAAATTGGTGAAGATTACTACATACTTACTCGAATGATTGAACGTGGTGGGTCGTAGGTTCAAAGCCTGTCAAGGCAAGGACAATATTATGATTTTCATCCTGTATATATTTACATATATAAATTAATAATAATCGATGTAAATATCGTGTTTAGATAAGAAAATGCTTGAGAAATATTTGTCGTACGTAATGACGACGACAGACTTACTACTTTTAACTAGTACTCCATTGGTACCACCTCACTTCCGCCAGTCAAAGATATATGTATTTTGTTATTCAATCTAAAGAGGTTTCACGGGGTATTTCACAATTAAGTACAGTATCAACTGAGAACATCCAACAAGAAACTCAGCAGACTTATCTTTTCAATCGAACTGGATGTGTTGTTGCGCATTGCCAGAACGATATTATGTACTTACATTTATTAGGTATTGTACGAGAAGACAAAAAAGAACCAAAAGGTCAAAGAGATAGTGGTCGGACCAGTCCCTTCAGTTAAAACGGATCAAATAATGATATTCCATGACAACGTCCCTGACTTTTCACTAAATTTCCTGACATTTCGCCTGAATGGTTTATGTGATATGTGAAGGCAGCGAAATTATCAGAGAATGCGTCGCGCGCCTTCTTTTAAAATCTCGCTTTCTTCGTAGGTATGTTGCGTATTTTGTTACTTATAATTAATTAAGTCACGGTATTTTCCTGATAGTGGCCAATATTCCTGAGAAGTTATAAAACATTCTGTAGCCCACCCACACCCAAACAGCACACCCAAGTAGCGCACCCGAGCAGGACCCGCGGATTATTGAGCAGCAACCATCAATTTCTGAACCATATGAATTAATTATAATAATAATAATACATCATTATTTAGCATATCAGTATTTACATTTTATATTACTGTTGGTCCCAAACTAGGCAAAGCCTGTATCTTTGGAAGTAATTGGGGGAAGGGGTAGATTTTCATCCTGTATCACACATGTCTATGTAGGTGATAAAAATTAAATATATTACACCGTTACCCCTTAAATTTAAACTTGACACTCTGGCCGCCCTTTGAGAACCTCTCCTTAATACTCTTACGTCACCACTAAACTAAATATCCTGTGTTTGCAATGCAGGAATGTGTTAAGCAATCTTACGAACAAACACTTTTATATCGTTTAACTTGAACATATGCCGAGTGATGTGATCTCACGTTTGCCGGTAATTTTTACTTTGTTTCAACATGTACTTAACCCAGTAAAACGTGTTCTAAATGGGTTTCGATGATACTTTTTACCCAATATAAGCTAGTGCGTGTCCGTCATGCGCCATGCTGCCGATGCCGGATGGAAGTTTAGGGGCAGTCATGGATGGAAGGCACTCAGTACTTAGTTAAAAATAATTTGCTAAATATATATACAGTCATAAAGCCTCCCGTTTATTCAACATAGAACTGTATCATACTATTATGTATTCTGTGACTGTATTAAGTACTTTGATTTCGCCAACATAATGTTGTTAGGCGGTTTGTACCTCTATTGTAATATTATTAAGAAAATGTGGATCAACTTATTTTTACCCGACTACGGAACGGAGGGTTATGATTTTAACAAGAATGTATGTATGTATTTATGTATGTATGTATGTATGTTCATCTGTTCCCCCATATCTTCTAATCTACTTAACATAATTTGACAAGTAGGGTGTCGTTAGAAGCGTCTTGATTGTCCGCTGGTTATAGGCTATATAATATCACATTATTAGACTGCGATTTTATCCGTAGTCGGGTTTTAGTTTTTAAAACTTATTACTTGTTGGCACCTAGATAGTTTGTGAGCCGTTTGAGTGATATAGCCTTACCTTTTTTTAGGTATCAAAACATATTTACTATGTGTAGAAGTCCCTAACCGATAGATAATAAAGATTTTTTTAATATAAACCAACAGCGTTATTACAAAAATGTAAATTAAACTACATCTTACTAATAAGTACGGCCAATGACATGTTCCCTTAAATTTAACATGTTATTGAGCGTTGGTACGTATGAAAAAGAATTCAACTTGAAATAACTCGCTGAAAACACAATACTAATGCCAAATGTTCTTACACTTGGACTATTACAGATATTTTGACTATGGAAAGGCACGGCACGCCAATGTCTTATAATTAGGGGCCGGAATTAATGTAAATACATATTTATAATTTCAATAGTTTTTGCTCAGTATGTTGATTGTTGTTTTCTTTGTGAATCATGACATTTTGAATGAGAAAATGCAATTTTTATTTTTCATATTTTTCCATATTTTGGCATATTTCAAAGATAAATCCATATTTTTACAAAAATGAATATATTTCTGTAAAAAGGGTAGCAAATAGATGTATACGAAACAAAGTACTTACGATAAGCGTAGGTAAATCACAAAAAAAAATGTTCATATACCTACGGGGTAGGAACAATTTGCGAATGAGCAAAATATTTATTATTCTGTAATCGTGTCACATCGCAGTCACGGGTCGTTACAGTAAGCTATCGGCGCTGAATTTATTGTACTTTCCCCGTATTCACCTTATACACCTTTAAAAAATCACTGTCGCGAATAACTGTCCGTTAGATTCGAATCTGCGACCTCCGGTTTGCAAAGCAAGCGGTTTCCCACTGCGCCACTGAGGCTACAACAGGAAGCCTGCGATGTTGAAAGATTATTCAGCCAGTACCAAGCCTTACTTTGACCAAACAGAACGACCTTGAATTTCCATCCATCCATTCGTTAGGAAACTACGATGCCACAGACAGACAGAGAGACAAAAGCGTACAAACTCAAACATGCCTTTTTGCATTGGGGGTAAAAAAACATGAGATCTGTGTACTTTTTTTTTACGCAAGGGAAATCCTCAGTGCCTTGCCTTTGAGCCCGCCACCGGGGGGCGCATTGTAGCCCCCCGGGAACCTGACACGGTACTCATGGGGACGGGGGTCGCAATCCCGCCGCCGTCCTCCTCGGAGTCGCCGCCGTACTCAATGGACGTTCTAAGGGCCCACACCTCGTACGTCCAGCGACTCAGGGTTGGGGAGCGAGACGTTGGGCGGCTGCTTGACGCGGCCTGCGCCTTCGTCGCCGAGCAGGATCAGCGCGTTCACGTTCCCGCTCGGTGGCCTCCTTCTGGGACAAGACAGTCTCACAAAAGGCGGCCATCGTACCCCACGCCGCATCCCCGGACAGCATAGCCGACACTACTCTGCCCAGGGAGAGGTTCGATCCGATGACTGCAACCGTCGTCGTCGCTTCACGTCCGATTTTATGCAGATAATCACCGAAACAACCGTGACCGGTGATTATCTGCGTAAACTTATAGCTGAGTCGTCCACTCCGTCGCTGTATCCAGGCTTCGAGATGCGGCAGGAATGCCTCAACGACGCGTTTGTGCGCTATATGCTCCGGCTGGAGCCGCTCGCGCCACGTCGTGAGTGCGTTGTGTCGTTCCTGCCGCTTGATGGATTCGAGCGCCGCCGGCTCGCCTCCGCCACTCTGGCGGGCGATGCGGATCCGGTCATAGACCCTCGCCATACATGGCGGAAAGCGTGCCAGTATGGTCGCCGCCTCAAAGGACACCGTTCGGTATCCTCGTGCAATCCGCAGTGCCATCGTCCACTGGACGCTGTAGATTTTCGTTCTACAACGTCGAATAGCCAGCCTCGGCGCCCAGATGGGCGCCCCGTAGAGGACTACGGACTGCACGACTCCGGCGTAAAGGCGGCGATCTTCCTCGTTCGGCCCCCCGAGAGTGGGGAGCAGCCTGTGCAAGGCCACTGCAACCCTGTCGACTCGGGGGACCAGGTGCTCGAAAAACTGCCAAAAAGCCCCAGCGACTGTCTAGGGTGAGGCCAAGATATTTCATGTGCAGCCCCACCCTGACTTCCAACTCACTCATACGGACGCGCAAGTTGGGCGGTGGTTCCCGGCTCCTAGGAAGGCCGTGGAACCACAGCGCCTCAGGCCAATACTAATACTAATGAAACTTATGGTTATTTTCAACTTCATATTTTTCCATATTTATCCATATTTTCGCTTTTTAGTCCATATTATCGTTTTTTTCGTCCATTTTATATGTACATATATATTTTAGAATTTTAAATACATATAAATCCGGTCCCTAGTTATAATATACAAATAAAAACTATAAACACGTGAATAATGTCCTGCTCACCCTTGCGTATTCTTGATTATCAGGGTCATGACCTTTGTGACCACTACCAGCTACTGTATGTCGCGAGAACATCTCGCGGTCACATTGTGTCAAGTGTGATGCTTACTTGATCGGTGTGATGTTCACCTCTCTGAACTTTGTTTTTATTTGTTCTATGCGGTCTCGGCAAGAGAGGAGTGGATATCAGCGCAGTGGTGGTTATTATACCACACAGCAACAGAATATAAACATAGCTGTGATTTTATATGAGAAATACTACTACTATACTGGTAGTGTGACTACTGGGCTCAAAAAATGTTAAAACTAATGTCTGGTGATGAGCGTCGCGCCGCCGCCACCGCGCCGCCGGTGCTATGCCATTGTTCATTTGTAGGCGTGTCCGTGGGGTGGCCGGCCAAGACTAAATAAAATAAATAAATAAATGGTATTATTGACATTTGTCAATACTTAATTGCTAGACGTGAGATGTTTTATTTAACCTACATAATAATAACACTCGATATAAGTTACCTGGCCCTCTAGATAATGTAACATTCTTCAATCATTAACGCGATAGAAAGAATGAAAATGTATAAGAATAAATGTTTATTTCACAGAAGAATGAGTTACAAACATATTTAAACAAAATTGTACTAACTTCAATAACACTAAAAAGCATAAAATAATTTCAATAAATAATATCATCGAAATATGTTCGTATCTGTCAATAATAATTTCCTCCACATCAATCATGGTTCTCCAGGAAGTTCTTATCCGGTTGTGATAAAATGTATACAGATTCATTACTGTGGTTCTTTCTTTCGAATAAAAAAAGAATCATTAAAATTGGTAAATATTTGCCAGAGTTATGACCATTTTTGTCCTTAAAAAAACGATAAAAACATCATCTTTCAGGCATTCCTACAGTTTTTTCTGAGTAGTCATTCTTGTTTTTTCAGGAACTACTTATTTGTAAGTAATATTTTAATATGGGGCCCAATCAGCGGAGCGGCCTATCCGTACAAGAAATATTTTTTCAAATTTGTTTATAATTGCCAAAGTTATGCGCGAACATACATAGAAAAAAAAAATGAATACTGACGAATTGAGAACCTCCTCCTTTTTTGTAGTCAGTTAAAAATGTACGTCAATGTCTGTGCTAGTATAAAACTGTGTTACGGGCATCGGCCAGAACATATGCTAACAGATATATACCTAGTCTTGCCATAAATACTGAAACAAAGAAAAAATATTTAAAAAAAAAAAAATCCGACTTCAAAGTAAATTATCTAAAAAAAGCATAAAATAACGAAAATATTATTGAAGTTGGTGTTAGCGTACCTGCTGTGTATATTCTGCACCAACTTCAATAATATTTTCGTTATTTTATGCTTTTTTTAGATAATTTACTTTGAAGTCGGTTTTTATTTTTTTTAAAATAGTTTATTTAACACTTTTTAACCGACTTCAAAAAAGGAGGTTCTGTATTCGACGCGTATGTATGTAATATTAATAAAAATGCGTAATATTCATATATGTTAGTCTATGTGGGCTTCTAAACGAATTTACCAAATTTCACGAGTGTATGTATGTATGTATGTATGTAGGTTTGTCCGCGGATTTCTCAGAAACTACAAGTCCGATTTCGAAAATTCTTTTTGCAATAGTTAGAGTATCTTTCAACTTAGGGTAGAGTATAAATTTCATCAAAATCGGTCCAGTAGTTTAAGAGATATAAACTTTTTATGTTTTCAGTTAGTTACTGTAATGTAGACGTTCGAGTTGCGTGATAGTGCTGATACCTATCTTGGTAAAATAAACTATTTTATAAAAAATAATAACCGACTTCAAAGTAAATTATCTAAAAAGCATAAAATAACGAAATATTATTGAAGTTGGTGTTAGCTTACCTGCTGTGTATATTCTGCACCAACTTCAATAATATTTCGTTATTTTATGCTTTTTAGATAATTTACTTTGAAGTCGGTTATTATTTTTTATAAAATAGTTTATTTAACACTTTTTAGTGACTTATTTTACCAAGATAGGTATCAGCACTATCACGCAACTCGAACGTCTACATTACAGTAACTTACTGAAAACATAAAAAGTTTATATCTCTTAAACTACTGGACCGATTTTGATGAAATTTGTACTCTACCCTAAGTTGAAAGATACTCTAACTATTGCAAAAAGAATTTTTGAAATCGGACTTGTAGTTTCTGAGAAATCCGCGGACAAACCTACATACATACATACATACATACATACATACATACATACATACATACATACATACATACATACATACACTCGTGAAATTTGGTAAATTCGTTTAGAAGCCCATATAGACTAACATATATGAATATTACGCATTTTTATTAATATTACATACATACGCGTCGAATACAGAACCTCCTTTTTTGAAGTCGGTTAATAAGTCACTAACTAACAAAAAGTGTTAAATAAACTATTTAAATAAAATAAAAACCGACTTCAAAGTAAATTATCTAAAAAGCATAAAATAACGAAAATATTATTGAAGTTGGTGCAGAATATACACAGCAGGTACGCTAACACCAACTTCAATAATATTTTCGTTATTTTATGCTTTTTAGATAATTTACTTTGAAGTCGGTTTTTATTTTTTTTAAAATAGTTTATTAGTGACTGATTTTACCAAGATAGGTATCAGCACTATCACGCAACTCGAACGATTACATTACAGTAACTTACTGAAAACATCAAAAGTTTATATCTCTTAAACTACTGGACCGATTTTGATGAAATTTGTACTCTACCCTAAGTTGAAAGATACTCTAACTATTGCAAAAAGAATTTTCAAAATCGGACTTGTAGTTTCTGAGAAATCCGCGGACAAACCTACATACATACATACATACATACATACATACATACATACATACATACATACATACATACATACATACACTCGTGAAATTTGGTAAATTCGTTTAGAAGCCCACATAGACTAACATATATGAATATTACGCATTTTTATTAATATTACATACATACGCGTCGAATACAGAACCTCCTTTTTTGAAGTCGGTTAAAAAACTATTGCAAATAATATTTATTAACCGGCTTCAAAAAGAAGGTTCTCTATTCGACGCGTATGTATGTAATATTAATTAAAATGCCTAATATTAATATATGTCAGTCTATGTGGGCTTCTAAACAAATTTACCAAATTTTATGAGTGTATGTATGTATGTATGTATGTATGTATGTAGGTATGTATGTATGTATGTATGTATGTAGGTTTGTCCACGGATTTCTCAGAAACTACAAGTCCGATTTTGAAAATTCTTTTTGCAATAGTTAGAGTATTTTTCAACTTAGGGTAGAGTACAAGTTTCATCAAAATCGGTCCAGTAGTTTAATCGATATAAACTTTTTATGTTTTCAGTAAGTTACTGTAACGTAGACGTTCGAGTTGCGTGATAGTGCTGATACCTATTTTGGTAAAATAAGTCACTAAAAAGTGTTAAATAAACTATTTTAACAAAAATAAAAACCGACTTCAAAGTAAATTATCTAAAAAACATAAAATAACGAAAATATATTGAAGTCGGTGTCAGCTGGTGCTAGTGTTAGTTAACATGATGCGCTAGCACCGACTTCAATATATTTTCGTTATTTTATGTTTTTTAGATAATTTACTTTGAAGTCGGTTTTTATTTTTGTTAAAATAGTTTATTACTTTTACAGTGTGTTAGTTTAATACATAAATATAAAAAAAAACATCTTATTCAAAGTGGTCTCCATTGGCTGCAATACAGTCCTTTAAACGTTGAGACCAGTTATCAATAGAAGCACGCACTCTTTCCATGGGAAAATTCTTCACTGCTAATCGTACGGATTGATTTAGGGACTCCAAATTATCATGGCGTTCAGAGCAAGCCGTACTCTCTAAAACTGACCATAAATCATAATCCAGCGGATTAAGATCGGGACTAGACGACGGCCAGTCTTCAGCTCTGATGAAGTCCGAAAAGTTCGTTTCTAACCAAGACTGTGTAGACCGAGCTTTATGACCCGGCGCCGAGTCTTGCTGGACCATTCTTGGTTATTTAACATGGTGATGTTCAGGTGTTTCACTACCTTCTCAAGAATGGTATCTTCATTCACTTGTGCCGATTGATACCTTTTTCACAAAAGTACGGCTCAGTCACTCCTTCATAGCTAATACCCCACCAAACTATCACTGAATTCGGATAGTGCCCACGTTGCACTCTGTCGACTAATTGGGAAACTTCCTTAGAGCTTTGAGCGTAAATAGGGCCATTATGTTGCTCAATTGTAAATAAAATCTTTTAAAAAAAAATTGAACCGACTTCAATATCACTGAAAAGTATAAAATAATTTAAATATTATTGAAGTTGGTGTTAGCTTACCGGCTGTGTATATTTGGCACCAACTTCAATAATATTTAAATTATTTTATACTTTTCAGTGATATTGAAGTCGGTTCAATTTTTTTTTAAAAAGATTTTATTTTAAACTTTTTAGTGATATTTTCATATATAAAGATTGAACCATCGAAAACCGTAAAATTATCTAGATAGTTATTAGTTATGATCACATTATCGTCTACATAGTTTTACATAATTCATGTTTCTTCAGAAACTCAGAACCTATTTATCCGGTCGTAATGAAATTTGCATGGAATCATCATAGTAGTTTACTCTCTCGAATAAAAAAAGAATCATCGCAATCGGTTCATAATTGTCAGAGCAATGTAATGGAGAACATCAGTTATATGGTTTTTACCAGATAAATTCCTCCACATCGTTCATGTTCCTCCAGGAAGTTCTTATCCGGTTGTAATAAAATTCATACAGATTTAATAAAGTGGTTTCTTCTTTCGATTAAAAAAAGAATCATTGAAATTGGTAAATATTTGCCAAAGTTATGACCATTTTTGTCCTTAAAAAGCGACATAAAGTCATCGATATAGGCTTTCCTGCAGCTCTCAGTGCGCAGTCACCATTCTTGTTTTTCAGGAACTACTTATTACTACGCAATAATTTTTTTATGGGACCCAATCAATGGATTGAAGAATGGATGGAAGAAAGATTTTTTCAAATCGGTTCATAATTGACAGAGTTATGCGCGAACATACATAAAAAAAAAATATATATATATATATACAGACGAATTGAGAACCTCCTCCTTTTTGAAGTCGGTTAAAAAAATCTCATCCGTAAACAATTTTTTTCTGTGACCTCCCTTTGCGTACCGCTTCAGTAGTTTTTCGATTTTACCACCTTATTCTTTTTTAAATTATCAGTTAAGAAATGACCAGTCGTCTCTTATAGGCTGCAAGTTCTAAGTCATCTTTTAAAATACGCGAAATGGTTCTGGGTGCTATCTTCATCTCCCGAGATAAAATCTTTTGCTTTCGGACAGGATTTCTTCGGATTCTTTCCCTTACTGCTTTGACCACCTTTTTCGACCACTACGTGGACGGCCAGATCTTTTTCTGTCACAAACATAGGAGGTCTCATTGTAACTATTAACACAAACATTTTACTAATACCAAGCGTATGGAGAGTTTTAAAAATTGCATTTGGCTCCATAACTACTTTGTGTAATGCAATCACAGCGATTCGGTTCTCTTTATCGTTCCATTTTTAACCGACTTCAAAAAAGGAGGAGGTTCTCAATTCGTCTGTATATATTTTTTTTTCTATGTATGTTCGCGCATAAAGAAGAAACCACTGTAATGAATCTGTATGAATTTTATCAGAACCGGCTAAGAACTTACTGGAGGACCATGAACAATGTGGGGGAATTTATCTGGTAAAAACCATAAAACTGATGTTCTCCATTACATTACTCTGACAAATATAAACCGATTTCGATGATTCTTTTTTTATTCGAGAGAGTAAACTACTATGATGATTCCATGCAAATTTCATTACGGCCGGATATTTTTTTCTGAAGAAACATGAATTATGTAAAACTATGTAGACGATAATGTGATCTTAACCTACCTAGATCATTTTACTGTCTTCGATGGTTCAATCATTATTTATGAAAATATCACTAAAAAGTTTAAAATAAAGACTTTAAAAAAAATAGAACCGACTTCAATATCACTGAAAAGTATAAAATAATTTAAATATTATTGAAGTTGGTGCCAAATATACACAGCAGGTACGCTAAAACCAACTTCTATATTATTTAAATTATTTTATACTTTTCAGTGATATTTAAGTCGGTTCTATTTTTTTTTTAAAGATTTTATAATATCGCAAAATATTGTACAATGTATTGGCGCCAAAATGAGAAAACTCAATGTGTTCAAAATTACAGATTGCAAATTCAAATGTAATATTTTGTTTATTTTTAATTGTAACAGTATTTATGGCCAGACTAAGTATACATAACACATTTTGTTTAGTGAGACCTACAAAATGTTTTCAAATAAATATAAGAAACTAATTAAATAGGTACTTATAGGTATAAACCTAAATGGAAATGTACGTTGTGAGTAAGAGTATGTTATGGGTGTGCGTGTGTGCTCGTGTGTGTCTTCAATATACCCGAAATAGCCCCCCGCCCCCATCTCCTCCCGTTGGGTATCCGTTAGAGGCGACTAAAGGAAAACAAGAAGACGGGCAGCAGTGTCTTTCTATTGGATTACCTACCACCTATACCTACTTCAATTCCGAAGACGCCTGCCAAGCGTGGGAGTTATGGCAACGCGTCCCTTCTAAGGGGGAGGCCTTTGTTCAGCAGTGGACATCGGCTGCTGATGACCATGAGGTGTGCCACTTACCATCCTGCCCGTCACTTCAGTAAGTTACATCACCAATGATAAACGTGGTCAAAAGCTACAAGTTCCGGCTGGTAACCATATATTGCTTCATAATCGTTACAGAAACCGGCCATTGGCTGGAATCTAAAAATAATATGTTATTAATTAAAAATGGGGCCGGTATGCTAAATCATAATCAACGTCGAAATTGGTTCGAATCGAATTAATAGGAAATGGAGATTTTTTAATTAGCTTAGGCAGTTAACGTAGTTTTACACGACTCTACATTATACCGATACGTACGACCACAGCGGCCAATCTTTTACAAGATCAGCCATCTACGCGTGAGATATTATATTATCTGCGTAGACGCAAGTGCACTCTAACTTTCTTAACTCTGTCCAACCGATGGGACGGAAGACCGACACGACCGGGGAGAGGTCAGGCGTAAGACTGGCTTTTTACATACTTCACATAATCTGGTAATTGGCCTGTATTGTCCTAACCAGTAAGGAACAACTACACAAAGTTGTTGCTCCCCACGGGATCCGAACCCGCGACCTCCGGTATGCAAAGCAAGTGGTTTCTTGCTGGGCCATGGGGGCTTCTATTTTAAATTGCATTCAGTCAAACAACATCACTACTGTTTTTTATTAAACGAAAATATTGAATGCCCTTTTAAATAAATAATAATAAGTTGATACTATGAGGATACCACTCTGTAGGGTGTCCGGGTAAATATAGCACCCACCCATCATCCAGCAGAAGAGTCTTTCTATTGGATTACCTACCACCTATACTGGGATCCCCAAGACGCCTGCCAAGCGTGGGGATTATGGCAACCCCTTCCTTATAAGGGGGAGGCCTTTCATCAGCAGTGAACGTCTTCTGGAATCAGCCAAAAGACTTCCACTAACGTACGTCATCAGATAATGATGATGATGACGACTATGGGGCCTGTATGTCAATTAGCAACCTTCAGTAATATCTGAACATATTATAATGCAATATATGGTATGGCAACTTGTTAACCCGACTACGTGTACTAAGACACTCGCCTCTATTAGTATGTACTAGTAGGTGTTAGTACCCTATTTTCTTTACAAGATCAGAAATCATGGGTTCAATATGTCATACTTGAGTATACGGTTGACCGTACCAATTGTCTTTGAGGAGGAAGAGTGATGGAACCTTCGTGGCTGACCAGTGACAACCATATTATCACTCCTGTGTTCATAGTTTTATTCACAGATATGTATTGCTACGATTTAGATTTGATTTTTCAAATGTATATTGTGTATGGCGTGTTTAATTTTATTCATGTTATTTACAGTGCTGCAGAACTACAAAAACACAGTAATATTTTTTGAGAAATTTTTTTTTACTACAATGGGATCAAAATATCACGATGACCATGAAACATTTAGGTGAAATAGATATATTTTTTACACTTCGGTGATAATTAGCGAAGAAGATATAAAATTCGGAGTCATTATTATAATTTATGATCAAGCCAGACACTCAACGACTATCGGTAGCGTCCGGTTTGATGGGCGGCTGGCAGGACTCGTGCGCCCGCGCCGCGTCACCGCAAGGTCTCGTATATAATGGCACGGGAGGTCCCGACCGCCACACTCCGCTCCGGACCATATACCACACATAATATGAGGACATTTGTGAGTACTATACTGTCTGCCTAATTATTATTATTATTCATTGCTTATTTCACCTCTGAACTTACAAAGGTCTTATTTAATGTCACATGCATTACTGGTATTAGCGTGATCACTACAGATTTAAATTTTACATCAATTTGATAAATTAATTTACTCTAAACCTATTTATTCTTTTAAATCAGACAACTATGCCATATATGTAAAATACGATAATATTTATAATTCATTTATTTTTAACCTATTTATTATTTATTTATATCTATTTTGCGAACACAAGGTTATTGCCTATTTATAGTTGGTTTTATTTAGTAACTTGGTCCTTTCTTATTAAGCTACCTAGCTACAATAAGTCGATGGTTCACTTTATCAAAACTTGATACATGTGTATGTAGTTTGTTTATTGGAAATGTCATCGTGTAGCTGTATGTAATAATCTTTGGTCTTCTTCTTCTTGGAACAAGCTCACGATTTTAAAATTATGGTGGTTTGATGCACATAATTATCTACTTTCCTTAAACACATTTCTATGTGAGCTATATTTTTGTCTTTACAAAGACTAACTAAGTAACTAATGTATGTATGTAAGCTTTCTGATCATTGTCTGCTTGTTTCACTCATTTGTGTTCTATTGTCTTCACTCTGTCTGAGCTACCTATACGTGGAAACTGTTTTGCTAATAATTTAAACATCGAAATGTATATTTATATGTCTTTTAAAAGCTGTACCTATGTTTTCCTTAAATAAATAAATAAATATAAAATATAATGTCACTTGCAGGTGATTATTTGCGCGCTCGCGGTGGCGGTGTCGGCGAGCACCACCGCCAAGAAGGACGAGCGCGAGAAGCGCAGCTACTACCACAACAGCGACCTGTACTCCGGCTACTCCGGCTACTCCAGCGGCCTCGGCGGCTACTCCAGCGGCCTCGGCGGCTACAGCTACTCCACCCCCGCCCCCTATTCATACACCGTTTCTCCTTCTGTATCTTCATACACCGTTGCTCCTTCGGTATCTTCCTACAGCGTTTCTCCTTCTGTATCTTCGTACAGCGTTGCTCCTTCTGTATCTTCGTACAGCGTTGCTCCTTCTGTATCTTCGTACAGCGTTTCCTCCTCCGTGCCTAGTTACACAGTCTCTCCCTCTGTGTCCTCTTACATCGCCCCATCTGTGGCTCCGTACTCTGCTTCTTACGTAGCTCCCACAGCGTCCTCGTATTCCGTTACACCCTCCGTCAGCTACTCCAGCGCCTCGGCACACAGTTACTCAGGTCCTAGCTACTTGAAAAGTTACTCGTATCCTAGTTCGTCTAGCTACTCCCTCCCCGCTGTGTCCAGCTACTCAGTACCTGCACGCAGTTATTACTCTGCCCCCTCCGTGAGCTACTCCGTCCCCATCAGTTACTCCGTTCCCCAGAATAAAGTTGTCACCGTCCAGAAGGTGGTGAACACCCAGAAAGTTGTCGACGTGCCCCAGGTGACGAACGTACGCAAGGTTGTGAACGTGCCTGAAGTTATCTCTTATAAGAAAGTGGTGCCCGCGTCGTACAGCACCGGATACACCAGCGACTACACCGGTGGTTACTTCGATGGGCTCAACAACGGCCACGGCTTCGGCACCGGCAAAGTTTACTCCACTGGTTACGGCTACGGCTGGTGATAAATCTAGTCATTCAAGTGATTAATGGATTCTGTCTGCAATAAATTGATTTTCAAATAATTGTGTTATTTTATTATCAAGTACGTAGGGTATCAAAGATGTTATGTCGTATGCCATTATGCGAAACACCTTTGGCAATATGCCATATTAGCAGATAAATTGTTTTAATGCTATAAATTTGTTACACTTAAGAAATTTTAACGATAATTAATAATCTTTAAAACTCGAAACCTAAATTAAACCGGATTTTGTTATTTAAACATACTGTGTAAGTATTAATAGTTTTTATAAACAATTTCATAAAATTAAAAATAAATAAAATAATAATTAAATTAAATTATTAAGTGTAAAAAATTTGGACCATGTGGTAGGGATCCAAGATGCTGGCAGCATTTCCTCGCTGAGTAGCTAAAGCCAATCTCTGAGCAAGGAAATGCCCAGCTCTGGGGTCACCTGTGGTATCGACCAACCTTTTACTTAAACATCTAAATAAATTATGGGCAGAAGGGCCCCATGGACCTAGAGTTTCTACTCCAAAAGGTATAAAAATACATATGCCTCTGCCGCCGAACCAGTCCTCTTGCTTGTACCTATCGCTATTTAAATGTATTGTATATGTATTTGTGTATATATGTATGTATTTATTGTATGTATGTGTATTGTATAACCTATGTATTTAAATATAATATAGAATACTCTATTTTTTAGACATGAAGATACTTAGATATGTACTTTGGGCGTAAAACAATAATGAAGAAAAGACAACATGCAAATTATATATAGCATCACTCGTAGCCCAATTGTGAGAACTGTTTGGTAAGCGATTAGTTGGTTAAGCCACATCGGGCAAGGTCAGTCAATAGATGGGTGACCATTTGTGGCATTTGAACTGATCGTCTCCGAGCTCCGAAGCGCACCTAAAAAGTCGGCCCTGATTATTTTCATCAAGGTAGCAATCGTTAAGCCAAGGGTGAGAGGGCTAAGGGCAGGTTGAACAATGCTAAGACCAGGTTGTGGTCACTTACCATAAGATTGAAAGAATAATAATATTAAAGTATGGATTATGCTTATTATACTATTGCAACCTGATCTAAATAATTCTAAACGTTACAGCACTACAGTACTTACATACAATATCCTTTACTATTGCGTGCTAGTATTTATCAAATAGGTATGAGCACGTAATCATAGTTAAACTCATATATGCTAAGACATAACGATCTATATACTAGTTTGGTTAATTAAATATTATCTTAACCGGATTAGCGTGTGAAATATGTTGGCACATGACCCAAAATAATATGTATAGTAACATTTCTATATAATTATGTATATCGTCGTTGTCAAACCAAAATTTGCTATGTGCAAAAACTCTATTCTGAAATAACGAGTAAAAACATTTTCGTATAAAATTTATATGAATTGATAGTTGTCAAATAGTGTATCACAAAGCAGATTTTATTTGACGAAAATCTAACTGCGGCACATAGCATATTTTAAAAATAGTCCTAGATCGTCGTACAGTGCTCAATTGCTCATAGACACATAACAGTTTTTTTATACGGTAGATAGCGCTGTGAACTATACGAAATGGTCAAATGGTTAACGATTGACAACAGACTTACATGGAAAGAGCACGCCTTAAATCTAGTTAAAAAATTAAGTCAATTTGCGTTTGCTCTTTACAAACTTAGAAACGAAGTCACTGAGGCAGCGGTTGTCACTGCTAATTATGGCTTTGTAGACTCCATTTTGCGTTACGGGATAATGTTTTGGGGTAACTGTTGTGAAAAGGAGTGTATCTTAAAAGCACAAAAAAGATGTATAAGGGACATAGTAAACATAAAATCTACTGATAGCTGTAAGCCACATTTCACAAAATTAAAAATATTAACGTTGCCTAGCCTTTACATTTATGAAACAACATTATTTATGAAAAAAAATAGTGGACTTTTTAAAAAAACTTCGGACAATCGAATAAAAACCTTAAGGCAAATTCACAGGCACAATCAAGACATTATTCCTTCGAAAACAGCTCTTATGTACAAAAGCACATTTTGCATGGCCCCAAAGATATATAATAAAATACCAAACGAAATTAAGGACCTAAACCTAGCACAATTTAAAAAGAAATTATTACAATTACTAATTAGTAAATGTTATTATAGTATTAATGAATTTCTATAAATTGCATTGTAGACATTCTTTGTAAGTATATTCATTTGAATTTTTGTTATTGACCGACAAGTTTATAGTATTATTAAATCTGGACATTTATTATCATTTTGACATTTAATTATATATGATCATTTTGTTTTATTATTAATTAGTTTCATTACCTATTATTATTTTGTGCACAATTATTTATTAAATTATATCAATATTGTAAGCCCAATTGGGTACGCTGCAGAGGAACAAATCTATACTTATAATAAAACTGTAACAGGTCCAATTCTGTACATTGAAGATATTTTCAAAATTATATTTGGAGGGCATTCTATAACCGATACTGAGGCCGAAAAAGTATTTTTTTTAATTTTTGTCTGTCTGTCTGTCTGTCTGTCTGTCTGTCTGTATCACGGCTGAGCATCACGCCGAAACTACTGAATGGATTCAAATGAAACTTGGCATGATTTGAGATCTTACTACGAGGTAGGACATAGGATACTTTTTATCCCGTAATCTAGCACGGTTCTTTAGGGAGAGGGGATTAAAGTCAAAACGGGTACTTGGTTATACGCTTGGTCCGATTTTATCAATTTTTCTTTATAATATAATAAATATTAGTAAGGGAACACTCATAGAGGTATTGTATCAAGGTTTTGTAATCGATCTGGTTAAGCAACGTTAGGTAAGGTCATTAAATAGATGGGTGACCGCTTAACGCCATTTGAACTAAACGGGTCCGTGCTTCGGAGAGCAAGTAAAAAGTGGGTCCCAGTTTTTAACCGACTATAAAAAATGAGGTTATGTATTCGATGCGAATGTCTGTTATTCAAAGTTTAGTTAACGTAAAAATAGCGCAGGCGGAGCTGCGTGGGTCAGCTAGTGTAAAATATAGACCTAAGACCTGTACGGCCTGTACCTTTATCACCTGCAACAACAATAAAGTAAATTTGATTTGATTTGATTTGTAAACTGAATAACACAATTAGTTACAAAATTTAAAAATAATAATAATATAAATAAAATATTGGAAGCGTATTCATTGATGTCGTTATGCAGCTAATAGGTAATTATGTCATAAACTATTGTTAATGTAATTGAGAAGCACGAGATAACTTATATTATTAATAACATTATCAATATCAACTAGGTACAATAATTAAGTATCTACGTTTTGTACAAGGTGGCGCAAAAATAACCTTCCGATGTTTTTTGGCAGTAATTTAAAAAAAATGATAAACTTTGATTCTTCTTCTTGATGGATTATTTTTATTTGGTCTTTTAATTTTTTTACATCTAGTCGAGAATATGATGTCATGTAAATGGCCGCCGCCACTGTTGATTGTCATTTGAGCCCTTTTCATCACTTTGGCCAAAACTTCCGGCGATAGGTCCTCACATTCTTGACGGATATTGTCTTTAAGAGCTGCAAGAGTCTGAGGCTTGTTGACATAAACCCGCGACTTCAAAAAGCCCCACAAAAAGAAGTCTGCAGCGGTCAAATCAGGCGATCTTGCTGGCCAGTGCAAATCGCGAAAACGGGAGATTAGGCGCCGGGAAATGCATCAATCACCAATATTCCGCGTTCTGGAGCAGTGTAGCGTAACATTGTTTATTAACGTGTATTTCGCATGTGTTTACTACACAAATGTCAAAACAGAACTGACATTAGGGGCCAATCGCAAAATTTATAGCATTTTCTGATAGGAGGATTACTTTTGCGCCACCTTGTATAATACAATGAGTTCTTGCGCCACCTTGTATAATACAATGAGTTCTTGCAAGTTCTCTAAATGAACCCACTGAGTTACTAAGGATGTCTTACGAGATGTCTGATAATCTGTTGTATTTCTTTGACAATTGGACATTATTGGTGACAACCAAGGCTGGTTCGACTTCGATGATATCGAGGGACCCGGTTCGGTAGGGCGCGGCACATTTAAGGTAATTTTACTAAGTAGGACTGGGCAGTTGAAGCAACATGAAGTCCGCAACAGTGCGACGAGTCTTGAGTGCTATCAAATTAAAATATTTACAGTCACACAAATCATTAATGTACTGCCTCTATTTGATTAGCATGCACCATACTGGATACCAAGCCGCAGTGCAATATACCAACCTACTTCTTACCAAACTATTATAAAGTAAAAGAATAGTAGCCCAAATTCTATCGAAGAACAAAACCAAGAGCTTGATATGCTGCTGATACTATTTTGTCAACGTGATTCGTTCAGCGAAGTCGACTATCAATCATTATCAGCTAAAAGATGTCCACTGCTGGAAAAAAACGTCCCCCTTAGAAGTGAGGGGTTGCAATTCCCAGGCTTGGCGTCTTGGAGATCGTAGTATAGGTGGTAAGTAATACAATAGAAAGTCGCTGGCTGCTCGCCTTCTTGTTTTCCCTTAGTCGGGCTATCAATATGAATCCCTAAATCATTAATAACATGTTTAGCCTTACAGTGAGTGGCTGCAGGTCAATAAAGGCTTACGTGCTTAATACGGATGGAATCACTAACTCTCCAGTGTATACCACTGGAGAGTTACCTGTCTTACTTTTCGAAATCAAGCAATAAATGATTGAAAGCAGGAGTAATGGCTGACCGGTGGCCAGCCAAAGACTATTCGTAGGGTTTAATATGTCATATTCAACCTTCCTAATTGTCTTTAAACATTTATTGGTAGAATTTAGATCTTGTAAAGAAAAACGGGGTATATGTATATGCACATTATCCCAATTGTCCCAATCCGCAACAAGAGAGAAAAAACTTCCAGTTGAAATTCTCGCGGATACTTCCTATGAATCATCACGACGCATCATCCATCATATATGTCTCGTGTATACATGGATTATTACAAAACTGTTGTGAGCACAAGGTATGTTGTGATTGTGACTTGCTTGCTTGCTCGACCCCTAAATATTTAGTTGAACATTGAACAGTCAAATAAATATAATGGTTGGCTGATGGTGTCACTTTAATACCATGGCAACATGGAAAGCCGTTGGAGTGGGATGCAACATGTGTCGACACACTTGCTGCGTCCCACACCCCGGCAACTTGCAGGGCCGCTGAAGGGGCTGCGGCGACCGCTAGTGATGTAAAGCGACGCAAGTATGCAGCTCTAGGTTCGAGCTAAATATTTGCGCCCTTTGCGGTGGAGACCATGGGGCCTTGGTGTCTTGAGACGCATGGTTTGGTGAAAGAAATTTCATCCAAACTTATCGAAGTCTCAGGAGACCGCCGGACCGATAGCTTTTTCTGCCAACGTATAAGCTTGGCTATACAAAGGGGTAATGCCGCCAGTCTTTTAGGTACCCTTCCCTCCCAGTGCGGCGACAACTTTGAAGAAGTTTTTTACCTAGTTTAAGTGTACATGTTTGTAAACTGTAAATATTTAGTTTCAATAATGCATATCACAACATGGTTGACTGGTCTAACATGGGACATACTCAAGGGTATAGCAATTCTTAACATGTCTTAAGTGATGTATAAAAAATGGGTTTGTAATAGTAGATTACTTTATTTACATGGACTCAACGCAACGTTATCGCTTTGCATTTCCATCATTGTAGACTTTGAACTCCTGCCCCTGAAATCCTTTACCTGTTTCAACGAGAACGATTTATTGCTGTGATTAAGAATCTAATTTTGAAGTTCTTCAAGCATACTTACTTTTATTATGTATAATCTAAACCTTCCTTTCTCGAAGCTCGTTAAGCTAGCTCTACGAAACAAATTATAATAAACTCGAGCGATATTAAAGTGTACATACATATTTAAAAAAAAAATATTGTTCTAAACAGAACATTGATTTCGGCTCGCTTCCCTGGCTGCTGGAGGCAGGAGGACCCGCTGTGTTGTAGCGGTACTCAGGGGTACCTTGATTTTATACTTTATTTTATCTAAAATACAGGGTCAACAAATCTACCGTTGTTTGGCCTCAAGTGGACGTACAATGAAAAATTTGTTTCATGAAATTATTAAGTGTTACTACTTGAAGGAACGACACCAGTTTTACTACTATTTCTTACCGACTCGAACATGGTTTCTCCCTCGATCATTGCTCCTGCTGCAGAGCACTCAAAACGTTGAAAATGTAAAAATCTATCGTAAACCGGGATATGATACAGTAAAAATCTTTTATTTAAATGTATTAATAAGATAAGACTATTTCGCTGTTCTTTTAATAATTATGCATTATCAAACTAATGATGAATTCTGGCCCTACAGATTGTCAGTGACCTCTGCCACTGTATTAATTAATTTTAAAATATATAAATAAATTTAAATAGTGTGTGCCACACAGGGTCTCCGAGGACGTAGTTACGACACGACAACCGCAGCGCGCGTATATAACATCACCAGGTCATCCCCGGAGCATCACTCACACTACTACAACCGACTACCAACATGAGAACATTTGTAAGTACAACATAAACATTTTATTGTTCAATCAATTACATAATTACCGATTCATATTGTTAATTTTTAGGCTGGCCAAAGCTGCTCATAGAATAAAAAAATCTAACATGCTATTAATAAAATTACAGATTGCCATCTTCGCTCTGGTAGCCGTAGCGTCAGCGGGCCAAATCCGCGAAAAACGGGGTTATCTCCACGGGCTTGGCGCAGGATTATCTGGGGCATACGCTAGCAACTATGGTGGCTACAACAACGGCTACTCCCTTCCAGCAGTCAGCTACGCTGCTCCAGCCGTCAGCTACTCTGCTCCAGCCGTCAGATACGCTGCTCCCGCCGTCAGCTACTCTGCCCCTGCTGTGAGCTACTCCGCTCCCGCAGTGAGCTACTCTGCCCCTGCTGTGAGCTACTCTGCCCCCGCAGTGAGCTACTCCGCTCCCGTGGTGAGCTACTCCGCCCCCGCTGTGAGCTATTCCGCTCCCGCAATAAGCTATTCAGAGCCAGCGACTCGCGTTGTCGATGTTAAAAAAGTAGTGAATGTAGCTAAAGTTGTAGAGGTGCCCCAAGTGGTGAAGGTGCGTAAGGTAGTCAATGTACCCCAGGTTATCACTGTTAAGAAGGTTGTGCCCACGAACAACGCCGGGTACTCCAGCGGGTACGTCGGTGGTTACAGTGGTGGGTACAACGGTGGATACAACAGTGGTTACAACACTGGTTATGGTTACTCCAACAATTACGGCAATGTTGAGGCTAACGGTTGGTGGTAAAAAGCTAAATATAATAAGTACGTTATTTAATTTATTTTTTGTTATGATTTAAAATAAAAATATTTTTTAAACAAGGTTGTGTTTTTTGATTATTCTTATATTATTCAGTCATATCATGCGGTAACAGCTCAGTAGGCGAGCGCTTGCCTTGGAAACAAGGCGCGCAGGTTCGAACCCCGACTCGCAACTCTGATTTCTTTAATTGATTAATTAAAGAAATCGGTGCGAATCTTCTTTATGCGATTGTTACTAGCTTTCGGTGAAGGAAAACAACGTGAGTAAATCTGCATGTCGGAGAAAGCCTAAGTAGCTTTCGAATGACGTGTAAAATCCGCCAACCCGCACTTGGCCAGCGTGGTGGACTACGGCCTAAGCCCGATCATCTTAAGTGGAGGCCCGTGCCCAGCAGTGGGACATAAACCAGGGCTGGTATTATTACTATTCAGTCATAAAGGTTTTGCTCATAGATGGCATCGGATACTCAACCACATCTTTAAATCATATTCAAATTCACCATAATTCTAAATTAAAGTAGAGCCATGGAGCAATGTTTTCTAAACATAAATAAATTTTCGTCGACATAACTAAATTGTATTGTTCAATTAAAACCTTTTTTAACTCTCCATTCTTGTTGCTATTTTTTGTATAATTTAAGCTAAAGTATCTATCTTTATTAGTATAATTGTATGATAAACACCTTGACAGTATTTAGTACATTATACGATATAAGTAAGTACATTATGTATTTACCTAAATAGATGAGGCACCTAGGTGCAAGACGAATATAAATAAGCATGTTTTAACTTATTTATTTGCAAAAACCTTGGAACAACCCTAATAAAATTGTTACAAACAGAAGTAATCTACTTATAATATAATATACTTATTTTATATAGTTTATGCACATAAATATGTATTTGTCTTGTGTGGGAAAGGAACCCACGATACTTATGATCGCAACCTGCATGTATAACCATACACATAGGCGTACGCAGGGGGGGCAGGAGGGGGCGTTAGCCCCTCCCCCCACCCCTCTTGGAATATGAATGTAGATCCATGTAAAATCCCTCGCTGTACTACTGCGCTCGGGAGTTGCTAGAATCCTTCGTTATGCTCGCGATTCAATTCAACGCCCGCGACATAAGACACTACTTTATCCCCTTGGTGCATAAACTACTATTTTCCCTGCTAAACAAATGGTTTTATTCTTCATGAAATGCCAATACGAATACTACGCACATCAAAGTATTTATACAGTAATGAAAATACTAGTCAATCAGGAAGACCAAACATATAACGCACTGTAAAAAAGATAAAAAAAACATTAAGTTTTATTTTACCGGTCTTAACTAGACTGATCCTACACAATGTCGTAAACTTAATTGTACGCTCTAATTAATTTTAAAATTTGCACACAGTCGTTGCCTGACAAACCTGGCAAGTATCACATGAAAGTGAGAATTGCGAGGTGTCGCTAATTGAGTAATAGTAATAGTCAACTTAGTCCCAAGTTGGTAAGCCCCGGCTTAGATATGTTCCGCGGCTGCGTTGATCAACCGTCTTGAGAACCAGTTTAGTGAAGGAAAGCACTGTGGCTTAATGCTAGTTAATTGTAGTATGTATTGAGAGATCGTATTAATATTTATTATTGGCTAAAATAATTGTGCAAAAGCACACAGTTGGTACTGTACAACGCCCCCATCGATCCGTTTGTCCGTTTGGTTAAACGAATCGAAGGGAGTGTTTTCCAGCTGATGATAATGATCCAAACGGAGTACGAGTATAAAGTTTTCCAAGATGAACCGGTCAACATCAACCAACAACGCTGGAGATAGTATAAGACACAAGTGCTTGCACGGACTAAGGTCAGCTGCACTCTCTTTTCTTCTACTCTCACAATCCGATGAGACAGAAGGCGGAGACGACTGCGCATGACGCGCATGACGCGCATGACGCGCATGACGCGCATGACTCGAGTGACAAGTAATAACTAAACAAAGTTGTAGCTCACCGTAGGATTTCAACCTGCGACCTCCGGATTGTGGCTTTATAATATTATAACACAATACAGAGTTAAATACCAGTCATTACAATTATGTTACTTACATTAATAATAATAATGATTTTAGTGCGTGGCTAGTCACCACTTGCCGCAAATAATTATGTATATACCTATCCATGTAATTATGGCCAGTGCCCTAGTAAGTATGCCCTCAACATTGATCCCAAGCGGAGACAAGTATTCTTTAGACCTATTAGTGATATTGAGCGCATAATCTGAGGTACATATAAATTATAGTTGCCGGCGCAGTATTCAAACCGTATTTTTTTTGTTGGGAATGATAGACACTGTTGGCCGCAGATGGCCATTACAGCTTCACCGGACATTAGGAGGCGAGCGCTTGTAGCACTCTAGCCTTAACGGCATGAAGGAGCGACGAACTCAACGGCACCTCGGGGAGGCACGGCCTCGGCTTGGGCTGTCGCTTAAGAGAGGGCTGATTCTACCACCGGTTCACAACGCGCCCCCACTGAGAAGAACCGGCAAGAAACTCAGTGGGGTGATGCACGTCGTTGAGGTCGCATGCGTACGACCCTTCAGCTTCGCCTGCGAGACCGGTGTCTGATAGCTAGTGTAGCATACGGTTGTCGGGGCGGGTTCGGCGCATCCCGGTCCAATAGGACCGTCATGGGGTCAGGAGAGTCGAGCAATAAGTGCCGTGGTCTGCGGCGCGAGTCTGAAGGAATTCATAACCATTATTGCTGATTTCCGCAATGCGGCCAGTCATAAATATCAAACTAGTTATGAAAGTAAACAAAACTATAATTTAAGATGTCAGAAATAATAAGTGCGATGATAAGATCTACGCAATATTAGGGTGCGGCGTGGCTGCAACGCGGCAGCAGCGCTGCGGCCGCTCTGCTGCGCGCGTTTTTGTTTTATACGGATTGACATGTTTAGATATATGTTTATATATGTGTATGTGTGTTATATATGTGTATGTGGGTTATATATATATATATACAGGAATTGCATGACTTGATTCCACCATCTCCCTTTCATCATCGGACGACGAGACGCACGGCACGTACACACCCTTATGTGGTGAAAGTGCCTTCAGTCCGGACTAAGCGGTTTGCTTCTTCATTTATAATAAGGACAGCTAAGGACTGGAACTGTTTGCCTGCGTCGGTTTTCCCGCCCGATTATAATGTGGGTGTCTTTAAGACTGGAGTGAATAGGCTTTTAATAAGCTAGTGTGTTTTGCCATCCTCGATTGCGTCGCCGCTTTCCATCAGGTGGGACTGCAGTCAAGCACTAGCTTATAGGTGTTAAAAAAAAAGTGTATGTGTGTTATATATGTGTATGACATGTTTCATTGACATTGACAAAAAAGTAGCTAAGAAATGAATGTAACGCTAAAATTTGAAGGCACCCTTACTCTGGGCAAATCTATACTAATATTATGAAGAGGTTCCCACCGTACGCAAAATACGCGCTTTGACGTGGAATTGCGGAAACCAGCCCGTGATAAAAATACCAATACCAATAAAGAGGTAGGATTTCGCGTGACTGACTCATCAACGTAGAGAAGAAACTAACGAAGCTAGAACTACAAAATTTTGAGTACGGCGGCAACTCCACGGAGGACGGCAGCGGGGTTGGGAACCCCGTTCCCGTGAGCACCGTGACAGGTCCCCGGGGGGCTACAATGGGCCCCCCCCCGGCGGTGGGCTCAAAGGCAAGGCCCTGGGGGGCTCCTGGTGCAGATCCCACCGGGGAACCGGGGGTCCCTTCTCATGTGCCGATACGACGGTACCGCCACGGGGGTTTAGTGGGTAAGAATCCCACATACCTCGTCGAGCCCCACAGCTCCCGGAGACCTCTTGAAGGTTTGCCTTCTGCTGCTATTTACTACTATCATGGATCTATGGATCTACTATCTACTATGCACTATGTAGTCAGCACGCGGATGAAAGTTCAAGTAAGGACTAGCAGTGGAAATATGGATTCATATACTGTGCTATAATAATAATAATATTCTGGGATAATCCACACACGGTCATCTGATCCCAAACTAGGCAGTGCCTGTACTATGGAAACCAGATAACTAATATTAAATACTCATATACTTTCATTTTTTGTAAATACATACCTTAAATAGATAACTAACACCTAGACACTTGGCGGGAAACGAACCCACGACCTATTGGGTAGCAGCCAGGGTGTCTAACCACCAGACCAACGGTCCCGTCAAACAGGGCTATTATTCGATGGATCCCACTTTGGTCCGAGAATCTTTAGTGTTTGATTTTCGGAATTCAAGCGATACCGAACCAGCTGTACGTCTCTTACCTCTAGAAGAGAATTTAATCCTCACGCGACTGATAATTTGTGCCCGAAGAACTAATTCGAAATTGTATTTACTGATCAAGCGCAGGAATAGTTATGAGCTTTTACATTCTTTAATGTTTATATGAACACTTGCAACAATTTAGAAAAAAAAAACTATGTGCATATTTATGAATTACATAATTACATCTGTTTATTAAAAGTCCATTTTGTTTGTTCGCATATGCTTTTATAATTTCCGTAATCTGTTTTATTATGCTTTTAAAATTTATACCTACTTACTTGTAATCTTATTAATAATTTGACCACTGCAAAAACCCCATTTCCTTACAAGAAGGCCACAATGCCCCCGGTAGTTGACTGCTGGTGGGAGCGCATCGGAGTGCGCGCATGCACAAGGACGAGGTTGCATCACGCGGCGCGCGCGCACCGTATATATGCGCCGGGACGCGCCGCACTGCATCACACACCGACACCTCACAACACAACAACATGAGAGCTTTTGTGAGTATTACATTGGATTCATTATAAAGAGAAAGTCACGGAAAATATATATTTTTATATTATTCGCCAGAATGAGTCATTTTCTTCGGTTGTCTTACAAATAGAGCCGTAAGAATGGCTTTATTATATTGATAACAACACGACGCGATCTTTAAGCTATATGTTAGGATTTGACCTGATAATTAAAAATATTAAAAACACCTCTTTTTAACTAGGTATTTGACAAATCCAAAACTGAAATGAAACTTTTCCAATTGTAGCCTAAACTTAATTGCGTCTTATCTATTACCTCAAAATTATAATTTACAACTTGTATTATAAAGGCGTGTGCATATTACCCCGGACTATACCATAACCGAGCTACGACCGTGGTATGCGGCCATGATAATTCTTGAAATGGATTGTGTGCGGAGCAGCCTCAGTCATTTCTTCTCCAAGCCTGATACCTTCATAACACGGTCTTCTGAGCCGCTGTTAGCTGGTTGTAACCACTATTTCTTTAAACGATCAGTTGGTTAAGTACCGTCAGGCAAGATCAGAGGGCCTAAAAAGGCCACATTAAGCATTTCCTCTTTAAGGAATTCGTATTTTGCATTTCTAGCAAATTCTTCGCAATTCCTGTAATTTTCGTAAAATGATCATACATTTTAGGTCAATCATACTCAATTAATTTATTAACACTAATTAGCTGACTCATATTTGATGTTAATGCTGCCATACGAATAAAAATTAAACGGTAACTTACTCATATTATGATTCCCCGAAAGTGGCCTTTTTAGACCCGCAGTCCTTAGATGGGTGACCGTACAGTGGCATTTGAACTAAGCGTTTCCGTAGTTTAGGGAGCAAAAGTCAATCCCGGTTGTTGTCAACTAGACAATAGTCATTAAATCAATAATTAGAGCTTAGAACTACACACATAAGCCACCACACGACAAAACGCAGTCATTGTATGGATCAAGTCAATGGGCAGACTTTAAGGTATATCAGCATTTTTAATGCTACTTCGTGACGTCTCGAGCAGTTCACCCGCCTGATGGTAAGCGGCACACAGCTGCTGTGCATGTAATTAGTATAGTTGCATTGTACTGCCGTTTGTGAGTGTTGCTTCAGCGCCCATCAAACCGCGATACGGCAATTTTTAAGAAACAGTTCTGCTTTTCGCCGCAGAATATCTGACACTGTGGTGGTACCTACCTGAACGGTCTTTTTGCGCCTGCCACCTGAAAAATTAGTGACGTAACAATATTTTTATCCATCAGGTAGTATTCTGCGCCCTTGTGGCCCTGGCCGCCGCCGAGAAGCCCGCGGACTCCACCAACGTGCGTGAGAAGCGCGGCTTCCTGAGCTCTGGCTACGGAGGCGGTCACGGCGGATACAGCGGCGGATACAGCGGTGGATACGGCGGCGGATACGGTGGCGGATACGGCGGCGGTTACGGCGGTGGCTACGGCGGTGGCTACGTGTCCGCTCCCTCTGCCGCCGTGGTCGCTGTCAACAAGGTCGTCAGCGTGCCCAGGGTGATCACCGTCCCGAAGGTGATCAACGTGCAAAAGGTTGTCTCCGAACCTCGATTCGTGACAGTTAAGAAAATTGTCCCCACGTACTCTGGCGGTTTGGGCGGCGGGTACGGCGGATACGGCGGATATTCCGGAGGATACTCCAGCGGATACTCCGGCGGCTACTCCGGTGCCGGTTATGGTAACAGTGGATGGTGGTGAACAGTCTAGTCAATATCGCTCTATATAATTATTTGTATATTTGTAAAATAAATATGAATTTATTTATTTATATAATAGTTTGTTTCACCCTCCTTTGCCGGTTTGGGCAAATTTGTATATATAAACATTATCCTCAAAGTAAGTAATGATTTCAATAGGAAACAAACAACTTATGCTGAGAATAAAGCTTCAACAAACGGTTTGGTTAAATTATGGCGTTATTCCTATAAGAACTTCCCTAACGTTTTGGAATCACAATGTGTTTATATTTTTATCTAGTACACCTTTAATAGGATTAAAAAAAACTTATTTTAATGGCCTTACATCAAGTTAGAACTTCGAAAAAAATTCTATTAGTAGAGATTTTGAACAATATCTGATCCGATGTGGATAACGGACATCAAAAATATAGGTAAATGGTATTCAATTCGGTATATCGGTATCAAGACATACAAGTTATGATACATTCCGATTGTCATCGGCCACCGGGGTAACTAGCGTGAAAAATAGCAACAAAGCAAAAAGCTCTATATAAAATTATCTATTCTATCTATACTTATAATAAAACTGTAACAGGTCCAATTCTGTACATTGAAGATATTTTGAAAATTATATTTGGAGGGCATTCTATAACCGATACTGAGGCCGAAAATGTATTTTTTTTCATTTTTGTCTGTCTGTCTGTCTGTACCACGGCTGAGCATCACGTCGAAACTACTGAATGGATTCAAATGAAACTTGGCATGATTTGAGATCTTACTACGAGGTAGGACATAGGATACTTTTTATCCCGTAATCTAGCACGATTCTTTTGGGAGAGGGGATTAAAGTCAAAACGGGTACTTGGTTATACGCTTGGTCCGATTTTATCAATTTTTCTATAAAATATAATAAATAATAAATATTAGTAAGGGAACACTCATAGAGAGTATTTATCAAGGTTTTGTAATCGATCGGGTTAAGCAACGTTAGGTAAGGTCATTAAATAGATGGGTGACCGTTTAACGCCATTTGAACTAAACGGGTCGGAGAGCAAGTGAAAAGTGGTTCCCAGTTTTTAACCGACTATAAAAAATGAGGTTATGTATTCGATGCGAATGTCTGTTATTCAAAGATTAGTTAACGTAAAAATAGCGCAGGCGGAGCTGCGTGGGTCAGCTAGTTAGCAATAAAGTTATAAACGTATTATCATCACTTTACAAAATAATAACGGCTCTAATAAAAGTAAATGTCGAAAGTGTTTATATCTGGCCGACCATCCATCAAACGGTTACTAAACTGTAGTAGAGACCGCTCCATCCTGCTAATCTTGCAATAAATCTTTATTACGCGACAAAAATGTTACAACTGCAATCCTTGTGCCCTGTTACGAATGTGAAGTAACGCAATTTATAAAGTAGAATAATACACAGAGTTTATCTTCCTACCGTTCGCGTCGTCATCTCCCCCTACCATTTATGGGGAAATTAGGCTGAGTAGTCGATAAATATCATGTTTTCAAACTTGTTATGTCAGCGCAGCGCTACCATTATTGTAAGCAAATGACAATATTTACTACTACTACTGCTTACTTGGGTATATTAACCTATACACACTACTACATACTTCACACAAAACATACACAATGGACAAAGCCCTTCTATATTCAATTATAATATCCTGGTATAATCCACACGCGGTAATCTGCTCCTAAACTAGACAGAGCCTGTACTATGGCAACCAGACAACTAACACCCAGACACCGGATTAGACGGGAACCCACGACCTATTGGGTAGCGGCCAGGGTGTCTAACCACTAGACCAACGAAATACGGATATATAGTCGGGGACTTGTATGGCATCAACTATGCGAAACAAGTATACCTACTTAATAATAATATTAATAAATACAGTTTATTGTACACCAAAAGCTAAAAAGCAATCTCTTCCAGGCAACCTAACTAGAAAATGAGAGAGAGAAACGTAATGGGCAGTTGATGGTGCACTTCAATAAATAAAATGTATTACTACACACATCAAAAGTGTCTAGGGATCAACATATATTTTTGCAATAACTTTTCTCCTGATTGATATTAATTAAAATTTTCTTTAAGGATTCATCAAATAAAGTGTTTTCGTTTGTCACAGTAACGATAAACCAAGTCACCTTTGCATTAATAAAGAAATTTGCCATTTTCCTAATAAAGGGATTTTTGACATTTGAACCACTAACACAAAAGTTCGAAAAAAAGACTGAAATAACAGTTTTCTTTAAAATTTTATTGGGTAACTTAAACAATTAATAATCCGTGTTTCTACCGCGAACACTAACAACACAAGAACATCGGTTTGGCATACTCAAAATGAGTTCATCCAAATCACGCTGTGGAATGGCCGCCCATGTTCGTTGCAACAACAAAAAAAGGTCTTCTTGCGACTGGATACCCTCCATATTCGGCAGAGCTCTTCTCTGTAGCATATCCCATGCATGCTCAAATCGGGTTCAAGTCTGGCGACTGAGCAGGCCAGGGCAGGACATTGATGTTAGCTGCGGCGAGAGTCTGTCTTACAACTCTTGCGGTGTGCGGTCGTGCATTATCATGCATTAACTGAAATAAGGGACCGATTTGCACTTGTAGAGGAACGATGACGTCTGATACAATCGTCTCAGCATAAATTTGAGCGTTGAGGTTGCCTCTGATCCAAATCAACTCAGTTCTTCCGCCGATCCAAATACCCGCCCATACCATGATGGTTCCACCACTATAAGGATGGACTTCCTGGCAGGATTTTAATCGCTGTTGGCGTCCAGGGGTTCTCCAGTGTCGTATACGTCTTGTATCCGGTCTCATACCAAAACGAGACTCATCAGAAAAGCACACGAAACGCCATTGTTCTTCTGCCCAATTTCTGTGTTCAAGAGCCCATTGATATCGAATCCTACGATTGTGCATTGCTATAGGTGGTACCCGTAGCGGTCTTCGGGAATGAAGGTTCACTTCATGCAAGCGGTTTCTGACTGTTTGGTCGCTAATTAAGTTCCCTGAAGAGTGATGAAGCCTCACGGCTAACATCATGGCAGTTATTGTTGGAGCTCTTCGAGTTAAGATTTGAATATATCGGTCTTGTCTCCGTGTGGTGCAGCGATACCGTCCTCCATGGCGCTCAGCCACGGTACCAGTGCTTCGGTAACGTGTCCAAAGTTGACTGATAACACTCTGACTTGTATTCAGAGCTAAAGCCACAGTACGTTGCCGGGAACCAGCTTCTATCATTCCCACGGCTCTGAGCATTTCTTCCCTGCTTAAATGACGTCGCCGCTCCATAATAACGTTGGTTTTAATCAGTAGTAGGGAAACAGTAGCACTAATAATGTCTTCAATGCGTTGTATGTTTTTATAGGGAAAATATTGACAGCTGATTTTCATCTTTTACTCGAATTTGATTCACAGTTCCTGATTCAAATTATGAAATGCACCAAAAAGGATCCATATAAATTTATAAAATCATAAATTTATTACAAAGCCACATCTCAATCTCAAGAAATCCGCTTAAAAATGCTTGATCCCTAGACACTTTTGATGTGTGTACTTATTTATTACTTACAACATCACGATCATCATTAGCAGCTGAACCACGTCCACTGCTGAACAAAGGCCGCCCCCTTAGAAGGGAGGGGTCGCCATAATCCCCACACGTCGTCGTCTCTTACTCTCTCTTACCCTCCCATCTCCTCCCGTTGGGTTGGGTGGGTCCCACGGGAGGAGATGGGAGGGTGCTATTGTTGCCCGGACACCCCGCGGGTACAACACTTACACATATGGGAGGATATTTAAATCAGTTGCCGGTTACCATCATACAAGCTAGGCCAGGTTTTGGATCAGATGGCAGGGTGTATAATGTCTGTTTTGGTACATGCGCAATTTAATAACGAGAAATACGGAGATGGAGGAAGCGATATGTCGGGCCAGAGACTGTTGCATTATAATGCCGCTCATAACCGGAGACTAGTTATTAAGGCTCTGGAGTCCGTGCTTTCTCCAGCTGTAGTGTCTTGAATACCCGTAGGGTGCCGGATGAGAATTGCATCCCCCCATACCTTCTCGTTGGGTGTCTTAAGTAGCGAATAAGCGAGAACAGGAAGACGGACAGCAGCGTCTTTCTTTTGGATTTATCTTCCACCTATACTGCGATTCCCAAGCCGCCTGCCAAGCTTGGGGATTATGGCAACCCCTCCCTTCTAAGGGAGGTCTTTGTTTAGCAGTGGACGTCTATCGGCTGCTAATGATGATGAAAATGAGTGTCTTCACACTATAATACACGTCAATAATACACGTTAATAATACACGTCAATAATACACGACAATAATACACGACAATAATACACGACAATAATACACGACAATAATACACGTCAATAATACACGTCAATAATACACGTCAATAATACACGTCAATAATACACGTCAATAATACACGACAATAATACACGACAATAATACACGACAATAATACACGTCAATAATACACGACAATAATACACGACAATAATACACGACAATAATACACGACAATAATACACGACAATAATACACGACAATAATACACGACAATAATACACGACAATAATACACGACAATAATACACGACAATAATACACGTCAATAATACACGTCAATAATACACGACAATAATACACGACAATAATACACGTCAATAATACACGTCAATAATACACGTCAATAATACACGTCAATAATACACGTCAATAATACACGACAATAATACACGACAATAATACACGACAATAATACACGTCAATAATACACGACAATAATACACGACAATAATACACGACAATAATACACGACAATAATACACGACAATAATACACGACAATAATACACGACAATAATACACGACAATAATACACGACAATAATACACGTCAATAATACACGTCAATAATACACGACAATAATACACGACAATAATACACGACAATAATACACGACAATAATACACGTCAATAATACACGTCAATAATACACGTCAATAATACACGTCAATAATACACGTCAATAATACACGTCAATAATACACGTCAATAATACACGACAATAATACACGACAATAATACACGTCAATAATACACGTCAATAATACACGACAATAATACACGACAATAATACACGACAATAATACACGACAATAATACACGACAATAATCAGCTTTACTTTGTAATCACATGATAGGACATTCTCTGAGTTCTCATCATCATCATCACCAGCCGGAAGACTTCCAATGATGAACATACGCCTCCCTCTTGGAACGCCACGATGAACGACAACTAGCTATTGGCATCCACCACATTGACATGCACAATGTCCTCTGTCCACCTAGTGGAATGCCGTCCTACGCTGCGTCTTCCGGTTCGTGGTCGCCACTCGAGAACGTTTTTCCCCGTCGGTTACCAGTTCTTCGAGCTACCTCAGTTCCTCATAACATTAATCATTTTTAAGTACATTTCTGAAAGCATATAACAGAGGAATGTGTTTTATCCTACCTAGGGATTTAATCACCTGCATACAGGATGACCTGAGGAAGGAAAGCGGTGATACAGTCATGGATGGTGAAGTTTACTAGCCTATTAGCAGCAGATGAGCCGCTAGTGAAAAGAACCAAAACAGCGGCTAAGATAAAAACTCTTCATAGTGGAAATATCGCCCAATGCCGTGGTCTTCTACAGTCAGATAATTTTTTGTAAGCAGTAGAAATGTGTAGGATCAGAGCAACCAGCAATCAGGTATTATCGCGCAGGTCCGCAACACTGACATAGATACATAAACATTTTGTGTATATGACTAACTACTATCGTCCGTTGCCTAAATTTTGCATTACAAACAAATATTTTGCATATGAATCTGCATTTAAAATGTATTTATTCTTTTAGGTGTGACATTGAATTAATGTTATTAGCGGAAAGATACTGTTGCGAAGTGAAGTTGGGGGGTGCGTATGCTGGACTGCTAGCCCTTGCGCGTGTGGTAGTTTCTAATGCATCGTCTGCAGTATTACCAGTTTTACTACTAAATAAATAAATAGAGATTGAAATTTTTTTTTTGAAAAATATCCTAGTACATTTCACATACGGTCATCTGATCCCAAACTAAGCAGAGCCTGTCACTACTATGATAACCAGACAACTGACACAAACACTTAAATACTTTTTTCTTGTAAATACATTTAGATAAATAACACGTAGACACTTTAAATGCATCGAACTCACGACCTACTGGGAAGCGGCCAATGTGTTTAACCATTAGACCAGGTCCGTCTAAGGAACAGATGGGTAAAATAACAGATTGGTTGGCGGGCATGTCTCGAACACCACGTAATTATTATGGAAATTGATCTGAATCGTTCAAATATTTATAAAGTTACCTTTAAAAGGTTAGTGGAAGCCGAGTAGGGTCACTATTATTTGTATAAATGAGGTCACTAATTTAAAAATGTTTTTGATTATTTATTATCTAATATGTTCCTATTAACCCGTGGGGTGTCCGGGTTAATAGGAACATGTTAGGTAATAAATAATCCCCTCCCATCTCCTTCCGTTGGGTGTCCGTAGGAGGCGACCAAGGGAAAACAAAAAGACGGATAGCAGCGTTTCTCTATAAGTTTACCTACCACCTATACTGCGATCCCAAAGACGCCTGCCAAGCATGGGGATTATGGCAACCCCTCCTTTCAAAGGGGGAGGCCTTTGTTCAGTAGTAGACTTCCTTCGGCTGTTGACGATGCCTCTGCTTCTTGACGATGCTTCGGCTGCTGACCTTTTAAAGACAAATTTATAACTATATAATGACATTATTACCTACCATATGGAAGCAGCAAGTATATTACAATGTTTAGCTCAGTGGTTTGATAGCAAGCGTGGGTGCTATGGTCGTGTAGCCGCGGGTTCGACTACTAGCTTGGGCAGTGTCACTGGGTTCTTAACAGTAGACTGATATTCAGAATTGTGCCCAGAAGACAGCAGCCCCCATCACCCCCTACACGTATTATATGGAATCATGCCACTAAACCAGGCACATTATCTGACGACAAATTCTTTGGACACGGAATGAAACTGAATTGCAACTTATGAAGATAACTTTACAGAACCAAAAATAAATTCACTAGGCAACATTACACCACATTGTTGTGCCAGACACCGTGTCGCCTCGACGTAGCTACAGTGTGTAAACGATGCTGTATTCCGCTGTGTGGCACACTGTGGCCCACTGTGGCTAAAGATATTACATTTTCCTAATTACAGCGAGTGTTTGACGGCAATCTCAATTGGTGGAGAGCTGTGATGCAGTCGGGGACAATGAAGCACACTAGCTTGTTAAAAGCCTATACACTCTAGCCATGAAGATATCCACATTATAGTTCGTAGCTGCACATGTTATAACAGGCAAAGCAAAACGCTCAGCCTGAATACGGGAACATTTAAAATGTAAGGATCCGTACTCGCCCTGCGTCTGATCCTCCGCTGATTGACAGAAGGGGTGGAATAAATTCATATTATTCCTTTGAAGATTTTCCAAAATTTCTCTTGTTAAACGACCTTAACGACTCGTCTAAAGTTCATGGAAAAATAGGTAGGTCATTCATATTCTCGCAAACCGAAGTGGACCATTTGCGTCTCATCAACATCATTAGTAGCCGATAGACGTCCACTGCTGAATAAAGGCCTCCCCCTTAGAAGGGAGGGGTTGTCATAATCCCCACGCTTGACAGGCGGCTTGAGGATCGCAGTAGGTATATAAATCCAAAAGAAAGACGCTGCTGCCCGTCTTCCTAGTCTCGCTTGGTCGCCTCTTACGACACCCAACGAATGGAGATGGGGGAATTCTATCCAGGCACCCCACGGGCGATCTCATCATCATCATCAGCCGGAAGACGTCCACTGCTGAACAGAGGCCACCCCCTTCGAACGCCACAATGAACGACAATTGGCTATTTGCATCCACCGGTTACCTGCGACGCGCACAATGTCGTCGGTCCACCTAGTGGGAGGCCTGCGTCTTCCGGTTCGTGGTCGCCACTCGAGAACCTTTCTTCCACAGGCGATCTAAACCACCTCAAATACTCAATGTATTATCGATAGAGTGCGTGCAGAGAGTGCGCCCAACAAAGGGCCTGCGGTACAAGCGTAGCTGGACTTGGATCATTAACTAGAGCACTTCATAAACTATGCATATTAAGAGTCAATGACACGGTCAACATAGTGATACAAAAAATATTCGTATGTCTGAATACAACAACGCCGGCGGCCGCCGCGTTGCAACACCCTGATCGCGAGCGGTATATATGCCGCGGCCAGATCTCACACACCATCACAGCACACCTGCTCACTAAGACAACATGAGATCCTTTGTGAGTATCACTAATTATTTTATATTTTTATTTTATTATACTTTATATATTTTAAGTTGTTATTTATAATAATTATGTCTATATCTCTAAACTCTCTAAAAATATTTAATCTAAAATAATTAATGTGCAATTCTAACAATATAATAACCACTATTCATCATCATCATCAGCAGCCGAAAGACATCCAATGCTGAACAAAGGCCTCCCCTTAGTAGGGAGGACCCCTCCCTTGCTGCCCTTGCCATAATCCCCACGCTTGGCAGGCATCTTGGGGACCGCAGTATAGATGGTAGGTAATCCAATAGAAAGACGCTGTCCTTAAGTCGCCTCTTACGGGTCACCCAACGGGAGGAGAAGGGAGGGTGCTGTACTTACGCGGACACCTTACGGGTAACATAACCACTATCAGGTGGACAAAAAGTCTAAAACTGATTTTCTTTTCCAAGGTGGTAATCTTCGCTCTGGTGGCCGTGGCTGCTGCCGGTGAGCCTGCGGACAAATCATCCAACGTACGGGAGAAGAGAGGCTACCTGGGCCTGGGCGGCTACGGCGGCGGCTACGGCGGCGGCTACAGCGGCGGCTACGGTGGCAGTTACATCGGTGGCCTCGGCGGGTACGATGCCGGCTACGTCTCCGCTCCCTCCGCCGCCGTGGTCGCCGTGAACAAGGTCGTCAGCGTGCCCAGGGTGGTGAGCGTGCCGCAGGTGGTGAACGTGCGCAAGGTGGTCGCCGTGCCTGAAGTGGTCACCGTCAAGAAAGTTGTCCCCACATACTCGGGCGGTTTGTACAGCGGATACGGTGGATACAGCGGATACGGCGGATACTCAGGCGGACATTCCAGTGGTTATTCCAGCGGTTACAACAGCGGCTTGTGGTGAACAGTCTAGTCAACAAACAACCTAGTTCAATAAATTTAAATTTACTATAAACAATGTATTTCATTACTAAATCTACATTCCATTTTTCGCTATCGTACAGGCTAAAAAAAACAAAAGTATTTTAATTAGAAAAAGAACTCGTCTACAAGACAAGGTGGACATAGCTTACCTAAATACTAGGTTACATAAATACTAGGGTTTCAGTAACAAGGCGCGATTTAAACCTCTATAATGCCATAGTTAATATTGACGATTAGCACTCGTGATTTTTTTTACCAGCCCTTGTTTTAGCCCACTGTTGGGCACGTGCCTCCCCTCAAGATGTGGGGGCTTTGGCGATGGTCTACCACGCTGGCCAAGTGCGGGTTGGTGTACTTCATTACATCATTGGAAAGCTAGTTAGGCTTTCTCAGACATGCAGGCTTCCTCACGGTGTTTTTCACCTGCACGGCCGAAAGTTGTTTCGGCGAAGGAAAACACCGTGACCGTTTTGTTACCAACGTAACAAAAGCACAAAGACGATTCGCACATAATTAATCACATAAGAAATCAGAGGTGCGAGCCGGGGTTCGAACTTGCGCACCTTGTTTCCAAGGCAAGCGCTCGCCCATGGAGCTGTTACTGCTCATGAATAATACCAATACCTACCATTACGTAAATAAAAGTTGTACAATTGCAATTAAGAATGTTACAAATTTCGAAACTACGACAACATACGACACTCGGGCGATGATAGTAGTTTATGCACCAAGAGGATAAAGCAGTGTCTTATGTCACGGGCGTGAAATTGAATCGCGAGCATAACGAAGGATTCTAGTAACTCCCGAGCGCAGAGAGGGAGTATAGAGTACAGCGAGAGATTCAAGCTCGCCCAAGACAAAGACACCTTTATCCCCGAGGAGCATACACTACTTTTCACACCTACTGCGAGGTAATGAAATACAAATACTAGGAAGAGATTGCTTAAGTTGTCTGAAAGAGATTGCTTTTTAGCGATAAGGCCACGTTTTTACATCATCAACGTATTGTTCAACTTACTGTTAGAAATAAAATAATATCAACACACCGATTTTCAGCCTTCGCGCCCACACCTGCTGCGAGGCGAGACAGTAAAATACAAAACTGCTAGAATTAAAATAATATCAACAGCGTTAGCGGCTTAGCGCCTTCCAAGTATATAGTGTATTATCTATGGCGCCTTCTTTTTATCTACTTTACTTTTTCTTTTCTATAGAACCTAGAACAAGGTTCGGCTCCAATTCGGCTCCTGGCGCTCGGTTCGATTTTCAAATGTATTTTTTTCGTGCAAGTCTCTGCTTAGACAGAGTGGTATTTATTATACTGTAAAGTTCGATCGTAATTGAAATCACATTTGAAGAATTGGCTTCGGCCTGAAAACATAAATGGAAAATGACAACAATTTAATGAAGATTAGACCTGGAAATATATACGAAAAACGAAGACAAAATATGAAGACTTGGCTTAGGCCTAGCTACAAATTGATTTATTACGAGATTACTTATGACGAGGCTGTATGAGCTAGAACCCTTTCCCAATTAGGGTCTACTAAAGGACAAAAAAAAAACAAATCACATTATTACCCAAGGGAGTTTATTACAACATTATTACCTGGCTAGACTATAGGGATATAATGAGCTACTTTATGTTAAGGTTATATGACACATAATGCAACATTATCGAGCAGGTGGTGTGAAAAAAAATGTATCCACCTAAAATATAATGACACGTCGGGAACGTCAAAATCTAAAATAAGCCGCGGCATAATCCGTAAAAGTAATTTTATTTCAATATTATGTACTTATTCGTTTAAATAAAAGAAATTTATAATTTCATAAAATATTATGAAGGTTTGTGCAAGTCCTTGTACCTAAATCATGAAGGGCGACGACGTATCAAAGCGACGCGCTTATTGTCAGTTTACTGTAAGTTAAGTTTATTGTAAGTAGTTCGGTTTGCACTCAACAGCTGTTGTTTGTTATTCATCCCCTGAATGTATAACCGCTAACTCGCACAGACATGCGCGGCCAATGGTGGGCACAGACCAATACATTCTCGCTGGCAATGCTGGCAAGTGCCGACCCCCCGATCCGCCTACGCTCGCTTTATGTGATTATGCCCGTAGAAAATGTATGTTATAGTATTTTGTGTATCTGTTGCATGTCTGCCACGTACGGTCTCTATAGCCATGTGAATGAAGCTTTACGCGTCACTTACGCACTAACGCACCGCGCGTCGCACTCAACTCCTTACCTCTGTGAAGAAGCCCTATACTACCACTCGTCGATGACGCATCGCGAGTATTTGCAACGGATGAGCACGGGGGCCGGGGGCCGGGGGCCGGGGGCCCGGCCGCAGCCGAACTACATTCTTATTCAACATTTTTTAAATAATCCTTATTCATTTTAGATTGGCAACTATTGCAAAAATCGTAGCTCAGTCGAGATGATTTTTTAAAGCGCTTTGGTGTTTGTTTTAATTACATTTATAACAGGATCCCAAGCCGGTGGTAACACTCAACCATCTTCTCTATTGAAATTAGGATGTTCCTCACGAATCGTCCTTGCTAGGAATCGGTGTTTTGCTAGGATTTGAGGTTTATCAAATCTGATATAATGACGGTTGTAATCCTGAACGTGTTCACAGTGTGTCTTCCGGTTCGTGGTCGCCACTCGAGAACGTTTCTTCCCCATCGGTTACCAGTTCTTCGAGCTACCTCAGTTCCTGAGTTCAACCTGGTAACATTCATAATTTTTAAGTACATTTCTGAAAGCATTATTACAGAGGAATGTGTTTTATTTTAGTGATTTTAAATCATTTCATTTACTAGCGTATTAGCAGCACAGGAGCCGCTAGTCAAAGAGACCAAAACGACGGTCCCACAGCCGGCAAGATAAGTACTCCTCATAGAGGAAATATAGCCCAATGCAGTGGTCTTGTACAGTCAGATCATTTTTTGTAAGCAGTAGAGACGTGTAGGATCAGAGCAACCAGCAATCAGGTATTATCGCGCAGGTCCGCAACACTGACATAGATACATAAACATTTTATGCATATGACTAACTGCTATCGTCTGTTGCCTAAATTTTGCATACTATTTCTTAATAAAAACAAATATCTTGCATGTGAATCTGCATTATTATTTTAGGTGTGACATTGAATTAATTCAATGTTATTAGCGGAAAGATACTGTTACGAAGTGGAGTTGGGGGACTGCACATACACATACTGGACTGCTAACCCTTTCACGTTTCTAACGCATCTAGTCGACTGCAGTATTACCAGGTCTCAAATGCATAATCTAGCAGCTGCTGGCCATGACCCAACTAACCCTGGCCGAGTGGCGTGGCTACTGGCCAAAACATCTATAGTTTGAAACACGATAAAAAAGTTTTTTTTCCTAGGACAATTTACACATGTCATCTGATCCCAAACTAAGCAGAGCCTGTACTATGGAAACCAAACAACTGATACAAACACTAATATACATTATATACTTTTTTCTTGTAAATACATAGATAAATAACACCCAGACACTTGGTAGGAATCGAACTCAGGACTTATTGGGAAGCGGCCAGTGTGTGTAACCATTTCACCAACAGGCTCGTCTAAGTAGGTAACAGATGGGCAAAATAACAGATTGGTGGCGGTCATGTCTCGAATACCATTAAATTATTTATTTCCATGTAATTTTACTAAGTATATAGTTATCTCTTATGTCGTCTTCATAAAACATAACTCACTTAAGGAAATTGATCCAGTCTTCAATATCATTTAAATATTTATAAGATTACCTTAAAAAGGTTGGTGGAAGCCGAGCCAATAATTAAAAAAAGTTTTTGATTATTTATTACATAATATGTTCCTATTACTGTAAAGATCCGGATGCTCAACCTCTGAAAGACTAAAAATAAATCTATGTATATCTATACATATAATAAAACTGTAACAGGTTCAATTCTGTCATCATCATCATCACCAGCCGGAAGACGTCCACTGCTGAACAAAGGCCTCCGCCTTAGACCTCCACAATGAACGACAATTTGCTATTTGCATCCACCGGTTTCCTGCGACGCGAAGAATGTCGTCTGTCCACCTAGTGGGAGGCCTGCCTACGCTGCGTCTTCCGGTTCGTGGTCGCCACTCGAGAACCTTTCTTCCCCAAGGGTTATCGGTTCTTCGAGCGATGTGGCCTGCCCATTGCCACTTCAACTTGCAGATTCGGAGAGCTATGTCGGTAACCTTAGTTCTTCGGCGAATCTCCACATTTCGGATTCGGTCGCGCAAAGAAACTCCAAGCATAGCTCTCTCCATAGCTCGTTGTGTGACTCTGAGCTATTCCAAAAGGCCAGCTGTTAAAGACCACGTATTCTGTACATTGAAGATATTTTGAAAATTATGTTTGGAGGGCAGAATGCCCTATGAATAACCAATACTAAAGCCAAAAATGTATTTATTTTTTATTTTTGTCTGTCTGTCTGTCTGTATCTCGGCTGCGCTTCACGCCGAAACTACTGGATGGATTGAAACGAAACTTGGCATGATTTGAGTTAATACTTCGAGGTAGGTCATAGGATACTTTTTATCCCGACATTCGGCACGGTTCCCTTGGGAGAGGGGACTAAAGTCAAAATGTGTACTTGGTTATACGCTTGCTTCGATTTTAACAATTTTTCATTATAATTATAATAAATATTTGTAAGGAAACACTCATAGACAGTTGTTAACAATGTTTGGAAATCGATCAGGTTAAGCAACGTTAGGTATGGTCATTAAATAGATGGGTGACCATTTAACGCCATTTGAACTAAACGTCTCTGTGCTTCGGAGGGCAAGTACAAAGTGGGTCCAAGTTTAGTTAAGACTTTAAAAAAGGAGGTTTTGTATTCTATGCGAATGTATATTATTGAAAGATTAGTTAACGTAAACACAGCGCGGGCGGAGCTGCGTGGGTCAGCTAGTATATAATAATACCAGCCCTTGTTTTGTCCCACTGTTGGGCGCGGGCCTCCCCTCAAGATGAAAGGGCTTAAGGCCATAGTCCACCACGCTGGCCAAGTGCGGGTTGGCGGACTTCACACGTCATTCGAAAGCTAGTTAGACTTTCTCAGACGTGCAGGTTTCCTCACGATGTTTTCCTTCACCGAAAGAGGAATTTATAACTATATAACGACATCATTACCATATGGAAGCAGCAAGTCTATTGGAATGTTTAGCTCAGTGTTTCGATAGCAAGCGAGAGTCCTATGGTCGTGTAGCCGCAGGTTCGATTGCCATTTTGGGCATTAGGTACTTAATAGCAGCCTGATGTTCAGAACTGCGTCCAGAAGACAGCAGCAGCCTCACCCCCTACACGTATTACATGGAATCATGCCAGTAACCAGGCACATTATCTGACGACGTATTCTTTGGACATTTAACATTTATTTAACACGGAATGCAACGGAACTGCGACTTATGAAGATAAAAGAACAAAAAATAAATTCACTAGGCGGTGTATATTGTAGTGCCAGACACCGTGTCACCTCAACGTAGCTACAGTGAGTAAATGATGCTGTATTCCGCTGTGTGGCTCACTGTGGCACACGGTGGCTAAAGATTTTACATTTTCTTAAATACAGCGAGTGTTTGACGGCAATCCCTAATTTATAGGACAGCTGTGATGCAGTCGGGGACGATGAAGCACACTAGCTTGTTAAAGGCCTATTCACTATAGTTCTTAGCTGTACCTACTACGTGTTAATATATGACAAAGCAAAACGCTCAGCCTGAATACTGGAACATTTAAAATGTAAGGATGCGTTCTCGCCCTGCGTCTGATCCTCCGCTGATTGACAGAATGATGATGGTGGAATTAAGATGGTGGAATTAATTCACATTACTCCTTTGCGCACTCTCCAAAATTAGCATACATAAGACTAACAATTACTGGACTCACAGAGTACAATTAACTGATCTCTCAGGCGACGAGTGGAGGTGCGTATTCACGCACCTGAGAAAAAGTGACATGCCTGCCCTTAGACATTCGTCTAAGGGCAGGCATGTCACTTTTTCTCAGTTGAAAGACCTTCTCGACTCGTCCCTAAAGTTCATGGGAAGAAAGTTAGGTCCTTCATCTTCTCGCACAACCTATGCGAAGTGGACCATTTGCGTCTAAACATCATCATTAACAGCCGACCACTGTTGAACAAAGGCCTCCCCCTTAGAAGGGAGGGGTTGCGATAATCCCCAAGCTTGGCAGGCGGCTTGGGGATCGCAGTATAGGTGGAAGATAAATCCAAAAGACAGACGCTGCTGCCCGTCTTCCTGTTCTCGCTTAGTCGCCTCTTACGACACTCAACGAGAGGAGATGGGGGGATGCAATTCTAACCTGACACCCCACGGGCGATCTAAATCACCTCAAATACTCAATACAAAAAGACGATGTATTATCGATAGAGCAAAAACTGATGGGTGAATAAGCAGGTGACACTCTGCGAGCGGAGAGTGCGCCCAGCAAAGGGCCCACGCTTCAAGCGTAGCTGGACTTGGATCATTAACTAGAGCACTTCATAAACTATGCATATTAAGAGTCAATGACACGGTCAACATAGTGATACAAAAAATATTCGTATGTCTGAATACAACAACGCCGGCGGCCGCCGCGTTGCAACACCCTGATCGCGAGCGGTATATATGCCGCGGCCAGATCTCACACACCATCACAGCACACCTGCTCACTAAGACAACATGAGATCCTTTGTGAGTATCACTAATTATTTTATATTTTTATTTTATTATACTTTATATATTTTAAGTTGTTATTTATAATAATTATGTCTATATCTCTAAACTCTCTAAAAATATTTAATCTAAAATAATTAATGTGCAATTCTAACAATATAATAACCACTATTCATCATCATCATCAGCAGCCGAAAGACATCCAATGCTGAACAAAGGCCTCCCCTTAGTAGGGAGGACCCCTCCCTTGCTGCCCTTGCCATAATCCCCACGCTTGGCAGGCATCTTGGGGACCGCAGTATAGATGGTAGGTAATCCAATAGAAAGACGCTGTCCTTAAGTCGCCTCTTACGGGTCACCCAACGGGAGGAGAAGGGAGGGTGCTGTACTTACGCGGACACCTTACGGGTAACATAACCACTATCAGGTGGACAAAAAGTCTAAAACTGATTTTCTTTTCCAAGGTGGTAATCTTCGCTCTGGTGGCCGTGGCTGCTGCCGGTGAGCCTGCGGACAAATCATCCAACGTACGGGAGAAGAGAGGCTACCTGGGCCTGGGCGGCTACGGCGGCGGCTACGGCGGCGGCTACAGCGGCGGCTACGGTGGCAGTTACATCGGTGGCCTCGGCGGGTACGATGCCGGCTACGTCTCCGCTCCCTCCGCCGCCGTGGTCGCCGTGAACAAGGTCGTCAGCGTGCCCAGGGTGGTGAGCGTGCCGCAGGTGGTGAACGTGCGCAAGGTGGTCGCCGTGCCTGAAGTGGTCACCGTCAAGAAAGTTGTCCCCACATACTCGGGCGGTTTGTACAGCGGATACGGTGGATACAGCGGATACGGCGGATACTCAGGCGGACATTCCAGTGGTTATTCCAGCGGTTACAACAGCGGCTTGTGGTGAACAGTCTAGTCAACAAACAACCTAGTTCAATAAATTTAAATTTACTATAAACAATGTATTTCATTACTAAATCTACATTCCATTTTTTGCTATCGTACAAACTAAAAAAAAAAGTATTATTTTAACTAAAAAAACCTCGTCTACAGGACAAGGTGGACTTAGCTTAATGGACTTAGGTTACATAAATACTAGGTTTTCAGTAACAAGGCGCGATTTACGCCTCTACTGAATGAAGCTTTACGCGTCACTTACGCACCGCGCGTTGCGCTCAACTCCTTATCTCCGTGAAGAAGGCCTATACTACCACTTGTCGATGACGCATCGCTAGTATTTGCAACGGACAAGCACGGGGGCCCGGCCGCGGTCGAACTACATTCTTATTCAACATTTTTTAAATAATCCTTATTCATTTTAGATTGACAACTATTGAAAAAATCGTAGCTCAATTGAGATGTATTTTTACAGCGCTTTAGTTTTGTTTAATTATATTTATAACAGCATCTCAATCCGGTGGTTACACACAACCATATTCACTATTGAAATAAGGATGCTCCTCGCGAATCCCGAACCCTTGTTAGGAATCGTGGTGTTTTGCTAGGATTTGAGGTTTATCAAATGTGATATTGACGGTTGTGATCCTGAACGTGTTCACAGATTGCAGACTTCGTATAGCGTCGTCGGTGTTTCACATCAACCATGTGTGCCTGTTTTGTTTGCCCGATGTAGGAGAGCCCACAGCCTCGGTAAAAATTAAACCGCGATATAATACGTAAAAGTAGTTTTATTTAAATCTTTCAATTTTTTAGGTGCATTACTTTTGATAAGCTGCAGCTTTAGACGTTTGAGTAAATGTCATGAAACGTATCCTGTATTACTGTCATAAATTATGATAATCCAAAGATAACTGTCATTGTGTTCATTAGAAATAACAAGTGCAATAAATATTAATATGGCATGACCTTTATAGCTATGCAAATATTGCACATTGAAGTTAATTTAATTTAAAACTAATGGTGTGATTCCGTAGCCGACTGCACGCGGCACAACTAGAATATATCAAATATTATCTCGAAACTGTTTCTATCAGCGATTCTCAGCCTTTTTTACATGCCCCCCTGGACCATAGCTGAAATTTACACGGCCTCCTTTTATTTTGTACCCATATAGCTTTAGACCTAATTTACGAATTGTGACGTGTAGTGACTGGCATTATGGCTATGGATTTTACTTTTGAACCATCAATCGTCTAACGCGCCCTGAGGTTTCTTTACGAAATGAGGGCGTGCCCCCTCGTTAATCGTGATTTATATAATAATTAATTAACTGTCGCACTCACAAATGTCAATTCTCTTTTAATTCCGACCTAAGTCACTTTTTATATCCACTCACAGAGCTGTTTCTGCTGATTTATCATTGTTGAGTACAAGATTGATATCGCTACTACGCTACCAGAATTTTAAGTATTCATTGGCTGCGAGTGTAAATTATCCGATTTCAAGAACTGGATTCAAAATAATGATCATTACCTCTAATTAGCGTTTGTGTAAGTTTTTATTGTGTGATGCGTCGTTACAGTGCGGGATATTTGGCCACCAGCAGTTTTATCGATTTCTGCAATACCTAGAAACCAGTGTTTTCGCGGTAAACGTCGCGCGTCCTGCTACCGCGATGTCGCCTGCGGCTGCCAACGCGGCAACGGAATCACACCTTATCGTTCGCGATGCTGTATTTACGGCATACCTTCATCAAAACTATCTAAAATTAAGTTATCAACTTTTTATGCGACTTAAGTGATGAGTCAAGCAAGACCATTGACGATTGATGTATCATTCATGTCATAATGGAAATATTGGTCAATCGATACAATCTTCTAGAGCTGTTTGTCCAGGGAACAACCGGCAAACATATTAATTACCTATATGAGGAAAAGGGGCCTTAACGCGAAATTAAGTGCTGCCGGTATGCGGCAGATAGATATTCTGCCGCATATCGGCATCGCGTGAACGTCGTTTTAATATGGTGTAGAGGGCACTGCAGATGGTCACGTTACCCAAGCAGGAGATTTAACAATTGATGTACTGCATGCAACTGTCAATGGGTGCCCGCGGATTGTCCGGGTAACAATAGAGCCCTCCCATCTCCTCCCGTTGAGTGCCCGTAAGAGGCGACTAAGGGGAAACAAAACGACGGACAGCAGCGTCTTTTGTTTATTGGATTACCTACCATCTATACCGAGATTCCCAAGACGCCTGCCAAGCTTGGGGATTATGGCAACACCTACCTTCTATGGGAGAAGCCTTTGTTCAGCAGTGGACATATTTCGGCTAATAATGATAATAAGTGAATTATGCTATGGGTAGACTTGTCACTTACCATTAGTTACCATCAGGAGTCGTTATGTTGCATAAAAACCTATTAAGTACCAAGATGAGAAAAAAATTACAAACATTATTATCTGTCTATACCCAAACAAAATGGTCATAAAAAATAAAAATGATTGAAATGTTCAATTTAATACAAAAGGTTCTCGAACTTATTTTGTCTACTGGCCACTTTAGAAATTAGGAATCCCACAGGCGCAGATACAAGATATCCTTATTACTTAAATAGGTTTATCTTGAACCGTTACATTAACCTCTAAGGGCCGTGGTCGTAGACGTAATCGTCGACGTCCACATGCACGTCCGCTTGCGTGACGTACCTAATGACGCCTACATAGGTGTACGTAACCCGTATGCTGTGTCTCATACATAAAGTTCCATACATTACAACGTTGTAGTACGTCCACATGCACGTGTACGTGTACGCATTCGGTGTGCTCTGGTCTTAAGGGGAAACCCGTTGGACAAACAGATCATAGTTTTATTTTTATTTTTGGGTTCGAATAAATATTGTATGGTATTCTCGTTAATCCACACATAACTACGAGTATGTTAGCCTAGAGTCTAGAGGCATAGCGTTTCAACATAAACCTGCTAATATCTAGTTCTCACATGAATACGAGCGACATATCGCAACGGTACACAAACTGGTCAGATTACACAGCACACGCGACATCTAGCCAAAGAAATCGTCACACCAAGTACCGTAATAATGTTACGCACCGATCTTACGAGTACTAGTAGTTACTGATAAACTAAGTATTGACAAACCAAACCAGATAGACCGCTTCACATTTATTACAATCGGGTTTTATAAACACATAAATAATTATGTCTGATAACATAACCATAAGGTTTCCTATAATAGTAAGAGCACGTAGCTTAGATCACAATGTAATCGTTACATTTATTATAATAATAATGTTGTGTATTCTGAGTTGGAGATCCTTAACTTTATTTTAAATATTTTTTTATAAAAAAGAATAAACCGACTTCAACAGACACCACACTAAAAAGTGAAAAATAACTTAAATATTATTGAAGTTGGTGCTGGTCAGTCTTAGATAATTAATTTGGTTTAATTCTCTAAGTGTTCAGTTGATTCCGGTGTTAGCGTGAGTATCGTGTTTATTTTAGCACCAACTTCAATAATATTTAACTTATTTTTCACTTTTTAGAGTGGTGTCTGTTGAAGTCGGTTTCTATTTTTTTAAATAAATATTTTATTATTGTTAGTCCTATTCTCTTGAATATTTAGTCTTTATTCAACGATTTGGATATAAAGCTTCATCACTAACAGGTATAAATTTAAAATTTTTAATTACCCTCAACCCCCAACCATAGATCTAAAAGCGGTGGGCCCTACATTTAATGGAGCAGAGTTCCTGTTACGACCTTCCTGCTTGCTCCCATCAACAGGCTCTAAACATAATTTTTCTAGCAACTACTCATCGAGACCTACCCAACGAGACCAAACTCAGTGGGTCTACGTTTATTGGTGCAGAAATCCTGAGACCATCTTCCTGCTCCATCATCAGACCCTGATCACTATTTTCCTAGCAACTACTCGTCGAGACCTACCGAACGAGCCATATCATATTTTAGGCATATCACCAGATAAATCTAACATTAACTTCTCGTTCCTTCAGGAACTACTGATTCGTAAGGAATAATTTTTTTATGGGACCAACTTGATGGAACTTACTGTAGGCTGACTGTAGGTACAAAAAATAATCATCGAAATCGGTACATATTTGGCGGAATTATGAGTGAACATACATTTAAAAAAAATACATACACGGCAAATTGATAACTTCCTCCTTTTTTGAAGTCGGTTAAAAAGGATTTTTTTTATTTCAATTTTTAAAACGGTGGTCGGCTCGGCTGCTGCTTATAGAACAATATAATCCATCAGGATAATAGAGTATTTTATTTTTATTGTAGGAATACCAACCCGCATACATAAATCAATATTACATTTTACCAGTGAATAAAAACATTAGTCTTATATATATGCCAGTTACAGGTATTCACATCATTGTCATTTCAAAAATAACAATATAGGCATCATTTTTTTAACAAGAAAATTCTGAAAGTGTAGCGTAGCAGTATGGAAGGATATACCATACATTTCAAGACTCTTAATACAATATTTATGATAAAATTTGGTAAGTAATTTAAAAAAAACAGAGTGTCTTATAATTACGCGAAAACTACTCTTACGCAATAGTCCGCCCGTGACCATGGGTGCTGCAAATCATTCGAAACGTCGGGAAAGTAAAACCTAAAATAACCCGCGATAAATTGTTGAAGAGTAGTTTTATTACAAAAAAAAACAGAAACCAATTAAAATTAACCAATTAAAATTAATTATTAGTATTTACTTACTCTACATTACAACAATCGCGTGTAGCCTTTGAAGGATTAGAATATTCGTCAGTTAAGTAATTTTATTATTAGTGTAGTAATTATGACGGCCTTGCAGAATATATTTTAATAATTATTTCGTTATGTAAAAGTAGAGTTGTACAAACTTATTCAACATACTAATCGATCCGAATTATTGTCAGGCGTCGGTGGAATGGTAACAGTATATAATTTAAATAAATATTATATGATATTTTACAATGGCTAATTTATAACCTGTTAATAGCGTCTCTATTTTAATATCTCTATCATAGACGATACTTAATATCTCTATCTTTAATACGTGGGTGTCCGGGTAACAATAGCACATCTCTTCCATTTGTGTGGTCGTAGAACGACTAAGGGAAATCCAGAAGACAGGTAGCAGCGTTTTCTGTTTAATATCCATCTCCGCGTATACTCAATAAGTCTACGAAGCCTGCGGATTAATTCAACCGGGGGTAGAAGTAATCACTACGCACGAAAGGGAGGCTCAAGGGGAAGGCATCTGTTCATCAATGGACGTGTTCCGGTTGATGATTATAACAGTATCTAGTTTTTCTGCAAGTAATAGTGATCACGTGGATAGATAAATGTGAAATTACAGTTTAGGGACTATTGCCTGATGTGTGATATGATGCTGTGACCGCATAAATAGCTCCAACATTTATACAAATGTAGCATACACCAAATATACACATGTCATTAGCCTTATCATATAACGAATAATTATTATTCCCGTAAACAAACATGCCACTAATTTACCTAATTCATTCCACTCAGACAGAATGTAAAGCCAGCTCCGGCCAATCAATTAATTTACAATTTAAAAAACATGAGTTTCACAATATATGCGTGATATTACAAAATTTTGAATGATTTGCGAGCTCACGCCTATATAATATGCTGGCAGATGGTGTAGAGACATAGTTCCACCCGCCTACCACAAAAACAACATCATGAAATCATTTGTAAGTGTCTGCACCAATTTTATCCGTTACTTTAGATTTTAAGATTTAAATTATCAAAAGTATGTGCCTAATAGTATGAATTTTTTAACCTATGCACCCCTTTCTAGATTTGCGTCGTCCTCCTGGCCGCTGCTGCGGTCGCTGCTCCCGAGGGGAAGCGTGACAAACGCGGCTTCCTACACGGCGGCCTCGGCTACGACGGAATCGACCTGCACTCGGGCTACAGCCTGCCCTCGTACGGCCTGTCCTCCTACGGGCTGGGCTACAATGCGAACTATGGATTAGGTTACGGTTCCAGCTACGGCTACTCCGGGCTCGGCTACTCCGGACTCGGTTACTCCGGGTTAGGCTACTCCGGGCTGGGCTACGGCTACGGGCTGGGCTCATCACTCATTGACCACGCGCCTGCGGTGGTTGCGGCCCCCGCGGTTGTTGGCCCGGCCATCTCCCATGCGATCGCTGCCCCCGCGGTGGTGGCCGTTAAGAAGATCGTGGACGTTCCTAAAGTAAGTTGACGTGAAGTTGGCATACAAACTATTCAGTTTTGTGTGGTATTCAAAATTATGGGTTCCTACATTTTTTATTTTCTTCTCCCTAATCGTGTTGCCATTTTCATAGGTTCTGTAACTCATAAGCCGTATTATCCACAGGTTGTCACTGTTAAGAAGCTGGTGACCGTCCCCAAAGTGGTGTCAGTTCCCCACTTGAGCACCGCATACGCTCCCGCCTACTCCGCGGCGCTGTGGTGAGGGCGCCACCCCCGCTTGCGCCTGATGTTTACCAAAAAATAATAATATTTTGTTAAATTATATAATTTGTTCAATAAAATGACATTTACGTACGTAACATGTACTTATTTTTTTCATCCTAATATACAATTCTTATAATTTCTTTCTGAAATTCTAAAACTCATTTAGATTTGCAAGTTTAAGAATATCGTTCCTTGAGGTCTCTTCACTCGAGTTTGTTTTTCGAGGAGAATATGGATCTGAGTCTCAATATTATATGGCCGCAACATACTAAATGCATATTACCTATGATGTCCTGCAAATAAATTAATAGCGATAAAGTAATGCATTCATCAAGTTCATCATCAGCAGCAGCCGAAACACGTCCACTGCTGAACAAAGGTTCCCCACGCTTGGCTTGGCCGGCACCGTGCACCGTGCACCGTGCACCGTGCACCGTGGGGATCGGCAATCAAATAGAAAGACGCCGCTGCCTATTTTCTTGCTTTCCCTCAGTCGTGTCTTACGGACACCCAACAGGAGGAAATGGAAGGGTGCTATTCTTACCCGGACACCCCACTCTTATATCAATATTGAAAGCTAACTGTATGAAGTATAGCAGGTATATGCCAATTTCAACCACTCCTTTATATATTACACGAAAGCGTTTGACATTAGATGAGGTATAATTACATTGTCGAATGAAAGTGGACTGAAGAGATGGGCCTAAGTCGTCACGCAATCATCATCGCTTGGCAGACCTAACAAACGTTGGCGTGGTGACTTGGTTGCGCAATTCCTGAGGGGTTGGCCTGAAATTTTTCACGACAGACACTTAACAAAGGTTGCGAAGAAGATCTTTTTTTCAGCAGTGGGACTATATTATTTATTGCCGGCCTAAATAATGTACAATGTCACATATTTTAAAAATACAATATACTTGAAATAATAAATAATTTAAAGATAAACACGATTCTTTATCTTAATGATGATTTATTTTTGTACGCATCGCATATCGTACGGCACCTCGTGGCCGTTTACATTAGTTTAGAAAATAACAAAGTGGTTGCATGATGCAACTGAGCGGACTTCCACTTTCGCTTTCAATGGTACACGTACTAAAGTATATATTATGAGACACACATTCTCCAAGTCTATTAAATTAATGAAACGCATCTACCCTTGCGATAGCAAGTGTTTGTAATCTACCCCACAGACGGTAGTCTGTAATCTATCCTAACGCTGTCCCATCTGTTTGGCACGTAGTAGGTGCCGGTTCGAACCCTAGCGCCACCACACCATTTCCACTTTTAATACCCACTCCACTGATTAAAAGATTGACCATTCGCTAAAAGAAAACATAGAGTTACAATAGAAAACCCAGGCATACCTATAATCTATGTAAATGATGTGCCTGATCCACCAAGCCGTATGTAGCCAACGTGGTAAATTATGGACTAACCCCCTCTCACAATCACTCTCATGTAGAGATCGTGAAGAGAACCTTGTTCGGCACTGGTACATTACAGATTATAAATAAAGACTTAATTTCAAGTGATATGTCTATGTTCCATTTTATTATTGGATTATTTTTTTTGCGTTATATAATCGTATGTTATAAGAAAGTGTAAATATTACATATTGATTATTCTTCGATGATTGTAAACAAGCATCGCTCACTGAATCGGTAATGACTACTAGTAGTTACCAAGGTACCCTTATTTGAACATTGGATAGAGCACTTTCGTTTCACGTGCGAAGTTATCACGATACGTTAGCGCACCGATGCTTAACTAAGATTAATTGTGCTTCCTGCTTCCATCCACGGTCATGTCCTACTGCACTCCGATAAACGATACTCATATCATTTATTAAATATAAAATATACTAGCGATCGTAGCGAAAACAAATTCTAACAATCTATGGTAGAGAACCACCGTGGCAGACGTTTTTAACTAATAAAAATAAACATGAATACACTCTCGCGGTCACGGACGGTGTATCATTTTTAGGACTTTACTATGCGGGCGGCGGGATAAGCGCCCGTAACGTCATTCAAACGATTTTGATTGAAAACTGGTACAAACGGGTTTACTGCCAAGATAATTAATTATTTTATTCCGATAGGTGCATCTGCATCTACACATTATACTATCAACTAATATAAAATATAGAGAATTATACATTTAGATTATGTAAATAAAAGTGATGAACAAATTTGGACAACAACCTAGACGCTTTCAGTTTTTATTGAAACAGTAACTTAATAAATAACATATATTTGTTCTATGTAATTTAATTCCTGACAGGCATCGATATATTAATAGACAAGATATGCTGTTACGGTCCAAAAAGTGGTCACAGAAATAGCACCACGCTGACGTTTGTGTCGGTATTTCAAATTACTTCGAGCCGACCGCAGCTAGCGTAAGGACGTATCAGAATGCCTCATTTGCGTCTAAAAACTGCCTTAATACACGTCGCAATAGCAAAATTTCATACGGAACATATATTTCCCATTAGTTGTAGTTAATAGTATTAGAATAAATGATAGATGTAAGATATCACTAAAACACGATAATAAATATTTGTTTAAATATATCTGCTACTAGTCCGCCAACCGCCAAGCTACCGGCAGATCAAATTAAGTTTGCCGCTACTGTCTAAACAAAACACTCAAACCACACGTAGTTCTCATAGGATTATAGTTCAATTCTCGTTGCGCCACTAGTAAAGATAAGTTGGTCGGCCTACGTTGATGCTTGTTCGGTCGCCCCCCGTGCCTCCGGTTTTCCCGTTCTCCCTTTCGCGCGTTGTCCGCCACTATCTTGTTCATGGCGTGGCTTGAACGGTACTACGGGTATAATGCGCTACGGTAGGAATTGTTTGTAACGCTATACATCGTTGTTTTTGTAGCGTAAATATTGATACAGCATTGTACAAAAAATTAATATACAATGACCATTGCGCCTATAAAAACCGTTTACATCCTGCGCAGTCCTGGACGTGTCACTCGGGCTCTTACGTTCATACGGAATATTTAAGCTATCACTGCCATATTTTGGATGAAATTTAGTAGGTGACTGCTTATCTGGTTACTTATTATTAGGGACCGGATTTATATGTAAATACATATTTTTAATTTCAATATTTTTTTATCAGTAGGTATGTTGTTTTCTTCACGAATCATGACATTTAGAATGAGAAAATGCAATTTTTATTTTCCATATTTTTCCATATTTTGGCATATTTCAAAAATAAGTCCATATTTTTACAAAAATGAATATATTTCTGTAAAAAGAGTAGCAAATAGATGTATACGAAATAAAGTACTTACGACAGTCGTAGGTAAATCACAAAAAAAATGTTCATACGGGGTAGGAACAATTTGCGAATGAGCAAAATATTTATTATTCTGTAAAGGTGTCACGTCCGCAGTTTCAAGTTCAGCACCTATTCACCTACTACTTTCCCCGTATTCACCTTATCAATACACCTTTAAATAATCACTGTCGCGAATAGCGGTCCGTCAGATTCGAACCCGCGACATCCGGTTTGCAAAGCAAGCGGTTTCCAACTGCACCACTGAGGCTACAACAGGAGGCCAGTCACATACTGCGATGTTGAAAGATTATTCAGCCAGTACCAAGCCTTATTTTAACCAAACAGTACGACCTTGAATTTTCATCCATCCATTCGTTATTCGTACAAACATAAACATGCCTTTTTTTGCATTGGGGGTTACAAAACATGAGATCCGTGTACTGCAACAACACAAATACTGAAAAGAACTGCCATATTCCTGAAAGTTATGGTTATATTTAACTCCATATTTTCCCATAATATATTTTCATCGTTTTTTTAGTCCATATTAAATGTACATATATTGGAATTTTAAATACATATAAATCCGGTCCCTACTTATTATATATCGATGCTGACAGGGGAGTGCAACTGCACCGCCTTGCACCCTGCTGCCGGCGACCATAAACAACTGCACCGCCTTGCACCCTGCTGCCGGCGACCATAAACAACTGCACCGCCTTGCACCCTGCTGCCGGCGACCATAAACAACTGCACCGCCTTGCACCCTGCTGCCGGCGACCATAAACAACTGCACCGCCTTGCACCCTGCTGCCGGCGACCATAAACAACTGCACCGCCTTGCACCCTGCTGCCGGCGACCATAAACAACTGCACCGCCTTGCACCCTGCTGCCGGCGACCATAAACAACTGCACCGCCTTGCACCCTGCTGCCGGCGACCATAAACAACTGCACCGCCTTGCACCCTGCTGCCGGCGACCATAAACAACTGCACCGCCTTGCACCCTGCTGCCGGCGACCATAAACAACTGCACCGCCTTGCACCCTGCTGCCGGCGACCATAAACAACTGCACCGCCTTGCACCCTGCTGCCGGCGACCATAAACAACTGCACCGCCTTGCACCCTGCTGCCGGCGACCATAAACGAACGTGAGTGATTTGTGCATTTGAAAATCAAGTAAAATCCCGTCATACGTATTTAGAAAATGCATAAAGTACTGTACAAAATTAATAATAAGAAAGGGACATCATACCATAACAATTGTTGGCATATATTAGTAGGGATAACATATCTATCGCCATGAAAGTTTAAAACAGTGTTTAACTGGTACAAAGTTCATGACCCCAATAGTACGTAAATATGTAGGTTTGACTACACATTTCTTAGAAACTACAAATTGATAGCGATATTTGTTACAATACCTATATAAGTTAAACCGTGTCCGACTTTTAGCAATAGGTGTAAAAGAATCAGGCATCACACTCCACACTATCCCTGCATCCAGGGTCTGTACTTTGTTAGATTCGGAACATTTTCGGATCGCAGTAAGTTTTATTCTGAAGCAGATCCCCTCGCTTTGTTATTTCTTCGATAGTTACATAGATAATAATAATAGACCAATATAAGTTTCAATAGACTTTCATCAGGGTTTGTTTTTCTATGAGGCAATCATTTTAGTCGCTTTTCACACAAGTTTTCCTAGCATTGAAATGTCTTTCTTGAAATATGGACACCATATTTGGAAGGCATACAAGTTTTACAGGTAGTATGTAGTTTAATATCTTATTAATTTAAAATATGCATATTTTATTTCATTATGCTTAATAAAATTATTATTTTATATATACGTACTTAAAGTAACAAAAATAATTAAAAAGGTGTCATGTTAATCTAATTAAAAAAAAAACTATAGCCTGATATTTTATGTAAAAATATTATATTAATAATACAAGTGTATACCTAATACATACTTATAATTCAATTATCTTGTTGGTTTTGTGGGCACGATTGAGATTGCTAAGGTACCTAACAGTATTCAGAATTCAGTTCCACTTTATTTTATTTGTAGTGCTTGATTGCAGACCCACCTTATGGAAAGTGGCGACGCAATCGAAGACGGTAAATCACGGATGGTAGTGTACCGGTGCGATCAGGAATCGGTTTGATTTCCACATCGAGCAAAGGTCATGGTTTCTGTTGGAAAATTCTCAAGAGCAGTTCGTGTTTAGAAAAGTGTCTGGTGGTTCTTTATTCATTATTTACGCGAAGAAGAATTGCTAGTATCATACATAGAAGGTGCAAAACAATGCTTCATGTGTATGATATTGTGTGATCTTGGTATAGTCGAAGTGTTATTTAAAAGACATGTTTCCAGTTTGATGTCATTTATTGAAGTGTATATAATTTACAGCGTTTACTTAATACTAGTAACTTATTCTATGTCAGCACAAAGTAACCGCGCTTGTAACCTAAGAGCGGAATACAATTACATATACTTCATCTCCCCCGAAAAAGTCTCATCATTACCCCTATTGCTAAAGGGAAAAAAAATGATCGAAAATACATTTTTTTTTTAAACATCAATTAGTTAATAATTATAACAACTTAAAAATACTAAAAATTACTATAAAATTTATTCATAAAACAATTTTGTATTATTCTTATGAACTAAGTATTCTTTATTATTCTTACATATCTTAACATTAGGTGACAAATCTTCAATTACAATATAGGGACCTGTGTAAATACTGTCTAATTTTGTACCTGTTTGGTTTTTTAACATAATTAAATCCCCTTTCCTATAAACAATTGGGTTTGAATTATTATCATACATAAATTTTCTTAGTTCCTTATAATCTTGTAAATTTTGCTTTGCATCGGCATTGGCTTTTTGTAGTCTATATTTTAATTCTAAAGGATAATCACCGTAATTATATAATGGCTCTACTATTCTTTGTAAATTATTAGGTAAGCTACATAATTTTCCATAAACTAACTCATATGGTGTATACTTGGTCATAGTATGTACTGTTGTATTATAAGCAAAGCTTCAGTACGGAATCCAATCGCTCCAATTGGTTTTGTTATTTTCACACTGTATCCTGAGATATGTACCTAAATGTTTGTGTGAATTTTCTAGTGCTCCTAAGGTTTCATGATGGTATGGAGTCGAGTTAAGTTTATTAATAGATAATAATTTACATGTTTCTGTCATAATTTGAGACATAAATTCTGTTCCGTTATCAGTAATTATCTCTTTTGGTATACCATAGCGTAAAATAAATTCTTTGACAAAAGTTCTGGATACGAATCTTTTGTTCTTAATGGATATGCTTCTATAAACTTAGTCAAATCGCATTGGATAGTTAATATATACTTATAACTATAATTATCTATACCTAAGGGACCCATTAGATCTAAACTAACTCGTTCGAACGCTGAGTTCGCTGTCGAGGTGATAACCATTGGTTCTTTCACGCTTCGATTAGTATACTTATGTAATTGACAACTTCTGCATTTTTTCACAAAATTAGCAACGTCGCGACTCATTCCTGGCCAGTAATAATATTTTTTCACGTTATTTATCATTCTATTAACCCCCGCGTGGCCACTTGTGGGTAATAAATGAAAGTCGTTAAGAATTACTTTCTTCGTGTCGTTATCAGTTATTTTCAAAATTCCTCTAGTTATAAGAAATTTTGGTAGCATAATATTTAAATTTTTAAATTCTCGTAATAATATCTCTATAAATTGTGCATTATTTTTATCTTTTATTATTAATATTTCTTGAATATTAATCTTTTTGCATAACTTTTCTAAATCTCTCGCTAACACCTCTGGGGTCGATAACGATCGAGTATTTAGTAATATAGCACATTGCGAAGGCTTAAAAATACAAAACCTTTTATCTGATATAACATTTTCTACTTTATTCAACTCATTTCCCTTAAAGTCATAAAATATAAGTTCTATAATATCTTTTGGTCTTTTGAGTACCTCTACTGCGGTAGGTTGATCAGGCCTATGCAGGACAGGGTTCTCAAAATCGTGACTAATACTGTCTTGTCCTTGTAATTTTCGCGTTTGAGCTCTAGTTAAAACAGAGACTACTTTTTCACGCATTTCTTTCAAATCTTTACATGTGATTGGCAGTCGACTAAGTGCATCTGCTGGTCCATTATTTTTACCTGGTACGTACTCTATTTCGAAATCGTACTCCTCTAAATATAATCGAAATTTTGTTAATCTGCTAGATGGATCATGCAAATTAAATAAATATACAAGTGGTCTATGATCTGTACAAATTTTAAATTTTCTACCATACAAATATGGCCTGAAATGTTGGATTGCCCATACAATGGCAAGCAATTCCAATTCAATCACGTGGTATCTAGACTCTGCTGGTTTAAGATTTCGGCTAGCGTACGCTATTACTTTTCCATTGCTGTTTGATAATATTGCTCCTAAACCCACTTTAGACGCATCTGTTTGTAATTTAAAAACATTGTTTTCAGAAAAATCTGGATATTGCAAAATTGGTGGATTAATAAGGGCTGATTTGAGTTTATTAAAAGCTAATTGACATTCGGATGTCCATTTAAATTTAGATCCTTTTTTAGTTAATAAATTTAATGGGTAAACTATATCTGCAAAATGAGAAATAAATCGTCGATAATAATTTGCGAAGGCAACAAAACGTTTGACTTCGTCGTTATTTGTTGGTACTGGATAATTACGCATAACCTCTATTTTACTAGTGTCTGGAAAAATTCCTTCAGGCGTGATTTTATGTCCTAAATATATCAATTCCTGTCTTAAAAATTCGCATTTAATTGGATTTAATTTTAAATTCACTTTACGTAATCGGTTAAGAACCTCTATAAGATTTTTATTATGACTATCTCTCGATTTTCCTATCACAATGCAATCATCTAAATATATGAAGCATTTTTCATAATTTAGGCCTGACATTGCTACTGTCATAAGGCGAGAGAAAACACTTGGACTAGTCTTAAGACCCATAGGACAACGCTTCATTTGATACTGTTTTCCGGCGGAAAATGCTGTACAATTACGCGAATCCTCATCCAATGATAATTGATACATTTTATTTAAACTAAATGACGTATATTTCCTGGAATTTTCATTTAAATTCAATTGGTAATAACTCTGCGAAAGATCGAGTTTTGAAAAATAAATACAACCATATAAAGAGTCTAAAATATCTGATATATTGGGTAATGGAAATTTATCGTCTTTAATTAAATTATTTAGTTGCCTGTAATCAACTACAAGCCTCCATTTTTTATCATTTGAATTAATCGACTTTTTTGGGACTAACAATACCGGACTTGACCATTCCGATACAGTTTCCTCAATGATATCATTATCTAACATATCCTTTATCTGTTTGTCTACTTCTTTTCTTAACGCATAAGGAATTCTGTAAGGTTTGACGTAAACCGGCGCTACATTATCTTTCAAAATAATAGAATGTTGCATTAAATTGGTAGTTGACAATTTATCTCCTGGTAAATGAAAAACGTCTGCGTATTTTGCGCATATGTTCTCAATACTTATCTTGTCTTCCTTATTCAAATAACTAAGATCCAATAAATCGAATAATGACTTAACGCGATTTACTGAATTATACTCATCGTTAAAAGCACAAACTTCGAAACTATTCAAAGAGTGAATGTTTAAATTTGATAAATCAATAACCATCTCTTCGTCCTTCGTATTTAAAATTCGTACCGGGATATAACCATTATCCGGTTTCGCTATCATTCCCGCTATAAATACTCCATCTTTTATTTCATTTGCTAAAATAACGGAATCTTCACTCGAGACGCAAGGTATGTACTTGATAACTTCACATCGTGGTGGTATCGAATACATAAACCTATTATTACTATTTATCCTTATACATACAGACTCGTTATGATTCGACAACTGCAAGGTTGTTGTTTTATAATCAATAGTAGCCTTATAACGTTTAAAAAAATCTTCACCTAAAATTCCGTCCGCATAACACGATAAATTCTTAAAAACATAAAACTTCTGTGTAAAAATAATACCGTTATATTCTAAGTCTAAATAAACATATCCTTCTGATATCAGCTGTCCACTGACACCTTTTATCGGTATCCTATCTAAGCTAATGTTTTTTAAGTACTTACTATTTTGCAACCATTCATATTTTAAAACACAAATACTTGCTCCACTATCGACTAATAAGTTTACTACATTATTATTATCTAAGTTCAAAGTCACTATACTACTTACGTTATAATTTAATATAAATGGTTCATTCGTTATGGGCACGAAAAAACTCACTATTCGGTGCATTGTTAGTGTATTCTTGTATCGTATCACACCGTGTATGTTGAATACGCGGAATTGGACGCGTCGAGTTTACGCGAATTGCAGGTGGCTGAACACGTGCAGTAGCTCGCGAAGTACCTCTCATAGACCGATTGTAATAAGTTACCGGTCTCCTATCGTAATGTTCACGGTTCGAATCTGGCATATAATGATTGTTACGATTTTTGTAGTAACTTTTTGAATCGTTATGAAAATTACTGTGTGTGCTTCCACGTCTGGAAGTAAAATTATTACGGAGGTAACGATTGTTCCCCCTAAAACGTTTAACTGACATTACGTGATCCTCCCTACTGGACAACGTATGCTCATCTGCTGCTGCTCGAATCGCTTCGGGCAAGGACTCAAAGTGACGAGAAGCAATTATCGTACTGAGTCGCGTGTTAGATAATCCATCGGCGAAACGTTTGATCGCCATAGATTCATTTATCGGACGCAAAACCTTAAATTTGTCATCATCACCGTCCGCTTGTGTGAGTGTCAAATTCACGAACAGGTTTTCAAGTTCTGACCCAAAATGATCTATTGACCTGTTACCTTGTTTACAAGTTTGAAGTTGGGACTGAATCTACGGCTGACTTCTTTTGCAATAAAAACTTACGCATATCAACAAGCAAGCTGTTTACATCTTCGTAACTAGATTTCATTCGCAGCTTTGCACTTGGCGAAAGTCTAGTTTTTAGGACAAAATTAATTAAATTACTTTTTGTGGTATCAGTTATCATGGAACTGTAAAGCTGTATACCATCGATCAACTGCTTAGTAATATGTTCCTGACCAGTCATAATTGGTAACAAGGAAATAGCTACTTTTATATCAAAATTATCCGACGCCATTGTGTCTGAACTTTCTAAATATTAAGTGCAAAAGAGTTAAACTTAAAATTCTACTTACTTAAAGTATTGATTACGTTAATTAAATTAAAGAATTCTGAAAAGTACACGCAAAACGGTCATAATATCTAGAATTATTTCAGGACCGAGTTAAATAAATATTCTTTACTTAGTTCATTATATTGTAGTTATACGAGTTAATTCACGTACCATGATGCTGATGCAAAACAAAATAAAAAATATTGCTAGGCCTTATTAAAGGGTTTAAACTAGTAGGTATTCATTATATAGACATTATTACTTGCATCATTACTTAAAAACTTAGAAAATATACTTTATGTACCTAATATGCGCGGCACATGTGCACGCGGAGTCATGTTGCATGGTGTGACGCTCGCGCGGCGCGGCGGCGGCGGTGCAACGTGGCGACGCGGTGACGGCAACGCGGCGTGGCGTGGGTCTCCAATTTCATGTTCTGGAGTGGAATGCTGTCATCTTCTTGAGTTGGGCCGGGTAATCCCTGGACACCTCTTCGGGCCGGGCTATCCCTGGACACCTCTTCGGGCCGGGCTATCCCTGGACACCTCTTCGGGCCGGGCTATCCCTGGACACCTCTTCTTGTTCCTTCTTCTTGATTAAACTGCTTACGTTAAATTTGGAGGAGAGACATTCAGCGCCATTTCATTAAATTAATCTTCTTGTTAGGTCCGCATTCTCGTTCCGGGCGATAGTAACTTCTTCTTTTGGCTAATTATTTTCCGAGTTCTTTTGACATAATTTAATCTTCATTTTTGTTTTTCTTTGTTCTGTTTTGGTTCTTGATCTTCAATTTATTTAGATTTTAAGCTCCATGGTAAGTGGCAGTAGGTCGCCATATGATATTGTGTGATCTTGGTATAGTCGAAGTGTTATTTAAAAGACATGTTTCCAGTTTGATGTCATTTATTGAAGTGTATATAATTTACAGCGTTTACTTAATACTAGTAACTTATTCTATGTCAGCACAAAGTAACCGCGCTTGTAACCTAAGAGCGGAATACAATTACATATACTTCATGTGACACAGCTACACGAGATTGGTGAATTACCTCGACTTAACGCATAACTAATTATATAATGTATTCAGTTCGTCTTTAACCTTAACCTCAACCAAATACTTAATTATTCCCGAAAAAAAAACGTCACCAAATTTCTTAACACGTAGTGCATGGGCGGAGTGTCAGAGCAGCCCTGACGGATGAATTAATTACAATAAAAACATGAGTTTTCGTAATAGCTGCGTAATTTTATTACATTTAGCAAGATCGACGGATCACGCCTATATAAAATGTCGGCAGAGGATGCAGAGACATAGTTCCACCACGCGCACTCCGCACACCTTCCACATAACAACATGAAGACCTTCGTAAGTGGCTGCACTAATTATATCCCTTCAATGAAAATTATAATCGTAATGCTAGAATTGAAGTTAATAATAGATAATGGTTTCTAACCTTTGAGTCACTATCTAGGTTTGCATCGTCCTCCTGGTCGCTGCTGCGGTCGCTGCCCCCGAAGGAAAGCGTGACAAACGCGGCTTCCTACACGGCGGCCTCGGCTACGACGGAATCGACCTGCACTCGGGCTACAGCCTGCCCTCGTACGGCCTGTCCTCCTACGGGCTGGGCTACAATGCGAACTATGGATTAGGTTACGGTTCCAGCTACGGCTACTCCGGGCTCGGCTACTCTGGGCTCGGCTACTCCGGGCTCGGCTACTCCGGGCTAGGCTACGGCTACGGGCTCGGCTCATCGCTCATTGACCACGCGCCTGCGGTGGTTGCGGCCCCCGCGGTTGTCGCCCCGGCCATCTCCCATGCGATCGCTGCCCCCGCAGTGGTGGCTGCCCCCACATACGCTGCCGCGCCTGCTGTGGTAGCCGTTAAGAAGATTGTGGATGTCCCTAAAGTAAGTTGACGTGAAGTTGGTTTATAAGCTAAGTAATACGGAGGCTAACCGTGGTGCAGCAGCTCTGGAAAGTAAAATGATCCATGCGTCGGATGAACTCAGATAGGCATATCAAAAAACCGGGCCTCTACCTAAACTCTCTCCGGGCGTTTCTGTCTTCCGTCCTATCGGATTGTAAAAGTAATGGAAGAAAGAGTGCACTCTACGTAAACACTCGTGCACTATAGATAATATCTCCCGCGTAGATCGCTGATCTTGTGAAAGATTGGCCGCTGTGGTCGCATCGGCCAGGACTTGTTTATTTTCTTCTCCCGATATAATGTTCTAATATGTTCTTTAACTCATAACATAACTATTAACTCGTGTTATCCACAGGTTGTCACTGTAAAGAAGCTGGTGACCGTCCCCAAAGTGGTGTCAGTTCCCCACTTGAGCACCGCATACGCTCCCGCCTACTCCGCGGCGCTGTGGTGAGGGCGCCACCGACGCTTGCGCCTGCCCACTACTTTCATATAATTACCAAAAAATAAAACTGTTATACTAACTGTTAACTATTATATTTTGTTGAAAAAAATACAAAATGAACAAAAAATACTTTCTATCTATTAATCATGAATGAAAGCGTCCCTAACATGAAAACACTACAAATGAACAAATGTATGTATTTTGGTGTTCATAAATGAACAGTGTATCAGTAATTGATTTTAATTTATTTAATATCGTATACTTGTAGATTAAGTGAACCAGATGTAATATAATCTAGTACACCTAATCTACAAGTTAAATGAGTTAAGTAATTTAGTTGTGAAAATCAGATAATAATGACCCAATTATTTTTACGCAAGAGTGATCTAGTGAACTGATCGACCGGTCTTACTCATACCTCATAAATGACATTATTTGCAAATGTCAGGCCCCGCAGACACAGCGCCGCGGCTCACGGTGGAAGCTGCGTCCAATCTGGGACAAGTTCACGCGCAATAATCGGGGCTAATTATAGCGCTTGCGCAACACACTCATACTTAACGTGATCAAATAAATAAAATGGAGTTTTATTGGAAAACATGATAGTTCGCGTATTGGAGCGACGAGCCTGTTTGTGTAGGTCTGGCCATTAGTATCATTTATGGTCTGGCCGCTACCCAATAGGTCTTGGGTTCGTAGTAGTAAGAGTGTTATTCATATATAAATTATTGAAAAGTTAATTAATAATCGGCTTATAATTTTTTTAAATACGTATAACCTACTTTCAAGAACACAATATGCATTTCGGAGAGGTATTAGTACTGAGGATGCTATCATTGAGTTAACACATAATATTACAAACTATTTAGATGATAAAAAAAAACCACTGTGTATTTTCTTAGATATAAAAAAAGCTTTTGATACGGTCTCTGTCCCTATTCTTATTCGTAAACTGGAAAAATTAGGGATACGTGGTACTTTTCTTGACTTACTCAGTAGCTACTTATGCAATAGAACACAGCGGATTAAACTAGATAACGACGTTTTCAGCACTGATGAGTTAACATCTAACTTTGGTGTTCCTCAAGGGAGTGTCCTTGGCCCTACCCTATTTCTTATTTATATAAATGACCTCACTACTTTAAAACTAACTAATGGGAAAGTTTTTTCATATGCTGATGACACCGCCCTTTTATTTCATGGTAAAGATTGGCCAGAGGTATTTAAACTTGCAGAAACGGGTTTACAGAGTATCGTTATGTGGCTTAATTTAAATTTACTTACGCTAAACACATCAAAAACAAACTTTATTCCTTTTTCAATCCGTGACTCAATGCAACCTGATTTACACCTTACTATAACTCCACACTATTGTAATAATTCTCATATTTGTAACTGTTCAAACATAGATAAAGTAAATTCAACAAAATATTTAGGAATTATTATAGATAAAAATCTTTCATGGCAACCTCAACTCGAACTAGCGGCAGACCGAGCTAGAAAATTGATTTGGATTTTTAAACATTTACGAAATATTGCTGATCAGCAACTTATTACGTATATTTACACTACCTTAGTACAGTCGTTACTTCTTTATTGCATAACAATCTGGGGAGGTACGTATAAAACCAAATTTATAAGTATTGAACGTGCTCAACGATATATTCTAAAAATTATGTTAAAAAAGCCCAAAATGTATAGCACACACTTATTGTACAATGAAGCCGGTGTTCTTACTGTTAGAAAACTTTACATATTACAGAGTATTCTAAAAACTCACAAAAATGTATCCGTTGATCAAAATATCTTAAAAAAACGTAATCAGTATTCTGTTATAAAAAATCTAAAAACAAAAACAGTTTTCGCCTTAAAACAATTTAAAGCCCAGTCTATTAAACTATACAATAAAGTCAATAGAAAACTCAATATTTATACAATGTCCTATAGCCTGTGTAAAATAACTGTAACATCTTGGCTTAAAACCCTATCCTACGTACAAACTGAAGACTTATTCTCCAGTTTAATTTAAATAAAGCTATATTTTTAGAAAAAAAAAAATATACAATGGCACCCTAGTACAATCCGCATACAACTTATAGTTCTAATTTAGTTAACTCCACCAACTAATTATTTATATCATGTCATCTAACTAAATAAATATTCAATTATTCATATCTATATATAATATATATATATATGTATTCACTCATACATATACCTACACTAGGTATATATACATAAATATATTTTTGTAACTATTACAAATATATGTCATAGTGCTACACATTCATACAAGATACTTATTTCTTAAAAGAAAATGTAATGGAATGCTAGTTACGTATATAATAACTAGCGACCCGCCCCGGCTTCGCACGGGTGTAATTGAGAAAAAAAAGAAGTGAATAATTTAAAGCTACTGCCTTTGATTATAGAATTTCTTGGAATTATTTATCAGTTTGTAGCTGACTTTTCGTAACGCAATATGAACAAATTTTGTATAGAAGTGACGCGTGAAAGGGCTACGTATAGCTGCCTGTCCATGGGCAAAGTACTCAACGCTTAGGTTTAAGCCTGCAACGTTGAATCTCTGAGCTTGTGATCTGTTAATTGTATTTATAATTTTAGAAACTGCAGACGTGTACGGGTGCACAATTTGGGTGGATTAAGGACACCATTTCTTTGAAACCAATTTATGGAAGCAATACGGGCTTCCTTGTTCGGTTTCATCGTTAAGACGTAAACGGGGGTCAACCGGGGAATTCTTACCCTAAAACCCCCGCGGCTATCATGTCGGCACATTAGACGGCGGACCTGGGCTATCTATCGGGATCTGCACCAGCTGATACCACTCAGTGCCTTGACTTTGAACCCGCTGCCGGAGAGGCACATTATAGTTCCTCGAGAACCTGTCATGGTGCTCACGGTTACAGGGATCACGGGGAAGCCTTTAATGGGATTTACGGGACCCTGTTGGTGGTCAACCGGGTATGTAGGTTTCTTATAAACTAAAGCCCCAACGGCCGTGCAATCAGCACATAAGAACCCCTTCTTGGGCTATCCGGTGGGATCTGCAACATTATACCCTCAGTGGCTTGCCTTTGACCCCGCCACCGGGGAGCACAATAAAGCCACCTGGGAACTTTTCACCGTGCTCACGGTTACAGGGGTTACGGGGGAAGCCTTCAATTGGTCCCCGGGACCCTGTTGGCGGTCAACCGGGTTATGTAGGATTCTTATACACTAAACCCCCAACGGCTGTTAAATTAGTACCTAAGTAGGAGACCTGGGCCATCCAGTGGGATCTGCACCAAGATCCCTCAGTGGCTTGCCTTTGAGCCCGCCACCGGGGGGCACAATAAAGCCACCCGGAAACTATCATCGTGCTTAAAGATACGGGGATCGCGGGGGAAACCTCCAATAGGCCCCAGGATCCTGCGGGCGATCGACTGCAGTATGTGTCCCCCACGGCTGTGCACACAAAAGAGTGTGCACCGTGTACCCCTCAGTGCAAGGCAAGGGCCTTTGAAGCCGCTGCCGGGGGCGTTGTCACAGTTTAAGGGAGTAGCGGGGGAAACATCCAATATGTCCCCGGGATCCCGTGGGGAAGTCAAACTGGGTATTTGGGATTCTTACCCACTAAAACTCCCGTGGCTATCACATCGGCACATGAGAGGGAAACCTAGGTTCTCGGGTGGGATCTGCACCAGGTGTCCCTGACTGACTGACTCGGACTGGCTGAATCCGAGTCAGTCCCGTCAGTCCCTGTCAGTCCCGGTCAGTCCCGGCCAGTCCCGGTCAGTCCCGCTCAGTCCCGGTCAGCCCCGCTCAGTCCCGGTCAGTCCCGCTCAATCCCGCTCAGTCCCGGTCAGTCCCGGTCTGTCCCGCTCAGTCCCGGTCAGTCCCGGTCAGTCCCGCTCAGTCCCGGTCAGTCCCACTCAGTCCCGGTCAGTCCCGCTCAGTCCCGCTAAGTCCCGGTCAGTCCCGGTCTGTCCCGCTCAGTCCCGGTCAGTCCCAGTCAGTCCCGCTCAGTCACTCTCAGTCCCGCTCAGTCCTGGTCAGTCCCGCCCAGTCCCGCTCAGTCTCGGTCAGTCCCGCTCAGTCTCGCTCAGTCCCGCTCAGTCCCGCTCAGTCCCGGTCAGTCCCGGCCAGTCCCTCCCAGTCCCGCTCAGTCCCGCTCAGTCCCGCTCAGTCCCGGTCAGTCCCGGTCAGTCCCGGTCAGTCCCGGTCAGTCCCGCTCAGTCCCACTCAGTCCCGGTCAGTCCCGCTCAGTCCCGGTCAGTCCCGCTCAGTTCCGGTCAGTCCGAGTACCACACCGTACCACACCGTACCACACCGTACCACACCGTACCACACCGTACCACACCGTACCACACCGTACCACACCGTACCACACCGTACCACACCGTACCACACCGTACCACACCGTACCACACCGTACCACACCGTACCACACCGTACCACACCGTACCACACCGTACCACACCGTACCACACCGTACCACACCGTACCACACCGTACCACACCGTACCACACCGTACCACACCGTACCACACCGTACCACACCGTACCACACCGTACCACACCGTACCACACCGTACCACACCGTACCACACCGTACCACACCGTACCACACCGTACCACACCGTACCACACCGTACCACACCGTACCACACCGTACCACACCGTACCACACCGTACCACACCGTACCACACCGTACCACACCGTACCACACCGTACCACACCGTACCACACCGTACCACACCGTACCACACCGTACCACACCGTACCACACCGTACCACACCGTACCACACCGTACCACACCGTACCACACCGTACCACACCGTACCACACCGAACCACACCGAACCACACCGAACCACTCACACACTCTGTGGTGTGTGTATCAATTATTGTACCAGTGAGTAATAAAGTATCCGTCGACAGAACAACACCTTTTTACTCATCTCTCCCGCGTTCCCGCGTCGTATATTATATGGCGATCCTGCCATGTCGCGTACGCGTGCTTTACGTGTCTGGACTTTTATAAATTTCATATAACGCTAAATTATTTACACAATTAATTAAATCGAATTTAGCAAATAAATAAGTATGTGTCGCTCTACTGTAGAGAAAGAGGACGTAATAATATCGCAAGACACGGGAAGTGGAAACAACGGAGCTTCCGTAGAACAATTACAAACACATATCCAGTTATCAAGCATACTGCTAATAATTATAATTGTGATTATTTTCATCGCTCTTGCTGGAGCACTGTACGTATTTTACAAGAGGTGCCACAGAAGGTGGATGAACGAAGAGATTCAACGTGCGGCGTGGCGTCGTGACTCCTGGAAGAGGTCCTGGCGGCGTCGGGAAGCAGCGGACCTGCCCATGGACGTTATTGAGGAAAGGGACAAGCCAAGGCGATCCGGACATGGCGGTGCAGTTTAATAGTGCAATTTTTATTTATGGTGCGGTATATGCGGTAATTTGATTTTTCAATTTTTTTTCACTTTGGACTGAAAATCGGAAATTCGGAAGAACATTTAGAAAATGTAATTTTATATTTTGTTATGTACCACGTATATGTTAGATATAAGATATTATTAATACCTATTATATGGCTTCTGAATTAAACTCAATTTATGAGGAACTATTAAACATTCGACAATATTTGATAAAAATTGGGCCTAAACGTAGAGAAAATATTCAAGCTACAAATAAAAAGTTACATGAAGCTAAAGTAATTATTAATCAATTTTATACTTGTTTAAAAAATATAGAATTAGATATAAATAAAAAGAAATTTTGTTTATCGGAATTAGAGCGAATTTCTGACTACACAAAACGTATAGAATTATTATACCAAAGTATATTGGATCTATGCCAAAGTACGGAACAAGGTATTGAAAGAGAAGACACCATGGCTTTCGATTTAAAGGTCGCAGTTTCGCTTTTGCCTGTTATGTCAGGAGAAGAGGAGGTAACGAAACAATTAATAGATTCTATCGACTTATATGCATCCATGATAAATAAAGACAGTGTGCCTACTTTAATTAAATTTATACTTAAGACACGCTTAACAGAATCTGCTAAATTACGGTTATCTGACACCTATGACTCAGTAAAATCGTTATTAGATGACATGAGGGTTCATTTATTAACCAAAAAATCTCCAGTAGCCTTGCATTCTCAGTTAATGCAAGCTAATCAAAATCACAGCTCTGTTGATACCTATGGAAAACAATTAGAGGAGCTATTCGTAAATTTGACGATTTCGCAAGCCGATGGGGTCCCGGAAAATTACAAAATATTAAAACCAATTAACGAAAAATTGGCTATACAAAGGTTCACAGATGGCCTACGAAATCGCCAATTAGGTTTAATCTTAGCAGCGCGCAATTATTCTACACTTAAGGATGCCATACGTGCTGCCAAGGACGAGGAGTTGTCCTCCACACGGCAGGAGTCTCACATGGAGGCTCATCACTCTGCATTTGTGGGGCGTCAATATATAAATAAGGATTTTTCTTATCGCAGCACAGCGAATAGATATTTAGGTAATCAGCAGCGAGGTCGGTCTACCCAAGGCCCAGGCCGTGGCACGTCGGGTGGCCGAGGAGACAACCAGCGCGCATATATGACCCGGTATGTTACGCCAATTCGTAGTCGTGCATATCGAGGTAAGTATAATAAGAATTATAATTCACGCGGTAAATATAATTATCGTAATAGTTATAATGTGCATAGCAACAGCCGTCGAGCGCATCAAGTGCATACGATGCATAATAATGATGACGCGGAGATTTGCCGTAGAAGTCCGGGTGTCAGTTCGCCTATTGTTCAAACTGCTAAATCTAATTCGGATCAGTTTTTTCGATCGTAATTTTATACTTGCATGTCATTGTAGTAGTTCTGTGGAATTGTTTATAGATGATACCAAATATAGATGGCTTATAGATTCCGGAGCATCGCTATGCGCAATAAAATACGAGACGTTTGTTAGTCTCAACATTCCTTTTAATAGAAAAATAATTAGGATCGATGGAATAGGTGGTCAAATTCGCAGTGAAGGTTACGTCAACCTTAAGCTGTTTTCACGCAGTGGGGATGAATACCAACACAAATTTCATGTATGCAAAAATTTACCATGCAGTGCTGATGGTATAATAGGTAGAGATTTTTTAATAAAGTTTAAAAGCGTTTTAGATTTTGAACATAATACTTTAACGTTACAGAATACAAATAGAGTTTTGACATTACCACTACTGATAGGAACTTTAGGAAAAAATAGTTACTTGACTATCCCACCAAGATGTGAAAAAGTTTTTTGTGTGAAAAGTTATACGCGAGAGGATTGCGTTATTTTTCCTAAGGAGTTATGTAAAGGTGTTTTTATGGCCGGTGGTATTAGTACACCTCGTAATGGAGAAATAATGGTACAAATTTTAAATACAAGGGAAGAGTCCGTAACGCTTAGTCATTTTATGCCAGAGTTAGAAAAATTGTCTAATTATAGAATATGTAATTTTGATAAAACTGATATAAGCGGAAATAGAGTGCGATTATTATTATCATCCTTAAATTTGGAAAATCTTAATGATGAAGAAAGGACTTCTGTAATTAATATCTGTGCCAAATTTTCTGACGTGTTCCATTTACCTGGGGATAAATTAACTTCGACTAATATTTATAAACAAAGTATAAAATTAAAACCTAACGTCGACCCAGTGTATATAAAGCCCTATCGCATGCCTTTCGCCCAACGGGGGGAAATAGAAAAACAAATACAACAAATGCTCAAAGATGATATCATCGAGCCCTCAAAAAGTGAGTGGTCTAGTCCGGTACTTCTAGTGCCTAAGAGGACAGATACTAATGGTAGTAAAAAATGGAGGCTTGTGATCGATTTTCGTAAATTAAATGAACGAATATTAGACGACAAATTCCCTTTGCCTAATGTCACTGATATATTAGATTCTCTTTCAGGTTCAATATATTATAGTAAATTAGATCTTTACCAAAGTTTTTACCAGGCTGACCTTGAAAATGATAGTAGGGCCTATACTGCCTTCACAACACAACATCATCCGGGCAGTATCAAATGAAAAAACTACCAATGGGATTAAAAATAAGTCCTAGTGCGTTCTCCCGTATGATGACAGTGGCCATGGCGGGTTTAAATTATGAAAAATGTTTCGTTTATATGGACGACATTATTTGTTTTGGACGATCGCTTCAAGGACATAATAAAAATTTAATGGATATTTTATATAGACTACGTAAAAATAACCTCAAACTAAATCCTAAAAAATGTGAGTTCCTAAAGAAAGAGATATTGTATTTGGGTCACGTCGTTTCATCTACTGGTATTAAACCAGACCCTGAAAAAGTTACCGTTTTACAAAATTATCCCAGCCCTCAAAATGTTGATGACGTAAAAAGATTTGTTGCGTTTTCCAATTATTATCGTAAATTCATACCAAAATTTGCTGAAATAACACTGCCGTTAAACAATTTATGTCGGAAAAATGTGCCTTTTAATTGGACTAATGAGTGTCAAAATTCAATTTTATTAATCAAAGAATCACTCATAAACCCACCAGTTTTACAGTACCCGAATTTTGATAAGGAAAATAATTTTATTTTGCAAACTGATGCGTCGGGTTTTGCAATCGGCTCAGTTTTGTGTAATAGTGACCATAGGCCAGTGGCTTACGCCAGCCGTACGCTAAATAAAGCCGAGCGAAATTATCCCACTATCGAAAAAGAAATATTGGCGATAGTGTGGTCTGTCAAATATTTTCGCCCATATTTATATGGTAAAAAATTTATAATAGAAACCGATCACAAACCGCTCATTTATTTATTTAATGTTACAAATCCCTCAAGTCGGTTAATGAAATTTCGATTACAACTAGAAGAGTATGATTTTGAGATAAGATATATCAGAGGCAAAGACAACGTAGCTGCAGATGCGTTGTCCCGCATACAAGTGTCTAGTGATGAGCTAAAGGAGATGAATGGAAAGATTATGGCTGTTTTGACTAGAAATCAGAAACGACTTATTTCAGAACAGAATCATGGTAACAATAGTCCTGCGCCGATTAAGCCCTCTCAGAACGATTGGTCTGATCACCCAAGAGTTGTGGAGATGCTTAAAACGCCAAAGGAATACACCGAAATGACATTTGATAATTATAAATATACAAAAGAAAAAAGTTCCATCACGAGTGAAGATGATATGTTTATTTATATTAAGTCTAAGTCTATTGTTTATGTAAAGCCAGCTTGCCGATCGCGTTATACACGAGATGATTTCGCGAGGAAGCTAGGTATGTTTTGTAAACAAATAAATATAGACTCGTTATACATTATAAAAAATGACGAAAATAAAGATATAATAAAAGAGTTAACTCAATGTATTAATGATATGTGTCAGTGGTCCGGACCACGCTTATTTATTATTAAAGGAGTACAAAAAATAACTGATGATGACACCAAACGCGTTATATTGAACGATTATCACATGCTGCCTACTAGTGGACATGCTGGTATCAGGCGCATGCTGAATAACATGCGTCGACGTTTTTTCTGGCCAGGAATTGAAAAGGACGTGACTGACTTCGTAAATAAGTGCGATATATGTCAGCGTAATAAATATTTTAAGTACACTCGAGAACCAATGGTTATAACCAATATAGGAGGTTCTGCGTTCGATAGGTTATTTTTAGATTTAGTTGGACCATTAAGTAAGGATAGTAGTAATAATATGTATATCTTAACACTGCAGTGTGACCTCACAAAGTATATAGAGGCATATCCTATACCATCAAAAGATACTGTAACTGTCGCTAAATCATTCGTCAATAACTTTATACTACGATATGGTATTCCACGTGAAATTATTACAGATAGGGGTACCGAATTTACGTCTTCTGTTATGTCAGAAATTTGTAAAATTTTAAATATCAATAAATTACATTCTACAGCGTACCACCATCAGACAATAGGTGCCTTGGAGAATAATCATAAACATTTAGCTTCATACTTACGTACTCAGTGTAATAACCAACCCTATTCCTGGAGTGATTGGGTTCAATATTGGTGTTTTTCTTACAATACTACAGTACATACAGAGACCAAATATTCGCCTTACGAGCTAGTGTTTGGCAAACCATGCAACATTCCAACAAATTTAACATCAACCATAGATCCATTATACAATTACTCTAGTTATCCCTTAGAAGTTAAGTTTAGAATACAAAAATCTCAAGAAGATGCTAGAAATAACTTGTCAGTGTGTAAGGAACTTAGAAAATTAAGATATGACCAGTATACTAACTCTGTATTTTATAAACCAGGTGATCTAATTTTAATCAAAAAAGAAAATAGTACTAAATTAGACCCAATTAATGTCGGCCCATTTACTGTCATAAAAGACATTTCACCAAATGTTATTATTAAGTATAACGGTCAAGAAAAAACCGTGCATAAAAATAGAACAAAATTATACAAATATTAATGTGTATGTAATTTAGTTTTTTTTTGTATTTCCCTTAGAATTTAAATAAGTACTTTAGTAATAGATACTGTAAGGTATTACCTGTTTTGTTATTTTTATAAAACAATAATTACATTATGATTTCTGATACCTACGCGAATATTACACATTGAAATGAAACTAACACCTTGAGTCATACTGTGTATAGGAAAAAGACCCATACAGATAGATATCTAAACGGCGAATCTCATCATCCCCCAACACAGTTAGCTGCTGTCGGTAAATCGTTGTTTCAGAGAGCACACGGGATCTGTGACGAGGAACATCTTGGTGCCGAGCTTCAACATGTTAAGCAGGTCCTGCATGATAACAAGCTCCGAGTTCCGCGCCGCCGTCACTGTGAACGTGTCAAGCCATCCACAGTCGAACGTATGCCTGCTGTATTGCCATATGTTAGAGGGGTAACAGACAAGATAGATAGATAGATAGACAATTCTTTATTGCGCACAAACAAACAGATACAAAAAGAATAAGACACAAATTAATAAAAAATGCAACAATGGGCGGCCTTATCGCTAAAAGCGATCTCTTCCAGGCAACCTTTGGATGGAGAGGAAAATAAAGAAGTTACAAAGAGCAAGATTACAACAACAAGATTAGTTACAAGATTGGCTATATCTTAAAGCGAGCTTCAATTAAAACATTTTTCAAGCCACCGAAGAAGATTAGTCAGTTTTTACCATCAGTCAAGTGCCATATACCTCTACAAGATGCAGGAGTATACAAACTGGATTGTGACTGTGGGCTCTCATACATCGGGCAAACAAAAAGATCGGTAAAAACCCGTGTAAAAGAACATATAGCTGACATTAAACATCGACGCTATACGAAGTCTGCAGTCTGTGAACATGTTCAGGATCGCACCCGTCATTATATTAGATTTGACAAACCACAAATTCTCGCAAAAGAACAGCGCTACCTACCAAGGATGATTCGTGAGGCTATTGAAATTAAAAAGCATCCAAATTTCAATAGAGAAGATGGCTGGGTGCTACCACCAGCTTGGGATCCCGTGATAAACATAGTTAAATCCAAAGACAAGCATTCCACTGCAAGACCTCAAGATACTGTAAGCTCTTTCTGCGTAGATCGGACTAACAATAATAATTAGAAGACCTGAGGGTACCCTAAGACAACTATGACATATGGACAGCTACCACCTCAGTCCGCCCGTGACCATGAATGCTGTAAAGTATTCGAAACGTCGGGAAATAAAAATCAAAAATAAACCGCGATATAATCCGTAAAATTAGTTTCATTTCAATGAATAATTACATTAATTTCTTATCTTTTTAAATACTTATTGTTTAAAAAAAAATGCAACTATGTTTTATTTTTTTTTATTTTTTTGGAAGGGCGTGTGGTGTGTGTATCAATTATTGTACCAGTGAGTAATAAAGTATCCGTCGACAGAACAACACCTTTTTACTCATCTCTCCCGCGTTCCCGCGTCGTATATTATACTCACTCACTCACCCACTCGCCCGCTCGCCCACTCGCCCGCTCGCCCACTCGCCCGCTCGCCCACTCGCCCGCTCGCCCACTCGCCCGCTCGCCCACTCGCCCGCTCGCCCACTCGCCCGCTCGCCCACTCGCCCACTCGCCCACTCATCCACTCACTCACTCACGGACGGCATAGGAAGTCGCATAAGAAGTTTCACTTCAAAAACCTGTCACCGTGCTCAAAGTTTCGGGGACCACGGGTAGACCTCCAATAGGCTTCCAGGACCCTGCAGGGGGTCGTCCGCGGTGTGTAGGATTCTTACCCTCTAAACCCCTCACGGCTGTCCGTAAAAAATATGGGGCTGCACCGGGTACCCCTCAGTGCAAGGCAAGGGCCTTTGAAGCCGCTGCCGGGGGCGCATTATAGCCCCCCGGGAATCTGTCACCGTTGTCACAGTTAAAGGGGTGGTGGCACGTTTAATATGTCCCTGGGATCCTGTGGGGGATTCTTACCCACTAAAACTCTCGTGGCTGTCACATCGGTACATGAGAGGGGGTTCTCCGGTGGGATCTGCATCAGCTGTCCCTCAGTGCATTGCCTTTGAGTCCGCCACCGGGGGGCGGGTATATTATATCCCGGATATTTACCTACTTTATAATATATGGAATTAATGAAATTCTCTAGTACTTGATTGTTAACTATGTTTATTTACTTATATAAAACTTAAAACCTTACCTTAAAAAATTATCTAACCGATGGTGAAAATCGCTGCGTGGTTTAGGAGGTGCTATCCGATATTGACAGACTCGGATAGCGACTTTGTTTCACACTATTTAAAGATACTTTGATGTCGTTGGTCCCCAACACCAGCCAACCTATAGAAAAAACCCTGACTGACAGACAAACAATAATACCAATAAAGTTTTGGCTTTTTTTATATCATACGTACAATAGGTGCATGCATATTGTATTCCTACCCAAACAGACATTTTGAAAATATATTTTCATTATTTTATTTTTAGTTTGTTATATTTGCGAAACAAACAAATGATACCACTTATTACTAAATATAAGATCCAATAGTACAAAAATCAATTCAGTTTCCACTAATAACTAAATCATAACATTAGAGAGAAGTTAACTACGTATGCATGATTTTAAATTTTAAAAAAGTATTAAATATAAAAATATATTAGAGATAAAAGTGCCGGAGTCAATATGAGTTAAATATTTAAAAATCTTTTAAAAAAAATTGAACCGACTTCAATATCACTGAAAAGTATAAAATAATTTAAATATTATTGAAGTTGGTGTTAGCGTACCTGCTGTGTATATTTGGCACCAACTTCAATAATATTTAAATTATTTTATACTTTTCAGTGATATTGAAGTCGGTTCAATTTTTTTTTAAAAAGATTTTATTTTAAACATTTTAGTGATATTTTCATATATAAAGATTGAACCATCGAAAACCGTAAAATTATCTAGGTAGGTTATGATCACATTATCGTCTACATAGTTTTACATAATTCATGTTTCTTCAGAAAAAAATATCCGGTCGTAATGAAATTTGCATGGAAACATCATAGTATAGTAGTTTACTCTCTCGAATAAAAAAAGAATCATCGAAATCGGTTCATAATTGTCAGAGCAATGTAATGGAGAACATCAGTTTTATGGTTTTTACCAGATAAATTCCTCCACATCGTTCATGGTCCTCAAGGAAGTTCTTATCCGGTTGTAATAAAATTCATACAGATTCAATACAGTGGTTTCTTCTTTCGAATAAAAAAAGAATCATTGAAATTGGTAAATATTTGCCAGAGTTATGACCATTTTTGTCCGACCGAGCGAGTCCGAGCGACTAAAACGTCATCTATATAGGCGTTCTCGCAGCTCTCAGTGCGCAGTCACCATTCTTGTTTTTTCAGGAACTACTTATTACTAAGCAATAATTTTTTATGGGACCCAATTAACGGATTAAAGAATGGATGGAAGAAAGATTTTTTCAAATCGGTTCATAATTGCCAGAGTTATGCGCGAACATACATAGCAAAAAAAAAAAATATATACAGACGAATTGAGAACCTCCTCCTTTTTTGAAGTCGGTTAAAAACATCGAATCTTAATATAAATAAAAAAATCAAAACAAAGTTTAAAAATACAAAAAAGAATCCGCACACGGGTAGCGAACCCGGACAGTCCGCGTTTAGAGGACGCTTCCGTAACCACTTGGCCAAGGACGTTTTGTTTAATGTTTCGAAATATCTTATCATATTTGTACCGCCATCGGTTGAGTAATAATACTCCTTTTTTTACCCTGTTAAGGGATAAATTTAAAAAAAACATGAAATACAAATTCAATTAATTTTCTTAACGAATGTCTGTGCAAAATTTCAAGTCAATAGGACCAAGGAATCGCGTTCTCCCATACAAACTTTGCCCCCCTGTTTGACCCCCTTAGAGGTTGAATTTCGAAAAAACCCGTCTTAGTGAGCACCTACGTCTTAAAAGGAACCCCCATGTAAAGTTTGAGACTCCACTTGTAGTTTCTGAGATTTCGTGATGAGTGGGTTTTTGTCTACTCTTTTATATAATAAGATAATAATACCAGCCCTTGTTTATGTCCCACTGCTGGGCACGGGCCTCCCTTCAAGATGAAGGGGCTTAGGCCATAGTCCACCACGCTGGCCAAGTGCGGGTTGGCGGACTTCACACGTCATTCGAAAGTTAGTTAGGCTTTCTCAGACATGCAGGTTTCCTCACGATGTTTTCCTTCACCGAAAGCTAGTAACAATCGCACAAAGACGATTCGCACATGATTAAAGAAATCAGAGGTGCGAGCCGGGGATCGAACCTGCGCACCTCGTTTCCAAGGCAAGCGCTCGCCCACTGAGCTGTTACAGCTAACAAACAGTGGGTAGTTACGTATAATTAAATTTAATTAATCTAAGTTTATGCTTAAGTATAATTAATTTTACTTTGGAAAATACTAAGTACTTATTGCAAGTGTATAATACCTACTGAACTCAGAAAGAGGGGACTCTTCTACTACAGGTTTACACTTAACAGAAGAGTTCCCAAACCCTGTAAAAATACAAAATCTTGTAATAATATGAATAAATATTTTGATTTTTTTTTTTTTAAATAAATGTACTAGCTAACCCGCGCAGCTCCGCCAGCGCTTTTATTGTAATTTTTCTAAACTGTTTTTATGGATTTTCCCAATTTTTTTATTTTAAACCACACTCTGGCCTGGATATGATACAATTTTAAAGGCCAGAAAGAGATGCAGAATAACAGTTTGCAAAATATTTTGTATATGGCACAAGCTAGCGTTGGTTAAGCAATGTTAAGCAAGGCCCGGACGTCCGGATTTTTTTGAACATTTGAACTGAGTTTCCCGGTGCTTCGAAGCGCATGAAAAATGTCTTCCGGCGGCAGGCTCAAAGGCAAGGCACTGAGGTACTCCTGGTGCAGATCCCACCGGAGAGCCCTGAGGTCTCATGTGCCGATGCGACAGCCGCAGGGGTTTTAGTGGGTAAGAATCCCACATACCCCGATCTAGCCCCGTGAAAAAAAAGACAGTAGTCGTTATGCAGTTCGAGAGCTTTTTCTTTTCTTTCTTTCTTTTTTTCTAAGTGATGGAGGTTTTTCACAGAAAACTACCTACTGTTAGGGTTTGCAATTTTGTAGAGATTTATCGCTACTTATTTAATACTTTATTTTAATTGTTTAATATTTTAATATACTGGTAACTACTTTTCGAGTACTGACAGAAGCGGAAGTTAGTCATAGACTCTGCAATTGATTCGTAGCGCCGCCGCCCGCCAATCACGGAGCCGCATTAAAGAGAACTGATGCGGGCTGTGATTGGTCGTGGCGAGTCGTTTGGGGGTTTAGTTTTCGGGTAGGGATTTTTCTGATAAAAGCATGGTCGGTAGTATTGTGAGGGTATTCGAGTGTCAACCACGAGACTGTTAAGAGTTGGAAGTAACGTTTATTGTGTAGTGTTTATTGTGAATTTGATTTATCTAATTTATTGTAGTCATGTATATTCAGTGTACAAAGTGTGTTGTAATAAAAGTGATTTATATTCTGTGACGATATCTTCTATTATTCTCCTCGGAGCAAGGTCGTCCTTATAGATCAGAAGTGGCTATCGCAACTAACTTCAACAAAACGTAAGTACACGCCCAAATCTACAATTTTTAGACAAGAAGTGTTTTGAATTAAGTAATCTTTGTCTTTTGAATTAGTTTGAATTGATATTTATCTCTACGCGTTGTAGTTTTTCTATATCGGTTTGCTGCTTAAAATTTATCATCGTGCATTGTGATTTCTAAATGAAATTTGAAGGTACCCGCAATACCTGGAAAAATAAAAATGTTTAAATATTTTTAAAGTACCTACCCTCTATTTTTATGTACAACGCTAATTGAGCAAATCAAACTGTTCGTATATTATATTTTGTATTTTCTCTGTAAGTGATTATCTTGTAATCTTTTGCGAAAATAAATGTCTTAAACCGTATAAGTATAATCCGCTATTTTCTGCAAATAAAAACAGCTGACGGTAAGACGGAGAAATTTCAATAGGTAGTCCAATGATTGACAGATACATCCATACCAATTGTATTCTTATAAAAAAAATACATAGGTATGTAACAGTTTCGGATAGTATATAACTAATAATATAATTGGGAGATTGTATTTATTTCTTGCATGATATGGAATAATATGGAAGATGATAGCAGTGTCTGTATTGTATCGAATTATATCTGAAGTGCGCAGTATTAGTGTCAGATTGCAGTATTAGTAATGTATTATGGTCTCATCGGTTATGTAATACTTCAGGTAATCAGGATGGTCACAATAATCAACACATAAGCATTTGACGGTCAATTATATTTTATAAACAATCGTGCAGAGTTTCCACTTACAACTGTTCTCAACGACGGTGACAAAATGAATGACTCGAACGTTGTGACACCGGTATATATAGGCAAACAGATAAGCTAATCAAGAGTCATACATATACAAAAACTATTACATATTTAACATTAATTAATACTATTTAGATTGGAGATTTAATTAGGAGAATTATCAATCAATAATACATATAAACCACAACTAATGTAAATATTACTCATAATCAGTATTTTGTTACGCCGGAAGCTGTCAAGCGCACGGCGACATAATTATATTTCATTTAGTAGGTAGTTACAAACAAGTATTTAAACACAAATCAAAATAATGTCATGCTATAGAACAAATTAAATCACAAATATAATCTATATAATTATCTAGGTGCACAAAGTTGAGCAGGGACCGGAAGTCTGTAACACTCGGCCATCCTGCTTTGCCGTGCCCCACGGCGATCAGTATTACCACTTTCAGCCTAGTTTGTCCCTGATATACAGCATCTGAAAAGAAAAAAATACAAAAGCAGAACATCTATCCATGTAGTCGTAACTAATAGGTATTAAGCTTGTAGGCTGCTGCTGCTGCTGCTACTGCTCTATTAATAAACCATAAATTATGTCCCGATCTCAGTTTCTATCATTGCATTCATGAATGACAACATCTATATTCATAATGTATCCTATATCTATCACCTTTCACAAAGTTTTTATTTATCACACAGCATTTATTTATACCATATCGCAAAGCTTTAATGAACCCCATATCACATAGCATTTATATATCCCTTATCACCCACTTTTTTTCATATCACACTTCCATATCACACAGATTTTTATCACATTGTATTTAATTAACCCCTTATCACTCAGCTTTTTATTTAACCCATATCTCACAGAATTAAAGATTATTTCATATCAATGTACCTATAAATTTATCCATGTATTTATTTATATAAATATATATATATTACATAATTTATTTTATATTTAATTATAATTTATTTATATATTTAATTTATTTATTTATTACATAATTTACTTTGTATTTTTGTATGTAGTAATTTGTTGTACACTTGTTTGTATCCCCAACAGTATGTAAATTTTTCTCCAAATTCTCCATCACTCAAAGGTTAGCTGTCAGAAAACTCAATGTTTGGGTTAAGTACGCCTTTGTACATTAATTTTCTTTATTTTATAATAATGTGTAATATTATTGTGTGCAATAATTAATAAGAATAAGAATAGGTCCAATTTAATCCATATCACATAGACCATATCTAACCCATATCACACAGATCCAACATATTCCATATAACACGGACTTTGACTAACCCATATCACATAGATCCAATTTAATCCATATCACACAGATTTTATTTAACCCATATAACACAGATCCAATCTAATACATATCACACAGATTTTATTTAAACCATATAACACAGATCCAATCTAATCCATATCACACAGATTTTATTTAAACCATATAACACAGATCCAATCTAATCCATATCACACAGATCTTATTTAATCCATATAACACAGATCCAATCTAATCCATATCACAGATTTTATGTAACCCGTATAACACAGATCCAACATATTCCATATAACACGGACTTTGACTAACCCATATCACATAGATCCAATTTAATCCATATCACACAGATTTTATTTAACCCATATAACAGATCCAATCTAATACATATCACACAGATTTTATTTAAACCATATAACACAGATCCAATCTAATCCATATCACACAGATTTTATTTAAACCATATAACACAGATCCAATCTAATCCATATCACACAGATCTTATTTAATCCATATAACACAGATCCAATCTAATCCATATCACAGATTTTATGTAACCCGTATAACACAGATCCAATCTAATCCATATCACACAGATTTTATTTAAACCATATAACACAGATCCAATCTAATCCATATCACACAGATCTTATTTAATCCATATAACACAGATCCAATCTAATCCATATCACACAGCTTTTATGTACATATTGGATGGTGAAATTCAGTTTACATTGATTTGTTGGGATTATTAATTACATCAGTAATCATTGATAATCACTTTCGTGAGTTACCAATAATGAGTATCACTCTTACATATCCCCAAAACTGGCGCGCGACGCGTAATAATATTGAAAGTCTGGCGCGCGATGCAGATTCCTGTCAAACTAAACTTTCATGATTATGCTAAATACATTAACTATTTCTATTTATCGGAGGATACTACTATGTTCTCATTAGGTATGGGTGAAGTATATGGTGTAAGGACTTCACCACGTACTATTGGAATAAATTTTCGATATCTTTTCATGCCCTTGATATAACTTATAACATATCTATTGAGTGGTCGGCTTTACACCCTTTATAGGTACAATCCATTATTTTTTTCTAGTAACATACGCATTTTACGTTGTCCTACAGAGTAGTTAGCGCACTTCCTCTATACGTGAATTGATGCCCGAATAAAGTGCCCTGAAAAGGAGGGAACCTAGCGATCGCAAAATCAGTATTATAAATTAGCGAGATCATGGTAAGATTTGTATACATGCAGATGTTTTAAATGTTATAAAGTTACGACATTATTACAGTTTACGAACAGCTTTAGAAAATACTTTCACACGGTCATAGTCTATAGTCTATTAGTAGATCAAAGTCTTAAATTGAAAGCCATCAGCGAGCTATGCGGGGAATAATAACTAAGGTGGTCTCTAATGCGGCGCAGTCCAACTCTGCATCCACGGGGATGCCAATGAAATATATCCGATAACGTTTTAGTGACCAACTGCTAATGTATCTACCTCGTAGCTATGATAAAAATTGTTTCTCTCTAGTCAATTACTAAATATGCAATCTGTTATATAACTCCAACAGATTGGTTTTGCAACAGTACTCCTCTCCACCTAATCCAAGCGTACTTGCTCAGTATGGAATATAGATTCTTGGACAGGACCCCGTCTATTCTACGTTCTTCTTGGTCTACTGCGTGGGACCTAGAGACATCAGCAAATCCGCGAGTAAACCTAATATACAACATTAATCCTAATTGACGCATCCCAAACAAATTAGTAAGTTTTTTTTTATATTCAGCTATGCAACGAATTTGAGTCTATCCCGGCCGCAGTGTTCCCGCGGAAATCTTGTGTTCTAAATATTTAACGCTTGTCTAAGGACATGAGGCATATTCCTATGATGGATAGGATATTGCTATTTAGCAGTACGTGCATTGTGCGCTCTGTAGTCTAATTATATACTCTAGAATAAACCCCTTTTCCCACTACAACTCCTAGACTCGCATAGATAGACAGATTCCCTCATAACGTATTGCATCACTGATGCGTACAGTGCGTGGGAGTAGCAACACCATGCTGAATGTTATTAGTACCTAGTAAGCCAGATTCTCCAATTATGGGGCACTGGGTACATTCACATGAGCTGAGCTGAGCACACCTGGTGTGTCAAACAGCGCGGGCAGGTACTTAAACTAAAATTATGCATTAAGTAATTAAATTCTGTATATAACCCATTATGGACCTTGTCAGTGTCTGTATTTCATTGTATTTTACTGTATTTTGCTCTATTTTGCTCTATTTAGCTGTATTTAGCTGTATTTAACTGTATTTAACTGTATTTAACTGTATTTAACTGTATTTAACTTTAAACTGTATTTAACTTTAAACTGTATTTAACTTTAAACTGTATTTAACTTTAAACTGTATTTAACTTTAAACTGTATTTAACTTTAAACTGTATTTAACTTTAAACTGTATTTAACTTTAAACTGTATTTAACTTTAAACTGTATTTAACTTTAAACTGTATTTAACTTTAAACTGTATTTAACTTTAAACTGTATTTAACTTTAAACTGTATTTAACTTTAAACTGTATTTAACTTTAAACTGTATTTAACTTTAAACTGTATTTAACTTTAAACTGTATTTAACTTTAAACTGTATTTAACTTTAAACTGTATTTAACTTTAAACTGTATTTAACTTTAAACTGTATTTAACTTTAAACTGTATTTAACTTTAAACTGTATTTAACTTTAAACTGTATTTAACTTTAAACTGTATTTAACTTTAAACTGTATTTAACTTTAAACTGTATTTAACTTTAAACTGTATTTAACTTTAAACTGTATTTAACTTTAAACTGTATTTAACTTTAAACTGTATTTAACTTTAAACTGTATTTAACTTTAAACTGTATTTAACTTTAAACTGTATTTAACTTTAAACTTTATTTAACTTTAAACTGTATTTAACTTTAAACTGTATTTAACTTTAAACTGTATTTAACTTTAAACTGTATTTAACTTTAAACTGTATTTAACTTTAAACTTTATTTAACTTTAAACTTTATTTAACTGTATTTTATTGTCGTAAGATTGTTATATTTCATATATAATTCTCATCAGTACCTATTTCCCCGCTTGCTAAGAGTATATTATGCTTGCTACTCTGTGATAATTATTATCTCAGAGGATAACTACAAAAAACAGTTCCTCAACCTTATGATACGACTACTGTCAACTCCACTACAACAATAAGTATTCGTGAGAAATATAAGGTTCGGGTTGATATTGACGTAACTTTGTACAAATGTATAATATCGTGGCGGTATTACATTACTGTATTCTAAATAGACTAGGAATTCAATTGCTTGTTGCATACAATTTTTTTTTTATATTAAAAGTTATGAATTAATCTTATAAAATGTTCTGAGGTAACTAAAAATATCTTTTGATTTACCATTGACTACCCAATTATTAAGACTAATTATCAGCAAGATTTTCATCATCAAAAATCAACAATACCGCACAAAACATGAACATTATAATAATATAAGAAGTTTCCAATGAGTTTGAATATCAACCACCAAATCCTTTCATTTTAACTATAGAAGGTTTGATCCTCTGCTTTAAATTACGAGCTTCGTAAGCTTAAGTACTGTAAGATTTTTTTTTTTTTTTTTACTACCCGTGTCTGCGCATGCAACAAGGTGCTAACCATTACTATTACTATTTGCTATATTCCTGTAAAAGTCCATATAAACATTTTAAGTTATAATTAAAACGCTACTGACCTTTTGTGCCGATGTGAAGAGCCAGCCGCAGCGCCTCGTAGCACGGCATCTTGCAGCCCCGTACTACATGGCCCTCTCCTTACCGCGTAGCATTTCCGATCTCTTGTGGATCCTTGAAGACTAATCGGTGAGCTGTCGAACAGTTTCGCCACAATCATACATGTCGTCCCACTGGTTAATTTAATTTTTTGTCGTTGCTTGATTCTTCATCCGGTAGTATAATGGAATAATCTCATCATCGTTTTGAAGTCCGCGGCGCCTTTTTCGTTGAACATGCCTTATCGATCTCCTCGTAGTCAGATGAACAAGAAAAAAAAATCTTAGTTTTCTTCGTCATCTCTTGAAATTGTTGTGTAGTTTCCATAAATCTTTGTACCAATTCCATCAACATGTGGGCCTGAATATATCCCACTTCTGAAGTGTAATACTTCAGGTAATCAGGATGGTCACAATAATCAACACATAAGCATTTGACGGTCAATTATATTTTATAAACAATCGTGCAGAGTTTCCACTTACAACTGTTCTCAACGACGGTGACAAAATGAATGACTCGAACGTTGTGACACCGGTATATATAGGCAAACAGATAAGCTAATCAAGAGTCATACATATACAAAAACTATTACATATTTAACATTAATTAATACTATTTAGATTGGAGATTTAATTAGGAGAATTATCAATCAATAATACATATAAACCACAACTAATGTAAATATTACTCATAATCAGTATTTTGTTACGCCGGAAGCTGTCAAGCGCACGGCGACATAATTATATTTCATTTAGTAGGTAGTTACAAACAAGTATTTAAACACATCAAAATAATGTCATGCTATAGAACAAATTAAATCACAAATATAATCAATATATAATTATCTAGGTGCACAAAGTTGAGCAGGGACCGGAAGTCTGTAACAGTTATTATTGGGTGACCGGGGGCAATTCAACTAATTTACAACGGTTAAAGTTTAGTTTCGGTTTAGTAATCGTTAGATTGCAGTTTTCATTCGATAATGACGTAAAAAGTTATTCCACTAGTTGAAATAACAAACTTAAGCTAAACCTTAACTTAACTCCAACCAAAACGCAAACTGAACCATAACAGAACTACAATTGAAACATATCGAAACATTACTGGGTTTCCATACACCTTTATAGCTGAAAATGCTGCATCCAACCAGTGGACAGATTTGAATGCGGTTTTTTTTATTTGAAAGCTAGTATAAGCGAGATGGTTTTTAGCTATACTTCATGAAAATCGGTCCAGCCGTTTGAACACCATCAGCTCTTTTCCGAGTCGAGGTAGGGATATTTCGTATACAATAGATATATTTCATTACTTCTGTTAGTCCGAAAGATCTGAAATTTAGAACATACGAGTATGTAAATCCAATGATATAAACTAAAATGTTAACCGTCAGGGTCTGATGATCAAGAAGAAGGTGGTAACAGGATCTCGGCCCCAATAGACGTAGACCCATCGAGTTTGGGTTCGTTGAATAGGTCCCGACGAGTATTTGCTAGAAAAATGGTGACCAGGGTCTGATGATGGAGCAGGAAGGTGGTCACAGGATTTCTGAACAAATAAACGCAGACCCACCGAATTTGGACTCGTTGGATAGGTCTCGACGAGTAGGTGCTAAAAATATGGTGATCAGGGTCTGATCATGGAGCAGCCTACCCAACGAGTCCAAATTCGATGGGTCTACTTTTATTAGTGCAGAGATTATGTGAACACCTTCATGTTCCATCATCAGACCCTCATCACCATTTTTCTAGCAACTACTCGTCGAGAACTACCCAACGAGCCCAAACTTAGTGGGTCTACGTTTATTGGTGCAGAAATCCTGTGACCACCTTCCTGCTCCATCATCAGACCCTGATCACCGTTTTCTAGCAACGACTCGTCGAGATCTACCCAAGGAGCCCAAACTCAATGGGTCTAGGTTTATTAGTGCAGAAATCCTTTAACCACCTTCTTGCTCCATTATCAGACCCTGATCACCGTTTTCTAGCAACGACGCGTCGACTTACCCAAGGAGCCCAAATTCGGTGGGTCTACGTTTATTGGTGCAGAGATCCCGTCACCACCTTGCTGCTCCTTCATCAGACCCTGATCACCATTTTCTAGCAACTACTCGTCGAGACCTATCCAACAAGCTCGAACTTGGTGGGTCTACGTTTATTGCGGCCGAGATACTGTTACCACCTTCTTGCTGATAATCATCAGACCCTGGTAAAGGTTACCATTTTCTTACAGATATAGGCGTCAAACATAAAACACTCCTCGTTTTTGGTCAGGATTAAAAACAAACGAGATAGCTAACATTTTTATACTATAATATTTTTATTAAATTTTTATACTATATTTTAATACAAAAAGATCACAAAGAAATAAAGTCAGCAAATAAAGATGATTTGATTTGATTTGAAAAATAACTAGTTTTGATTTCTTTGTCTCCACAAGCGGGACACCAAATCCTGTTGATAGATATACCCTCATTGTAATTGATCATTATGTCTTGTCCTTCTTCGTTCCATTGTTGCTAGGCAAGCAGTATTAATGCTGGCATGCTTCTAAATCCTCTTCAGTATAATCTGGCTCCTGATTAGTTTGAAGCGCTATGTTATGCAGGACACAACATGCATTAATTATTTTTGCTGCAACTCTAGGCTTGTAGTGCAGCTTTCTATCTACTAATAAACACCTGTAATATAATTATATCATGTATGTATTCTTACAATAAATAATTAATAATAAATTGTTTTTTTTTATTTTACTGTAATGTATAATAGTTTGCATACCTAATTCGTCCTTTTAAAATACCAATACACCTCTCCACAACATTCCTCACTGTCATATGCATGTCAGTATAGAATGCTTCAGGAGTGTTGAAAGCAGAATTTAATATTGGGGTCATCAACAGCCATCTCAATGGAAATCCAGAATCATCTGGAAGGAAATATTTTAGCATTTAGAATTTACAACATGCAATCAAAGGTTCAAAACAATGTGTGCAACTAATCTACAAAGTACCTAGTAAATAAAAATCTTCTGCAGAGGTATTGAGTACTCTGTCTAATGCGTTTTGTAGTGGGTTGTTGTTCCATGCAGTACTATCATGTGTTGATCCAGGAATCAACGCACATTATCCTAGCATCACAATCACAAATCTGAAACAAACTTCTTTAATTAACTATATACACAAATAACCTACTATACCTATATATTTGTTATAATATCTTCAGTACATATACAGTAAAATATTAATAAAGAACTTACAATTAAGGTACTTAAGGAATGATAACCTTTCCTGCTATAAAATCTTTCTTCATGTTCTGATGGTGGAACTATAGCTACATTTGTGCCATCAATACATCCTAGAACACCAGGCATGCTAAATTTATTATAGAACCTGCAAGCAATATAGCATTAAATTTATTATAGAACCTGCAAATAATATTGCATTAAATTTTTCTTTGACAAAAACTGATAGTTCAGTAAGTACTTTAAATTAATAATGTGATCTATAATACATACCTCCTTTTTATATCATCACGGATTTCTTTACAAGAAGGAAAATTCCCATATTTTTTAAATATGTGTGGTAAATTAAGCACCTCTGTTACTTGATGTATAGCCCGAGAAACGGAAGGTTGTGATATTGAATGAGACTCTGACCAACTAGTGTCTGGTTTGAGCCTGTCACATAGAATGCTAGTGCCACCAAGATCTAAAAACACATACATTTTGTATCTTTTTGCTTTTATGATTGCTTTTGCCTGTGTTTTACAGGTATTTGTTAGCAATATCAAATAAATTTTATTTAATTAATACGTTAAATTCTTACCTTTGTCTCCGTATCCATGCTGTCGGAACGAAGTCGGGCTGGCATATACGGGCTGATCTCCGCAATAAGGGATCTTGCCAGGCTTTTATTTAGTCTGTATTCTTTATAAATTCTCGACCAGTTAAGTTGAAAGCACAGTTGCGAAGTCTCTAAAGAACATTTCTACGTCTAACTCTTCATAAGTCAGCCTCATGGGCAATTTCAATAACGTTCATGTAAAACATAATTTTTAAGTTGGATTAAAAGTTAAACAAACGTGATGGCAGACTTTGAAACAATAACAGTTTAGTTTCGGTTGAGAAAAAGTCTAGGCACAATAACGTAAGTTCAACCGTTAATTTTGACAGATGGAGCGCTTAGCTTCGATTACGTTTACGTTTAGTTCGTGTTCTAACAGAATAGAACTTGTTAAATTTTAAACCGATCGTTGACTGAAACTGAATCTAAACTTAACGTCGATCGTTAGCACTTAGTAGAATAGGAAAACAGTCAAACGCTATGGTTTAGTTTCGTTTCAGTCAACATTTATGTTAGTTGAATTGCCCCCATACCAAAATATTCCTACAGTGTATGGCAGTGATTGTGTTAGGTAGTCGTCAATCTGTTTTCTTTTAACTACATAGGTAGTAATTTTAGTTTGCCTATATAAAATGCTCTCTAATATTTACAAGCTACCGTCATAATACGATACACGTGTAAGTCTGTAACATAATATTCACACAACCTTTTTGTTGCGAGTCGAGCGTGAGCTACGGAATGACGGCCACGAGGATGACTAAGGTGGATCGGAATCAGCGTTCACAATCACGGCGGGACAACGACCGTCGTGGAAGGAGCCATCGCAATCGGTCCGCTGACTGCCGGTAGCACAGAGCCACGTGTCGACGCGGGACAATCTAACAGGTCACGTAGTCCTTCATTATCCAAAAAAAAAAAAAAATGTTTTCGATATTTTTAAATGCGTTAGGGATGGTGTTGCATCTTCCCAGGACGCAAAAACCTTATATAATATTAGATTTTGGATCCTTGAACTCAACGCATGCATACTTTGTTAAATTAATGATATTTGTTTACCAAGGATCTGGCCGAGGTCTGGTAGTTCGATTCTATTGACCTGGTAGGAATGGCAAGAGAAATTACTGTTTGCTTTTCCTTTCGAGCAGAACATAGCCGGGTCTTATGTCTTGAAGGGGGGCTACTTAGGAGTCTTAGGACGAAGGAGTAGGTACGAGTTTTATTACGAAGAATTGACACACAATCAACGTGATATTGTAGGGAAAACGTGCGGTAGTGTATTATTCACAGATACAACTATCGAACTTTGAGGTCTGGTTCCCTGGCATCGCGATGCTCATATCCTGATCTGCTCTTGCAATATCTTTGTGGCATTAAATATCATCAGTCCTGTTGCTGACTGTTCCCCAGTAAGTTCCCCAATATGAATTACTGGTGCTGTCCTAAATCTATTAAAATGCATTGCAAAAAGCGACATGTATAGGTTTAATTAAGTCGGAATAGCCGAGCCGTTACTCAAAACTTATGAATGAAGTACGGAAAATAGGACTCTTCACCGCCTTTGTACCCTTTGGCAGTGACTCCACTTTAACGAATGGATATGTTGTGCAAAAATTAGGACTTTGTCTAATCATCTCTCATCGGTTTTACAAAGGACAATGCCCATCTGTGCCCCAGAAATGCCCAGAGAAAGTATATTACAAGATTGCTCTAATAAATAAAATTAGAATTATGTTGTTAATTTTAAATCATATGAAGCACTAGATAAAAAATAATAATAATAAGACGTTCTTGTTAACATTGCAGTACCAGTGTATCTAACCAAATTGTTTTCACATACATATTGACATTATACAATGGGGACAGACTAGATAATTCCACATAACTGACATGTTTGTCTGATAACATACATATAAGTATATAAAAGAACACTGATCTGGCTTAGCTTATGTGATCATGAAGTTCATAGTGAAAAACTAATAGCAATGCTGTCTGTGAACGATAAAGTAAAAAAACAAACCAGCAGGAAATTATCATGTTTAATGTCCAATATCATAACATTAAATCTAGATAACATATACATACTGCTAAAAAGTTATCTTGTGGCATAGTGCAATTTGCATTGCTGACTTTCAGCTCCATACTATGGGCATGGTCCTTTGTTAAGTCTGGGTATGTTATCACCTCAACTATGCATAGACGTTACTGCCCAAGTTGTATCAGGGGGTGGTGAATTGCACGAACATACTTAATCGCTTATAAAAACTTGACTCAGTTGCAATTTCTTGATGTAGGTAATAAATTCTCCTTAACCTGAGTTAGACAAATGAGTGAATGTTCCCTTACGGCTTGATCAGTCGATGTCTTTGGGTTGTACGGCTCAGCCACGGTATTGGCTGATTGATCTACCATTTAGTAGCAGTTATGAAAAAAAAAAAACGCATTGCAACTGAATAGTACACATGAGAGTAGAAACAATAACACATGTCTAAAGGACGTATCAAGCTAAGTGCGGACGTGTTGATGTTGTGATAGTGCAATCATCAGCCATATGTCGGATCTTGATAGATTTTGTATTTTGTCGTGGGGATAGTGCAATTTTCTGACAAGGTCATAACGGGACCACCGTCAAATGTAGTCACAAGCGCAGCATTATAATAATCAGGCTCGTGTGTCTGAAGATAAGCAACGTCTATTAGACATACTGAAACTCTAAATATTGTCGACGTCCCTCCATAATTTAGGACGCGCAAACATCACGAGTTGAATAGTTACCACTCAAACAGGTTGTCCCATCACGAACGCGAAGGCCCGTCTCAAGCTAGTCTTTGCTTGTTCGTAAAAGGGATGGGTCATTTAGGATGTGCATAGATTATCGGCTGTTAACTTGAAATTATCTTATTCCTGTCATTGAAGACTAAATGCCACTACTAGCTGCACAGGCCTGTCGTCGGTATTACCCGTAGTGCTGTTCTCTAAGCAGCAAGGGCTCGAGCTCGATGCTACGACAGTGGCTTGTCAAGTTTTCGTGTTCACTAAATTTGCTTAAGCAACACTACCGCCACGAGGGCCTAATAGTTTAACGGTCAGCTCTACGTTGAGCAGAAATTCGATAGTGAGTACGGATCCCTGCGGCGTTAGGTTCTACGTCTAATTCGGTGCTGGCTCGACGTCTAGCATGCACTGCTACAATAAGTTGGGTTGATAGCTGGGTTCCGATTTCTGAGTAGAGCAAGCATATCGTCGCTTACTATACTATATCATAGACTTTAGCAGAAGCGAAGAACCTCTACTCAGTTGTAAAGTTTAGCTGTGATTTTCTTTCTGCGAAAGTGTAGGGTTATCTGCTAGGTACCGTATTTTAATAATTACCGGTTAGTGAGCTGCATTCCACATTTCTGTACCGGGGTTAATTCCGAGAACCTTTAGTAGGTGTCTATATGTGTAAACTTTGCAAGAGGTCGATTGTTCTGTAACATAGGACTGGTTCTAAAGTGAGCCATGTCGCCAAATAAGCTACCGCGAAATCCCGTAGCCGTCAATGTGGAAGCCTTTTCTGACCAATTTCTGAGTGTAATAACAAACTTTAGTGACTACTTGGTTGCACTGTCCAACTGGGAGACCAATCTGTAGGATCAAAAGTATTAACAGCGATTGTGATGAAAAGTGCCTAAATTACATAAATAACTACGTTTTAAAAGACCGTCAAGTATTATGTTATGTACATGGTAATAATAGCAGTATTCGATGGGTAGTTCTGAGGGATGCGGTGTGGCAACTGTGTCGTATGAACAGGTATGAACCACGGCGACATTGAATATTTCAGTGTCAAAAGAAGACCTTAGAACTGACAATCCTGGTTCGTCAGAAAATAATGTTAAAATTAATAGATTCATATCGTTTATTACATTCCATAATACACACATCAAAAGTGTCTAGGGATCAAGCATTTTTAAGCGGATTTCTTGAGATTGAGATGTGGCTTTGTAATAAATTTATGATTTTATAAATTTATATGGATCCTTTTTGGTGCATTTCATAATTTGAATCAGGAACTGTGAATCAAATTCGAGTAAAAGATGAAAATCAGCTGTCAATATTTTCCCTATAAAAACATACAACGCATTGAAGACATTATTAGTGCTACTGTTTCCCTACTACTGATTAAAACCAACGTTATTATGGAGCGGCGACGTCATTTAAGCAGGGAAGAAATGCTCAGAGCCGTGGGAATGATAGAAGCTGGTTCCCGGCAACGTACTGTGGCTTTAGCTCTGAATACAAGTCAGAGTGTTATCAGTCGACTTTGGACACGTTACCGAAGCACTGGTACCGTGGCTGAGCGCCATGGAGGACGGTATCGCTGCACCACACGGAGACAAGACCGATATATTCAAATCTTAACTCGAAGAGCTCCAACAATAACTGCCATGATGTTAGCCGTGAGGCTTCATCACTCTTCAGGGAACTTAATTAGCGACCAAACAGTCAGAAACCGCTTGCATGAAGTGAACCTTCATTCCCGAAGACCGCTACGGGTACCACCTATAGCAATGCACAATCGTAGGATTCGATATCAATGGGCTCTTGAACACAGAAATTGGGCAGAAGAACAATGGCGTTTCGTGTGCTTTTCTGATGAGTCTCGTTTTGGTATGAGACCGGATACAAGACGTATACGACACTGGAGAACCCCTGGACGCCAACAGCGATTAAAATCCTGCCAGGAAGTCCATCCTTATAGTGGTGGAACCATCATGGTATGGGCGGGTATTTGGATCGGCGGAAGAACTGAGTTGATTTGGATCAGAGGCAACCTCAACGCTCAAATTTATGCTGAGACGATTGTATCAGACGTCATCGTTCCTCTACAAGTGCAAATCGGTCCCTTATTTCAGTTAATGCATGATAATGCACGACCGCACACCGCAAGAGTTGTAAGACAGACTCTCGCCGCAGCTAACATCAATGTCCTGCCCTGGCCTGCTCAGTCGCCAGACTTGAACCCGATTGAGCATGCATGGGATATGCTACAGAGAAGAGCTCTGCCGAATATGGAGGGTATCCAGTCGCAAGAAGACCTTTTTTTGTTGTTGCAACGAACATGGGCGGCCATTCCACAGCGTGATTTGGATGAACTCATTTTGAGTATGCCAAACCGATGTTCTTGTGTTGTTAGTGTTCGCGGTAGAAACACGGATTATTAATTGTTTAAGTTACCCAATAAAATTTTAAAGAAAACTGTTATTTCAGTCTTTTTTTCGAACTTTTGTGTTAGTGGTTCAAATGTCAAAAATCCCTTTATTAGGAAAATGGTAAATTTCTTTATTAATGCAAAGGTGACTTGGTTTATCGTTACTGTGACAAACGAAAACACTTTATTTGATGAATCCTTAAAGAAAATTTTAATTAATATCAATCAGGAGAAAAGTTATTGCAAAAATATATGTTGATCCCTAGACACTTTTGATGTGTGTATTTACAAGGTGTTTATTGGGTGGTTATTTATTAAATTGGTAGCTTAAAGCTAAGTATAATTATGGACCGTGTAGGGCCACAAAAAAAATGTAAATAAAATTAAAATTATGGTACAATATCGTTGGTATATACGATTAAAGTATTAATAAAATAAGAAGCGATTTATGTATTGGCAAATAAAAAAAAGGTATAAACGTTTGCATAGAATTCTCTTATTAAAAAAAAAAAACATAACTTAAAAGCGAATTACTCCGCAATGTCACAAAAACAAAAGTAGTGGTGCCGTTTCATGATTTGCATGTTGACCACCTTGGGCCCTTCGTAAGATCTAAGAGAGGTTATACTCACCTACTTGTAGTTATGGGTGTGTTTACCTGATTGATTATACCTGTCAAGAAAACAAACAATCTGTGTTCGTTTTTGAAGATTATAAATTACACAATTGGGGTCGATCAGGGGATCGCTTGGCAAGCGATCGCTGTAGTTATTCTGCATCACATGCTTTCATAAGATTTGAACACTGTTTAGTCGGTGTTGACGGTTAGTTGGAAGGGTTCAATCGTACTATCCTTGAATCGCTAAACGAACTAAACAAAATGATGAGAAAGATTGATTTAGGCTTTTGGGGAGAGTTTGTTGGATACTTAAAAACGCAAAAAAAAAACATAGGTGTATCTGATTCAGAGGTGTTATTTGGTGCCAGCATGAATGGGATAAAGCTCTATTCTTAACGTGATAGTCTATCAAACTCTACTTAATAGCGGTTTCCGTTATTCGAAATGGGGTTCAAGATAGGATAGATAAGAGGACAGAAATATAAACCCTGCTTTAACAGTGATGGGCAAAGCAAAAAGCTATAAACGTGGACATATCCACGTTTATAGAACCCTGTAGTCATTAATGTTTTGTGGATTAGCACGCATGCAAAACGAACTATAAACTAGCAGGCCTTGGAACTACATAGGTGAAATAGAAGTTCACGAAAATGAATCTAAAGCTAATGTAGTAGAATAGTAATGATAGTAATTAATTTGAATCCGTAATTTTGCGTGTATAATATGAGATATTAAGAGTAATGTTGCTACAGAAGGTCTTTTGTATCTTTCCAGATAAATCACAAGCAATCGATCGGTTTGTGCGCATCGGCCCACAGCGCCGTCTCAAGTAATCGATCGGCTTGTGCACGCCGTTGGTGTTAATCTGATTTCGAATTGGTAGTCGGGCGGTCATGCATGGTATCGAATCGATCGTGCCACGTTTTGATACGTTCGGTGCCACGACGGTGCGTCTCCACAAGTAATCGATCGGCTTGTGTGAGCCACCACAATGCATCGACCCACTGTGCGGTATCAAGTAATCGATCGGCTTGTGCCGCCAGTTGGTGTTTCGAATTGGTAGTCGGGCGGTCATGTATGGTATCGAATCGATCGTGCCATATTTTGATACGTTCGGTGCCACGATGGTGCGTCTCCACAAGTAATCGATCGGCTTGTGTGAGCCACCACGATGCATTGTCCCACTGCGCGGTATCAAGTAATCGATCGTCTTGTATATCCGCCAGTTGGGGTCTATATGATTTTGAAATGGTAGTTGGGCAGTCCTGCACGGACTCGATTCGATCCCAATCCCATTAAGTAGTCTCACCTGCGCCGTGTGAAGCAATCGATCGGCTTGCGCTGGTGTGCCAGTCACCAGTCTTTGTGGACCTGAGTAAGTCCATATATGTACATATTGATATTTCGATGTGGTTTCGATTCGTTGTCTAATAAATTAGAATAGAAATAAAAGTGTACAGTTTCCTAACAGCAATTATTGATATATGTACATGTTGATATTTTGATGTGGTTTCGATTCGTTGTCTAATAAATTTGAATAGAATGGAATACTAGATGTTTACAATATAAGTGTACAGTTTTCCTAACAGCAATTAGATAAATGATACATTTGTTTTTAATAAAATAAAAGGAATGGAATTATTATGGAATTATCTAATTAACTAACGAAGTTTATAGTAATGTAAAATACATGTACATAACATGATGTAAATAAGATAAAAATAAAACAGGTTCTAAACTATAGTTTGTACAAATTGTTGATGTTCAATTGATTGTATTAGAATGGACCTTCGTGCTGCTGACCATGTACTCGACACCGATTGTTAGGGTTCCACCTGGGTCGTGTGCGGGGACGCACACGTCGTCAGGATGGTCGATTGTTAGGGTTTGCAATTTTGTAGAGATTTATCGCTACTTATTTAATACTTTATTTTAATTGTTTAATATTTTAATATACTGGTAACTACTTTTCGAGTACTGACAGAAGCGGAAGTTAGTCATAGACTCTGCAATTGATTCGTAGCGCCGCCGCCCGCCAATCACGGAGCCGCATTAAAGAGAACTGATGCGGGCTGTGATTGGTCGTGGCGAGTCGTTTGGGGGTTTAGTTTTCGGGTAGGGATTTTTCTGATAAAAGCATGGTCGGTAGTATTGTGAGGGTATTCGAGTGTCAACCACGAGACTGTTAAGAGTTGGAAGTAACGTTTATTGTGTAGTGTTTATTGTGAATTTGATTTATCTAATTTATTGTAGTCGTGTATATTCAGTGTACAAAGTGTGTTGTAATAAAAGTGATTTATATTCTGTGACGATATCTTCTATTATTCTCCTCGGAGCAAGGTCGTCCTTATACTACTAACTATTATAAACGTTTTCCCGTGAGGAGACAATTTTAAAAGTAGCCAATATTGTGCTCTTGCTGGCTTGCTTATTTCGAACCTCCTTATTGTGGTAAAAAATATTCAATGTAGGTACTCTCATTCAACCTTTACTATTTTATTATAGTGTAGTTAGATTAAATTGATAGTTGTGCCCTTCGGAGTCGCTGGACGTTCGGGGTGAGGGCTCTTAGGACGTCCATTGAGTACGGCAGCGACTCCGAGGACGGTGGCGGGTTTGCGACCCCCTTTCCCATGAGCACCGTGACTGGTTCCAGGGGGCTACAATGCGCCCCCCGGCAGCGGGCTCAAAGGCAAGGCACTGAGGGACCCCTGGTGCAGATCCCACCGGAGAGACCCCTCTCGTGTGCCGATGCGACAGCCGCGGGGATTTTAGTGGGTAAGAATCCCACATACTCCGGTCGAGCCCGGAGAGACCCCTCTCATGTGCCGATGCGACAGCCGCGGGGATTTTAGTGGGTAAGAATCCCACATACTCCGGTCGAGCCCGGAGAGACCCCTCTCATGTGCCGATGCGACAGCCGCGGGGATTTTAGTGGGTAAAAATCCCACATACTCCGGTCGAGCCCGGAGACCCCTCTCATATGCCGATGCGACAGCCGCGGGGATTTTAGTGGGTAAGAATCCCACATACTCCGGTCGAGCCCGGAGAGACCCCTCTCATGTGCCGATGCGACAGCCGCGGGGATTTTAGTGGGTAAGAATCCCACATACCCCGGTCGAGCCCCACAGCTCTCGGAGATCTTTTGAAGATTTCCCCCAAGTCAAAAAAAAGGTTGTGTGCAAGTGAATATTATGCAATTAGGTAAGTACGTAATGTATCATAATAGATTGACTATTGAAAGATGATGATGATAATAATAGCCCTTGTATTGTCCCACTGTTGGGCACGGGCCTCCCCTCAACATGAAGGGGCTTAGGCTATGTGACACTACGCTGCCCAAGTGCGGGTTGGCGGACTTCAGCGGACATGTCCTTCGAAAGCTAGTTAGGCTTTCTCAGACATGCAGGTTTCTTCACGATGTTTTCCTTCACCGAAAGCTAGGAACAATCGCACAAAGACAATTCGCACATAAGATTTAAAGAAATCAGAGGCGCGAGCTAAGGTTCGAACCTGCGCACCTTGTTTCCAAGGCAAGCGCTCGCCCACTGAGCTGTTACTGATGTTATTAGGTGATATTCATTCGGTTCGCGCCGGCTTTGTGCGAATATTTCGTGGTGCGTAATTTTTATAATTACGATAACTTCTAAAGTAATCCATTTATTGACATGCGCTAAAAAGCAAAAATTATCTCTATTAAATTTTCGAGATAGTGAAAGATAGTTTATTTTGATAAGGATTAATAAGGTGTTCTTCAAAAATCGTTCTTTAATTACCCTATAATTTTTAAATAAATTTTAAATCATAAAAATGATTACTGTGAGTCATCCATAATAGATAGAGATATATGCTGTCGCGGACTTTTCTGTACAGCTAATAAAGACTAATATTTCTGCTATACATTTTATTCACTTATAACCGACCATTTAGCCAGCGTTCGTCGATAAAGCAGCCAGACGACCAGTTTTTTGTTGACTTGTGTTACAAAAACCCTTATATCAAAATGAAAAATAGCCTATAGCATTCCGGAATAATGTAGCTTCCTACTGGTAAAAGTATTTTCTAAATCGGATCAGTAGTTTCGAAGATTACCCTTAACTTACAAACATACAAACTTTACCTCTTTATAATATTAAGTAAATATAAGTGTAGATGTATTGTATTTACAACAAAAAGAAAAAGTAGGTAGGTGTATAATATATTTGCGTCAGTTGTCTAGTTACCATAGTCACAGAATATTACCATAGTGCAGGCTCAGCCCTGTTTGGGATCCGATTACAGTGTGTGGATTGTCCCAGGATATCATTATCATATTGATTCAAAACTTGGAACAGAATAATATCGCTAAACTGGTTCATTTAGACAAGTGATCATTAGAAAGTAAAATTACATTCTTGAATACCGAAAATATAATCTGATAGGAAGTGCAATTTATTCAAACGCAAAAAATCTACTTAGTTAGAAAAGCGTAAATAAGGTGCAGTGTGTCGGGCGTCGGCGCACGCGCACGCGACGCAGCGACGCGCGTGTCGGCCACGAGGAAGGAAGCGCCGTGCGCCGCCTGTCAAATACAGACCTCACTAGCTGACGACAATCGATAGAGCTGTTAACACCGACTAATTTGTTTAAATACATAACAATACCTACTGTATCGACGTTATTATTGTGAACGATATTCTGCCGCCAAGCAGCAGTGTGTAAACATTGCTGGGGTCCGGTGTGAAGGAGACTGTATGTATGTAGCTGGTGTAATTACCGGACACAAGAGAAATTAATACCTATCTAATGTTTTTAGGGCCACGCGCTAGTGATTCTTTTGGTATTCCTAGCGTCCGCCATAACCTGCGTTGGCCATCAGGCGGGCCGCATGCTTGTTTACCACATTGGCGTTATCATCTTTTTCTTCTTTTGAACATGAACATTATATATAATATACATATCGTAAATAAAGGTAAGTATACACATAACATATTGAAAATACACATTTTTGATTTGATTTGATTTGATCGTGATGGAAATATTGGACAATCAGTGAGATCTTTCAGAGCTGATGGTCCAGGGTGCCTGTTATTTCGCCATAAAAAAATATAACGCATTGTAGCCAAGGCGTTCCCGTATTTCTGCAACCCTCTTAATTCGTCGTCATTTATATCACGTACAACTAAAAAATTACATATAGGCGTCTTAGATTTTATTATACAGGTCTCCACGTTTAGAGTGAATAAACTTTTAATATTACATAATTATTATACTGCTCGTGGGGTGTCCGGGTAAGAATAGCACCCTCCCGTCTCCTCCCGTTGGGTGTCTGTAAGAGGCGACAAACAAGAAGACCGGCAGCAGCGTCGCACTGCCCCTCGTCAACCAAGACATTAGTTATTGAGTCCCATGAGGCCGGTCATTTCACTAGCTATAGAAACACTTACATGGAGGATCTTTGTCAGGACCTACTATCTAGCCGAGTAGTATATTTAAGTGAATGGTATTATCAGCTCTATATTAGGGTGTGATGCATCCAACACCCTGGTGAAGCATGTAGCTGTGGTGGAGCGGTCCGGCGCCGCCGCCAGTCGCCGCCGCCAGTCGCCACCCGCGCTCCAGCCGACGAGCCCTCGCCCCGACATGCGCACCACCGTGAGTCAACATATTTCATTATACAGTGTCAATTATTAAGGACTAAAAATTATTTGTTATTTAACAACTAATAATCAAGTGTGTGAAAATACAACGTGCAACTAGGTATTGAGCGTGCATGAGAAATCTTAATATTATGGGAACGATTTCCTGATCGATATTTTCACAACGGCTACCTTTCAAGATCAGAGACCCCATAAAGACATTAGAGCACAATAAGGACAAACCTTTGCCAAACTCAGCATACTACCCAGAAGATATTTTACATAGAGTGTGCGCGCGTGCACACAGGTGCTCCTTCTCAATCTTACATTCCCATGGGAGGGACGGAATTCTGACACGACCGGGAAAGTATCTAGCGCAGGGCCAACTTTCACATGATGCAGGGATCTTCTTACCTTCAACCTTTATAAAACCCAACCAATTATACGTAACGAGGGGGTGTTATAAGTTTAACGCCTATGTCTGTCTGTCGTGTCACTTCGTAGCTTTATAAGCAGTAGACGAATTTGAATGCGTTTTTTTTTATTTGAAAGTTATTAAAATTCAACAGGGTCTTATGATGAAGGAGGGGTCATAGGAACTCTGTTTAAATAAATGTACGATGAGAGATATTCCTGGTTGATCACGTTAAGGACGATAATTGCTTGCACGTGCCGGCCTAAAATGCGTGTAGGCTTGGTAAGCGCACGTAACGTTGCTCAAACGATTTTGTTTTAAACTGGTAAAGCATGCGTGACCGCGACAGTACACTTACCGAATTTGGACTCGTTAGATAAGTTTCGACGAGCAGTTGGTAGACAGATGGGAAGGCTACTACAGTTAATTTTGATTTCTAATTTGTATTCGACAGATAGGTAAATCTTGTACAATTCACATACATTATAAGACTCGGTTTACCGCCAAATTCACAAATTGTTTAATATTTAGTGTAATTCTATAAACCGAGTAAACGAGTTTTGGCGGTAAACCGAGGTTGGTAACTATTTACCAACGGGCATTTAGTAGGTTGTCAACCATTTTAATAGCTAATTATGACTTAGGGAGATTTTAAATGTCCTCAAATATTTAGCAGTTGTTTTTAGGGTTCCATACCTAAAAGGTAAAAAAGGAACCTTATGGTCTGACTTCGTCTGTCTGTCTGTCTGTCTGTCACAAACCTATATATTTCAGGAACCACTGATGCTATCAATTTGAAACTTGGAATAGTTTTAGATCTTAATTACCTAACTCCATCGCAAATGAAAAAAATATATTTTTCCTTTTACTTTTTTTTATAATGAGGGTCGAAATGTGTTATGTATCGTACCTAGCGGTAATCGGCTAACCTACGACATAACCAACGTGCGACCTTCCCCTGATGTTACCACTACCTACTCACCCTTCAATTCGCTGTATCAGGTACTACGGGATGCAGTTCAATAGTCAGTCTCAATTAGGGACGTGGGGTACCCCAATATGGAGGTGTACTACGTCTAAATTCTAATGTATAAGGAACTATGTATTAAGAGAAAAGAAAATGTACTGTCCTGGTCAAGATGAACTGGCGCCACGCATGTGCTGCGCGGCGACCACCCGAAGTCTACAGCACCTCGCAGCTACGATCGCGGGGACAACTACTCCACACTCGCGACGTTAAATTATACGAAATATGCACAATCGACGCTGACGGACGAGGTTCTCTTCCTCGCAGCGGATATATTAAAGAACTAGATGGCACACCGATGTGCAGGTCTTTCTTCAGCCAACAACAAACGCGTCGCTACCTAATCGCGCTCGACCCGGCTCCACGACGCGTAGTGAATATACTCCGAACGGTGGTGGTTAGATTACGTTAAAACTACCCACCACTGAGTGATAATAAAATGCGTTTTGTTCCGAACAGTCCCCCGCCCCAGCCAGACGCAAACTGGCTGAGTACCAAACCAGAGGAGCAGAAGAAACTATGCTAACCTAAGCTACTGGAAGTCGCGACAAAGCGGCAACGGCTCTTTTAAAAACAGAATCCCCGACTAAGACTTCTGCCACCCGCGGTATACCATCAGCGCCCGGAAACAATCTCAATATTCTACCCCGTCTCCAACACAAGGGTGGCATATTCATTTCCTTCACTAGAACGAGGTCTCCAACCTTAGGCGGATCTGTCTTGTCAGACCACCGAACACGCTGCTGTAAGAGATGGAGATACTCTAGATTAAATCTCTTCCAAAAGCTCTGAGATAGCTGCTGCAACAACTGAAAACGCGAGAGCCGATATACTGGGACTTCAACGAATGGGTATTCCGGAAGTGCTGTAAGAGGACCGCCAATCAAAAAATGACCTGGAGTAAGGACCTCCAAGTCATTTTGGTCTGAAGAAACTGGACAAAGAGGCCGCGAATTAAGAGCCGCCTCAATCTTACAGAAGAATGTAGAAAGTTCTTCAAAAGTAAGAACCGTTTCGCCTATGACTCGACGAAGATGCGTCTTAGACACCTTCACTACTGCTTCAAAAATACCACCCCACGATGGATAAATAGGGGGGCTAAACTGCCACTGAATACCACGACGAGAAAACTCATTACCTAATGAGACCTGATTTTCTGAAATAAATTTAGTGACTTCCTTTAAATACCGATCGCTTCCCTTGTAGTTTGTACCACAGTTGGACCGAATTAAGTTCGGCAACCCGCGACGACTGACGAATCGGGACAAACAAGCGATGAAGGCTTCTGTGGTAAGAGCTGACACAACCTCGAGATGAACGGCCTTAGTAGCAAGGCAAACAAATACGCATAAGTACGCCTTGATTACCCTAGCATTCCGAACTGATAAAACCTTAATAGAGAAAGGCCCTGCAAAATCTGTACCAACTGCAGAGAAAGGCCTGGAAGGCCTTACCCGATCTGCAGGCAGATCACCCATTAGAGGTTGCTTGATGGCAGCTTTAAGCCTGTAACAAGGTATACATTTAAAAATGACGTTGCGTATAGCCCGTCTAGCCGACAAAATCCAGAACTCCCTTTGAAGGACGGCGAGAAGTGTAGTTAATCCTGCGTGAGCATTCTTCACGTGCCGATCAGCGATGATGAGTTTTCCGAGAGGACCATCCTTGGGCATGAGGAGAGGATGACGAGCCTCATAACTCAGGTTGGAATTACGCAGCCTTCCTCCTACACGTATCAAGCCGTTCTCATCTATGAAGGGATTCAACCGAGCGACAGCACCTTTTAACTTGACACGACCGCCCTTTAGCGTCGATAATACTGTTGCAAACTGCTCAGCCTGAACGTAACGCACCCAAAACAAGAGTGCCTCCTGCCGTTCTTCCGGTAGCAAAACTGGAGACAGTATCTTCTTGTCAGGATTCCTAGTATTGTGTACAAATCTACGCATCCAACCAGTTACCCCTAACAACTTATCCAAGGAACTATACCGGTTAAGTATCTTGTCTAAATCCTGAGACGATTCCGCAACGATGACGTGACATCGTAATTCAGGAAGAGGATCTACAGGCTCCACATCAGAATTAGGCCAGCCATCTTCATGCTCTTTAAGCCAGGCTGGACCCCACCACAATTGGTGGTCTAACAACGCCGGAGCTTCACAACCGCGTGAAGCGCAATCTGCCGGATTCCAGTCACCAGGGACATGTCTCCACGTAAGGGAGACAGCTGACTGCTGAATTTGGGAGATCCTATTTGCAACGAAAACTTCTAGTGCATGGACTGGTGCACGCAACCATGCGAGGACAATTTGACTATCAGTCCAAGCGAATACTTCCACAATATCTATATTTTTCCCCAAGGTTAATTTGACATGATTGAGAAGTCGACACAATAACGCAGCTCCAGATAATTCCAGTTTCGGGATAGTTAGGCGCGATCGAATAGGGGCGACCTTGCTTTTCGCCATTACAAGTTTTACACTTACTGCTCCTGACCCATCGACAGAACGCAGATATATGACAGCGGCGTAGCCGCGCTCTGAGGCGTCACAGAAACCATGTAGGGTAACCTTACATTTCCCAGGAGGTAGTAAAACTCTATCCAATTTTATTAATTGTATATCCGGTAGAGATGACACAAACCTAGTCCAATCTCGTAAAATGTCACCAATAAGAGGGGCATCCCATGTTAATCCTTCCAACCAAAGTCTCTGGAGGAAACATTTTGCCCAAAATACAACTGGGGTTATCCATCCATTAGGATCAAAAATCCGTGCCACTGTAGACAGTACCAATCGCTTGGTCCACAACTTAGAAATGTCCAGCTCCTGAACGCGAAAGGTAAATACATCTTGTGTCGGCTGATACTGGACTCCTAACAAAGCTACTGTATCAGGATTATTAACATTCTGAAATGTGTGAGGATCCTGTCTATGTTCCTCTGGCAACCCATCAAGAACAGCTGGAGAGTTTGATAGCCACTTCCGTAACTCATAGCCAGCCGTTTTCAAAATGCCTATCAACTCGTCACGCAACACTAACGCTTCTTCTTCACTGGCTGCACCCGTACAAATGTCATCCACATATACGTCACTCGATAAAACTTGGGTAGTTAATTCGTTCACGTTCGGCCAATTCCAATAAAGCTCGAATAGCAATAAAAGGACTAGAACGTAACCCATACGTATTAGTATTCAGCTCGAAAACAGTGATTGGCTTGGCAGGGTCTTCTCGCCACAGTATAAGCTGATATCTTCGATCATCAGGGCGAATGATAGTCTGACGAAACATCATTCTAATATCGGCAACAAACACGACTTGATGTCGGCGAAAGTTCGTCAGAATTTCAGAAATATCACGCTGTAATTTGGGCCCCGAATGTAGACACTGATTTAGTGAGACGCCGTTAGAGGTGGGTGCAGACCCATCGAATACTACCCTAATTTTTCCTGCCCTGAACACCGCATGGTGAGGAATAAAGTAATGTTCTTGCATACGCCAGTTGAAATTTGAAACCGACATGTGACCTAGTTCCGAATATTCTTGCAGAAAGTCAATATACTTCTGTCGGAACACTGGATCTCGCTTCATACGTCTCTCCATAGAAGCTAACCTTTTCTCAGCTAGCATTCGTGAGTGACCAAGACGAGGCCGAGAAGGCAAGAAAGGTAACCTCGTCACAAACTGACCCGAGCAAAGACGACCAGTGTTGTTCTGGAAGAATGACTCACATTCCAGATGTTCCGGCTCCTCTCGCGACGCAGTAGGAGGTTCTTCAACTTCCCAAAATTGCTGAACAGCATCAGCAAGTGAGAGTCCCACATGAACCTGGCTATCCTCTGAGGGAGAATCACAAACGGAATATACTGGTCCCATAATAACATCACCTAGGACAGTTGGGATAGCTACCAGCCCAACGGAATGCAGTAGCTTTCCGTTGCCCAACTGCAACAATCCTAGCACGTCACTGCCCAGTAATAAATCCAAATTTGTATTTGGAAGATGAAAATCTGGGTTTGCCAACGAAAGCCCTGTCGTCAAACGAACAACTTCAGGTGGCAAAGTAACCGACGGATGACGTCCTATAATATAATCTAAAACTATAGCTGAAGTACTGATCACCGGAAATGACGATCGGAGAGGGAAAAATGAGATCGATACTTGACCCCGTAACCCGTACACCTTAACTCCACCCACACCTTGCACATAGTCTGCACCAGGACGAACACGTAACCCTAAACGAGTCGCCAAACGTGTTGACACAATGCATCCTTGAGAACCGGAATCCAACATCGCGCGTACCGTCACATGAGCACCCTGTGGTGAGCTGACGCGAACCTGAGCTGTGGGTAACAAGACCGTTATAGGAAGAGGGGTAGACGAAGGTGGAGGTATGGTTGGGAGTCAGAACTGCGATTGAGGATACTGTTGATGAACAGTAGCAGAATGTCCTTGCATGACCTGAGGATTCCACGGTTGATACACCGGCGGCATAAAACGCCGATCCATACGAGGCCATTCTGCGTACGGGAGTGGTACGTAAGAGCGAATCCGACGCTCCTGATCAACAGCTGCGTGACTTATTAGAGGAGGGGAGTAAGCACCCCCGCCCGTGGCGAGCTGTGGCAGCGACTGCTTGTGAACAGGAGAACCCCGATGTCTTCTAGAACCATCAGGCACTTGATAATTATTTCTAGCAGGTGATCGCTCACCCATCCTTGTGAGCTCTGCGGGGTCGGCCGAAGGCACCGGAGCAACTAGCCTAGGCGAGCCATTTTGATTGCCGCAGAGTAGGAGGTGATGATTACCTCCACACTGGCCGCACGGTCTTACTCTCTGGCATCTAGAAACCAAGTGATTGCCCAGGCAACTGTAACACCAATTTCGCTGTCGAGCAATGTTGCGTCGAGCCTGCCAACGCAATTGCCTGAAATTAGAGCAAGACGTGACCACATGGCCATAGTCCTTACAATATACACATCTGGTCTGCTGCTCTTGAGCAGCGGAAGCAGTATTAAATACTCGTCCCTCACGGCGCCGGTCCGGTTGTCGATGCTCCATACGTGGCTGTTGTAATCGTGGCCGAGAACCAACTTCACCTGGTCCGGGTGGGGGAACATTTTCTACACGTCGACATTCATCTTCCAAAAACAAGACCAAATCATCAAAACTTGGAAGATGCGTGGCTGAGTCCCCACCGTACTCTTGCTCGAACCTATTCCGCAAATCATGGGGAAGCTTGGCTAACACGATATGCAGCAACATAAATGACCAACTAGATACTGGTAGATTTAGTCCCTTTAATCCGTTATAGGATACTAATAACGGATTGAGTATTCGCATCCGTAACGACGGGGTTCCGGAAATCCTGGGAAGGTTCAAAATAGTGGACACATGACTGTCCGCCAACCGCCTAATATTTTGGTACCTTCTTGTTAACAGGTCCCGGGCGATATCGTAATTATTATCTACTAATTCCAAGTGCTGCACGAGCCCCTTGGCTTCACCTGACAAGGAGGCCAATAAATACGCCAACTTTTGTGCCGGAGTTAAATCCTTACGAGTATGTACCAAACTATCATATAAATTATTAAATGCTACCCACTGACACAGATCTCCGCTAAACTGAGGTAAATCGAGCTTAGGAAGTCGACTAATTAGCGCGGGCGAAGCGGCTTCGTCAGAATGAAGACTTGTCCCAGCCGCTGACGGGACCGACAAAATACCGACCGCTTGGCGGATCTGATCCGCTAAGTCATCAGCCTGACTAACGTCAGCATTAATTTTTTCCATTACCTCTGGTTCCAAACTCAATTCCAACAATTCCTGATAAGCCGCATATAAGTCCGTTATTTTATTTTCTAAGTCCTCATAACGACTTAATAACGCGCGTTCACGATCCTTTCGGTTTATATTCAAAACCACCGAGCCGAGCCATCGTAACACCGCGGCAATCCGTGCGCGAGGTTTGGTGGCCATCATTGCCTTTAATTACGTTAATTACCAACTTACGTAACAATAAAATACTAACTAGTAACAAAGAAACTATTTATTTACTCAAAATAAAGTAAATAAACCTAAATATGACGTTACCGCGTCAATAAATAAAGTATAAAATAAAAGAATCCATGCAATACAATAGTGGCTCACTAACGATCGTACATCGCTTATCTATAAGTAAGTACGCTCATATAACGTTAGCCCGTAACTATCGCGCGCGGCGGCACACCGATGCGCCAGCCGGCCGCCCGACCGCCCGGTCCGTCTACCTGAATCTAGTATTATATTGCGCGGACGCAACCGTAATGCAAATAAATATCTAAGAAAATCCTATTTACTTACGGAATCTATTTGAAAAGGTAAGCAGAGCGATAACAAAGGCCGCAACAAAACGAAATAATACCGATATTTTAATCCTAACCACGCTCTGCTACCAGAAAATTGTTATGTATCGTACCTAGCGGTAATCGGCTAACCTACGACATAACCAACGTGCGACCTTCCCCTGATGTTACCACTACCTACTCACCCTTCAATTCGCTGTATCAGGTACTACGGGATGCAGTTCAATAGTCAGTCTCAATTAGGGACGTGGGGTACCCCAATATGGAGGTGTACTACGTCTAAATTCTAATGTATAAGGAACTATGTATTAAGAGAAAAGAAAATGTACTGTCCTGGTCAAGATGAACTGGCGCCACGCATGTGCTGCGCGGCGACCACCCGAAGTCTACAGCACCTCGCAGCTACGATCGCGGGGACAACTACTCCACACTCGCGACGTTAAATTATACGAAATATGCACAATCGACGCTGACGGACGAGGTTCTCTTCCTCGCAGCGGATATATTAAAGAACTAGATGGCACACCGATGTGCAGGTCTTTCTTCAGCCAACAACAAACGCGTCGCTACCTAATCGCGCTCGACCCGGCTCCACGACGCGTAGTGAATATACTCCGAACGGTGGTGGTTAGATTACGTTAAAACTACCCACCACTGAGTGATAATAAAATGCGTTTTGTTCCGAACAAAATGGGTCATCAAAATTTCAAAGTGAGACTACTATATTGAGTGGGGTATCATATGAAAGGGCTTCATTTGCACATCTTAAAACACATTTTTATTTTGGTTTGTGTCACGCTGTTTTTGGCTGATAATCAAAAATGTCAAAAAAAATACCGTTCCCCCCTCCTTATCTCCGAAGTTTGTGGGGGGAAAAATCTGAAATAATTATGGGTAATACATGTCTCTCTATATTTTACAGGAAAAATAAAATGATCTTTCTAAATAGTACAGTTTTTTAGTAATCCTAAAAAAACCTCGACTAACAAACTTAGTTTTGCGGTTTGTTTTTTTTTGCTATGTGAGGCGTTAGACCTATACTAAAATAACTTTAATACGTCCAAAGATAATATGAAATGCTCGGTGCGGGAGTCCGACTAGCACTTGACTGGTTTTTAAAGTATATTTACACTTTACGAAGTCCTCGCACTTTAACTTCATTATCAAACAAACAATCGATAACAACCGAACTAAGGGCCTCCGCCCACTAGCGTTTTCTAGCTGCAACGACTGGCAACTTTGCGACTGCATCGCGTTTTAGCAACTCATTAGCGACCATTGAGCTACTCCTTGCGCTCGGTCGCTGTATCGGAGTCGCGCGTTTTAGCAACCGCATCAATGCTGCACCGCGTTTTAGCGACTGCTGTCATCGATGCACAGTGGGCCAAAAATAAGGTTCACTAGCTTAATTTTTTTGAAAAATGAAATATATTTTATGTAGTTCAAATACACGGATTTGTTAAAATTACCATAACATCGAATTACTTAGTAATCACAAGTTTTATTTTTAACTTAACAATATTAAATGTTGTAACAACATTCCAAATGTATCAAAATATAATTTGTTTCCCCTTTTTTTTTGTGTTTGAATTGTAAAGCTGAATCTTTTTGGTCACGTTACGGTTAATAAATAATAAATAATAATAAAAAAGCCTCTGTATTTCCATATCCATTACAGGTTACAGTATAGTTAGTATAATACACTTATGTTTTATATTATGATCAGGTAGGTAATTAGTAGTTGTCTTTCTTATTTGTCCATAATTAAGTTTCTTGGATAGGAACCCCTCTTTGGGTATAGGCCTCCTCCAGCTTATTCCAGATCTCTCTGTCTTTCGCTTTCATCATCCATTCTTTGCCCGCTGTGACTATGATGTCGTCTGTCCACCTTTTCTTCGGTCGCCCTTTTCTCCTCTTTCCAGTTGGTCCCTTCCACCTCGTCGCCTCCACTGTCCATCTTTTGTCGGTATAACGTGCCAGGTGTCCTGCCCATTTCCATTTAAGTTTCAGAGCATGATGTAGGGCATCTGTTAATTTTGTTCTCTGTCTTATGTGTGCACTTTTGACTTTGTGAATTCTTCTTATTTTTAGTATGCTTCTTTCCATCGCTTTTTGACACGTGACCAATTTAGTTTTAATTTTAGTGTTATATGTCCATGTTTGGCATCCGTAGGTAAGATTTGGCAGAATGCACGTATCTAGCACCATCTTTTTTAGGTGTAGCGGAAAGTCCCCTTTCAGAATTTCTTTTAGTGACCAATACTTTTTCCAGCTCATAGTTATGCGACGTTCTACTTCCTCTTCCTCACTCCTATCTCCGAAGGACATTTGTTTCCCCACGCCACGTTACGGTTATAGTAACAAAACCGTCTGAGTTTCAACCTTAACCCTTTTACAAATATCACATGCTGCTATTGCGGTATTATAGATGTCGTTGTTATTATGTTGATATACATATTAGTATGTATAAACTAATACCCAGTAGGTTTTTTATAAAAAAACAAGTTCGCTTTGCATCTAAGTCACCAGGATTTGACTAATCCTTCTGAATAATGGTAAAATCGCTTAAGAACTTTGAAATGCAAATACATAATCTAGAAGTTGAATGAAATATAAAAAAAAATGATATTATATACTTCACCCAAAACAATTTTCAGGTATTATTTAATTATATAATCTTTACGATAAACAAGCACAATAAGAACAATTTAGACAGAAAAAAAAACTACAAATGCGTAGTTTTTTTTATAAAAAGAGAACTTCATCTGCCTTTTAATTAAACCAATGTATTTAATAATAATATACGTTTATTTCAGACACTTGATCCATACAAAAAAAAAAACAAAGACACATTGACAAAAAAAAGGAAGAAACCAAACAGAATAAATAAATAATAACCAAACTAAACAAAAAAAAACACATTCCAGTAAAAAAAAAAGAATTTTAAGCAGCTATTTCACGCCAACGTCTACATCGGTCTGCGATTTCTTTAATAATACCGTTTCTACACTGACCAACCCTGGCCATATATGAAGCAATTCTGCTTCTCTGAATGGCATTGAACGTGTTCAAACCCGCCTCCGTAAACATGCTAGAGGCACTACAGTACCTATTTAAAACCCATGAGGTGTCTGAAAATGTTATTATATTGTACACGAATACCATCCAATGACCTCCTTTTATAATTTGTCCAGAGTTGGCAAGTGTAGAAGTTTTGACACTATGATTCGAATAAATACACTTTAGTTTGAACATTAGCTACGTGTTATCATATTTCCCACCACCGTGAGTGCCCGTCGCTGGCGATCAATTTTGGCATCATCTTTCATATCTGACGACAGGCAGAATGTGACCAAGGTACCTGACTCCCTCCACTACCGTGATACTTTGACCCACCTGGCTACCATCACTGGTGACACGTTTTGGGACCCCTCCCCGATCTGAAAAAGGCTCCCCTTTTTTTTCATTGTATATTAAATCATGGTCTATTGCATACCTTTCACAGATTGTTATAAGCTTTCTGTAACCCTTAATCGAGGGGCTGAACAGAACCATATCATCGGCATAACTCAGATTGTTGACATATCTGTCACCCAACTTTAGCCCCACCGCGCACCGGTACCCCACTCAACTCCTCTATTAAGTTATTCATATATAGAATAAACAGATCGGAAGAAGTTAGCCCACCTTGCCTTACACCACACGTTAGCTTATATTTTTCTGACAAGGAGTTGTCCCACCTGACATTGCTGGACTGATTCTGATAACAAAACCTAATCAGTCCAACAACGCCAGATGGCACATTTGTTCTCTAGTTTAATCACACGTGTAGGATTTTGACCCTGAAATTTCCCGCCAAATCACCGAGCAACAAAACGCGCGCCTACCGACCGAAGACGTTCCAACTTAGGCCACCTCAACCACACTTTCAAAAAAAATCTCCGAACGCAAACGGTACGCGCTCCGTGAAAAATACAAAAAACCCGTGAAATACTTGTGAAAAGTGTTTGGACTATACGTTCCGTGAGCTCCCTAACTCACCGAATCGATAACCACCACGGCGAGACCGATCGAGCAGTCAGCATTTTGGTGCAGAGCTGGTGGAGGAAGCGGGTAATTAAGGGTCAGAAGTTTTTTTATTAGATCTACTTAAATTCGTATCCAACTGAGCTATCAATCGATACAACACGTATTGTGAATAATAACAACAATCAGAGCAGGTAATGACTATTAGTGTAGGATTAGGATTGGTAATCGATTGATATATGATTATATTATGTACTAGCTTTATCCTGCAGCATCGCTTGCACATAGTTAGTTAATATCCTGGGACAATTCACACACGGTCATCTGATCCAAACTAGGCAGAGCCTGCACTATGGAACCAGAAAACTGATGCTAATACATATATACTTTTTTTTGTAAGTACATACTTATATAGATAAACACCGTGGGAATCGAACCCACCTGACCTGAACCTGTTGGGTAGGAGACAGGGTCACTAACCACTAGACCAACGGGCCCGTCATCAGTTAGTACTTAGGTATAGATTGTTTATAGGTTTTAAACAATCAGTAACAACGCATACTGTATAATAATTTCATGCAAGAAAACTTCGTCCTTTACACGTCGTCATTTCATTTTCATCTTATTTTCAATCGGTCTGTATTGTCCAAAGCAATAATAAATAACTTACTTCGCGCGCTTCGCGTTTCGTCGCATTTAGCAAAGTGTAAAGAAGAGCCCGGGGCTCTTCAGTTTCTAAAGCAAGCGGTTTCCCTGCGCTTCTGAAGCAACAAAGTAAGTTTCATATATGAAAAACGGTCAGTTCATTAAACCTTGATTCCAATGAACTGCGGGACAAAATTTTCTCCATTTTCCTATAAGTTTCTCCATTCCCCTAGTGCATCTTTAAAATCCCTTAAAGCTTGTGAAATATTTATTTATTTATTTTATTTATAAAGTCTTTTCAGTACCTACGTATTGTGGTAATCGAACGCAATGATCTTATATCGTTATGATTATGAATAGGGTTGATTATATTTAAAAACCACAAGAAATACATTATCAAAAATCTTATAAAAGAGAAGCTTGTTTTTTAACGCCCATTGTGCACTGTACCGTGTGAATCCAATACACTGTAACTACGAAAAACTGATTTTGAGAAAATGAGCAAAATAGATTTTTTATTTTTTATTTTAGAAAGTATTTAGTGTTTGGTGCCAATTTAAAAATAATTTTATAAGTTATCTATCCAGCCTTGTTTTATATATATATAGAGTATACATAACGAATTATCGTGGATAACTTGTGTTGCCCTAATAGTTGTCAAAAGCTAAGGAATATATTGTTGTTGTTGTTTTGACGGGCCCGTTGGTCTAGTGGTCAGACACCCTGCCTGCTAACCGATGGGTCGTGGGTTCGATTCCCGCCAAGTGTTTGGGTGTTGTTTATCTATTTAAGTATGTATTTACAAAAAAAAAGTATATAAGTATTAGTATCAGTTGTCTGGTTTCCATAGTACATACATAATAGATCGGATGACCGTGTGTGAATTGTCCCAAGATATTATTATATTATTATTATTATTATTATTATTGTTAAGGCAATACACTGTATCATATAGTTACAGTGTATTGACTTGGGAAAACAGGGACGAAAAATGTATTGGTAGGTATAAGTTGGAGAACCATAATACTGCACAGACGTGGCAGTGCTAGAGATATTTTGTTATTTTCTATTGAGAATACTCCATATTTAGATCTTGATTTCGATAATGCACATTTTTAGAAGTCACTTTTACTCTTGATAATGTTAAGTTGTCCACTTTAAATTGTCTCTCTTAGCTATCTTTGCCTTTATCTTTTCCTTTCTCTTTGAGTTCGGTTACTGAGGGGGTTGGGAATTATATCATCATGGTCTTCAGTTAAAATTGTTGTTACCTAACCTTGAAGTAACCTTGACCAATCCTTGTCCAATAATCTCTCGTTTCTTAAACTTTTCAATTGAATCATGTTTTTTTCCGTCTGCATGGAAGAAAGCTTGTCATTGTCATTCCTTTTCCAAAACAGCCAAATCCTTCTGTTACAAATTTTAGTCCTATATCTATCTACACTCCTTGTTCTGTTCTGGAAGTCCTGGAAGGTATTTATTGTTTACAAACAAATGACAGACTATTTTGCACCTAATTGCCTTTTAGTCCTTAGTTTTAGTAAAAATAAGTGATGTTTGACGCTTGGTTATAGAAAGCAAACAACTGATTATTCTGGTATTATTGGATCTTGGTAGTAACTTCAATTCTGTTGATTTTGACATCCTTCTAGGCATTCTTTCCTCTCTCAATGTCGCTTCTTCAGCTATCAATTGCTTTGATCATATTCATATCTTCGTGGGCGCTCCCAATCTGTCCGCTGAATCTGGTTGACATTAACTCACTCTCTAGTTTAGTTTTCGATTCCGTACCAATTGCATACTCAAATAAAGTTAAAATTCTTGGAGTTCTGTTTGATTATAATATTTCTTGGTAATCTCATGTTGGAGATAGGTATAAGTAAGAAGATCTTTTACTCTTACCAGTCTCACAAGCGTCTCCAAAAATTTCTTCTGCGTCAGACAAAAATGTTTTTTGCTTGATCTTTACCTCTTTTTGATTATGCTGATGTACACACATCAAAAGTGTCTAGGGATCAAGCATTTTTGGGCAAAAAAATGGGCAGAAGAACAATGGCGTTTCGTGTGCTTTTCTGATGAGTCTCGTTTTGGTATGAGACCGGATACAAGACGTATACGACACTGGAGAACCCCTGGACGCCAACAGCGATTAAAATCCTGCCAGGAAGTCCATCCTTATAGTGGTGGAACCATCATGGTATGGGCGGGTATTTGGATCGGCGGAAGAACTGAGTTGATTTGGATCAGAGGCAACCTCAACGCTCAAATTTATGCTGAGACGATTGTATCAGACGTCATCGTTCCTCTACAAGTGCAAATCGGTCCCTTATTTCAGTTAATGCATGATAATGCACGACCGCACACCGCAAGAGTTGTAAGACAGACTCTCGCCGCAGCTAACATCAATGTCCTGCCCTGGCCTGCTCAGTCGCCAGACTTGAACTCGATTGAGCATGCATGGGATATGCTACAGAGAAGAGCTCTGCCGAATATGGAGGGTATCCAGTCGCAAGAAGACCTTTTTTTGTTGTTGCAACGAACATGGGCGGCCATTCCACAGCGTGATTTGGATGAACTCATTTTGAGTATGCCAAACCGATGTTCTTGTGTTGTTAGTGTTCGCGGTAGAAACACGGATTATTAATTGTTTAAGTTACCCAATAAAATTTTAAAGAAAACTGTTATTTCAGTCTTTTTTTCGAACTTTTGTGTTAGTGGTTCAAATGTCAAAAATCCTGTACGGTGCAACCGTGCATTTCTCAAGTCAGCAGTTTACGCGACGCACACATTTTATAATTCAGTAATTATATTCAGTTCGCATCGGACCGCCAAGGGAACCGAGTGTACTCACTACCAAACAAGTGGTATCTTAGCAAAACCGCGTTTAGGCCAGCAAGTGTGCCTCGTGTGTTAATTTCATTTCTTCCATTATATTCATTAATTCTCATTTACTTTTAAGGACATTTTGGACATTATACATATTTTACAATCTATTTCAATATTTCTTTCCCCACTTCTCATATCAAAAGAGTGTACAGTCAAGCAAGGACCGAGGTTTATTAGGAAAATGGCAAATTTCTTTATTAATGCAAAGGTGACTTGGTTTATCGTTACTGTGACAAACGAAAACACTTTATTTGATGAATCCTTAAAGAAAATTTTAATTAATATCAATCAGGAGAAAAGTTATTGCAAAAATATATGTTGATCCCTAGACACTTTTGATGTGTGTATGTTTCTAGATGCAACTGAGGAGCTTCTTAATAAACTGGAGCAATTGTAAAATTTGTGTATTCGTTTCATCTTTGGTCTACGGAAATATGATCACGTGTCGGAATTTCGGTCTCAACTAGTCTGCCAATCCGTCAGCGTGGAAACTGGCATATTTTTTATTTTCTAAATTGTATACTTAACAATCCTTAATCTCCTCTTTATCTTTGTGAGCGTTATTCCTTGCTCGTGTCTTGTGACAAGTCTTGACGTTCCACTGTATCTCTGCATTTTGAAGTTCCTCCTCATTATTATAGTAGCTATGATGATTTTTTTGCAAGCAGTGGCTATGGAATTCTCTTCCACATTCCTTGTGTAGTTGCTGTAATTTATTCATATTTAAAAAACAACATTTCCTCTCCAGATAGATTTAATTTAATATTTAGTGTATTTATAATACTATATTTATTTTTAAATTTCAGTACGTAATAGTTTATCAGCTAATACTTTCCAGCCACTGCGCCGACCCGTCGCTCTCGGCCAGATCGACCAATAATAATCGAAATCGATAGCCCAGCCTCAATCTGATTGGCGCAGCCGCGTCGCGCTAGCTCTTCTACTTTGTTTTGGCAAAACACTGTATCTTGCAATCCGCGAAGATTATTTGGACAATGCACTGCCGTATTTTACTATTTCAGGCCTGTAGTTTTTAGTAATTATAGTGTAATTTGCATTGTAATATCTCAGTATTTTTCATACAAAGTAAAAAAACTATGAATGCTATAACATCAAACAGGTTAAAAGAAATCGAATGAACGTTGTTAATTCAAAACACTGTATCTGAAGTTACAGTGTATTGGATTCACACGGTACCGCTGGCGCTGGTGTGGCATGTTTTGACTTAGGGTTACCAACTTTTTCTGGTATTCTAGATTATTTTCCGGGTCAATTTAAGTTACCACTTTTAAGGAATATTGCTGCTTTGGTTTTTAATTTCAAAGAAAGCACTTATTGCAAAAATATGTATTTCACCTTCTACTTGATTTTTAACACAAATCTACATGAATTATATATAATAATGTTTGCTTGTACACATAGGTTTTTGAAAATTGGTAATTGGATGTAGCCAGTACGGCCTTCGCCGCGATTTATATTTTCGCTTTATTAGTAAAGCAAGAAGCAGTGCAGCTTTATAAGAATTAAGAGTCCATGGTAACTTTTAGCTTCGTCAAGATTTATTATTACACTGAACAGTCATATTGCACGAGTCTCGTTCCGCACCGGGCCGACTACTATTCTTAAAAATGTTTCCTCCCTAACTCAAATCAAATTATCCCCAATTATACTTTATATTTTTAGCCGTCTTTCAAAAAGGAGGTTCTGTATTCGACGCGTATACATATGTAATAATTGACATATGTTAGACTATATGGGCATCTAAGCATATGTATATTCGAGTAACCCCTTCGGCTATCGTTAGTCTCCCTTCCCATTACAATTTCTGAAAACGATACTTCTACCTTCCATTTAAGACACAACAAGACATTGACCTTTACTTGTCAATTAACAACCCAAACACGATCTTGTTGTACATGCTACGCGTCTCCACCAAACAGGCAAATCGTTTATGAGCCAAAGTATATACTTTTATAACAAACTGCCACAGGATATCCGAGATCTTCCAATGAAGAAATTTAAACCTTTTGAAGCCGATTGTCAAAAAAGGCTTATTATAAAATCTCGAATTACCTGGAGGATAAAACTGCGTGGGCTTGAACTGCTCAAATCATGTAAGCTTAGAATTTTAAGGAACATAATCTGTAAAACTGTTTACACAATTGTTTAAAAAAAATACAAAAAAGGACATGCCCGCTGAGTGTCTTCCAAGATCTTCTCAGTAGCGGCCGCGTAAAAATGATTTTTGTGTAAGCCTCCGTGGGACCTATACATAATAATGTTATTTTGACTTTGACTTAGATACTATTGACCTCATACCCTACATTTTAGAATTAACAGGACATTTAGTATTAACTAGCTGATCCACGCAGCTCCGCCTGCGCTATTTTTACGTTAACTAAACTTTTAATAACAGACATTAGAATCGAATACATAACCTCCTTTTTTATAGTCGGTTAAAAACTGGGACCTACTTTTTACTTACACTCCGAAACACGGACCCGTTTAGTTCAAATGGCGTTAAACGGTCACCCATCTATTTAATGACCTTACCTAACGTTGCTTAACCCGATCGATTACAAAACCTTGATAACAACTCTCTATGAGTGTTTCCTTACTAATATTTATTATATTATAAAGAAAAATTGATAAAATCTGACCAAGCGTATAACCAAGTTCCCATTTTGACTTTAATCCCCTCTCCCAATCGATATACTATAACCAACTAGATTTGCTGTCACGACCCGAAAAGTGGTCACGAAAATAAGAGCTACGGAGACGGCTGTCGCTCAATTGTCTGCAATTATTATTAAACCTTATTTTATAGTATGTAAGTTATCTTTTTATATGAACATATTATTGTTTTGCGTGTACGTGTATAGTTGTAACCGCGACCACATTTTCGATGTCATTTTGTTCGTGACAGCTAATCTGGTTGGTATAGTATATAGTGCTAGATTACGGGATAAAAAGTATCCTATGTTAGGACATAGGATACTTTTACATAGGACATAGGATACTACGAGGTAGGCCTCGTAGTAAGATCTCAAATCATGCCAAGTTTCATTGCAATCCATTCAGTAGTTTCGGCGTGATGCTCAGCCGTGATACAGACAGACAGACAGACAGACAAAAATTTAAAAAAATACATTTTCGGCCTCAGTATCGGTTATAGAATGCCCTCCAAAAATAATTTTCAAAATATCTTCAATGTACAGAATTGGACCTGTTACAGTTTTATTATAAGTACTAGCTGACCCGCGCAGCTCCGCCCTCGCTTTTATTACATTTTGCTCCCCTTTTCTCCCTCCTCCCTAGATTAATCTCTATCCATATCTCTCTCTCTTATAAAAAAATCTAATTATATGCTCTTTCTCTTCTCTCTCTTTCCCCCTCCCGCTTCGGTTTCCGTCAGACTCCCCCTCTTCCTCTCCCTGTTGTCCTCTCTCTGAACCCTCTCCCCTCTCTCTTCTACGAACTTGCTCCTTCTCAATCCCCCCATACTCCACCTAACTCCCCCGATCCCTCACCCCATCACCCCCTCCTCGAATCCCCTCTCCCTCTTTCTCCTCTCTTGCACCCTCCTCTCTTTCTATATATCCTCGTCAACCATGGTATCAGCGGCATTAAATATACTTTATGACCTATTCTCAGACCTCCCCGATATGCACACAAAATTTCATACATATCGATCGGTTCACCCATCTGACTAATGACCTTGCCTTATGTTGCTTAACCTTAACCTAGCGGTATGAAATATACTGTATGACCTATTCTCAGACCTACCCGATATGCACACTTTCATACAATCGGTTCACCGATCTATTTAATGACCTTACCTAACATTGCTTAACCTTAACCTACCGGGATAAAAAGTCCTATGTCCTATGTCCGTTTCCTGGTTCTAAGCTACCTCCCCACCAATTTTCAGCCGAATCGGATAGGCCGTTCTTGAGTTATAAAAGTTCTATAGTGATTGTATGTCCAATTCCGCCGATAGATGGCGCTGTTCATAATGTAAATCACGCTAACATCGTAAATTACTGTCTAATGATATTCGATAATGAAAGTTCTTAATGTTTCGCATCTTTTATTGTTGCGACTGTAATACAATACCTATACACTACCTGGACTTGGGGAGTTTCATTAAAATTTCATGAACTGGCTTTTAAATAAAATGAACTGTTATTTTTCCCTTGCCTATTTCTTTCCTAATCTAGTTTGGACTCGCTCGGGAATTACAGATTTTAACTTTTCAAAGATATAATGTCATATTGCTATCAGCAAAGTACTTAGAACAATACAGAAATCTAATGAAAATTTCCTGGGTGTACCGGAACGGCTTACCCCTTACAAAAATTGACCCTTCGCCACTGCCATATCTTATGCAAACTAAATGTCTGCTCAGTCCCTATTGTATATAGCGTAATAATACATATCTTAATGATTAACTGATCAGTCTATAATTACCCTATTCACATACAAAGGAAATTACGTGGTAATATGTGCAAGTAATGTTTGACTGCTTGTTGATGTTTTGTATACCAATTTATACCCCTACTTCTACACAACACATCAGTGAAAGTCCTATCAAAATCCATCCACGGGTTTTCGAATGATGCCTGGACAAACAGAACGACAGACAGACAGACAGACAATAATTCAAAAAAAAATTGTTTTGGCCTCTATGTCGATAGTATAGTATCCCCACATAGAAATTTTGGAAAAATATTCAATGTACAGAAAAAGTGCTCTTTGAGTTTTATTATAGTATAGATAGATTGACAGCCTATACTAATGACCCGGCTGCGACATATATACATACATATATGTGTGTGTGTGTATGTATGTTTATTCCCATACTCCTCGGAAGCTACAAATCCGATTGCGGTAATTCTTGTTGTAATAGCTTCATCAAAATCAGTTCGGTACTTTAGTATATATTGCACTGTTTTGTTCCTAGTAAAGTCTAGCATAGTTGTTCTAGTTGCGTGGTAGTTTCATGCATTCAGAGCGTTATAATAGGTAAAGTCAATAAAAAGTTTAAATAAAATATTTCTAGTATATTAAAATCCGACTTTAACGATATTATTATGATCTAAAAAGTACTATATAACGAAAATGTATTGAAGTCGGTGCTTAACATAACATATTAACTGACATCAGCTTCCCTCGCCGGAGTTTTAAACCTTATCCATACCTACGTATAATATTAAAACGTACCGAAACCCTCAAAATGATTTTAGAAATTGGGTCAAAATTCAATGTTTAGTTTAGATTAAGGAAACAAACAAACAGGAGTGACTATACGTATAACACGGATAGTGACTAATTTTATATCTAATAAGTACCTAGGTACCTATTTATTTAGATTGTTTTAAATTATACATACACTACAAGCGGCTTTGCACGGTACGAAAAAATATTTCAACAATAAAATTTTAACAAAATTAATCAAACTCAATATATTTTCCTCGAAGCAAGTTTTATACACTAAGATCTTAACTACAAGTCGGTTTTTAGATTAATAACATTGCCCATTAATAAATGTTCATCATCATCATCATCATCATCAGCCGGAAGACGTCCACTGCTGAACATAGGCCTCCCCCTTAGAACGCCACAATGAACGACAATTGGCTATTTGCATCCACCGGTTACCTGCGACGCGCACAATGTCGTCTGTCCACCTAGTGGGAGGCCTGCCAACGCTGCGTCTTCCGGTTCGTGGTCGCCACTCGAGAACCTTTCTTCCCCAACGGTTATCGGTTCTTCGAGCGATGTACGAATAAATGTTACGTAATCAGAATACAAATAGTTCAATGTATTATGCTCCATTTATTTAGGGAGAAATCCTTAAAGTTGGGAACCCCGGAACTACCAAAGTCGCGGCGACTGGCATCTGTAGTGTGCGTGGTGTAGCGCGTGGTTGCTGCATCCAGCGACCGGAAAGCGTCGAAATCGCTGGTCGCTATCTGCTAGTAGTGTGCGGGGGTTCGCGATCGGCTGCGGTATCAAGCTTCCGAAAAGCAACAGAGTTGCCGAACGCGGATGCAAAAAGTATCGTGTCGGCGGAGGCCCTAAGAGATACTACGATCTTAGAGGAGATACCACTGGAGAGATCATGATGCGCTAACCCCTTTGCCAAATTTTGTTCATATGTTCAGGTCATTCTTTATTTGTGTGCGTATCTTTTTGAATGTGTTGCGAGTTTATTATAGTGTGGGTATGCGTGAAATTGTATATGTGTGTGTTTACTTCGCCTCCCGCACCCCGCAAAAGTGCCACGAAAAATTTGTTCGGGGAATTGACGCGATACTAGCTCCATTCTAATTACTCTGAGACTACGATCAACAACCAATTGGGATAAAATCACTATGCCGACAGGATAGTATATCTCAACATCACTACAACTTTAAAAATACGAACAACAATAAAATTTAACTTTTTATAACCTTTCGAGCATACTACAAACTTTGCTACAAAGAAAATCGTAAATATTCTGTGAACATATGGTATTTTTATTACACCTCGCCGAAAGGCAGGCAAATGTACTCATACCATACAGCCTTGTTTATTTTTGCCACATTTAGATCGCAATTCGCCAACGAGTCGAGGTAGGGATATTTTGTATACAATAGACATTTTTCATTACTTCTATTAGTCTGAATGATCTGAAATTTAGAACATATTGTAATACTTCAGGTAATCAGGATGGTCACAATAATCAACACATAAGCATTTGATGGTCAATTATATTTTATAAACAATCATGCAGAGTTTCCACTTACAACTGTTCTCAATGACGGTGACAGAATGACTGACTCGAACGTTGTGACACTTCTGTTTATATAGACAAACAGATAAGCTAATCATGAGTCATACTTATACAATAACTATTACATATTTATCATTAATTAATACTATTTAGACTGGAGATTGAATAAGAAGAATTATCAATTAATAATACCTATAAACGTAAACTAGTTTAAATATTACTCATAATGTATATTTTGTTACGCCGGAAGCTGTCAAGCGGACGGCGACATAATAACATTTTATTTACTAGGTAGTTAACACAAATCAAAATAATGCAAAGCTACAGAACAAATAAGATCACAAATATAATCGATATATAATTATGTAAGTGCACTACAAAGTTGAGCTGGTGTAAACAGATACCGGAAGTCTGTAACACTCGGCAATCCTGCATTTGCCGTGCCCCACGGCGATCAGTATTACAACGTCCAGCCTGGTTTGTCGCTTATACGGCATCTGAAAACAAAAAGACACAAAAGCAGAACATCTATCCATGTAGTCGTAATTAATAGGCATTAAGCTTGTAATAATTGTAATTACTAAACCATAAATTATATCCCAGTCTCAGTTTCTATTATTGCATTCATGAATTACAACATCTACATCCATATGTATCCTATATCACAGAGTATTTATTTATCACATATCACAGCATTTATTTATTCCATATCTCGCAGCTTTAATGAACCCCATATCACACAGTATTTATTTATCACACAGTATTTATGAACTCCATATCGCACAGATTTAATGAACCCCATATCAGACAGCATTTATTTACCACACAGCATTTATTTATATAGAATACAGTTTCTTTTATTGCATTCATGAATTACATCTACATTCATATGTATCCTATATCACAGAGTATTTATTTATCACATATCACACAGAATTTATTTATTCCATATCACAGCTTTAATGAACTCCTTATCAGACAGGATTTATTTATCACACAGTATTTATGAATCCCATATCGCACAGATTTAATGAACCCCATATCACACAGTATTTATGAACTCCATATCGCAGATTTAATGAACCCCATATCAGACACTATTTATTTATCACACAATATTTATGAACTCCATATTGCACTGATTCAATGAACCCCATATCACACAGCATTTATTTATCACACAGCATTTATTTATTCCATACACTTAGCATAGATTTTATTTATCCCATATCACTCATCTAGTTTATTTAATCCATATCCTACAGATTTTATCAAATCCCTATCACACAGATCCAATCTAATCCACATAACAGGCTTTATTTAACCCATATCACACAGATCCGATCTAATCCATATCACACAGATTTTATTTAACCCATATCACATAGATCCAATCTAATCCACATAACAGGTTTTATTTAACCCATATCACACAGATCCAATTTAATCCATATCACACAGATTTTATTTAACCCATATCACACAGATCCAATCTAATCCACATAACATAGGTTTTATTTAACCCATATCACATCATCATCATCATCATCATCAGCCGGAAGACGTCCACTGCTGAACATAGGCCTCCCCCTTAGAACGCCACAATGAACGACAATTGGCTATTTGCATCCACCGGTTACCTGCGACGCGCACAATGTCGTCTGTCCACCTAGTGGGAGGCCTGCCTACGCTGCGTCTTCCGGTTCGTGGTCGCCACTCGAGAACCTTTCTTCCCCAACGGTTATCGGTTCTTCGAGCGATGTGGCCTGCCCATTGCCACTTCAACTTGCAGATTCTGAGAGCTATGTCGGTGACCTGGGTTCTTCGGCGAATTTCCACATTTCGGATTCTGTCGCGCAAAGAAACTCCGAGCATAGCTCTCTCCATGGCTCGTTGTGTGACTCTGAACTTCTCTAAAAGGCCAGCCGTTAGAGACCACGTCTCAGTACCATATGTCATCACTGGCAACACACACTGGTTAAAAACCTTCGTCTTCAGGCACTGCGGTATTTTGGACGAGAAGATATCGCGTAGTTTCCCGAACGCTGCCCATCCGAGTTGGATTCTTCGGGCGACCTCTTTGTCAAAGTTGGACCGACCTAACTGGACAGTTTGTCCTAGGTATACGTAGTGGTCAACAACTTCGAGTGTATCGTTCCCAACAACTACCGGTACGGGTGCAACATGGACATTAGACATGATCTTCGTCTTGTCCATGTTCATTTTAAGACCCACCTGTTGGGAAACGCTACTGAGGTCGCTGAGCATCGTATTGAGGTCCTCCAGCGACTCTGCCATAATGACTATATCGTCGGCAAAACGAAGGTGATGTATTCGCCATTGATGTTGATGCCGAATCCGTACCAGTCCAAGAGCTTGAAAACCATATCACATAGATCCAATCTAATCCATATCACACAGATTTTATTTAACCCATATCACACAGATCCAATCTAATCCATATCACACAGATTTTGGTTTAACCCGTATTACACAGATCCAATCTAATCCATATCACACAGATTTTATCTAACCCATATTACACAGATCCAATTTAATTGATCACACAGATTTTATTTATCCCGTATCATAGCTTTTTATTTTATCCATATAACACAGTTTTAATTTAACCCATAGCACAGATTTTATTTATCCCATATTACACAGTATTAATATATATATCACACAGCTTTTATATATCCCATATCACACAGTATTAATGTATATCACACAGCTTTTATTTATCCTATAACGGTAATTATTGATAATCACTTTGCATAATACAAATTGTCCTACAGAGTAGTTACCGCAATTCCTATGAGATTTGTCGGATCTATCCTTCACGAGAGCAATTTAGCTGCAGTTAGTCTTTCCTCCAGTGCCTGCGTCTTACCTATAAAATCATTAGGCTCTCCCACAGGATAAGCAGGAAAACGTCAATTGATGCCCGAATAATGGCTGAAAAGGAGGGAACCTAGCGATCGCAAAATCAGTATTATAAAATACCCTAAATTATATCAATCTGGTGATCATCCCAAGTGCACTTGCTATCAAACATGCATAGATACTTACTTCGATTCACACACTACCTGATCATTTGAACTAGGACGTAATATCGTTTAGGATATGCTTTTCCTCTATTAGCGTGATCATGGTAAGATTTGTATACATGCAGATCTTTTAAATGTTATAAAGTTACGACATTATTACAGTTTACAAACAGCTTTAGAAAATACTTTCACACGGTCATAGTCTATGTTCTATTTGTAGATCAAAGTCTTAAATTGTAAGCCATCAGCGAGCTATGCGGGGAATAATAACTAAGGTGGTCCCTAATGCGGCGCAGTCCAACTCTGCATCCACGGGGATGCCATTGAAATATATCTGATAACGTTTTAGTGACCAACTGCTAATGTATCTAGCTCGTAACTATGATAAAAATTGTCTCTCTCTAGTCAATTACTAAAATATGCAATCTGTTATATAACGCCAACAGATTGGTTTTGCAACAGTACTCCTCTCCACCTAATCCAAGCCTACTTGCCCAATATGGAATATAGATTCTTGGACAGGAGCCCGTCTATTCTACGTCCTTCTTGGTCTACTGCGTGGGAGCTAGAGACATCCGCGAGTAAACCATTACAACATTAATCCTAATTGACGCATCCCAAACAAATTAGTTTTTTTTTTTTTTATATTCAGCTACACAACGAATTTGAGTGTATCCCGGCCGCATTGTTCCCGCGGAAATCTTGTGTTCTAAATAATTAACGCTTGTCTAAAAACTTTTTTAAAAATAACTACTTATAAAGATGGTAAGAAGTCTTCTAATAGACTAAGCCAGTGAACCGATATTGCCGGTAGCATGACGCCATCGTGGAATGTAACTACCTAGATCACCTAGTATAATTTGAGTAAGAAAAACGCTGACGTATTTGCTAAACTGACGGTCTCGAGAGTAGTAGGCAACGATTTTCCAAAACCACGGTTTAGCTGTTCGTCGACAACCGACATGAGGCATATTGCTATGATGGATATTGCTATTTAGCAGTACATGCATTGTGCGCTCTGTAGTCTAATTATATACTCTATAATAAACCCCTTTTTCCACTACAAGTCCTAGACTCGCATAGTCGAGACAGATTCCCTCATAACGTATTGCATCACTGATGCGTACAGTGCGTGGGAGTAGCAACACCATGCTGAAGGTTATTAGTACCTAGTAAGCCAGATTGTCCAATTATGAGGCACTGGGTACATTAACATGTGCATGTACCCAAACAAAAAGCGCGGGCAGGTACTTAAACTAAAATTATGCATTAAATAATTAAATTATGTATATAACCCATTATAGACCTTGTCTGTGTCTGTATTTTACTGTTTTTTTTACTGTATTTTTACTGTTTTTTTACTGTTTTTTTTTACTGTATTTTACTGTATTTTACTGTATTTTACTGTATTTTACTGTATTTTACTGTATTTTACTGTATTTTACTGTATTTTACTGTATTTTACTGTATTTTACTGTATTTTACTGTATTTTACTGTATTTTACTGTATTTTACTGTATTTTACTGTATTTTACTGTATTTTACTGTATTTCACTGTATTTTACTGTATTTCACTGTGTTTCACTGTATGTCACTGTATTTCACTGTATTTTATTGTCGTAAGATTGGTATATTTCATATATAATTCTCATCAGTACCTATTTCCCCGCTTGCTAAGAGTATATTATGCTTGCTACTCTGATAATTACTATCTCAGAGGATAACTAGCTGAAAAACAATTCCTCAACCTTATGATACCCCCGACGACTGTCAACTCCACTACAACAATAAGTATTCGTGAGAAATGTAAGGTTCGGGTTGATATTGACGTAAATTTGTACAAATGCATAACATCGTGGCGGTATTACATTACTGTATTCTAAATAGACTAGGAATTCAATTGATTGTTGCATACTAAGTTTTTTTTATATTAAAAGTTATGAATTAATCTTAGAAATATTCTGAGGTAACTAAAAATATCTTCTGATTTACCATTGACTACCCAATTATTAAGACTAATTATCAGCAAGATTTTCATCATCAAAAATCAGCAATACCGCACAAAACATGAACATTAATATAAGAAGTTTCCAATGAGTTTGAATATCAACCACCAAATCCTTTCATTGTAACTATAGAAGGTTTGATCCTCGGCTTTAAATACGAGCTTCGTAAACTTAAGTTCTGTAAGAATATTTTTTTTTTTACTACCAGTGTCTGCGCATGCAATAAGGTGCTAACCATTACTATTTGCTATATTCCTGTAAAAGACCATATAAACATTTTAAGTTACAAATAAAACGCTACTGACCTTTTGTGCCGATGTGAAGAGCCAGCCGCAGCGCCTCGTAGCACGGCATCTTGCAGCCCCGTACTACATGGCCCTCTCCTAACCGCGTAGCATTTCCGATCTCTTGTGGATCCTTGAAGACTAATCGGTGAGCTGTCGAACAGTTTCGCCACAATCATACATGTCCCACTGGTTAATTTTATTTCTTGTCGTTGCTTGATTCTTCATCCGGTAGTATGATGGAATAATCTCATCGTCGTTTTGAAGTCCGCGGCGCCTTTTTCGTTGAACAGCCTTATCGATCTCCTCGTAGTCAGGTGAACAAGAAAAAAAATCTTAGTTTTCTTCGTCATCTCTTGAAATTGTTGTGTATAGTTTCCATAAATCTTTGTACCAATTCCATCAACATGTGGGCCTGAATATATCCCACTTCTGAAGTGTAATACTTCAGGTAATCAGGATGGTCACAATAATCAACACATAAGCATTTGATGGTCAATTATATTTTATAAACAATCATGCAGAGTTTCCACTTACAACTGTTCTCAATGACGGTGACAGAATGACTGACTCGAACGTTGTGACACTTCTGTTTATATAGACAAACAGATAAGCTAATCAAGAGTCATACTTATACAATAACTATTACATATTTATCATTAATTTGTATTTAGACTGGAGATTGAATAAGAAGAATTATCAATTAATAAAACCTATAAACGTAAACTAGTTTAAATATTACTCATAATGTATATTTTGTTACGCCGGAAGCTGTCAAGCGGACGGCGACATAATAACATTTTATTTACTAGGTAGTTAACACAAATCAAAATAATGCCAAGCTACAGAACAAATAAGATCACAAATATAATCGATATATAATTATGTAAGTGCACTACAAAGTTGAGCTGGTGTAAACAGATACCGGAAGTCTGTAACAATATGTAAATCCGATGATATTAAATAAAATGGTAACCTTCACCAGGGTCTGATGATGATCAGGAAAAAGTGGTAACAGGATCTCGGCCCAAATAAACGTAAACCCACCGACTTTGGGCTCGTTAGGTAGGTCTCGACGAGTAGTTGCTAGAAAAATGGTGATCAGTCTGATGATGGAGCAGGAAGGTGGTCACGGGATCTCTGCTTAGTGCAGACGTACCGAACGTAGACCTACCGAATTTGGATTAGTTGGATAGGTTGCTGCGAGCAGTAGATAGAAAAACTTGATCAAAGTCTGGTGATAGGAGCAGGCAGGTAGGTGGCAACAGGAATTCGGCTCCATTAAATGTAGGACCCACCGAATTATAAATCTATGGTTAAATCTTGAGTAGTTGGACAGATACTGATCAGGGTCTGATAATAGCACAGGAAAATCATTTTAAGAGTTCGTTTACCTATTAAATTTATACTTGTAGTACAGTTACTAAATTACAAATAAAAGTAACGCATGCCGTAATAATTCTGTTCTTTAATGAAAGTCAAATTACAAGAACCATCTTCCAAACACTTTTATGGCTGCCTAGCAACCTTAACAAATATTTATTTTGATAAACATGCCATGGTTATTTTTTAATAGGGGCTGAAATATGGTCTGAAAATATCAAAGTGAGACTACTATATCGAGTGGGGTATCATATGAAAGGGCTTTATTTGCACATTTTAAAGCAGATTTATTTGGTTTTTGATAAGTATGTAGTTATTGGTTTTTTTATACGACCAAGGTGGCAAGCATGCGTACGGCCCGCCTGATGGTAAGCAGTCACCGCAGCCTATAGACACTAGCACAACCAGAAGAATCACTAGCGCGTTGCCGACCCTCAAGACATTAGATGTTAAGTCTTTGTGTCCGGTAATTTAACTAGCTTAAAATCAAAAATGTCAAAAACATTAAATAAAAAATACTCGTCTCCGACTTGTCTCCGAAGTTAGTGGAGGGAAAAATCTAAAATAATTATGAGTAATACATGTCAATAGATATTTTACAGGAATAAATCTAATTCTAATTATTAGCTTTTAGTAATCCTAAAAAACCTCGACAATCAAACTTATTTTTGTGGTTTGGTTCATTTTTTTTGGAAATCTAACAAATTCAGCAGATGCACAGATTCTATATATCTTAATTAGTAATAACAAGTAAGGATAGACACGTCTCTTTATTTTTCACAATGACAGAATGTACTGACAAGACCTTTTAAATATAAATACATCTTACGCTATGCTCTATAAAAAGTTCGAACATGTAAAGTTATAATAAAATTATCAAATCTTAATACTTTTGCTATCTGAGGTGTTAGATTAATTGTAAAATAACTTTAATACGTCCAAGGATGGTATGGAACCCTCGCCTCGGTGCGCGAGTCCGACTCGCACTTGCCGGTTTTTTTTTTTAAATTCATCTGCCAGTTTCTCATGATCTCATGATGTGTAGTTAATATCTATATTACAGCTTCTACTAGTGTCGCTGTGTGCGTGCGCGCACAGCGAGCCGCTGGCCGCCGTGCTGCGCCGCCGCAGCGACGGCTACGGCGGCTACGCCAGCGACTACAGCCAGGACTACGAGCCCTACCTATTCGCAGCCGTGCCCCTGCACGCACCCCTCCCGGTGCTGAGAGTGCTCTCGCCGATGCCGCTGACGCCGCCTGCCAACCACCACCGCCTGGCCGCATCCTACCAGCGTCCGGTGTACGCGCGCCCGCCGTACCAAGCCGAGTTCAGCTCTGACAATTCAGACTACGAAGTCATCTACGAGCCGCCGCGCAGTGCGGAAGCTCAGCATAAGAAACATAAAACTTTATATCCCAAACCGCAGTATCAACCCGCGAGTGTTGCCAGTGAGCCGGAAGAGACCATTCTGTACGCGAGACCCAACCCGCAGGGCGGGTACGTCTACCGCAAACGGCATGGGAGCGCGCGCATTCCCCCCAAAACAACCTCCACACCAATTATATTAAGAATACATAAGCACAAAATCATCAGGGACGACCGGTAATCAGTGATGAACCGGATATTCGTATTCGTGGGCAAGGAACGGAGGAGCGAGAAAGATCCGCATCCGTGTCCGTATCCATTACTGTTTTTACCGTAGTGAAAAAAATCTTAAATCTATGGTTTTTACGGATCTTTTACTTTATTAATTTTATAATACGCGATGAGCGATAGCAATGTAAAATTATTTAATTCCATTCAGATTAATTTTTATTTCTTAAAATCTAATATCTGGCACCTCGCGTCTGGCGACCCCCCGCTCCGGACACCCCGCGGGGAAGGAACAGATGCATTCTTTCGATAATTTTTCCAAATTTTATATATACTTAATAAATAACGCGGTCTTATCGCTTTAGCGATAAGACCGCCTTAAGGGCCTCCGCCGACACGATACTTTTTGCATCCGCGTTCGGCAACTCTGTTGCTTTTCGGAAGCTTGATACCGCAGCCGATCGCGAACCCCCGCACACTACTAGCAGATAGCGACCAGCGATTTCGACGCTTTCCGGTCGCTGGATGCAGCAACCGCGCGCTACACCACGCACACTACAGATGCCAGTCGCCGCGACTTTGGTAGTTCCGGGGTTCCCAACTTTAAGGATTTCTCCCTAAATAAATGGAGCATAATACATTGAACTATTTGTATTCTGATTACGTAACATTTATTAATGGGCAATGTTATTAATCTTAAAACCGACTTGTAGTTAAGATCTTAGTGTAAAAAACTTGCTTCGAGGAAAATATATTGAGTTTGATTAATTTTGTTAAAATTTTATTCGTTGAAATATTTTTTCGTACCGTGCAAAGCCGCTTGTAGTGTATGAAATTTAAAACAATCTAAATAAGTAGATACCTAGGTACTTATTAGATATAAAATCAGTCACTATCCGTGTTATACGTATAGTCGCTCCTGTTTGTTTGTTTCCTTAATCTAAACTAAACATTGAATTTTGACCCAATTTCTACAATCATTTTGAGGGTTTCGGTACGTTTTAATATTATACGTAGGTATAATTATATGTATAATTATAAGGTTTAAAACTCCGGCGAGGGAAGCTGATGTCAGTTAATATGTTATGTTAAGCACCGACTTCAATACATTTTCGTTAAAGTACTTTTTAGATCATAATAATATCGTTAAAGTCGGATTTTAATATACTAGAAATATTTTATTTAATCTTTTTATTGACTTTACCTATTATAACGCTCTGAATGCATGAAACTACCACGCAACTAGAACAACTATGCTAGACTTTACTAGGAACAAAACAGTGCATTACATACTAAAGTACCGAACTGATTTTGATGAAGCTATTACAACAAGAATTACCGCAATCGGATTTGTAGCTTCTGAGAAGTATGGGAATAAACATATATACATATTATACACACACAGACACACATATAATATGTATGTATATATGTCGCAGCCGGATCATTAGTATAGGCTGTCAATTAATACTAAATGTCCTGTTAATTCTAAAATGTAGGGTATGAGGTCAATAGTATCAAAGTCAAAGTCAAAATAACATTATTATGTATAGGTCCCACGGAGGCTTACACAAAAATAATTTTTACGCGGCCGCTACTGAGAAGATCTTTTTTTTTTTTTTTTTTTTTATTTATTTATGGACAACCAACAAGACTTACACTAATACATTGCATTTTTTACATTGGTGAACTTAAAACTAAGTGCAAGCTTAATTATAGGTCGCCACAGCATGCAAAAAACGCGTTAATCTTGGAAGACACTCAGCGGGCATGTCCTATTTTGTAATTTATTTTAAACAATTGGGTAAACAGTTTTACAAATTATGTATAGGTAGCCTTAAAATTCTAAGCTTACATGATTTGAGCAGTTCAAGCCCGCGCAGTTTTATCCTCCAGGTAAATCGAGATTTTATAATAAGCCTTTTTTGACAATCGGCTTCAAAAAGTTTAAATTTCTTCATTGGAAGATCTCGGATATCCTGTGGCAGTTTGTTATAAAAGTGTATACTTTGGCTCATAAACAATTTGTCTGTTCGGTGGAGACGCGTAGCATGTACAACAAGATCGTGTTTGGGTTGTTATTTGACAAGTAAAGGTCAATGTCTTGTTGTGTCTTAAATGGAAGGTAGAAGTATCGTTTTCACAAATTGTAATGGGAAGGGAGACTAACAATAGCCGAAGGGGTTACTCGGATATACATATGCTTAGATGCCCATATATAGTCTAACATTGTCAATTATTATAATTATGTATACTCGTCGAATACAGAACCTCCTTTTTTAAGACGGCTAAAAAAATAAAGTATAATTGGGGATCATTTGATTTGATTTAGGGAGGAAACATTTTTAACCGACTTCAAAAAAAAGGAGGAGGTTATCAATTCGGTTGTATGTTTTTTTTTTTATGTTTGTTACCTCAGAACTCTGTCGTTTACGAACCGATTTGGAAAATTATTTTTTTAATTGAAAGGATATGCTTCCAGATTGATCCCATTTTTTTCAAAAACAGGTTCTGATGATGGGAACCATGAGTAACTGAGGGAACTCCTTAAATATTATAGGCATACATATAGCGTTTTTGGTATTTTTAGAAACTAGTCAAGCATTTTCATTCAGAAAGTATCATTTGGTGAAGTGGATCTGATGAAGAAGGCCAAGACGGCCACCGGAACTTTGTAATAAAATTGACAATCCATCCTATCCTAGCCGTGCCTACTAAACGTAGAACTACCGAATTTGGACTCGATGGATAGTTCTCGACGAGTAGTTGCTAGAAAAATGGAGATCAGGGTTTGATGGTTGAGCAGGAAGGTTGTCACGGGGTCTCTGCACCAATAAACATAGACCCACGAGTTTGGGTTCGTTGGGTATCTCTCGACGACTAGTTGCTAGAACAATGGTGATCAAGGTCTGATAATGGAGCAGGAAGGTCGTCACGGTATCTCGGCACCAACAAACGTAGATCTACCGAATTTGGACTCGTTGGACAGGTCTCGACGAGTAGTTGCTAGAAAAATGGAGATCAGGGTCTGATGATGGAGCAGGAAGGTCGTCACGGGATCACTGCACCAATAAACGTAGATCCGCCGAGTTTGGGCTCGTTGGGTAGCTCTCGATGAGTAGTTGCTAGAAAAATGGTGATCAGCGTCTGATGATGGAGCAAGAAGGTCGTCACGGGATCTCGGCACCAACAAACGTAGACCTACCGAATTTGGACTCGTTGGATAGGTCTCGACGAGTAGTTGCTAGAAAAATGGTGATCAGGGTCTGACAATGGAGCAAGAAGGTGGACACGGGTTCTCGGCACAAATAAATGTAGACCCACCGAGCTTGCAGTCCATGGTTCTCGAGAACTACGAGTATAACACCTAGATATCTTCGGTTTATGGCAATTGGTTTGTTTTATTAAGATATTGTCTGTCACATCTACATTTTTTAAAATTTTTGCTTAAGCTTATATTTTAGTGATGGTTCATAGTTGTTATGTAGTGGGTGTTTTTAAAATAAATATTAAACTGGCTGTTTGTCAGAATAAAATATAAGTTTTTAAAAGTTAACCTAATAATACACCAAGGGAACCACTAAAAAGAATAAAATAAAAATATTTTTTACAAAAAAAAGAACCGCCTTCAAAATGCAACTAAAAGAATTCTAAGAATTAGTGGTTTTTACATATACATAATACATTGTTGGACTTGGGCTACAACATATTATAAATACATATTACTATCGAAGTCGGTGCCTAACGTCTAGCAAATACTTACAAGGGCAGTAGGTACCTAACTGTTTTCCAGTTTGGCGCCGTCTTTGATAGTAATATGTATTTATAATATGTTGTAGCCCAAGTCCAACAAAGTATATGTAAAAACCACTAATTCTTAGAAATTATTTCAGGCCTTTTAGTTGCATTTTGAAGGCGGTTCTTTTTTTGTAAAAAATATTTTTTAAGAGTAGTAGTCGGCCCGGTGCGGAACGAGACTCGTGCAATATGTGTTCAGTGTAATAATAAATATTGACGATGCTAAACGTTACCATGGACTCTTATAAAGCTGCACTGCTTCTTGCTTTACTAATAAAGTGAAAATATAAATCACGGTGAAGGCGGTACTGGCTACATCCAATTACCAGTTTTCAAAAACCTATGTGTTGAAGCAAACATTATCATTCAATCATTCATGTAGATTTGTGTTAAAAATCATGTAGAAGGTGAAATATATATTTTTGCGATACGTGCTTTCTTTGAAATTAAAAACCAAAGCAGCAATATTCCTTAAAAAGTGGTAACTTAAATCGACCCCGAAAATAATCTAGAATACCAGAAAAAGTTGGTAACCCCCCTAAGTCAAAACATGTCACACCAGCGGTACCGTGTGAATCCAATACACTGTAACTTCAGATACAGTGTTTTGAATTAACAACGTTCATTCGATTTCTTTTAACCTGTTTGATGTTATAGCATTCATAGTTTTTTTTACTTTGTATGAAAAATACTGAGATATTGCAATGCAAATTACACTGTTTTTACTAAAAACTACAGGCCTGAAATAGTAAAACACGGCAATTGATGACGCAGTGCATTGTCCAAATAATCTGCGCGGATTGCAAGATACAGTGTTTTGTCAAAACAAAGTAGAAGGGCTAGCGCGACGTGGCTGCGCCAATCAGATTGAGGCTGGGCTATCGATTTCAATTATTATTGGTCGATCTGGCCGAGAGCGACGGCGGCGCAGTGGCTGGAAAGTATGAGCTGATGAACTAATACGTACTGAAATTTAAACATAAATATAGTATTATAAATACACTAAATATTAAAATAAATCTATCTGGAGAGGAAATGTTGTTTTTTAAATATGACTAAATTACAGCTACTACGCAAGGAATGTGGAAGCGAATTCCATAGCCACACTGCTTGCATGGTAAAAAAAAACATTATAGCTACTATAATAATGAGGAGGAACTTCAAAATGCAGAGATATACTGGAACGTCCAGGCTTGTCACAAGACACGAGCAAGGAATAACGCTCACAAAGATAAAGAGGAGATTAAGGATTGTTAAGTATACAATTTAGAAAATAAAAAATGTACCAGTTCCGCCGCTGACGGATTGGCAGACATTCTAGTTGAGCCCGAAATTCCGACACGATCATATTTCCGCAGACCAAAGATGAAATGAATACACAAATTTTACAATTGCTCCAGTTTATTAAGAAGCTCCTCAGTTGCATCTAGAAACATACATCAGCATAATCGAAAAGAGCTAAAGATCAAGCAAAAAAGATTTTTGTCTGACGCAGAAGAAATTTTTGGAGACGCTTGTGAGACTGATAAGAGTAAAAGATCTTCTTACTTATACCTATCTCCAACATGAGATTCCCAAGAAATATTATAATCAAACAGAACTCTAAGAATTTTAACTTTATTTGAGTATGCAATTGGTACGGAATCGAAAACTAAACTGGAGAGTGAGTTAATGTCAACCAGATTCATCACGTATCCGCCACCAAATATGTATGATAGCCTGAGAATTAGTAGAGTTCACTAACAAGCCAATTGATTTTGCCCACTGACTTATGCTATCTAAATCTTTATTAAGCTTATATATCGCTTACCGAAGCTTATCAATATTGGCATGACAATAAAGCTAAGGATGATCATGCATAGAGATGATAGTTAGAAAACCCTCGCGATAACATTCATGAAAACTGAAAAGAGGAGAGATTACGCCACCCAGTGGAACACCCGCCTCAAGCTCACACCACACAGATGATGTCTCCTCAAAGCGGACAGACTGGGAGCGCCCACGATGATATGAATATGATCAAAGCAATTGATAGCTGAAAAAGCGACATAGAGAGAGGAAAGAATGCCTAGAAGTATGTCAAAATAAACAGAATTGAAGTCACTACCAAGATCCAATAATACCAAAATAATCAGTTGTTTGCTTTCTATAACCAAGCGTCAAACATCACTTATTTTTACTAAAACTAAGGACTAAAAGACAATTAGGTGTAAAATAGTCTGTCATTTGTTTGTAAACAATAAATACCTTCCAGGACTTCCAGAACAGAACAAAAATAAAATTTGTAACAGAAAAATTTGGCTGTTTGGGAAAAGGAATGACAATGACAAGCGTTCTTCCCAAGACGGGAAAGAACAGGATTCAATTTAAAAGTTTAAGAAACGAGTGATTATTGGACAAGGATTGGTCAAGGTTACTTCAATGTTAGGTAACAACAATTTTAGCTGAAGACCATGATGATATAATTCCCAACCCCCTCAGTAACCGAACTCAAAGAGAAAGGAGAAGATAAAGGCAAAGATAGCTAAGAGAGACAATTTAAAGTGGACAACTTAACATTATCAAGAGTAACAAGTGACTTCTAAAAATGTGCATTAATTGAAATCAAGATCTAAATATGGAGCATTCTCAATAGAAAATACCAAAATATATCAAGAACTGCCACGTCTGTGCAGTATTATGGTTCTCCAACTTGGTAGGTATCTACCAATACACTTTTAGGCCCTGTTTTCCCAAGTCAATACACTGTAACTATATGATACAGTGTATTGCCTTAACAATATCTTCCTTAGCTTCTGACAACTATTAGAGCAACACAAGTTATCGACGATAATTCATTATGTATACTCTAAATATATATAAAACTTAATAGGCTGGATAACTTATAAAATTATTTTTAAATTGGCAGCAAACACTAAAAACTTTCTAACGAAAATTTTGGAGTAATCTTGAAAAAACTAAAAAAATCTATTTTGCTCATTTTCTCAAAATCAGTTTTTCGTAGTTACAGTGTATTGGATTCACACGTTACAGCGCACAGTGGGCGTTAAAACAAGCTTCTCTTTCATAAGATTTTTGATAATGTATTTCTTGTGGTTTTTAAATACAAACAACCGTATTCATAATCATAACGATATAAGATCATTGCGTTCGATTATGTATTATGTGTTGTGTATTATATCAATACGTAGGTACTGAAAAGACTTTTTAAATAAAATAAATAAATAAATATTTCGCAAGCTTTAAGTGATTTTAAAGATGCACTAGGGGTTATGAAAATGGAGAAAATTTTATCCCGCAGTTCAATCAAGGTTTCATGAACTGGCCGTTTTTCATTTATGTAACTTACTTTGTTGCTTCGGAAGCGCAGGGAAACCGCTTGCTTTAGAAACTGAAGAGCTCCGGGCTCTTCTTTACACTTTGCTAAATGCGACGAAACGCGAAACGCGCGAAGTAAGTTATTTATTATTGGTTTGGACAATACAGGCCGATTGAAAATAAGATGAAAATGAAATGACGACGTGTAAAGGACGAAGTTTTCTTGCATGAAATTATTATACAATATGCGTTGTTACTGATTGTTTAAAACCTATAAACAATCTATACCTAAGTACTAACTGATGACGGGCCCGTTGGTCTAGTGGTTAGTAACCCTGTCTCCTACCCAACAGGTCGTGGGTTCGATTCCCACCAAGTGTCTGGGTGTTTATCTATATAAGTATATACTTACAAAAAAAAAGTATATATGTATTAGTATCAGTTGTCTGGTTCCATAGTACAGGCTCTGCCTAGTTTGAATCAGATGACCGTGTGTGAATTGTCCCAGGATATTAACTAAATATGTGCAAGCGATGCTGCAGGATAAAGCTAGTACATAATATACAATACAATACAAATACTCTTTGAAGAAATATACATTTGAAATTAAAACAATTAAAAACAGTGAACAACAAGGCGGACTTATCACTAAAGCGATCTCTTCCAGTCAACCTTGGGGTACAGGACAGAGCATTCTTATGGGCAGGTGCAGTTATATAAATAAATTTAGTGGATTAAAAAAATATATATATATTAAAAAAAATTAATAAAATAAAAAATAAACTACATATTATAATATATTATGATAGACTAATACATATCTATTACCAAGAAAGTGAGAGAAGATCATTTTTTTTAAAGCTAATGTTCAAACTTAAGTGCATTTATTTGAATCATACTGTAAAAACTTCTACACTTGCCAACTCTGGACAAATTATAAAAGGAGGTCATTGGATGGTATTCGTGTACAATATAATAACATTTTCAGACACCTCATGGGTTTTAAATAGGTACTGTAGTGCCTCTAGCAAGTTTACGGAGGCGCGTCTGAACACGTTCAATGCCATTCAGAGCAGCTGAATTGCTTCATATATGGCCAGGGTTGGTCAGTGTAGAAACGGTATTATTAAAGAAATCGCGGACCGTTGGTCTATAACGAACATGTGTAGACGTTGGCGTGAAATAGCTGCTTAAAATTCTTTTTTTTACTGGAATGTCTGTTTTTTTTGTTTAGTTTGGTTATTATTTATTTATTCTGTTTGCTTTCTTCCTTTTTTTTGTCAATGTGTTTTTGTATTTTTTTTTGTATGGATCAAGAGTCTGAAATAAACGTATATTATTATTAAATACATTGGTTTAATTAAAAGGCAGATGAAGTTCTCTTTTTATAAAAAAAAACTACGCATTTGTAGTTTTTTTTCTGTCTAAATTGTTCTTATTGTGCTTGTTTATCGTAAAGATTATATAATTAAATAATACCTGAAAATTGTTTTGGGTGAAGTATATAATATCATTTTTTTTATATTTCATTCAACTTCTTGATTATGTATTTGCATTTCAAAGTTCTTAAGCGATTTTACCATTATTCAGAAGGATTAGTCAAATCCTGGTGACTTAGATGCAAAGCGAACTTGTTTTTTTATAAAGTACCTACTGGGTATTAGTTTATACATACTTATATGTATATCAACATAATAACAACGACATCTATAATACCGCAATAGCAGCATGTGATATTTGTAAAAGGGTTAAGGTTGAAACTCAGACGGTTTTGTTACCATAACCGTAACGTGACCAAAAAGATTCAGCTTTACAATTCAAACACAAAAAAAAAACGGGAAACAAATTATATTTTGATACATTTGGAATGTTGTTACAACATTTAATGTTGTTAAGTTAAAAATAAAACTTGTGATTACTAAGTAATTCGATGTTATGGTAATTTTAACAAATCCGTGTATTTGAACTACATAAAATATATTTCATTTTTCAAAAAAATTAAGCTAGTGAACCTTATTTTTGGCCCACTGTGCATCGATGACAGCAGTCGCTAAAACGCGGTGCAGCATTGATGCGGTTGCTAAAACGCGCGACTCCGATACAGCGACCGAGCGCAAGGAGTAGCTCAATGGTCGCTAATGAGTTGCTAAAACGCGATGCAGTCGCAAAGTTGCCAGTCGTTGCAGCTAGAAAACGCTAGTGGGCGGAGGCCCTTAATTGTCAAACTGCAATTTTACTTTTCCATTTTATGTTGTATCTTCTTTTTTGGTGTACAATAAAGAATATTTGTATTGTATTGTAAATAATAATAAAGTTATTACATATACATTTTTTGAAAATAGCCGGTAAATAAGAGGGAGAAAAATATTATGGAAAAAAATATTTTATAATACATAGTCTAATCCCGGGATAGTCCCGGGATCCCGGGACTACGCATCAAAAATCCCGTAATCCCGGGATTGAAAAATTTGCTCGGGATTGTATTCTCTAGTCGCATCGCATCCCATCGGATTATGAGAGTAATAGAAGAGACAGTGTATTTATATTATTACTAGCTGACCCACGCAGCTCCGCCTGCGCTATTTTTACGTTAACAAAATTTTTAACCGACTTCAAAAAAAGGAGGAGGTTCTCAATTCGTCTGTATATATATTTTTTTTTTTCAATGTATGTTCGCGCATAACTCTGGCAATTATGAACCGATTTGCAAAAATCTTTCTTCCATCCATTCTTTAATCCGTTAGTTGGGTCCCATAAAAAAATTATTGCTTCCGAATAAGTAGTTCCTGAAAAAACAATAATGGTGACTGCGCAGGAAACTTGCAGGAAAGCCTATATAGATGACTTTTTGGTCGCTTTTTTAGGACAAAAATGGTCATAACTCTGGCAAGTATTTACCAATTTCAATGATTCTTTTTTTATTCGAAAGAAGAAACCACTGTAATGAATCTGTATGAAATTTATCACAACCGGATAAGAACTTCCTGGAAGACCATGAACGATGAGGAGGAATTTATATTAATAAAGGAAAAAAAAAAAAAAAAAAACTGGTAAAACCCATAAAACTGATGTTCGACATTACATTGCTCTGACAATTATGAACCGATTTCGATGATTCTTTTTTTATTCGAGAGAGTAAACTACTATGATGATTCCATGCAAATTTCATTACGACCGAATATTTTTTTCCGAAGAAACATGAATTATGTAAAACTATGTAGACCATAATGTGATCATAACCTACCTAGATCATTTTACGGTCTTCGATGGTTCAATCTTTATATATGAAAATATCACTAAAAATTTTAAAATGAAATCTTTTTAAAAAAAAATTGAACAGACTTCAATATCACTGAAAAGTATAAAATAATTTTATTATTATTGAAGTTGGTGCCAAATATACACAGCCGGTAAGCTAACACCAACTTCAATAATATTTAAATTATTTTATACTAGCTGACCCACGCAGCTCCGCATGCGCTATTTATACGTTAAGAAATCTACCTAACACTACTAAAAACTTAGAGGAAGAATACCAATAGAGAGCTGAACACTTTCTTTCTCATTCACGCAAGAAAAGAATGCGTGTTACGTGTGATAGAAAGAAACAGTGTATACGATTTTTTCTCCCTCAGCATGTGATCGATTTTTCCGCACGGTTGGTGCGGAACAAATTTGACGTTTGCTCCAGGACCCGACCATCAGGGGTTAACGTGCTTTTAAAATTAAATAAATTACTTAAAATACAATTAAAAACTAACTGTGAAATTACTGTGTGTTGTGGAAATCTTATAAGAATGGTGCAGTGCAGAAGGCTGTAATATTAACAGTGAACGTAAAATTTGTGAAATATCATTTCACAGGCAAACGTGAATTATTATGGCCAATTTATAGATTACATTTAGAAACTAATACATGTAAACGACTTATTTAGATCTTATTGCTCTAAATTAGTTACTATTTTACTTGAAAGTTACGTGTAACATCGATAAATTCTTGTTTTTCATCCATAACCTAAAATTTTCAGTTTATTGATCGCCATTATCAGTGTTGCCAGTGTATAAAAGAGAGACTACCATAAATAAGTGGTAAATAATTATTAAGTGCATCATACACGATCCCACATGCTGGGTGCATCGAAGAATTTATTTTTATGATTTCCTGAAAATATGGATATTTGTATACTGTGGATAGCAGCAACAAAAAGAATTAAGTAGGTTGCTAAAAATTATTCCCGAATGCTTAAATATTCAGAAATAACGTAAGCGCTCAAGTAATTCGTCCAAGGCTGCGCAGGACGTATACATTCGTTATTTACAGGCACAATGGTCATTGTACATTTAATCGTGCTTTTACTATATGCATGTTGTTTAAACATATGTATGTATGTTGTTGGTTACAATTTATTGGTAAATTTGTCTGAATTATAAATAAATAGTACCGACGTTGAATAGTTTGTTTCATTTGCCCCCCTATTATGTACCTATCTCGTTTGACAACTAAAGTGATGATCAATAAAGCAAAGTGACTATTAAATAACTATCAAATGATTCATTTGGTATTGCCTAACTTGAATCACCAATAAATACCAAACACACTTTCAGTAGACATCAAAGTTTGGTGGACAACTGAAGCTTGATAGTCTTGATAGTCACTTGGGTGGCTAAAGATACGCAATAGCCCTGCTCGTAGGTAATAGTTGTATTTACTATTGGCTGATCGTGAGGAGGTTGTGAGGTGTTCGTTAGTAAAAGACCGTTCGGTGTGCGCACTCGTTTATTACTGACTCGTCGACAGTGACAGGTAACATAAGGCTGCGTATACCACACTCCTCCACCTTAACTTTGGAACCTGATGACAACACAAGTAAGGTAAGGTAAGGTACTATACATTATTGATTAAAAGAACTTCTTATAATCTACTCTCTTCTTACGTCGTGTGACCGGTGGAACATATGGCGGCGTAGAAGAGGGTTCTGGTTGTTTTTGAGCTTCATTTACAGTATTGTAATGCGCAGCAGACCCTGACGCCAGAACTGGCGGTGGAGGCAGCTCGGGTATCCCCCGCTCACACGGCACTTCCTCACAATCGCCCCAAATGTCATCGGTCTGCTGGGCATCTGTACCAATTTCTTGCACAATGCTACCTTCTCCACTTCCCTCTCCTATAGTTTGCTGGTCATTTTGAAGGTCACAGTTGCGATTTGTTGCTCGCATGTTACTATCAGGATCGACTGGTTTTCCTAGCACTGCAGATACGGGAAATGGAGAAGATGTATTTGAGCTACAAACATTACTATCCGGACTTTTATTCATGTGAAGCTGGTCTACATGCCGAATACACATTGCATTATATTTAAATATAAATACTTCATACATTCTTATCCCTATTCTCTTTTTTATTTCACCCTTTTCCCAACTTTCCTTCCTAGAACTATACCACCGAGCCCATACTTTATCACCAACCTCAAATTGCCTTCTACTTACATAATCATTGTCTTGGTGGCTATAAACGTCGGTTTTTATTGGCAAAATAAGATCAAGTCTAGTACGTAAGTTACGCCCGAACATTAATTTTGCTGGTGTTTGACCCGTGGTACAATGTACAGTATTCCTATAATCAAATAGACAACCTAATAATTTTTCTTGAATACAATTTAAATTGTTGTTTATTGCGGTTTTTATCATTTTCTTACAGGTTCTCACTGAATTCTCTGCTTGCCCGTTACTGCAGGGATGATAAATTGGGCTGTTCATGTATTTGATACCGTTGTTAGAACAAATTTCGTTAAATTCAGTAGAATTAATTTTGACATCATTATCGGACACTATTGTATTAGGAATACCGAATATAGCAAAAATAGATTTTAATTTGTTAATCAAGGCCAAGGTAGATGTTCCGTTTTGCATTAGGATACATTCAAGCCACTTTGTATACGCGTCGACTACCACGAGATAAATCCGTTGTCCTATAGACATGTAGTCGATGTGTATGCGATGCCAAGGACCGGGCGGACGAGGCCAGGGCGCCGGCGGCTCGCGCGGCGGCGCAGCGCGCTGACTTACACATACTGCGCACGCGCCTATATAATATTCTATGTCCGCATCGATGTGGGGCCACCACATTCTGCTCCTGGCACTACTCTTCGTCTTCACGATACCCATGTGTGTACTATGTAACTCTCGTAACATACGTTCCTGTAGTTTTATTGGAATAACAACCTTATGACCACGCATAATGAGTCCATTTTCATATTGCAAATCAGATTTACATTGAAAAAATGGTAATATATTTTTACACCTAATTTTTCGTGGCCAACCATGGTTCATGTATCTGATTACAGTTTGTAGCGATTTATCGGTTTTAGTGGCCTCTATGATATCATGTAATATTATAATAAAACTGTAACGGGTCCAATTCTGTACATTTAAGATATTTTGAAAATTATATTTGGAGGGCATTCTATAACTGATACGGAGGCCGAAAATGTAATTTTTTTAATTTTTGTCTGTCTGTCTGTCTGTCTGTCTGTCTGTCTGTCTGTCTGTATCACGGCTGAGCATCACGCCGAAACTACTGAATGGATTCAAATGAAACTTGGCATGATTTGAGATCTTACTACGAGGTAGGACATAGGATACTTTTTATCCCGTAATCTAGCACGGTTCTTTTGGGAGAGGGGATTAAAGTCAAAACGGGTACTTGGTTATACGCTTGGTCCGATTTTATCAATTTTTCATTATAATATAATAAATATTAGTAAGGGAACACTCATAGAGAGTTGTTATCAAGGTTTTGTAATCGATCTGGTTAAGCAACGTTAGGTAAGGTCATTAAAGAGATGGGTGACCGCTTAACGCCATTTGAACTAAACAGGTCCGTGCTTCGGAGAGCAAGTAAAAAGTGGGTCCCAGTTTTTAACCGACTATAAAAAATGAGGTTATGTATTCGATGCGAATGTCTGTTATTCAAAGTTTAGTTAACGTAAAAATAGCGCAGGCGGAGCTGCGTGGGTCAGCTAGTCATGTAATAAAACTGCTGGCAATGCCGCGTCTAAAAAATGTAAAGAATATACCTTGTCACTTTCGGGTATTATGTCTGTATCACTCTGAGTTGATTTAATTGGTGCACGAGAAAAGAAATCTGCCACTACGTTATTTGCCCCTGTAGTATATTGCACCACATAATTGTACGCCGAAAGAATAATGGCATATCGTTGAAGACGTAACGCTGTTGTTACAGATATACCGTTCTTATTATTAAATATCGAGACTAACGGTCTGTGATCAGTTCTTAGAATGAACGGCTCACTGCGACCATATAAATACTGGTGAAATTTTTTTACACCAAAAATGATCGCAGTAGCTTCCTTCTGTATCTGACTGTAATTATGCTCGCTGGCAGTCAGTGACCTTGACGCATAGGCCAGTGGGCGCTCAGTGGCGTTGTGTGTGTCGGTCCTTTGAGATAACACGGCGCCGAGTCCGTGCGGCCCCGCGTCCACTGTTAATATGAGCTGAGCGTCGGGCTCAAAGTGCGCGAGGACGCGCTCCGATGCCAGCTCCTTTTTAACCAGCCCGACTGCGCGACGTTGCCGCTCAGTCCACTCCCATTGTGCACCGCTACGAAGCAACTCGTGGAGTGGGCTCATTATCGATGACGCGTTGGGAATGAAATTCCGGTAATAGTTAACAACACCAAGAAACCGCTTTACCCCACTAACGTCGCTTGGCTCTGGTGCATCTAGTATTGCTTGAACTTTGTCCCTAGAAGTCCGTAAGCCATTCTTATCTATAATATAACCGAGATATGTAACACTGTCTTGGAAAAACTCGCACTTCTCCCTCTGTAAGCGTAAGCCAGCGTCGCTAAGCCTACTTAGGACTTCTCGTAACCTACTGAAGTGAGTGTGCCTATCGCCAGCTGTGACACAAATATCATCGAGCCAGCAACTTACGCCGTCTATACCTGCTAGGAGCGTTTCCATCGCTTTTTGGAAGATAGCTGGAGCGTTCGCTAAGCCATAGACCAAACGAGTGTATTTAAATAGGCCCTTTGATGTGTTTATCGTTGTTAGCTCCTGTGAAGATTCGCATAGCAAAAATTGGTTGTAAGCATTTTTGAGGTCAATTTTTGAGTATTTTACCCCTCCTCCTAGCTTTGCGAAGACCTCCTCAATCCTAGGTAATGGGTATTTATCAATGATTAGATCCTTATTCAAGGTAATAGAATAATCGCCAGCAATTTTAACTTTTCCACCCTCCTTGGGAACAGGCACAATAGGAGTGGCATAGTTTGAGTAGCTAACCGGTACTAATATCCCTAATGCTACTAATCTATCTAACTCGGCTTCAACTTTGGCTTTGAGTGCAAAAGGAACAGTGCGTGGCTTAAAAAACTTAGGTATTGCGTTCTCCTTTAATTTTAATTCTACTTTGAATTTTGTAAAACTGCCCAATTCATCTCGCCATAGGTCAGGGAATTGTTCTAACAAGGTTGCAATATCTTGGTCTATTTTATCAATCCTATTCAATTTAGAAGTTAACGCTAAACCAAATAACGACATAAAATCACGACCGAGTATAGGTGGGCCTCCGTTATGGACTACAAAAATTTTTAACTGTTTCTTTTGGTAGTTATATTCAGCTTCCACTATAAAATACCCATCAGGCGTAATTTTATGTCCATCGTACTAACACATTTTAATATTGCATTTATTTAATTTGTATTCACAAAATAAGTTACTGTACATCGACTTAGATATTACCGACGTGCCAGAACCCGAATCTAACTCCATTGTAACATTTTTATTACCTAATAATATCTCTATTTGAATAGGTTTATCGGTCACATACCTCAAACTATAAATACGGCACTCCTCACAACAGTCCTCATTTTGTGTGCTGCCGGTATCGTTAGACACACATTCTTTGGACATATTATTGACATGCACATTTTCACTGCAACACATTTTCTTCAAGTGTCCCTTTTCGCCACATTTTTGACAACGGTAGCCCTTAAAACGACACTTGTCCTCCGTGTGATTGCTCTTACCGCATACTGAACACTTGATGTTACCGCTGCGTTGCTGGTACCCGACGGCAAATGGGACATCGCCGGTACGGGAACGTTGTACACCACTAGTACTGCCACCCCTGGGCACTCGGGCTCTCTGGGTACTCGATTGGTGCCCGTGGACAGAAGCACGAAATAAAGGCTCCTCCTTAACTGGTACTTCTGTAGTTCGGGCCTCCCGAGCACTTTCTGCTTGTTTTGCCAGGTCTAACGCCGCGTCTATTTTCATCGTGGACGGGTCTTGCTCGTACAATTTATCTCTAGCTGCCCCTGGACCCAGGCCAAGGACGAAACGATCCGTGAGGTTGGTCTCCAGAGCTACGCCGAACTCACAGTAGCTTGCGAGTCCACGAAGTCGCGCTGCCCAATCTCCTAAAGTTTCCCCTAGACTCCTTGTGGCGCTGTAGAATTTAGCTTTATCCGCATATGTACATTTCCTCGGCTTAAAATGACCGTCAAGTAACGCAATCAACTTTGTATACGAGTACGTATCCGCGTCACTGGGGTACGCTAAATTCCTTACAAGCCGGTACGACTCGTCCGATAAATGTGTTATAAGAATTGCAGCTTTCTTATCTTCGGTTACGTCATTGACTTTTAAAAATTGCGACAATCGGCCTTTAAAAATAGACCATTCACATGTTTTATGGTCGAAATTAGACAAATTTCCAAGAAAAGACATTTTACTTTTTTCACGCGCGGGTATTTTTATATCCTCGATCGACACTGAGGTGTTCGTTAGTAAAAGA